>OZ030396.1:13261412-14511412 GCA_964023965.1 Melinopterus prodromus
AATAAAAGTTGCCTCAGTTTATTTTCCTACGGTTTAATACCGACAATATTCGGAGGGCGCATTCCCGGAGTCGATAACTCAAGACATGTTTGACACTTGTATGCCGGCGTCGCCCAGATTGAGTAGCGACCTAAACTATTAAATAGCCACAAACCGTTCTTTATGGTTTCTCGCAGAGGCCCTCTGTGGAAGCTTACCGGCACTACAACTCAGAAACGGAATACAGTTTCTCCACGCTAGGTGTAATCATCGCCAGGTATCTCCTTACGCAGGTGAGAGCTTACCTGCGCTGGAAGAGCTCGCTCGCCTTAAACCTGATGTGGTACAGGTGTGTCGATTTGAGTTTACCTTTCGGCTAATAGATGGCAACACGTGGGCCAAACTAACTTGTTTTTCTTTTATTCCTTTAGTGAGTCCTATCACAAAATTTTAAATAAAGATGTGCTAAACTAATCAAAGTAAAACGATACAGGTACTAGGTCATTTGAAATATTAAATTATACTTAAAATCAATTTGGTTTACTTAAAGCCTCAATCGACATTTTTAGCAACATAAAAAATCATTACTAATATGTTAATCATTATTTTATGGGAAAATACTGCATTGCTATGACAAGGAAATCAATTCATTCTATCTATTCCATTTGACAGAATGAAGCGTCGTTTCTTAAATTCATAGTATACTTTTCAATTTCTATAAAAATCAGATGTAATTTGTATACTACTATTGACGTAGTATATTTTAATTTATGTGCCTTCAAAAGTATTTTACTTTTCGTACATGGAAATGTGATACATTATTAGTAATTAATTGAAAATACTCAGTAGCAATTTTGTGACTGCGGCTTATTTCCTTAAGACAGCAAAGTATGAAATTATGGTAATCAAATTATTATATGGAGTTTCTTATATTGAGTACAGTAAAACTTTGCAAAAGAGGGACACAATTCGGGACGTTTCTTTGGGTGGGACAAATTATCAAAATTCGTGACTGTCCCGCCCAATTTGGGACGGTACTGTCAACGCAATTAGTTTCTTCTAATAATGTTTATAACTTTTAGCAAAAATCTGGGTAGTATATATGCTAGGGTCCTGCTCCGTAGTGAATAATACTCAAATCACAATAATTTGTATCTATTATTTACTGGGATACAAATGCGGTACAAATAATATATTTTTGCTGCAGAAAAATATTCATAACTTTTACAAAAAAAAGTGCTCAAAGTTATGATCCTTCAATTCAATTTACATCGCCATTTAATGCTTAATTTAACGTTATTACCTAATGTTGTCCATTTCGACAGGTTTCTTTCAGTCGATACTGAACCAAACTTTTCATTAATTCACACTGCATAGCTTGTACACTTTTATCAAAGGACGGTCAACCACCCGAGCAATATATTTAGCATTAAGCCAGCTTCTTCATCGCTTAAATGGGGGCACAAATGTGGCTGGAATTTTTATGGACTTGTCATAGGCGTTCGATAGTGTCGATCACGGAATGTTGTTGAACAAATTGCAGTTGATGGGCTTTAGAGGTAAAATTCATGACAAGTCATACTCATCCAACCGTTGGCAACGTGTGACTGCTTCTGAATGCGGATCTGCTGCTTTTTCTGATTGGATACCCATCAGGAATGGAGTCCCACAAGGTTCAATTTTGGGCCCCGTTCTTTACATACTTTTCCTCAATGACCTACCTTTGATTACGGAACACGTAATTATAATGCACGCGGATGATACATCGGTTATTGTTACGGCTGCAGAGGGGCATGAACTTGCTGAACGTGTGGCAGATGCCGTAGCTATTTGCGAAGAGTGGTTCCAGGATCACAACCTACAACTCAATGTCGAGAAAACCAACATTATCAAATTCAACATCAGCAAGGAGGCGCCCGGTGAATTTTAATCTGAAGGGCAACGTAGTCATTTCTGCAGAGACGCCAAGTTTTCTCGAGGTGACGGTTGATCCTTGTCTACAATGGAAAGAGCACATCGACAGACTGGCTAAAAATGTAACTCGTTATGTTTATCTAATACGAAAAATTTCCACCACGGTGAATGAAGAAGCGGCACTGTCGGCCTATTATGCGCTTCTATATTATCATGGATATCTTACGGTATTATCTTCTGGGGAAAAGCAGTCGGCGTGGATAGCAAATTCAAGTTGCAGAAATCATGTATGAGAAGTATTTACCAACTAAACCATCGGGACTCCTGCGGAGAAATTTTCGGTTCAAACGGCTTGCTAACACTCCCTTTGTTGTTCATTAAGGAGCGTTGCTGCTTTGTAAAAAGTACTATAAGGACCTGTTCCCGATTCACCACATGAATCACGTATACCCTACAAGAACAACTCGGATGCCGTTTTTTGAACATTCCGCAGTCTACTTCACGAAGAATTCACCGAAGGTTTGTAGTGCAATTACAGAATTACTAAAACTATACAACCACCTGCCAAATGCAATTCGACAACAGCCATACAACAGCTTCAAGACTGCTCTTTCACATATGCTATCGGAGAGGGTATTCTACTCGGTCCAAGAGTTTTTCATTTATACATTTGAATGATTTTGTTTGGCGATAACTATGCTTGTACATGTACAGCTTATCAGTTTAATTAATATTGATATTATAAAATTCAAATAACTGTTGTCAGACAGTTAAATTTGTTTAATTTTAATTCCTGAAATGAAATGGAATCTATTCAATTAATTTGTGTTAAACGTATTTTTAAGTTTTGAGACCTGATACCACTTTTTGGCGGTTCAGAAATTATCTAAACGGCAATACTGATGATTTTTGTCATATGAGTTATGCAGAGTGAAGATAATTGATATTTCGGTTAGTTCCGAAATTTGGAACAAGCCTTCATACAACCAAATGTAGGTAATTAATTGGAGTAGGCACACACGAATGCAAACGTTTTAAATAACAAACGTAACTTTTCCAAAATTATCTAAAATAGTGGTACGACACGACTATAAAGTATCTAGGAGTTTCTAAGAATTTCAGTTCAGTTTCTTCTTCCCTCATTCGACCAGCAAGTCCCCTTCTTTTATTTATTGCATCAATATTATCTGAACTTTCGCTGAACTTAATATTTACAGCGCCATCTTTGGTGGGGAAGCAAAGATGGCAGCATACGTGGCTGCATATACTTGTGGTTTATATTACTTCTCAAGCGTTTACATAAAATAACTGGGGCTTAGAATGCATTAGTAATGCCAAAACATCAAAAATGTTATGTTAATAATATGACCACTAGCTACATCTAATTTAGAAAATTTTGATTGCACAATAGCAATAAACTTTTTACCGTACTGCTTTAATCTAGACAACCAGTAAAGCACGTAGGATTTGTAATGAACTGGTTGCATAACCTGACATGTAATAGGGGCTCGAAATTAAATACCATACTATGCAACCAGTCTCACTGAATCGAATTATTGATTGCATAAACTGCAATGGTTTAACAAACAAACTAATAAAATAAGTTAAACAATTTGATTGTTTTTAAATATATTCGAATTATGCAACTATTTCATAATATAACACGAAGTCAAAGTACAACACGAAGTCCATGCCATCTGTGGTGGAGTAGATAAACTGCAGGTGACCTGGTTGCATACACCAGCCGTTAAAAAATCGTTTTGTTTGTACAATAGAAACCTTTAGAAATACAAAAACGTAAACTACACATTTTTTAAACTTAACATTTGTTGGCGACGTCGCGGTACGCGGTTTTACAGCCCACACATTATCGTTACCGGATTTTCCAATTTACTTTACGACCCTCGCTTAATACGTTCCATTAATGGCGATTCTCCATGGGCATAAAATCGGCGTTCGCCATCAGCCGTCATAAAACTGCCGGTACATAGTCGGCTATTCGCTATATAATATTACCGACGGAGGTCTCCTCCATCCCACTTCTGACATAATACGTTTCAATAAAACGCGCACGGACGACATGTTCCGCAAACAGAATAACCGCTCCTTATTGACAGCCAGTGCTGCCATCCGCCGTTGATTAAAAACACCACCACATCGGTGCATATCGTATACCCGGTTTATTATGTTTACGCAGCCGATTGATCCCTAAATTAGATCAATTCCGGGCGGTGTTTGCGGATCGTTTCCATCGGACACCAACCGAGATTCAAGTAGTGCAAACAACGCGGCGCGTTATTGTCCGTTTTCTTTTTCCCGAGAAGCAAACGTCGCAGGGAATTAAATTATAAACTTTATTAGCGGCGAGGACTGGGCGCGAAACGTAATTATCGGAGGAGGAGGGCTACGATTGACGGAACAATAGAATTCGAGGCAATTACTAGCGTCAGACGTTGAAAATTACAGGGCGGCGAGATCCAGTTATGCACTTCTGTTATATCAAATCTCTAGATTGTAGATCCATCCATCATGAGACACAATACAATATACCATATACGTATGTGTCGTATAATATACCTCACTGAACAACGTCTAGAATATTTCACTGGCCATATTTGACTAGCCAAAGGGCCGGAAAAGATTAAAAATCCATCAAAGAGAACGTAATACTATGGAACCTCACAAAAGCACATTGTTGGACTAGTCCCTAAGGACAAACTCGATGTGCCAATGTGAAATACATCAGAATGATGACTATATATGCTGGAAATGGATGCTATGTTTATCCCATATCTGGTATATCTATGCTCTATTGGGTCCTTTATGCAAACCACCCTGGTCTCCTAAGCCAATCCAGGTTTCTAGCAAATACATTGACTACTTGCCCTCATAATATGTTTTATTGTCTCCTCTTTTCGGTCACATGCTGTCAGGTGTACGTTTTGGTCAACTACCAATTGAGGAGCTGCTTGCAATGTATGACGTGCCGCGAAATACCCTCTTCTCCACGGGAAACTGAAACACTTCCTCCTGTTCCGATGGATGGACACTACGCTTTCTACGCCAGCATTCAGCAACTATCCTGGTGTGATACCTCATCTGAGAGTAAAACTTCTGTTGGAAAAGCTCCTTAGCCAGCATTCAGCAACCATCCTGGTGTGGTATCTCCTCACTGGCTAAAACTGCCTTTCTCTTGGCAATCTGCTTCACTACGTCTATTAAGAAGTTGTTTGTGGGCAGAATGAAATATTTTATTGAGTTCTGTTGCATTAAGGCGCCCAAAGAAATCTTCAGGTTCTTTCTGGCAGCCATGGGGAATGAATGTAACCTATTATCTATGTAATCCATCATGATAAGACGAAAAAGAAGATCATAACGCTAACGCATCGCTTAAACTTAGTCGCAGTTTCAAGGTTAGTTTTCTCTTAACCCATAATCCAATGTTGATGATATTTTTATTCAGTTGTAGCTTGATTTGTCCGAAACGACGTTTAGAAACACTTGGTGCATGTTTCAAGTTTTGAGCTATATACTATACATCCCTTAGGGCGACTTCTCGATTCCAGTTAATGCCAGGGATCGTCGCTAGGGTTGTTATGTTTAAAGCACTTTGTTTTAATACATTGCTTTAAACATATTTAAAACTAATATTTTGTTTTAAAATTATTTGTTTTAAACATGTTTAAAACACTTTGCTTTCAAACATTGTTTTAAGCATGTTTTAAAACAAATATTTTGTTTAAATGTTCAAAACACTTTGTTTTAAAACATTCTTTTTAAACAAACATTTTGTTAAACTAATTATTTAAATTATTAAAATATTTTGCTTTAAACATGATATATTGATTTCCGGGTGGAAACCGCGTTGAGGACTTTGAAGCAGTCGACGTTTCGCGCTCGGTTGCAAGAGGCATCTTCAGGATTAAGTTATTAAACCAAGTGCTAAGAAGATGATCATCTTCTTTTTATTTATGATGCATCAATAAATTGTTTATGATGCATCAATAAACAGTAAAAAAGCCCTACCAAGACATAAAGCTCCTTCAAAAGGAAATGCTGATTTTTTGAATTTATTCGATACAGCGATATTTTCATTATAAATCATAAACAAATCATAACTCTAAAAATAACCTAAGAATTTTGATGAAACTTGCTACGATTGTTTATGATGCATGAATAAACAGTATAAAAGCCCTAACAAGACATAAAACTCCGTCAAAAGGGAAATGCTGATTTTTTGAATTTATCGAAAGAGGGATATTTTCAATATAAATCGTAAACAAATCATAACTCTAAAAATAACCTAAGAATGTTTATGAAACTTGCTACGATTGTTTATGATGTATCAATTAACAGTATAAAGGCCCTAACAAGACATAAAACTCCGTCAAAAGGGAAATGCTGATTTTTTTAATTTATCGAAAGAGCGATATTTTCAATATATATCGTAAACAAATCATAACTCTAAAAATCAACTTAAGAATTTTGATGAAACTTGCTACGATTGTTTATGATGCATCAATAAACAGTATAGGCCCTAACAAGACATAAAATTCCGTTAAAAGGATGCTGATTTTTTAAATTTATCGAAACAGCGATATTTTCAATATATATCGTAAACAAATCATAACAATAAAAATAACCTAAGAATTTTGATGAAACTTGCTACGATTGTTCATGGTGCATCAATAAACAGTATAAAGGCCCTAATAAGACATAAAACTCCCTCAAAAGTTCCAGATTTCCACACGGAAATCGATATATCATTGATTCAGACCGCTGAAGTCTACAATCTAGATATTGTTTTTTATTTTATTTTGTCATACGCAGTATGAGGTATATATGTCGCAACGCTACTGTTGCGTTTATATCATTTTGTATTTATATGATATTATCAAAATATCTGCCAAATCCTCGCTAACTTGTTTTATTTTAATGCAGACACGATCGATCTCGATCAAATGGAATCTCATGCAGCTAAACTAGTAATTTTATATATTGTATGATAAAGTCACATCAATTTTTTTTCAAAGTGTTTAAAAACATTGTCGCTAATGCCCACGTAACGTTTTTCGTTTGTGTTTAACAGCATCAACAATTTTTGCTAGTCACTATTTGAGAACAAGAACAGTTATGAGTTTTGCGAGTTATACATATTAACGACATGTATCCTTTGTATTTCTCAATAATGTGTTCCCAGTCGACGTTTCGCGCTCTGTTGCAAGAGGCATCTTCAGGATTAAGTTATTAAACCAAGTGCTAAGAAGATGATCATCTTCTTTTTATTTATGATGCATCAATAAATTGTTTATGATGCATCAATAAACTGTAAAAAAGCCCTAACACGACATAAAACTCCCTCAAAAGGAAATGCTGATTTTTTGAATTTATTCGAAACAGCGATATTTTCATTATAAATCATAAACAAATCATAACTCTAAAAATAACCTAAGAATTTTGATGAAACTTGCTACGATTGTTTATGATGCATCAATAAACAGTATAAAAGCCCTAACAAGACATAAAACTCCGTCAAAAGGGAAATGCTGATTTTTTGAATTTATCGAAAGAGCGATATTTTCAATATAAATCGTAAACAAATCATAACTCTAAAAATAACCTAAGAATGTTTATGAAACTTGCTACGATTGTTTATGATGTATCAATTAACAGTATAAAGGCCCTAACAAGACATAAAACTCCGTCAAAAGGGAAATGCTGATTTTTTTAATTTATCGAAAGAGCGATATTTTCAATATATATCGTAAACAAATCATAACTCTAAAAATAACTTAAGAATTTTGATGAAACTTGCTACGATTGTTTATGATGCATCAATAAACAGTATAGGCCCTAACAAGACATAAAATTCCGTTAAAAGGATGCTGATTTTTTAAATTTATCGAAACAGCGATATTTTCAATATATATCGTAAACAAATCATAACAATAAAAATAACCTAAGAATTTTGATGAAACTTGCTACGATTGTTCATGGTGCATCAATAAACAGTATAAAGGCCCTAATAAGACATAAAACTCCCTCAAAAGTTCCAGATTTCCACACGGAAATCGATATATCATTGATTCAGACCGCTGAAGTCTACAATCTAGATATTGTTTTTTATTTTATTTTGTCATACGCAGTATGAGGTATATATGTCGCAACGCTACTGTTGCGTTTATATCATTTTGTATTTATATGATATTATCAAAATATCTGCCAAATCCTCGCTAACTTGTTTTATTTTAATGCAGACACGATCGATCTCGATCAAATGGAATCTCATGCAGCTAAACTAGTAATTTTATATATTGTATGATAAAGTCACATTAATTTTTTTTCAAAGTGTTTAAAAACATTGTCGCTAATGCCCACGTAACGTTTTTCGTTTGTGTTTAACAGCATCAACAATTTTTGCTAGTCACTATTTGAGAACAAGAACAGTTATGAGTTTTGCGAGTTATACATATTAACGACATGTATCCTTTGTATTTCTCAATAATGTGTTCCTAGTCAACGAATCATTGGATTACAAAGCTACAAAGTTATCCGCAGATTCATATGAATGGTGGGCTGGTGATGAGATAATCAGATGCTGTTCTCGTCTCATGCTTCTCTGGTCCTTCTGCCTCTTCTGTAATTTTTTAGACTGTTGTGGTTGGAACAGTAACGAAATATTTTGGATTGGTCAAATCCCGGTTGTTATATCGTTGTCATATCCAAGCATCTCTCAACCAATTTTTGCAAGAATTCAAAGTACACAATACTCTGATCCGGTGTTCTTCATTATTTTCAACAAACGGGGACGGTTTGTCGCCTAACGCAACGTTGATATCTTTAAAACAAAAATGCAGTTTTGTCAAATTTTAGTAGGTGTTTCTGACTAGGTAATTTTAAGAAGATTGAGCCCTATTTGTCGATATACAAAAGTTTATTTGACACTTAAAGCAGCCAACTTTTACAGACTTAAACAATGTCTTGCCTCAGACACCACATGTCCTTTAAGATATTCCTCCTGACAAGTTTCACACTAATTCGTTAAAAGCGATCCTCTGACTAATTGCCATGGAAAACTACCGTGTAAAAGCTGCCAATAATCGATGTCCTACGATCTGGTGCAAGGTGTTGGTGGGGGTACACCTACAACCCTATCCTCATGGCAATGGAGGCACCCTTCGCAATTATCCACGGCCGTAAACAAACAACGGAAGCCGTAAAGGTTTATTGCCATGAAGGTACCCTATCTGAATTTGGACAGGAAACAATCTATTAGCCTCTGCAACTACCGGCTGTGGTCCAGGTAGCCACTGAACGTAACGCAGTGCCAACGCTAACATAAATTTCCCTCCGCGAAATTATCATTACAATGGCGTACGGTCAAGATACGCGACGTGACGTCAAGTGAGGATTCACCTGCCACTTTGGAGAGCAGGTTCAAAAAGAACCGCATAAAAGGATGGCACAAAAGGTGTATGAATTTTTAGGGAAATTGATAAAAGAACAACCTGGCCTGTTGAATTTGTGTGAAATCGATTTAAGGTTGAAGATAATAAGTGAACCCTAATTTTAAAAAGAGTTTATTACAAGATAACGTTTTAATAATCAATTTTCGAACCTGTCACAGATATCCATTTTCTATTATGCATGTAAGGAGAAATGCTATTACATAGGTTTGAAGTCAAGAAAGTTTTAATAATTTCTGAAATTTAAGAATAAGTTTATGGTTACCTTATTTCAGTCAACCACAAGTTTTATATATAATTTAGGGTGGACCTATCTAGATTTGCTCTAGTCTTAAAAAAATAAGTCCTGCAAAATGAGAAAAGGAAAACTCAATTGAATAAAGGAAAGGGGAACCACAATCGATTAGAAGTTTGAACATTTCAGTAATTTTTCTACACTTTGACGCATACTCTAATTTACATTTTAAATAAGAAAATTATTTTTATGATATAAAAGTATCGTCCTTTGTTTGTCTAATAACAATACCTTAAATATTTAAATAATTTATCGAGACATTAGAAATGATGCGTTACCGGTCTAGCCGTTTTACACTACGCTATTAACGGCGCAATAAGTTAAATAAGAAACGGTTTAATATATTAAGCAAGAAGTTAGTTCATTTTAATTTATTTGTGTGTGACACTACACAATTTGTTAAAACATTATATTATTTGCCAGCATGCGTGTACGCCATAAATTCTAAACTCTCCTCTAATGACGGACATGGCAACCACGGTAAACAAAACATAATCGTAGGTTTACTTGGTTGGCAACAGTCTTGTCATATTTTATCAAATATGGGACAAAGCGATTTTTATGTCCCAGAGGAAATTTTATTATTATTGCAAGCTCCTAGTATCAAATGTATATTATTGGTAGGTAATATTGGTTGAGACGAGATATTACATTATAAATAAATCTTTATATAGCCGTTTTACACTACGCAATTCTTGCGCAAGACGTCACGCAAGAAGATAGTAAGCAAATGAAAGTTTTAAACAAAGAATGGTTTAAAAAACAAGACAAACTACTCAACATAAGAAAATACATCACAATTTCTGCTTAAGATGTTGTACCTACTTACTGCACTAATTGTGTACTAAATTGTGCACTAAATTGCGTAGTGTAAAACAGCTATTATAGACAATATTGTTGTTCTATTATTTATTGATTTGTCCGTGTGTAAAGCATTTTATTTATCGCCGCAGCATCGATACCGGGTAAAAGATTTGCGCACCATCAAATTCAGGTAACTATAGCATTCTTTTGCATAATAATTCATTCTTATACAATATTTATAGAACAAAATTGAAAACAAAACCGTTTGGGTGGTAAATCAGGCCGAAAAGTGGGAATTTGTCAATAACGGTGGGAATACAGACGCTTGGAATGTGACAACACTGGGTGGCAAGGGTAGCAAGCATGATGTAAGAATTAAATTAAAGAATTATAAGTCCTTACATCATGGTAGCAAGGCACCGTGTTCACCGTGACACTTAGTATATAGAGATACATGTAGGTTATGTTTATCAAACAACAAATCTCCAAACTATATTACTAAAAATGATTATTTTATGATATCGTATCGAAACAACGTTAACGTGTGCTACTTGGCTCATTTTACGCACTGAAAACTGCAAATGTTATGTTTTCAGTCAGTTTTGATTTGCTGTGGACATATGACGAACATGTGGTACGAATTATACGGCCACGCGGAATGCGCATGACACGTCTAAAGCAACTTCTTACGCCGTTAATAGCATAGTGTAAAACAGCTATAAACAGCGCATCGCATGTTAGAAAAAAACATAGAAAAAGAATCTTTTATATAATTTACCTTGTCGTCATCATATTTACAATTTGTGCAAGTGCATGATCAAATAAAAGAGCCTAAATCAACATGGATTACAACAATTACCGTAATCATAACATCAACAGAAACGACTATTACGTCCTAGAAAATATTTTAACTGTCGTGTAATAAATTGTTGCTAAGTTCTTCGTGCATTTACATATACCGGAATGTAAATAATACTAATTACCTTAGTTAGAGAATAATCAAGTCATTAAACTTTACTTTTTATTTAGAATTTACTGCTGAATCTACCTTTTCATTTTTCACATCGAGTTATAACTGTATAGGTATATTGAAGCGTGGATTCGCACGCTACTGTTGCAAAAGTGCCACGATTAATAAGTTTGGAAATTTGTTCATCAATATGACCAAACACGAACAAACAGAATAGAATAGAAATTTCTCATGAAAAAAAAAAGATTGATGTTGCAAGAGCTGCAAAATAGCTGACAATTGCAAAAACTAACAATATATACCAAAGATATTTTATATCTTCAAATAGAGGTTTTTATATTATCATAATCGTTACAAGATTCAAAATTAATACCAATTTTGGTTACAAAACTTATAAATTTGTTGAAACACCCAAATTCAACACAATGTCTTCCAAATAACAACACCCTATACCTTACAATACAAAAACACATTCACAGAATGTTTTTCCAGAAAAGTTTCATAGAAATTCAAATTTGTTTTAAATTTAAAAAAATGACTTCAAAATTTCCAAGAAAGATTTTGGGTAATAAACTATTATGACCAGTAAACATTTCTTTTTTCTTATTTTGTTCATTTATTTTTAGATTAGAATTTTTTGTTGATAAGTAGACTTTTATGTATTCTATGTTAGAAGAAAGGCTAAATTGGAATCGGATAAAAACTAATGAAGATATCAGAGTGTTACACCAAAGAATTTATATCACTGTAGGTGTTTATCAATGTTATTTTTCTTTCAGCTTCAGTTGTATGCTTCGTTGCACACAATTTAGAGTTGAGGGGTAATTTTTTCTTTGTTTCTTTTTTCATGTTTACAGCAGAACTTTTTCAATGATATATAGGTATTTTGTTGATAAAGAATAATTTATCTTATTTTTATAATTTTGGAACACAACACAGTACATTTATAAAGAACGAAGTTGACCTCCTCGAGAAAGAATACCCCTAATAGAACCCAATTTGGACAGATATTGCAGATATCTTCAAAAGATAGCAAGCAACATGTTCCATCTAAGATACATCATTTTTAGCATTCCCCCATTTAATCAATCATGGCTATCAAACCTGTCGAGAATTCAGCTACATTTTGCTCTTTCCTTAATACTTATGCTAGTCTGTTGCTTCAGACCCTATCAACTCAATATTAACTGACAAGCAGATATTGCAAACATTACCATTATATCTTATCACACCATCCCCATAAAGAATGGCGGTACAACAGAAGACAGATAACGAAGGAATCCAAGTCAGCACTTAGCTCCTAGCATATTCAAGCCTAACAGTATCGTATCGATCCAAAACTGTTTTAAGCCAGTACCTACAAAGTATTTTCTTAAAGATTTAAGACTTAACTTAAGCTCCATTATTCTGCAAAGACATTCCTCGAACCGGATAACATATTAAAACTTTTTGCAAATATTTGAGCAATACTTTCATAGATATATTACGATAGTCATCCGGCACTTAGAAGCGAAAGCGAAGCATAACCCTTTTGTTTGTTTCTGTAATTCCTAAGCTACTACAATTGGGCGGATCTATTGTCAACCGCATCTAGTCCAGTTGACAATGTAATATCAGAACAATGCCTTCCACTGACAGTCATCCGTCTTCTCGTCGTTCGTAACGCCTAATTTGCATTTTAAAAACATTCTGGGTTAGGCCATCTAGCGTAGAACACCTCGTTGCACACACATACAGACATACACACACACCAAACATATAATTACCGTATTATTTGCTTCATATAACGAACGTTATGACGTATACCAGTCGCATCTCATCATAAAGTTTTGTGTGAAATGCAATTTATCAGGCGGGCCGAAAACAGAAAGGATGAAACAAAAGACAGCGCGGATTTTAGGGCAGGTACCACGAGCCCTGCCTTGCGTGCAGGGTATAATTTAATCTGTAACAAAAAATACCTCCCATAGTGTGAAATTTATAATACGTTTGGCGCCGCTCCGTGTTATTGTTTTTATTGTTTTGTTCTGTTGTTGTTTTAAGTATACATGTATTTGTTTCTTTAATATATTGAGGTGTTCTGAAAGTATTTATCAATAAAATGTCGGCGTAAAACATCTGCAACCCAGAACAGCATACGTTATTGCATTGTGTTTTAAATTCTGTTATATATTTTTTCTTGAAAATGTTGTTTCCTATCATTCCCTTTTCTATGTCATAAGTTTTCAACTCGGTTCTGGTGTGAAAATTTCTTCAACATGTAGAATTCTATATATATTGATACCGGCCTAGCCCGGTATTGGCCCGATAGCTATAGTATGTATTTTGATGCAAATATATTTGTAAAAACAGGGGAAAAATATAAAAATCGGTCGTGCACAATTTTGTAAAACGCAGATTTTTTGTAGTTTAAGCAATATTTTTTTGTTATGTTTGATCATCAGAACGTTATATACTTTATACAAAATCATAATTGTAAAATATTAGGCATTTGCGAGATTTTCCGCGGAAAAAATACGTAAAATGAATTGTAAAAATAATGTTAGAAAATTTTAGCTTCCTTAAGTTTCTGGGTGTCTCTATTTTGTTAGGGCCGGGTGTCCCGGGGGAAATCCGGCACTGGTTATCAAATATTATAATTATTTCTAGCAAAGCTCCAAAAAACGATACCCCTTATGACTCATATAATGACAAATTTTGGTTTGGTTATGACTTGGCTTACCAGATTTTAATCTAAAAAATATATGAAAGCAGTAGCAAAACTATATGAGATTACATACAATAATATGTTAATTCGACCCTAACTGCTTGACGTGCGGCACATTTTTGAATGCACGCGTTTTCAATTTATAAATGATGATTTATTGTGAAACTTTAGATATATGTTTGTTTGTGACCTTCGCATGTCACTTTTATGTTCTCCAAGATCCACACCTGACGAAATTGCCTGAAGAAGTGCCCAGTGGAACACGAAAATGTAGCGATAGATTTATTAGAATTAAACAAGAATAAGGAAGCCAACCGCATTTTATTATAAAATAATACGTGGTTTCTCCATCAGGTAAATATCTAAGATCGAAATAAAGGCAAATATAGTCTCCACACTTATCGCATATTATGCCACTAAGACTATTTGTCTATATATCTACACATTAAATAGTATAATATCAGGAATTCGTAATTTTTTTAGATTTATTATACATAAAGATAGGTATAGGTAATCAGATTACAGTAAACATAAAACCTTAACTCCGTTTTAAGTAATTTGGTATAATATTACTCAGTTTTATATTGTTTAAATTAAAGTAGATATTATCACCGAAATCAAACCATCACAGTTATTGTAAATTGATTACAGGTACATATACGTTCAATATTGCCTTAATCCGGAAGTTCTTGTGTCACAAAATATCTAACTATATTTGTCTTCAATGTTCTTGATGAAAGTAATGAGGAATGGAAAGTAATGGTAATAAACATGAGGTATGAGATTTTTTTAGATATATTATAGGTATGTGATTCATCAAATATAGGAGATCTCAGCACCTTATCTTAGCTATGTCTATGTTTATAATAGGTATATTCCATATACGGGTTAGTAATCCTTATGAATATGCCTATAAACTTTTAGTTTGATATTTTTATTCAGTGTAGAGAAAATCGACTGTTAGCAGACATCAGACAGACAGACAGATGGATAAACTAGTGATCTCAAACGGCGTTCGTTGTTACTTTTGAAGTACCGAAAAAAATAACAAACAAATTGGCTTCGGTAAAGAATTTCATATAAATTACAAAGCTTATAAAGTTTACTATGAGACCCTTCTGAGGTTACTAGGACATGTGATCACATGGGCGCCCGCAGAGAGGGGCAAGGGGTACACTGACACCCCCTGGCTTTTGATATAACAGGGAAAAGATCAACCAGAAAAAAATCATGAAAACATGCTGCTTTATAACTAGTGTTTACATTTAACATTTGACTGATGAAAAAAATAATAGAACTTAATAATAAAATAATAAATAAACTTCTGAATTTACACATAAAAACTCATTGATGTTCAATTACAAAAAACCAGAAACAAACAAATGACAACTGATTACGTTATTAATTTTTGCAAAAATTGACTGAATGACTGAAGAAATTGACTGAAATTGACTGAAAATTGACTGAAATACGTTTGCTATTCGAACGGAGATTATCGCATTTTTCAAAACTCCGTGCATCGAAGGTCTTTTAATTACCTACAATTTGGGGTATGATAGAATTTTATGTAACAATTTTTGCAAACATTATAAACATTTTTCTACGAACGTCGACAAGCTAGGAAAACTTTTAATTACCTACCTACAATTTGAGTTATGATAGACATTTATGCAATAATTTTTGCAAAAGTTATAAACATTTTTATTTAGCAACTATTTGAAGTACGTCTGCTATTCGAATGACATTATCGCTATTTAAGCGTTGTTATTCATGGGATAAAAATCCAAACGCCGATGGGCTAAGGGTCTTTTCATTACCTACACACATAAAAATTTTACGGAGAGAATTTGCACGTAGTTAGTTGTACACAAAAAAGAGTGATTTTTTCTCCGAAAATCAGTTGATTGTGTGCTAAAAATTGTTGATATACGTAATATCGGAGTTAATTTAACTACACAGCACGGAGTTGAAAATAGTTTATATCCGAAATGGTGAAAATTCTCCCTGGAGCTGTGAAATGAAAATTAACACCATGCAGGGTGTTGAAATAACTGACAAAATGGGCGAAAGTACACTTTTTGGAGTTGATATTACTGAACATTGTGACGGAGTGATAAAACTCCTAAAAGTTAACATTAATTCCCTGTGTAATATTGATTTCTAACTCCGTTTTGGAGTGAATAATCTCCAAAAAGGTAAGATTTATACTGTAAAGGCAAAAACTTACGGTTTGACAACAACAGCCGTCAACATGTCGCCACCAAGACGGTTTGCAGTTTGCTTCGCAGTGTGTTGTGGTCGTCACTTATACTCCTAAGTTTGCGGGGTGCAGTTGAGAGTGAGTTTCATTTCCATTACTTTTAATATTTTATAAGTAAGTACTTACATTATTATTTCAAATGGAGCAGTGTATTTTCATACGAGTTAAATACGGACAAATAAAAAAATGGGTCAGAATTATCAACGATGTATTAAATTTCAACACAATTAGTACTACAGCTAAGTTACTTATATTACTACATATGTATGTATGTACGTAGACATATGTATGCGTGTACATTACTTATTTGTTGTGCTCACATGCTTTTATAATTTTGTAGTTTATAAAAATGTTACGCAGACTACTAATGTACTATAGAAAAAAGCTTGTGAAGATACCGGCTAGTCAAATGCGCAGTGTTTCTTGCCGCATTTGTGGTACCTTCATACCGAGTATGACACTGCATTGTACCTACAGAATGCATGTCGATTTTTATGTTTTTTTTATGAAGTAGTGTGTATTCCTTTGTCCGGCAATGCGTTTTTTTTTTGATTTTTCTATTTACCTTACAACATACAAAAATACAACAATTCTGCACATATTTCTTTTTTTTTATGTACAGTTGACAAGCTATTTAAAATAGCAGAGACAAAATATCAAGATATCAAGTATTATGATGACGCGAGTAATGGAATCGACAAGGAGTTATTGGTAGACTTCATATGGCACAGTCAACGAGGAATTACTTTGGTAATAAAGACGGGCGAAGAGGATGACGATGTTAGTACAAATCCTTATACACATTCCTTATAATAAGGCGAATGATATGTATATAGCTACCAATTATATTATATGTACTTAGTTATTAATGAAAGTACTCTAGACTTTATGTACTCTGTTATATTTGATATTAGTTATTAATTTATTATTATTAATATTTATACGGAGATTATTGTTATATTTAGGATAAACTGTATTTTATTTATTGAGTATTGTGCAAACATGTATATTCATTTACTTGTTTTTTCGAAAAATAAATTGTTAAAATGTATTTTTGATTTTTACTGGTCCCCGTCATATTCCTAATAAAGATAAGAACCGCTCTGAAAAAAACAATTCTATTTGGTACATATTTAACTTCATTACGTACACAGAATACAGAATAATTTCGCCAATAAAAGAAAAGCACCCCGCAACAGGGTAATTTTAACACTAATAAAGGAGTTACGTAACATCTCCACGGATGTATTTCACTACTACAGAAGAACTTTTGCACTCCGGAACACGGAAGTTTGACACGCGCGGAGATTATTTTATGTCTATAAAGGAGTAAACCTGCATTTCCCTAAACATATATTTTCAACTCCGTCACAAATAATAATAACTATAAAAAGAGTGAATGAGCTCTGTAAAAATTCAACTCCGTCTGATTTAACTACATGCGCAAACGGTCGCGAGGGAGATCCATAGCGGTGTTGAATCGGTGTTAAATCCAACTCCGTATTTTTATGTGTGTACAATTTGGGGTACGATAGAAATGTATGCAACAATTTTTGTAAAAGTTATAAACATTTTTCTGTATAGCAACTGATTGAAATACGTTTTCTATTCGAACGGATATTATCGCCATTTAGCATAGTTTTTGCAAAAGTTACAAATATTTTTCTGGAGCAACTGATTGAATAAAGTTTTCTATTCGAACGGCCATTATTGCCATTTAGGGCTTGTTGCCCATGGAGAAAAACTTCGAGGGTCGAAGTTTCTTCGAGTTTTTAAAAGTTGCCAATATTTTATAATAGGTAGTCAATTAGTTTTCTCGAAAATTCGACAAAAATACGATAATTTATTGTTATTATCAACAATGAGAAAAAAATACAAACATATTTTATAGTCTATGCCAAATTCTAAAATATATATGTAAGAATGATTAAACTTTCACTACAATTAGGTATAAAAAATCCCGTAGGACGCCGAGAAGAGAGCCCTAAGAGCAGAAAATCGGGAAGATTTCAATGCGCGATGAGACGACCAAATTGTAAAAATTGACCAAGCTAATCTAATTCTTTTTAGGTACATTTTAGTGATAACTACATATCAAATTAAAGATAAAAGACAAGCTCCTACTGTGGAAAGTTCTGGATTCAATACAAAAAGACACAAATCATTCAAATTCATTAGGTACTTTATTTCCATCATAGTGAAATTAAAGTACTTACGTAAGTACGCATAGTTATATGAAGAGATTCAATTCCTCACTGCAGTTAGGTAATTAAAAACCAATACGGCGGCATAGGAAGCGATGGGAGCTGAAAATCGCGGAGACCTCAACGCCCGACGAGACGACTAAATTATGAAAATCGGCCGTTTTTAATTCGATCGCTCGTCGAGATTTGCATTTTCAATTTGCCGTAATAACAGCGGACGACTTTGTCGATCTGGATTGGAATGCGTCCAATTACACGGGTCATAAATACCGCGAATGAGCGCAGACCTCGTCTGCTCCGCATCAGAGGAATAGCCAATATAGAGACGTGCACTTGACGTTTTTGCAGTCCCCGGTCCGGAAAATCATTCCCAGTCGGAAAGCAGAGACAGGTATATCACTTTTTCTTTGTGAGCCTCGCAGGCTCATACGAGGCTCGTACGCACACAGCCGTACAAGAATGCGAGCACTCGTTCTGTCTTTCTTTAGGTGTCTCCTTCCATCGTCGAGTATACAATGCTAGTTGGTGATATTAGCGACTTAGTTAATGCGTTTAAAGGCTAAATAATAAACGTTGTTCGGATGTCAAAATTAAGAAAAGCAAATTAACTTTGTATTTTAAAGATTCTTTTATTTGTTTTTACTTATTCTTTTAACTGTATTAAAAATATTTTTTTCTAGTTCACTAAATAACAATTATTACAACTATTAACTTCATAAAAACATAATCAGTAAACGTGTTAGACCGCATTTCATATAGTTACAATTATTTAATTTCTAAAACGATTGCTAAAAAGCAACCAACAAATAAATGAAACGCAGTAAAAAGCTAAATGACTATCCTGGAAAATAATCTGATGTGGCCAGGCACATGACTTTATCATACAATATATAAAATTAATAGTTTAGCTGTATGAGAATCTATTTGACTGAGATAAATTGTGTCTGCATTTTGATAGTCAATAGTATCAATCGAAGGTATTGTCAAAGCACGCTACCTACTGCCATCAGAATAATAGTTGCTTAACTCACAAGTGCCGAAAGTACGGAATAGCACAACGAGAGGTGATATGGAGGTGATGCGGCGCGTCACCGATGACGAAGCGTCGTCGTCGCATGTGAGCGAGTCGCGCTAGGTAGTTTTCGACAGCAGTGACATCAACGTTATTTGTGTTGCTTTTTGAGAATTAGGTATTTTTAAAAAAATTAAAAAATGGTTATATTTCGGTACAGAAAATGTTAGGTTGATACCACTTCTACGAAATGTCAAGTTTAAAAAGCTAATTCAAATTCTGACAGATTTATATTCGTTCATGACACTGTAGATGACGTTCCATAGCGGGTCTCCGAGTGTGACAGCGTGGTGACAGCCATAGACATTTCTGTGGTGACAGCACAAAAAAATATTTGTCAAAATCCTGGCTACTATGTAGTTTAATATCCATGCAGATGCGACCGATCTCGATCAAATAGAATTTGCTCTTGCAGCTAAACTATTAATTTTACCAAAAAATGTCATAGGCATAAATTATTCAAAATTTCCTCTGCTTTAATTTATTATTTAACTATTTTGACGAAATTACAGAAATGGCGGCTCATCTGCAAAATCCTTGAAAAAGGCTTAGAATAAACTACCAGTTCCTTTGGACCCTTTTGAACCAAAAGCTTTTCAGCTCTAAGTTTGGTCATAAAACTTCTAAATATAAACTTTCGTCCCGATACCTTTAGTAGTTTTTCCGGAATCGTCGTCACAAAAATCGTTTACACACGCACACACACACACACACACACACACACACACACACACACACACACAGACATTTTTTTGTACCTTGGTCAAAAATGTTCAGGGGACCCAAAAAGACCTATTTCCGCTAAAATCTCAATTTTTTTTTTCGGCATGATTACAATACTTTATCTTACTGCGTATGATAAAGTAATAAAAAAAAAACAACTTACAACCGATTCTGGTATCACTCATACTCTATCGTTTTTAGAAAAACAAACGGTTTTTAACGTGTTTTTTCTGAAAATCTTTGTTCGATTTCCCTCTTCTTAAACTGTAGGAAAGACAAAAAATCCGATCGCTATTATACAGCCTTGAAATAGCAGGCGTAGACAAAGGTCGGCGGTTATGCGACAGTTTGCGTCTTAATTTGGACGGCCGGCTTCCAGCCCCCCTTATGGGACGTTACGTGTATAGATAAATGCTAATTACTCGAGTACCCTGAGAGATATTGTAATGAAACTAACACTGTTCGAACGAGCATTCTTCGGTCAATCTAAAAGTGGAAAAGTCCGATCCGAAATATGTAAATTAGTATCCGTAATTAATTAATAACTGGTTAGGTAACACAAAATATTAGCAAAAATCGGGATATTCAATAGGCTGTATCTCGGTGACCATTTGTTCAATATTAATAAAACCAACACCATTCGATTCCCTTCTTCTTAAACTATAGGAATGTCTAAAAGTCAGATCGCGATTATACAACCTTAAAATAGCAGGGGTAGACAAAACTCTAGGGGTAGCAAAAATGCTAATTACTCGAGTACCCTGAGAGATATCGCAATGAAACTAGCACTGAACCAGCATTCTTTGGTCAATCTCAAAGTATTTCTTATAGAAAATTAACAAGAAACACTCTTAGCATACTAATATACGATAAAAAGTTATCAATATTTGTTGAAAAATAGACAATACCGCATATGATAAGATAACAGTTAGTTGATTTAAAAAAAAGCTATAAATATAATTTAAAAATTTACTCAAGACGGTGGCAAAAGATTTTATTTTCAATTTTGTCGAGCATACTGGGTCACAACCGTGGTCAGCAATATGACAGGATGTGCAAGAAATGTCATGATGATAAGAGCGATGTAGATTTTTCATGGTTAATGCAATTTGAGTCTAACACATCATGTTTTTTACATACTTATTTTAGAGTAGTACACTAACATATAAGACAAATATATAAAAAATCATTTCCAATGACATGAAAATGGTCAAGATTTCAGGTGGAAATTATTAAAGCGAAATGACATGCATGCGCAACTGTACACACAGAGAAATTTTTGTTTAATTCAAATAAATATGCACTGACTCAAAGAAATCTGTTGTTTCAATAGAGGCAAAGAAATATTTATTTGCAGATAAAAGCGCATTTGTTTGACATATTTGTTTGGTAGAAAGAACGTTGATTTGTGTCAAACAACTTATGATTCCAGTGAAAGTTTGCAATTTGTATATCATAAGAAACAAGATTTATTTACTTCAAATAATTATGATTGTGTTGAGTGAAAGAATTATATTTTTTTTAAAAAACAAAATTGTTTGTTGAGTAGAAATACTGTATTTTATGGTTAATGTATTTTATGTATTTTTGATTAAAGAAATTATTAATTTGTTGAAGGAATTAATGTGGAACTATTATAGACAAGAATTTTTCAGAGAGTACAGTAGACTCGCCACGTGTCACTTTTTTGGGATGTCGCACATCCTCGACCAGTATTGCTTGGTCTTCCCAACCCTACATATAGTCAAGGTTACTGTACTCTATAAGTTCTATACTGTCGACGCAGCCTTTATACTCTCGATATGTACGAAGTGCGAGGAGAGAGTTTAAAGCGCCATCTAACAATATAGTTGGATGACAATAAAAATATATTTATTTGAATCAAAATATGATTTCTTTGGTGGAAATAAACCTATTTTAAAGCCAAAGGAAAAATATTACTTTAAGGGTAATAAATCTCTTCTTGTGTACAAATATATTTATTTTAATCAAAATATGATTTCTTTGGCGGAAGTAAACCTATTTTTAAGCCAAAGACAAAATATTACTTTAAGCGAAATAAATCTCTCCTTATATACAAATTTATATGTTTGAATCAAAATTATATTTCATTGGTGTAAAGAAAGGTTTTTAAAATCAAAACTAAAATATTACTTTAAAGGAAAGTAATTTTTGTTTGTATCCATATATATTTATTCTACTTAAATAAATATTTCAAATAAAATAATCTCTGCAAGCAAATAAACTAGAGTATTCAATGAAGTAAATATTGTTGGCGCCAAAGAAATATGTTTTGACCAAAAAGAATAAATTCAAACAAATACATTTTTTTAAAACAAGAAATCTTTTCTATCTGTGTAGCAATACGCAATTGTATCAATACAATAACCCATGTTGTGAGTACCTAATACTAAGTATATCTCGGAACATTAAAACATTAAAATAATATTAAACACGTTGGAAGATTTTTATTAATTATAACAATAAACTAAATTTCGTCTTGACTTGTCGATCTTTGTAAGTGCCTTGCTAAACTTACCATCAAATTTATTTTTGACTTCTTTCTATTGATTAATTATCAGTAACCATGTATTATACTTTTCCTAACGCAGAGAATATTCAGTGCTGGTACTGTAGCGATATCTCGATGTAAGTTCAGTCCGGGCTAAAAAAATAGAAACCGGTATGCGGGCTCTGTTGCCAGGTGTACCAACTGCACTCTCCGGTCGTTCTCTCCGGACTGTTCCATAGCGATGGACCAAAGATAAAACAACACACTCACACACACAGTGAAAACCGGAGAGAACGCATAAAGATACCATTAACCGGAATGGGTTTTAAACATCTCGTATTACATATTCATCGCCCATCAATGAACGAAAAAACCGAATGGTCGCGAATCATTCTTAAAGAGGCACAAAAACTTTACCATACATAATTAGACAATTAGGTATCTTCTATATTTCATCTTAAATTTTGATTCATTAACCAATATTTAGAACTAAACTTTGCAACACAGAAAAAGCTTACCTATCGAAAAACAGTTATTTGGTCCTTCGACTCGGATCAATTATATTAACACCTTATCTATATTTTAATAAAAACACTTAATTATAAATTAATGAGTGTCCTTTTTTTTAGTGCGAGCATAACCGGAAAGTTGAAGAGCACGACAGAAAGATTAAATTACCATTTTTGCTACCAATCGGTGAAAAAGTACAAGGAAAGGTGGCAGCTTGTAATTAACCGAAGCAGATCGATGCAAGATAGCATCATGCTCGGGCTTCGATGTAAGACACGAATTAATTTAACGCCTTTCTAAATTCATTTCAGTAATATTTCCTGCAGACGCGTTCGACCGAATGTGTATAATGTATGTCGCTCTTTTAATCCGGTTAAACTCTGTTTGATTAAATCATCATATTTAATGCATTACGACGTGTGAAACATGTGTTAGTTATGCAATTTTGTATTGCAGGTTAATTGAATCGAATACGCATAATGCTGAATTGCATTTTGTAGAGGAAATTGGTTTAAATTCCAAAATTTAAAACATATTTTTGAAAACAATATATGACAATTAGTTAGTTGTAATTATACGTTCATGAAATACTGTGCCATTGACACTTAGATGATTTATAATCATATTAAAGTGCAATTTTGATAAACCCAATAAAGCGTTTTTGGACCATTTTAAACAAAAAACTTAAGTGATTATGTAGTATAGGTCCCTACATTATATTTTAACATGTCCAGATTTTAGAATCATACAACTGAAATTGTTGTATTCAGTCAAAAATAATAAACATATCATATACAGGGTGTTCCATAAGGTAATACCAACACAAGCTTATGTTTTTTTTAATGGAACAACCCACATATCGGCATAATTTTGAATTCCTTGCTAAATTGTACACCAATGAAACATTACATTACCTACACTAAACTTTATACTTTTTGATTTATTGGCATTTTAATGGAAAAACAGTAGTCTAAGAAAAACTGTAGGTAGGTATGTCTCAATAACTGTTTTTAATTTTGTTTCGCACGCTTAGATTATGATTAAGTAAGAAGCGTTCTATTATCATGATTACCTACCATATGCATATTGTGTACAGGGTGGTCATAATCTGCAGCAAAATAAAGCAAACAGTTTTTCCTAAGAAAGTATTATTTTTAAATGGTATAGCCTGTATGTAATCTATATCTAAGTAATTTTTGTAAATTCTACGCATCGTTCTGCACAAAAAAGTAGGTACTAGTACACACTACTGCTAAAATAAACCATTGCTGAGATAACTAGTCTTCTTAATAAAACAATCGATTTTTCTATCAATAAGTGCTTCTACATCTACATTAACAATTAAATCAGTTAAGTATTTACCTAAGGTACGTTTTTCTCGCATAATTTCATATTTTTTAAATAAAATTAAACATTTTATCACATCTGCAATTTAATATTATAACTTGAATTAAAAATCTGATGTGGCCAGGCACATGACTTTATCATACAATATATAAAATTAATAGTTTAGCTGCATGAGAATCTATTCTATTGAGATAAATCGTAGGTATTGTCAAAGCATCAGCATTTGACACTACACTACGTCATTAGAATAATAGTTATTTATGTCACAAATGCCGAAAGTACGGAATAGCGCGACGAGCGGTGATGCGGCGCGTCACCGAACGCGGAGTGTCGCCGTCGCATATGAGCGCACGCGGCTATCTAGTTTTTGGCAGGAGCGACATCAACGTTTATAGGGTTGCTTTTTAAGAAATACGTATTAAAAAAAATAAATGATGTCTGTATAGTAAATGCTAGGTTGGTACCACTTTGACGAAACGTCAAGTTTAAAGGTGCGTTCCGATTGGTAGGTAATGGTAGCTAATGGCGGTGGTAGAATACGAAATTATAGTATTTCTTACATGTCGTGATAATGACACATATTAGTTTGCATGTACATAAACATGAGTCACTATCAATTTTCTATTGGAAATACTATAACGGCGTCTGCTACCACTGCCATTGTCACTAATGAAAACGCACCTTAAAAAGGTAATTCAAATTTTGACAGATTTATATTTGTTCATGACACATCCCTACCAACATACTAAAATAAAACTACACTCATCGCTATACTTTATTTATAATTTTCTCAATGTATCGTTTTTAGAATTAGATATAAAGACGGGTTGATATTTCTTATCAACAAACAATCAAATTGGTGATCTTACGTTATTTGAAATTTGTATTTTATAATTTGCCGCACTACAGCGGCAACGTTCCATAGTGGTTTTCCAGCCTCTGATGAGATCAGCTGTTTTCGAATGTGACAACACAAAAAAATATTGTCAAAATCCTGGCTACTATGTAATTTCATATCAATGCAGATGCGACCGATCTCGATCAAATAGAATTTGCTCTTGAAGCTAAACTATTAATTTTACCAAAAAATTTCATAGGCATAAATTATTCAAAATTTCCTGTGCTTTAATTTATTAATTAACTAATTTGTCGAAATTACAGAAATGGCGGCTCATTTCAATAATCCTTCAAAAAGGCTTAGAATAAACTAAAAGGCTAAACTATTAATTTTACCAAAAAATGTGATAGGCATAAATTTTTCAAAATTTTTTCTACTTTAATTTACTTATTAACTATTTTGTCGAAATTACAGAAATGGCGGCTCATTTGCAAAATGCTTCAAAACGGCTTAGAATAAACTACCAGTTCCTTTGGACCCTTTTCAACCAAAAGCTTTTCAGCTCTAAGTTAGGTCATGAAACTTCTAAATATGAACTTTCGTCCCGATACCTTTAGTAGTTTCTCCGGAATCGTCGCCACAAAAATCGTTTACACACATACACACACACACACACACACACACACACACACACACAGACATTTTTTTGTACCTTGGTCAAAAATGTTCAGGGGACCCATAAAGACCTATTTCCACTAAAATCTCAATTTTTTTTTTCGGCATGATTACAATACTTTAGCATACTGCGTATGATAAAGTAAAAATTTACTTATAAATAGCTTGTAGGGTGTGAAAAACTGTGCTAAAGAAGTTATTAAGGTATCTGTTAACTCTACTTGCCAATAAAGCATTTTCGTTGTATTCGCCAAAAACCCACACCATGTCAATTAGTTCCTCCTGGGAAACGTTCGACATAGTTCCCAAAATTATGCAAATCTAACTTAACAACCGTAACAATATCACAACTACTGACAGATACCTTAATAACTTGTTTAGCACAGTTTTTCATAGGTAGTATATAGGGAATAAAAAAAAATTTCAAATTATAACATTAAATTGCAGATGTGTCTATATGTTTTATTTTATTTGAAAAAAAGATGAAACCATTCGTGATAACAGTACTTTAGGTAAATACTTAGCTGGTTTGATAGTTAATGTAGGTGTAGAAGCACTTATTGATAGAAAAATCATTATGACCACCCTGTACACAATTTGGATGTAGTAGGTAATCACGTTAATATAACGCTTCTTACTTAATCATAATCAAAGCGTGCGCAATAAAATTAAAAACGGGTATTGAGATATACTGCTTTTCTTAGACTCCTGGTTTTCCATAAAAATGCCAATAAATCAAAAAGTATAAAGTTTAGGGTAGGTAAAGTTATTTTTCATTGTCGTAAAATTTAGCGAGGAATTCAAAATTGTGCCGAAATATAGGTTGTTCCATTTAAAAAACATAAGTTGGGATTGGTACTAGGTACCTTATGAAACAGTTCTGTATATTATGAGTGAAATCAGTTTTACACTATCTTCATTAACAGAGGTACAATCTTCCGAGATCGCACTATTGAGACACCCTGTATATTTACGACATTAAATATTTTATTTTTCCAAAAATTACAAAAATTGACAATAATGCGTTATTTGAACAGATGTCAATGATACGTAAGACGACGAACCTGTATTTTCATTTTAATAGGAGTGTCCATTGAATGTAGATTTTCACAAAATCTAAGTTACGAATACCTATAATATTTATTATTGTTTTCTTTTTCAAATATTATATCTAACTGCAACAGTTGTCAAAGATGATGTCTTCTTATTAGTTTTAATAAACAGTTGTAACTCCATTCGAGTTAATTATACAGATTACAATTTATGTTGAAATTTTTCAGTTAGTAGGTATACAGCGATACAAATAAGAAACTAAACACACATCATATAGGCAGGTAGATAAAATAGGGGTTATTTTTAAACTACGAAAAGTTACAATTGCAATTTCCTAAAAAGTTATTATTAGGTAGAATACCACGATATATTTACAAAATAATTAAGAATTGATAATAAAATAAAAAAATCTGATGTGGCTAGGCACGTGTCTTTATCATACAATATATAAAATTAATAGTTTAGCTGCATGAGACTCTATTTGATCGAGATCGATAGTGTCTGCACTAAAATAAAACAAGTTAGCCAGGAATTGACACTTATTTTGATAATATCAAATAAATACAAAATGATATAAAGAATGTTGGTAACAGCAGGCTGTTGCAACACTAGCTTTGCGACATGATGCCACTGAACACACTACGCATGCGTCAAGTTCGTGAATTCGATTGGCTGGATTGCATCCATAGGCTGCCATAGTGCTGCCACCAGCTGCCACATTTATAAGGTTATCTATGGGCTGTCAGTGGTTTGGCGTTAGTGAGCTGCCACATGTATAAGGTTATCTATGGATGTTACTGGTTTGGCGTTAGTGATGCCGAATATTACCGGCTAAGGGCCGCGGTAATACCGACCGCGCACTTTAAGCAACAACAGCGCCGTCTGTCGACGGTCCTAATAACTACTGGCCACGCATGAGCAGTTTGATGGGAAGCATATAAGCCTTGTGCTACCTGCCACGGCACCAAGTAAATTGACTCCGCCTACATCGCGCAGCGGTTGGATGGTAAGCGGGCTGCCTTAAGGGTCGGCAACCGATTAAGCACACAGAAATCAAATAAAATCAATATCTACCAGGCGGTTGGTTAGTGACAATTCAATTAATATCTCAATTGGCAAGATTGATAATGAATATCTTATTTTAATTACGTACCTCTATTTATTGATGATTTTTAAGTACTAATAACCGCATAAAATAGATACAATTCAGATAAAATAGAGATTTTAACATCCATGCTCTCCTAAACCGAATGGTATATACAACCATACTAAAATATATTTGCATTAACACGTTTTGTACATTCATCTTTTAAATAATGTACTATAATCATGATTGTTGACACTTGGTGCCATTTCAGCGTGCAAATTA
Organism: Melinopterus prodromus; assembly: GCA_964023965.1. Lineage (NCBI taxonomy): Eukaryota > Metazoa > Arthropoda > Insecta > Coleoptera > Scarabaeidae > Melinopterus > Melinopterus prodromus. The sequence goes on from OZ030396.1 coordinate 13,290,111, forward strand.
TCACTACACATTGGTTCTGTATTTCCAATTTAGATAGGCTCTGTTGTGATCTTTGTTCGTTTTCGTTTCATTACATGAATGCGAAATATTTGAAAATAAACGATGACAATGAACGGTAAAAAATGATGAAAATCGTTGAAGCGTAAATACTCATCTCGCGTTGCTACGAATATCGGGGGCGTGGCCGAATTCGGTGCTTTTCTGGCGGCTCGTATTAATTCTTACTAGTTTTGGTAAATTTTATAAATTATTTCGTTTTAATTTATAAAAGTTCTATATATACTTACGATTTATAAACTAATGTTATAAAAAAGAAATTAAAATCACATATAAATCAAGTAAAATCAATATCTACCAGGCGTTGCGTTGCGTTGGTTAGAGACAATTCAATTAATATCTCAATTGGTAAGATTGATAATAATGAACTTCTTATTTTAATTATGTACCTCTATGGACTGCTACAAGATGTCGTTGTATTTCAACTGTCATGCACTGTCGGCGCTGAGAAAACTAACCTTAAAATAATTAGTACACCGTAATAAAACGTGTTCTACTAAGCAGTGCAGTATCAATAGATGGTCAATAGTGGCTAATATTGAGTTGTCTGTTGAGTTCGCGACAATGAACACATTTTCGATAACAGTAGATCTGCTTCCAAAGCTATTTACCAATGAAATAGACACTGCTAGATCAAATCCGAATATGACCATAGGCCGTAGTAACATTAAAACCATGGAAGATATCCATATGTGGGTGCGGGAATATTCGGAAAATACTAACACCCAGTGGATAGTGCATACATCTCTCCCAAACACAGAAAAAATAGTTTGCTCGTTTGTATTTGCCGTGTTATTTGATATTATAATTTTAGTAAAATATCGACAACAATAACTTATTAACTTTTTTTTAATTTTTAATATTTCGCCTAAATCAAAGACTAACTTAACTTATTTAATGCATGTTAACTTTTCTATAGAAGTTCTTTAAGATAAGTTATGTACATTGTTTCATCCGTGACGTTGTTTATTCTAGGCAATCGTAACGATGATAATGTTAATCATATTATTATAATATTTATTTAACATTTTAATTTCTGTTTTTTAACATTAGTTTATAAATCAGTAAAAGTATATATAGAACTTTTATAAATTAAAACGAAATAATTTATAAAATTTACCAAAACTAGTAAGAATTAATACGAGCCGCCAGAAAAGCACCGAATTCGGCCACGCCCCCGATATTCGTAGCAACGCAAGTTGAGATTTACGCTTCAACGATTTTCATCATTTTTTACCGTTCATTGTCATCGTTTATTTTCAAATATTTCGCATTCATGTAATGAAACGAAAACGAACAAAGATCACAACAGAGCCTATCTAAATTGGAAATACAGAACCAATTTGTAGTGATAATTTGCACGACGAAATGGCACCAAGTGTCAACAAGCATGATTACAGTACATTATTTAAGTGATGAATGTACAAAACGTGTTAATGCAAATATATTTTAGTATGGTTGTATATACCATTCTGTTTAGGAGAGCATGGATGTTAAAATCTCTATTTTATCTGAATTGTATCTATTTTATGCGGTTATTAGTACTTAAAAATCATCAATAAATAGAGGTACGTAATTAAAATAAGATATTCATTATCAATCTTGCCAATTGAGATATTAATTGAATTGTCACTAACCAACGCAACGCCTGGTAGATATTGATTTTATTTGATTTCTGTGTGCTTAATCGGTTGCCGACCCTTAAGGCAGCCCGCTTACCATCCAACCGCTGCGCGATGTAGGCGGAGTCAATTTACTTGGTGCCGTGGCAGGTAGCACAAGGCTTATATGCATCCCGGGCACCACTTCGTTAGACAAAATAGGTATATAGGTATCTCGATACACAGTGAAAAAATGTACCTACAGAGGGCGCTTTGACATTTATTTTCCTTAAGAACGTCACTTAATAATCAAATATTCTTAATGAAATAAAAAATACAACTTTTATTTTATTCTCTTAAAATTATAAAATAGTAAGCTGGCAGGTCCTAAACAATATTTTAAAATAATGATAAAACCTTTTGATAAGGTGCTGCTTGAAAAGGGAAAATCTTTGGAGACATTCTAATAAAAATGATGCAGCATAACTCTGACTAGGTAGTCGACATTCTAGAAACTACGATCTGATTCAAACAATATTGCGAGCCAGTTGACACATGTTTGCTTGAAACAAACAAAAAGATCAACGTAAAAGCTACAACAATATAATGTTTGGTGGCAACACTAAGACGCACACATGCGAAAAAACATACAGATAATGGGTTTCAGTGTTAAACCATCTCTAAATCAAACAATAAATCCGCTACGACTAATAAGGTAAAAACTCAAAAAACTGCAGTATTGAAAAGAGACACCAATGATGCGTAAGACGACGAACGTCATGTTTACATATTACTATTTCTACAGATAATAAATTGTTGTCTAGTGTTGAATATCAACATATTTTTACCAAAATTGTAAAGAATCGCAAAAAAAGAAAATATTTTAAAGGAGGTAGCAATGATGCACAAGCCGACGAACCTAGGTTGGAAAGTGCATACCTATTTCAAGGAAAAATCAACCATTCGTTATCATACAATCTAAAATTGTGAAGCCCTTGAAGCAACGTACGCCCATATACCCCGTATTAAAAAGCGCCATATTACAAAATATGCGGTAAGGCGAGCTAACAACATAAAACGGCTTTCATGAAAGTGCAATAGGAAACTTTCGATACAAATTCTATCGGCGGTATTATAATCGCTTTACGCGGTACGCCAGCATATATTGGTAATATGGCATCTGGTACATGTTACAAGACTCGCAAGGCACAAGACCGTTGCACATTGAGCAATAAGGCAACACATAATTTATTATTAGCGTTATTATTATATATCTGTAGGAGCCTTTGGCAATTTCTGCTATCTCACTCCAACATCGCACTCCTCATTTCTGTAGGTATTGTGCTGGTTCGATCGTTCATATCACCGCGGAAAGGTTAAATTTAATTACCAGTTAACATACGCGGTTTTTGCCATTACCGCAGTTGTGATTGTGTAGACGCCTTTTAATTATTCAATGCACGACCGGGTTTGTGGGAAAATATTACTGATACTATTTATTCATAATTGAATAGAACTGTCTATGGAAAGTTTATAAATTCGCTAAATATTACAATAGATGTAGTATGTATGAAAGCAATTATATATAAGTGGGATTGGTTTGATTGGTATCTGAATGTTAAAAATGCTATTATCAAATTAGCTTTAAATAATTTACAGAGCTCTAAAGGTATTTGTGCAGACAGCACAAAAACTAAAAAAAGTGAAGTAAGACGAAGTAAAGTATTACTTCTGGTAAGGTTCAACGTTCAAACTTTTATTTCATTATATGCTTAGAGAATTCAATAACATTACCTACATTTGATAGATAGATAAGGTAGGGTGAATAAGAAACTAGAACCTTTCAAGGGCAAAGCTATATGACACATTTGTGAACAGGAATTGCTCCAAAATCAAACGAGTTGTCACTTATTATTTGCTTTATAACCCGCAGGTTCAAAGTTTCATTTCAACTTACCTACAGAATTATACCGATTTACTTAGTTTGTTGGGGCGGATATCAAATAGAAAAAAAACAAGTGACTTTGAGCAATGCCACTTTTGCAATAACGCGTTTTGTCTTCAAAAGTTGTTGTGAAAAGTGAGATCACTTTTCTGTGTGTAGAGTTTGAGAATTATTGCTCTATTTGTCTAAACAATAGCATCATAAGTGCCAAAATATGCATAAAATGCAAAATAGTTGTCGTGTGTCTTAAATTTGATAGAACATTCTATTTTAAATAGAGTTTTATGATAAATCATTTTGAACAAATTGCTAGCAGTCGAGATATAATTTGGTTCTTACAATGGATTTTTTTAGTAAAATAAGCCATTTTAACCTAATAACTGTAAGGATTAGGATATGACTGCCTTAGTAGGACTGAAATATAGGCCATTTCATTTAAAAAAATAAGTTTACCTTCTTTACACAACAGCGCCATCTATAATAAAACCAGTAACACGTCCTTCATATAAAGATAGTTTTGTATATATTTTTTTCGAAAAGTATAAGAAGATTAAGATGACCCACACGATGGCCACATAGGTACATGTCAAATTGATATCCTCCTCCTTTTCTCAAGTCGGTCATAAACATATGTTGTTCGATATTTTCCAAAGGTTATTTCTGGTACTTTTTGAAAACTTGCGATTATGGCATAAAGCTACGATCCATCTACTACTTCTCCTTCCTAGTATAAACAATAAACGCAAAATAATAGTAATTATTGAATTGTCGTTGCTGTTGTTTACTACACAGATTGGTTCTGCATATATTTGCGGTTAGTATAGTAACCACAACTTGAAGCAGTCCTGACAATATTATAACATCCAGTGGCGTAGCTACATATTCAGCGCCCTCGAGCAAGAAAAATCTCTGCGCCCACTTGTTTTCGGGAGAGGTCTGGCATTTTTGCACATTTAATTTAATGCATACTACTTTCAGACCCGATATCAATGGGAACTTTTTACACGTTATTTCTAGTGCCAAACCAAAGGCATATTTAAAAATCCATCTGGGTTTTAATTTTTCTGAAATGAATTATTTGTTTAATTTCACTGGGCTAAGACGCGATAGTCTACTATTCTCGTTTCTTGAGTGTGCTGTAATGTAAATACTCAAATCTTATGGTCTATAATTTCTTCTTTTTTTGTTTTGTAATTAATAATCTGAAAATTTATAAAATTCTAATATCTGCAGTTACAACCGCAATATGCAAACGCAATACAATAAAATTACCATTAAAATAATAACATAACTTACAACTTTGAATACACGTTCACAGTTCAGGTGAAGAATGGTTTCTAACCCCATTCAAATGATGTTTAGGGACATTTTTTCAAGTTTCTCCAAGAATTCTTTTTTTTTTAGTTTTCATTCAAATTATTTGGAACAAAGGGTTTTAGGTAATTGAAACTTTTACCTAGCACTAAAATTTTGGGATTAGCAATTTATTTCTTTTAAAATAAGTAATGTGTTTCATATTAACAAGAAAATACTGAAACATTTATTTTAAAGTGAACAATATACTACACTCAATAAGTAAATAAATATGCGATTGCCTAAAAAAACCAATATTTACAGAAATGTACATGGAGTTATATAGGTATGTATAAACACAACGCACCAATCTATAAATCGAAATTATGATAATTAAGTCAAGATCACAAAACATTTAGGCCCTTAGAATTTTATTTAGAAATTCTGGCCATTTTTACAAACAAGTTTTGTTATTTCTCTTATTTATTATTGTTTCTCCCCCTCTACTAGGGCGCCTGGAGCAGTTTGCTCCCACTGCTCCCCGTAGCTACGCCCCTGATAACACCATGTTATTTGTTGTTGATATTGTATAATACTTCTTGTTACATCATGTAATAGTTTGCAATAAGATACAAATACATTTGTTCCGTTTTCTGTGGTACACAGAGCGAAATTTTTGTTTGATTCAAATAAATATGCATTGACTCAAAGAAATTTGTTGTTTCAATAGAGGCAAAGAAATATTTATTTGCGGGTAAAAACGCATTTATTTGAAATATTTGTTTGGTAGAAAGAACATTGATTTGCGTCAAACAACTTATGTTTCCAGTTAAAAAGTTTGCAATTTGTGTATTATAAGCAATGAGATTTATTTACTTCAAATAATTATGATTGCGTTGAGTGAAAGAATTACATTTTTTAAATTAACAAAATTGTTGGTCGAGTTAAAATGCTTAAAATTATTAATTTGTTGAAGGAATTAATAGACAAGAATTTTTCGGAAGACTCGCCATGTGTCACCTCCTTTTTGGGATGTCGCACATCCTCGACCAGTGCTTGGTCTTCCCAACCCAACATATAGTCAGGGGTAAGTTAGTAAAGTGTACTCTGATTTGTAATCGCAACTTGAACCTGCAGGCACTGTACTCTATAAGTTCTATACTGTCGATCACGCGGCTTTATACTCTCGATATGTACGAATTACGAGGAGAGAGTTTACAGCGCCATCTAACAATACAGTTAGATGACGTTAAAAATATATTTATTTGAATCAAAATATGATTTCTTTGGTGGAAAGCAACCTAGTTTAAAGCCAAAACAAAAATATTACTTTGAAGGAAATAAATATCTTCTTGTGTAAAAATATATTTATTTTAATCAAAATATGATTTCTTTGGCGGAAGTAAACGTATTTTTAAGCCAAAGACAAAATATTACTTTAAGCGAAATAAATCTCTCCCTATATACAAATTTATATGTTAGAATCAAAATTATATTTCATTGGTGTAAAGAAGCGTTTTTTTAAAATCAAAACTAAAATATTACTTTAAAGGAAAGTAATTTTTGTTTGTATCCATATATATTTATTCCACTTAAATAAATATTTTAAATAAATTAATCTCTGCAAGCAAATAAACTAGAGTATTCAATGAAGTAAATATTGTTGGCGTCAAAGAAATATGTTTTGACCCAAAAGAATAAATTCAAACAAATACATTTCTTTGAAACAAGAAATCGTTTCTCTCTGTGTACGGTACCACATTTGTTAATGGGTATATTTAATATAAATGTCATCCTTGAAGAAGCATATAGTGAAACAAATTGACAACAAGGACGAACGGACGATATCTCTCCTTTAATAAATACCTATTGAATTCACCACTGATACATGTGAGATATAAAAAAATACCCCATCCTCTCCATTTTATTAAATCCCTATTAATCTCCACCAGAAGATAATTGCATTACCCCGGTATGCAGTTCACTTGAAACCTTCCTTTTTACTCTTCTCCCAATTCCAGCGATTCCAAGACATAATCTCCTCTTAATCCTCACCAGTCCTCTTACCACTCAAAGTCTCCACTCCGCCTTAATAGTCACCCGAAAATCCTGCGAGAGTGGCCGTCCTCTGCGAGAGAGCAGCGTTTTTAATTACATGATTTATATTAAGAGTACGAATGTAAACATAGAGAGAGAGTTTCGGCACGTTGCCTTTGTGGAGCCGTGGTCCGGGGCCGCTCACGGCACCCATAAAATACACCCGGAGTGAGGTCGAGGAGAACCCGGAGTGGCCGCGATTGTCAGGCCGCTAATGAAAAGTAATGGACCTTCTTTTCTCTGGCTGGCGTTCGTGTCGCGTCTTTCTCTCGGACGCTATCTCGCTCCTCGTCTAATCTTGATTGCGGCTTGGACTCGGACGTCTTGGACGAGGTATCGCCGCCTATAATGGATGTGCCATGGACAGCAGACCTAGCGAACGGACTGGATGTACGCATCGGATCAAAAGTTGTTGTATGCAGAATGGTATGTACCAGGACTTAGGGATCCCGAAAAATAATGGGCCTTTACGGGATCCCAAGATTATAAATTTAAAACCCGGGATCCCAAAAAACTTAAATATGAATTATGTTCTTATTTTCTTTTAATTGTCGAAATGTGGGCTATGATCTACAATACATCTATCCTTTCTGATTAAATTAAGTATCAAACATTAAATGTTCATTTACACTAACATGTTGTTGCTATAATAGGAGGAACAGATTTTGCAAGAAGTAGATATATTCAATATTCAATATGCATGCAAACATGAAAATTTCAGCTTGCTTAAGTCTCATTAGTTACTATACCCCCAATACATAAAACATACTGTAATTAAATCAGAAAAAAATCTGATGTGGCCAGGCACATAACTTTATCATACAATATATAAAAATATAAAATTATTAGTTTAGCCGCATGAGATTCTATTTGATCGAGATCGATCGTGTTTGTATTAAAATAAAACGAATTAGCTAGGATTTGACAGATATTGACAGTAGGTATAGTAAAAAAATCAGCCTTTGACACTACCTACTGCTATTGGAATAAAAATATTTGGCAAATCCTGGCTAACTTTATATTAATGCAGATCAAATAGAATTTGCTTCTACAGCTAAACTATTAGTTTTACCAAAAAATGTCATAGACATAAATTATACAAGATTTCGTATATTTTAATTTATTATTTAACATTTTGACGAAATTACAGAAATGTTGGCTCATTTGCAAAATCCTTGAAAAATGCAGAACAACAATGCTATTTATATTCGCACTCGAAATACACATTGACTTTGGGTATGACACCAAGTTTTTCAATATTGTTTCACATAGCGTACGTTCGCGCGTGTTTCTGCATGCATTTGCGTGTTGAATTGACGTTTAGCAACCGCTGACGTTCTGAATACTGTCAAAAGGTGCAAAATGTCCTGGCTACCTACTATTAATGCAGACACGATTTCGATCAAATAGAATTTGCTCCTGCAGCTAAACTATTAATTTTACCAAAAAATGTTATAGACATAAATTATACCAAATTTCCTCTACTTTAATTTATTATTTATCTATTTTGACGAAATTACAGAAATGACGGTTCATTTGCAAAATCGTTGAAAAATGCTAAGAGTAAATAGCCAGTTCTTTTTGACCCTTTTGAACCAAAAGCTTTTCAGCTCTCAGTTTGGTCATAAAACTTCTAAATCTGAACTTTCGTGCCGATACCTTTAGTAGTTTCTCCGGAATCGTTGTCACAAAAATCGGGTACACACATACACACACACACACACACACACACAGACATTTTTTTGGACCTTGGTCAAAAATGTTCAGGGGACCCAAAAAGATCTATTTCCGCTAAAATCCCAATTTTTTTTTTCGGCACGATTACAATACTTTACCATACTACGTATGATAAAGTAAAAAATCTGATGTGGCCAGGCACATGACTTTATCATACATTATATAAAATTTAAGTTTAGCTGCATGAGATTCTATTTGATCGAGAACGATCGTGTTTGTATTAAAATAAAACGAATTAGCCAAGATTTGACAGATATTGACAGTACGTATAGTAAAAAAATCAGCCTTTGACACTACCTACTGCTATTGGAATAAAAATATCTGGCAAATTCTGGCTAACTTTATATTAATGCAGACACGATCTCGATCAAATAGAATTTGCTTCTACAGCTAAATTATTACTTTTACCAGAAAATGTCATAGACATAAATTATACAAAATTTTGTCTATTTTAATTTATTATTTAACTATTTTGACGAAATCACAGAAATGGCGGCTCATTTGCAAAATCTTTGAAAAAGGCTTAGAATATCCGCACTCGAAATACACATTGACTTTGTGTATGACACCAAGATGTTTCAATATTGTTTCACATAGCGTACGTGCGCGCGTGTTTCTCCATGCATTTGCGTGTTGAATTGACGTTTCGCAACGGATGACGTTCTGAATACTGTCAAAACTCGCAAAATATCCAGGCTACCTACTATTAATGCAGACACGATTTCGATCAAATAGAATTTGCTCCTGCAGCTAAACTATTAATTTTACCAAAAAATGTTATAGACATAAATTATACCAAATTTCCTCTACATTAATTTATAATTTATCTATTTTGACGAAATTACAGAAATGACGGTTCATTTGCAAAATCGTTGAAAAATGCTAAGAGTAAATAGCTAGTTCCTTTGGACCGTTTTGAACCAAAAGCTTTTCAGCTCTCAGTTTGGTCATGAAACTTCTAAATCTGAACTTTCGTCCCGATACCTTTAGTAGTTTGTCCGGAATCATCGTCACAAAAATCTGGTACACACATACACACATACACACACACACACACACACACACACACACACACACACAGACATTTTTTTGGACCTTGGTCAAAAATGTTCAGGGGACCCAAAAAGACCTATTTCCGCTAAAATCCCAATTTTTTTTTTCGGCACGATTACAATACTTTACCATACTGCGTATGATAAAGTAAAAACATCGACGTAAATTTTTTTTACTTTATCATACGCAGTATGATAAAGTATTGTAATCATGCCGAAAAAAAAAATTGAGATTTTAGCGGAAATAGGTCTTTATGGGTCCCCTGAACATTTTTGACCAAGGTACAAAAAAATGTCTGTGTGTGTGTGTGTGTGTGTGTGTGTGTATGTGTGTAAACGATTTTTGTGGCGACGATTCCGGAGAAACTACTAAAGGTATCGGGACGAAACTCCATATTTAGAAGTTTCATGACCCAACTTAGAGCTGAAAAGCTTTTATTTGAAAAGAGTCCAAAGGATCTGGTAGTTTATTCTAAGCCTTTTTGAAGGATTTTGGAAATGAGCCGCCATTTATGTAATTTCGACAAAATAGTTAATTAATAAATTAAAGCAGAGGAAATTTTGAATAATTTATGCCTATGACATTTTTTGGTAAAATTAATAGTTTAGCTTTTTAGGTTATTCTAAGCCTTTTTGAAGGATTTTGGAAATGAGCCGCCATTTCTGTAATTTCGACAAAATAGTTAATTAATAAATGAAAGTAGAGGAAATTTTGAATAATTTATGTCTATGAATTTTTTTGGTAAAATTAATAGTTTAGCTTCAAGAGCAAATTCTATTTGATCGAGATCGGTCGGATCTGCATTGATATGAAATTACATAGTAGCCAGGATTTTGAGAAATATTTTTTTGTGTTGTCACATTCGAAAACAGCTGATCTCATCAGAGGTTGGAGAACCACTATGGAACGTTGCCGCTGTAGTGCGGCAAATTATAAAATACAAATTTCAAATAAAGTAAGATCACCAATTTGATTGTTTGTTGATAAGAAATATCAACCCGTCCTTATATCTAATTCTAAAAATGATACATTGAGAAAATTATAAATAAAGTATAGCGATGAGTGTAGTTTTATTTTAGGATGTTGGTAGGGATGTGTCATGAACAAATATAAATCTGTCAGAATTTGAATTACCTTTTTAAGGTGCGTTTTCATTACTGATAATGGCAGTGGTAGCAGACGCCGTTATAGTATTTCCAATAGATAATTGCTAGTGACTCATGTTTATGTACATGTAAACTAATATGTGTCATTATCACGATATGTAAGAAATACTATAATTTCGTATTCTACCACCGCCATTAACTACCATTACCTACCAATCGGAACGCACCTTTAAACTTGACGTTTCGTCAAAGTGGTACCAACCTAGCATTTACTATACAGAAATCATTTATTTTTTTTAAATACGTATTTCTTAACAAGCAACGCAATAAACGTTGATGTCGCTCCTGCCAAAAACTAGATAGCCGACTCGCTCATATGCGACGGCGACACTCCGCCTTCGGTGACGCGCCGCATCTCCGCTCGTCGCGCTATTCCGTACTTTCGGCATTTGTGACATAAATAACTATTATTCTAATGACGTAGTGTAGGTAGTCTCAAATGCTGATGCTTTGACAATACCTACGATTTATCTCAATAGAATATATTCTCATGCAGCTAAACTATTAATTTTATATATTGTATGATAAAGTCATGTGCCTGGCCACATCAGATTTTTTTAAATAGTGGCGGATTTCTTTATCTTTATTCAATGATGTCCTACAGAAAATAAACTTGGTAAATAGGTAACAAAATTCTTAGTTTTTCAAAATCATGTTTTAATGCAACAACTTTTTAAAATGCTGTATGAAGAGAAAGAGAAAAGTATAGAGGTTGCTCACGGTCAAAGTTTAGAAAAATTTACTAAAAATAGTCTGTACATTGCCAATTCTCTTAACTTAATCAAAAAAACGTCAATAAGCTTTTGGATGTAGATTTTGCAAGAAGTAGATATAATTCAATATGGAGGACATGAAAATTTCAGCTTGCTCAATTCTTATTAGTTACGATACCCCATCAAAGAAAAGACAGACTGTAATTAAGACAAAACAAAAAAACATAAAAAAATAGTGGCGGATTTCTTTATCTGTAATTAATGATGTCCTACAGAATATAAAATTGTTGGTTGGGCTATTTGAACTATACTTGACAAAACCGAGTAATATGCACAAGTAATATTAATTTTTTCATAACAAAAAATTAAATATTGAAATACCCCAACTCCTTATTAATTTAAGCAGTTGACTAAATATACCATACATTTTGAACAATAAATAACGTCTTTACTTAAAAACGAGAATAGTTTAGGTGTTTCTTACTGACTTGATTTGGTAACTTTTGGCATCCCAGGTGTTTTCGCTTTTCTACATGAATCCCGGGATTACAAAATCTTGAATCCCGAAATCCCGGGATCAATATATTGTCAGGGATTGGAAGCCCTAGTATATACTCTAAATAATACCAGGAAAGTGAAGTAGTTTTTGAATATTGAAAGAAGAACTTGTTTCAAAAGTACACCAAGAGCAGTCAGCCCAGATAGCTGATGTTGTAGATGCCACAAATTTTGTTGCCCAGAAGTCTTGATCCACAATAGGGTGGCCACATTTTACTGATCAAAATATATGAGAGTACTAGTAAAAATTTATGAGATCATGAAAAAATATGAGATACTGACACAATAAAATTATTTTTGATATAGATAACTCCTTTCACTTTGGTGTTTTATATATGTCGTGCTTTTGTTTTATAGAGGATTTTCAAAAGGTAAGTGTTATTATTATGTAAGTATATTTATAGTTTATCATACGCACTATGATAAAGTATTGTATCGTGCAAAAAACATCTGATATGGCCAGGCACATGACTTTATCATACTATCTATAAAATTAATAGTAAATGAGATTCTATTTGATCGGGATCGATCGTATCTGCAATAACATAAAACTAGTTAGCCAGGATTTGACACATATATTAATACAATAAAAAGTGGTCGGATTCCTTATTTTCGTTTTATTTTAGCAATCGCTACATGTTTCGTGTCCTACTGGGCACTTCTTCAAGCGCTATAGGAAATGAGATATAAATTACACAATTGACAATCAAATCAAACTCCAAAAAACTCAATTGTAAAAACTTACATTTTGTGAGGCGCGGCCCGTGGAGAACATAAAACAACATACAAAGATCACAAACAAACATTTATGAGACTGCAGAACTAAAGTACTTTAGTACTAAAGTACTAAAGGTATCGGGACGAAACTTCATATTTAGAAGTTTGATGACCAAACTGAGAGCTGAAAAGCTTTTTGGTCAAAAGGGTTCAAAGGAACTTGATGTTTACTCTTAGCATTTTTTAATATTTTTGAAATGAGCAGCCATTTTGTAATTTCGTCAAAATAGTTAAATAATAAATTAAACTCGAGGAAATTTAGAATAATTTATGTTTATGACATTTTTGGTAAAATGAATAGTTTAACTATATGAGCAAATTCTATTTGACCGGGATCGGTCGTGTCTTCATTAATATAAGACTAGTTAGCCAGGATTCCACAGAAGATATTTACGTTCTAATGACAGTAGATAGTGTCAAACGCTTATGTTTTAACAATACCTACTGCCAATACTATCAAAATATCTGTCAAATTCTGGCTAACTAGTTTTATTTTAATGCAGACACGACTAAACTCGATCAAACAGAATCTCATGCAGCTAAACTATTAATTTTATATATAGTACGATAAAGTCATGTGATTGGCCACATCAGATTTTTTCATAACTGTAATTGCATATTGACTCTTCTGTTATTTCTTAAAAAATATACAGTGAGCGCACAAAGTATGGAAACATGACAAAATCTCGGAACCGACTTGTTATTTACAAATGTACTTAGGATTTTTATTATCAAAACTTAGCTATTTATAACAAATTCAATTCCCCCCCTTCAATTGTTTTTTGTTCCTATTCTAGGAAACTGCAAATTAATTCAATCCAAAACACATTTTTATATTCTAGTGTTATCAATTTGTTGAAATTTTATCTTGGGTATTTACAAAAAATTCATAACGAAAGCTAAAAAATTGGATTTTACATCAAAATGTGTATATTGATACTTAACAATCAACGTGTTCAAGAATTTTGTAAAACCACAAATCCTCTCATAGATTTTCTCATGTTTGCTTTACGCGCCCACTGTATAAATAAAATGAATATTATTGTTGACAACTTTCACTAAAATGTTGAACAGCATCGGCCTAATCCACAGACGGCTTAAATCAAAAATAATAAAATTTACAGTAAAGCAAAAAAACGGTTTTGATTTATGTAGATGCAGATGGAGACAAGCTACAACACATATTACACAACACATATTACTTAGTTGTCCTAGGCTGACAATTCTTTGTATGAAGGAATGGTTTAAAAACTCTATAAATTCAATATTATATTGCCTAACAAGTAATTTATAGGAATTCCGAAACTACAGAAACAGCAGATTTATGTTTTTCGAGTAAATTATTACCTTGGAATAAAAAGTAAGTCTTTGGTGTGTGGTATATCGTACGATAAGGTGATTAATTTTGCTTTTAATAATAAATAAGTATGAAATATTGAGTTAATTTATATTTTTATTGTTTCTACTTTCTACCTACCATGTATATGTAAGAAGTTTAGTAAAATTTAACTTTACAATAGAATTATTATCACCGTTAAATAAAATTATCATTTTTGAACAGTTAAAATTCTTAAATGCGTATGCAATAATCGAATAATAATATTCGGACCAATTAACCCCTTCAATTGAAACTGGTGGTATACGCACATATCACAATAACCTAACCTCACAATTCAGAAATGCACTCACACGCGAAGTCTTAGAATAATAAGAATAGGAATAACATAAATAATAAAACAAATATTCATTCTACGTGTTTTCACTAATCAGTTATCTTCTGTGGACCGTCTGTGCACATATTTAATTTTTCCGTTAATTCTTTGCACGGTTCTTCGATGTGACCGGTCTCAGTAAACGGAATTGAGTGCGAAGCATTATGAACTTTATTTGTACCAATAATATTAACCAAGACAGCTAAATATGGCATTTGTGTAATTCTATACCCCCGCAAATTCTCTTATTCATGATTAAATTACGTATTTTGAACGGTATAGACAGCGCTATGAAAGGTACTAATCAGCTGATCAGCTGTTTAACCGTTATACGCATTATTCTTAGCAAGTGGATAATTTTTCCTATATAGAATACGAAATCTTATAGCAACTTGCTACGTAACAACTGCGTGACAGAATTAGCCTGATTAATTTGTTAATATTCCTTCAGTTCAGCACATTATGCCATGCTAACTTATCCCGTGTTAAAAAAATACCAACACGATTGACTAAATCGCAAGCATTCCAGCAAAATTATGAGCGATTATGAAACAGAAAAGCATCCTACCTTATTTCTCTTCAGTTTCCTCCTCTACTTCGACAAAAACTGATCAAATAATCAACCGGAACATCACAAACACCAAATGTCAACATTCATCAAGTTTATAAAGCAACACCGGTAATTTTTAAAGCAAAATCGCGAGACGCGTCGAAATTGGAAGACCTAAAATGTTCCAAACGCGTTAGAACTAACAAAAAACAAAGGAATGCTTGGACCTGCCGATACGCAGTGACGCGAGAGGAGGGGGGATGCATATTTGCGAGTGCGTTTTTGACTAATGTCACTACAATACACCAATTTAATATTATTATAAATATTAGTGTATGTATTATTGGAGTTATAGTGTTACCATTATGTTACGCGGGCATTATACATTTTCCGTTGTTTATAAAATATAATTTCGCATTGTAATTAAATTAACGTAGCTCAAGAACGTAGCCAAATTTTCTTGTTCAGCTATGGGCTACTACAATAGGTGTGACAAAGAGAAATATATGAGAGAAATAGCCTAATATTTGTTATAATTTTGGACAATTCATTCAATTTGCTGTAAACGATGAAATAATTATTATACACCCTACCAATAATTCTCTAAATATTGTTAGTATTAATAAAATATCTATTTTGTCTTCTATGTTGAGACATATGTACGTTCTTGATTATAGGTTATATTTTATCGACTTCAGTTTATTATTGACGTATAAATTATTGCATTATTTTTTACTTTGACTTAATCCATTATTTCATGACGTAATATTGAAAGATTGTTGAATGCTTTTATTTGAAGTCTGCAAATTACAAATATATGGACATCTCGTTTATTTAAACAGATGCAAAAACGGTTTAATTTGGACAAAAGAGCGCATTTTTAAATACAAAGTTGAATAAATTATTAATTTAAGAAGATCATATAGAGAATTAATAAGTCGAGGCGTAGAGTTATACATCGCAGATAGAACTAGCCAAAAGAAGTAACATTAATTTATTTATAATTATACTAATAATTTATTTATTTACTAACAAGTTATGCGAACAGGTTAATTTGGCGGAGAGTTCAAAACACGTGGAGTCCATTATAAAACTATACATGGAAACTGAACCAGAGTACCGTAAAGATTCTTCATACCAAAACTGGTTTAGTGACATTTCTACAAGCGCCTAATATGGACACAGGCTCATAAATTAATCTAATTACTATTAAATGATACAATTAACAGGTGTCATCAAACCATTTCCAACTACTTTGAATATCCGGATTTATACTCCAGCATTATTATAGGTATAGTCAAATCAAAAATACACCAATAGCGTAAATATACTTCTTTATTATTTATTATTGAACCAAACGTCAACATTTTCTGTTAACCCAAAAAATGTAGACAAAACTTGACAGTTTTTGAGCTAGGACCTTTCGAAGATTAGGCTGTTTCTAAACAGCCTAATGTGTCTAAACCTACATTATGTACAAAAAAACCTGAACCTACACACAAACCAGACGCCTAAGATTTCGAGCGTTAAATTTTGATATTAAACAGCTTTTGTAGATTTATTGACGAATTTAGATCATGTTTTCATCATATTGCAAAGAAATTCATCAAGAAGAAAGACCCATCTGTGTAATTTTGATAAAGATGTGCATGGAACATATTACACATAGAGAATGAACACGATATGTTGGTGGTCTAAGTTTAAAACACCTTTTGGAGTAATTAGGAAACTTCAGGGTCTTAAGTAGTATGTTACAAAGTTATACAAATGTTGACTATCTTTTCAGCACATTAAGAAATTTTTCATGAGTATCACGCGCCTTTGCAATTTTGAAAACAAAAAGAATCTTGCAGTTTATTATACCGAGCGACCAACAATGAAGGTCTGGTGGTGAAACCTTAAGACACCTGTAGAGAAATTAAGGATTTTAGTGAGTTTCGGGGTATCGAATGAATGCGATTTGTTTTAATGTTCGAACCTGAGGGATTGCGAAATATTGACCCTTCATCGCTAAGCTCACCAGTGCTTTTCCATAGTTTTTAACTAGTGTTTCTTTGCTTAAAGCTGTGTATCTTCGATAAAAAATCAGATATTAAGATGAATTAAAAAATATAATGTTAAGAATTGATATGAATTTGTGACTGAATACTTGAAAACCTCCACAAGTTACTGCGTTATCCCACAGGGTGTCTTAAACTTAGACCAAAAACATCATTTTGGTTCTCCCAGTATATGAAACTATTAACATATATTTGTTCAAATATTTAAAGTTATTTTGTCTCCAAATTGTAGACGGTGAATTTTGATGAATTTCATTTCAATGTCTTTAAAGAATCAGTACTTCAAATTTTATCAAAATATTACATATCCGGTTTTGGTGCTCCGAGTGTAGTGTTCTTCGATACAGTGTTTGACGGCTTTAGACAAAATCCTAAAAACACAGAAGGTATTTCATAAAATTCTGTCATTTAAGAAGTACAGATATACCTAGTTTTACAGATGCACTGTCTTAAGATGCATAAGTGTTTATGAATAATTGGTTCATTTCCAAATATTTTTCACACATATCAATCAGTTACATAACGTAGAACATATAATTTGAATGAAGGTGTTAATTTAAGTTTTCAGCAAATTACAAACGTTCATTACATACACCAGACATTTTTTTATTAATAAGCATAGACTGCTTAACGTATTGAAACTAATCTAAAAGATTAACCATCAATTTAAATCTGAATTCTTAAAACTAGGTACTTGTCGCTAATAGGCTATCCACTGATGTCCTATATTTACTTTGTCCTAAACAAGAAGCACTAACACTTCACTCACTGTGCTCTGCTTTTTACACATTTCACTGATTCACTAGTTCGAAGGGTTTAGTTCTTTTTTAGTCTTCTCACTAGATTCTGGTTGTCCAGTATCTGCAGGGCCTCTACGTTGTCATGATGGCTTAGGTGAGGTTCATGCTTACTGGCGAATCTTTAGATCTCTTGGGCGACTTGTGGGACACCAAGATCACGGTGCAGGTCACTATTCCGTATGTACCAAGGAGTGGTAACCATATTCCTTAGTACTTTATTTTGGAACGTCTGGATTCCCAGTATAATGGAGTTTTTCGCGCAACCCCAAAGCTGGATGCCGTATAACCAAATCGGTTTTAGTATTTGGTTGTAAACTTGTAGTTTGTTCTGTACTGAAATTTTTTCCCAGTAGCCAGTACAGTTCTCTGTATTTGAGGCCAAGCTCTATTCTTATCTTCTTAACGTGTTCTTTCCACCTTAGTTTTGTATCCAGAGTCATACCGAAATACTTTGCAGTGTTCGCATATAGCGTCGTTGATTTTGACATGAGGTATGGCCTCGATCCTTTTGTATGTCAAGTTAATGTGGACAGATTTCAGTTCGTTGAGATTGGTCTTCCATTTTTTGGTCCATTAATATATTTTATTACTAGCTTGTTGAAGATTCCTAGTAGATTCTCGAATAGTTGATCCCACTGTCATTAGAGCAGTGTCATCTGCGAATGTAGCGACTGTTACATTTTCCAGCTGTGGTAGGTCACTTGTATATAACAGATAGAGAATTGGTCCCAGTACACTACCCTGGGGTACCCCAGCTTTCACTTCTTTTAGTTCCGAAGCATACTGTTTAGTTTGTGTATCAATCCTTCGTGCCAAACCTTATCGAAAGCTAGTATCACATCAAGAAAGATTGTTGAGCAAATAAGCTTTTCTTCTAATGCTTTCTCTATGATATCTGTTATTCTATGGACTTGATCTATGGTGGAGTGATTTTCTCTAAACCCAAATTGGTGATTAGTAATTATATCGTTTCTCTCAATGATAGGTTTCATTCTCTTTAGAAGCAACTTTTCAAAGAGCTTCGATATCATTGGTAACAGTGATATTGGGCGATATGATTTGGCCTCGTGCGGTGGTTTCTCTAATTTTGGTACCATTATAACTTCTGCTACTTTCCAGACATGTGGAACGCATTTTAATCTCAACGATGCATTTATTAGGTAATTGCTTAAGAACTTCTCCTGTGATAAAATCATATCCAGGTGCCTTCTTTGGATACAGGTTTTATCTTGGTTTCTCTGGCAACTTCCTTTGCAGTAACTAGCTGTTTGGCTTCATAGGTTATATCTTCATTCGTGATTGGCTCTGATTCGATGTTGAGGGGCTGGAAGATTTCTGTTAGATGTTCTGCAAAAATTTCAGCCTTCTGTTTATAGTCTCTTGCCCAGGTGCTGTCTCTTTGCCTTATAGGCGGGACATGTACCACTGGCTTCTTGCATTTCCTCACTGGTTTCCACACCGAGTAATCTGTTAATTTATCGGAAGTCAATTTAGTTAAGAAGGATTCCAATGATGCCTCTGTTAGTTTTTGAATTTTGCGTTTAAGTTATTGGGATTTATTATTAAGCTGCTGCCATCTTCTGTTCGCTCGTCTTTTTTGTTTGACCAGACAAATGAATGACATTAAGCGTTTCCATCACTGAGCCAAAGAAAAAATTTCATTTACCTCTTAACCTAAAAGTTCATCGTGTAAAGCATCCATCGTATATTTATTGTCTTCAAATTGAATTGATTGATTACCACTATTCATTTCTACACAAAAGAGAACACGAACGGCCATATAAATAGTCCCCATTATTAGTAACGAAACACGCATACGTAAAATCATTTTAAATCGACGTTATAAATCATACTTCCACGGAACTTTTGTGCACTTCTGTACACAACTAGAAATGTCCAAGCATCGCCTTTAATGCCATTTCGAACTCACTTGCACCGCAACGATCATCCGGCGAGCCGACGTGGCCGAAAAACCACACGTGGATACAATTATTCTTATATTGATAATGGTAATAAATATGATCTGCAGGTGTTCCTCCACTTCTGCTTCAGAGCAGCTCGGATTCTGTTGCTGCTGCTGAACTAGTCTAATGAAACCGCGCTGCCCAGCATTTTTATCTATATCTACGTTCGGTATTATAATTTATACGTCCACGTCTCTCTGACTTATATGGGAATGTGGTCCGTTCATTTCTTCGTTCTAACTTTTAAATAACTTCTATGTCGTTAATATTAAGAAATAATATTCACAGACTTATGTTAGAGTTATTTTATTAGAAACGTAGTTTTTAATAATATATGTAAATTAATGAGTTGCCGGATTTTATGAAATAACAATAAAATGTTATTTATTTGATAGGTTATTCAGTCGTAAACATAATGGGGCAACTTCTGATCACGCCACGCACATAAAATATTCAATAAAGTCAACGTTAACAGTCCAATTCTACGTTAGTGTTAAATTATTAAAACATCACCGCTGTCCGGCCCACGCTTGGAAATTTATGGATTTACCGTTGGTTGTAACAGATTTTCGCTACTGGTTGACAATATTTTACTCTGCGTGTTTGTTCTGTTAGCATATTATAATAGCCCATATTTCAATCTGGAAGGATGTGTAATTTTCATTGAAACATAATACCTAACGATGATTCAGTAACAAAATAAATATTAACAAATAACCTACTCAACAACAACATAGGAATACTTCTGTGCAATCATGCAAGTATGTACATCGCTTTTTTGTTATTCTTTAAATTCTTAAGAATAAATGATGAGTTTGATGTTGCCAAACTTAAATGAAACATTTCTTTGCTTATTACTTGTTTCCTACTTTACTGTAAGCTTGAATAGTTCGCAGACTTTCAATTCTTCAGGTAGTTTGTTTATGGATTACAGTGGATGTTTATTGGTTCATCTGATAAGATGGACCAAAATATTTTTATCTGCACTTCTTTTATATGGTACTTAATCAGCTTTCTTCATTCCACAGTTATTTTGGTTTTGATTAAGTTTTATGTATTTGGTGCATAATTAGCATAAGTTTGTTGTTATAGTGGACATGTTGATGTCCAAGCTACTTAATATTGTGATTATTTTGTTATGTTGTCACTGTAATGTGTTTATCGTTGTTCAGATCTCATTTACTACTGTCCTTATGGTACCTTTATTGCTAAACGAGGCAATTAATTCAATAATAAAAATGTGTTTTCGAAGTTAAAGCGTTGAGCCACTTTCGAGGGCAAAAGATATAAACTGTTCAACTTTTTAAAGCGTTTCTTATTGCCAAGTACTTGAAAACATGATTGAGCATCATACAGTATAAAAAACAACAGCATGAAGGTAACTACCATGACTACCATGACTACCATGTCCGAGATATTTTGTTCAGAAATAATATCTTATTTAGTAACCACATGTTTTTTTTTGCGAAAATGCACCAGAACTAAGTTAGTAATTATGTTATTAAATCTACCCTAGTAAAGGACACTAGTTTTGAAAAAATCTCATAAAAAGCAATATATTTTATCATGAATTATGATGCCACCTAAAATGACATCAACGCATCATTACTTAACCTTCTGATAGACATATCTCGGAAATTTCCGAGTTTTAAATGCATTCTATTGTGTTTCTTATAATAAAATATGATGCTCTATTATGTGTTCAAAGTGTTTGGTAGCGAAAGGGTTTATCCAGCACATAAATACGTTGTTTTAAATGCGTACTTTTGACGCTTTTCAAGACGTATACCTTGAAAACACCTACTCGTTCTTAAACAGCGAATAAAACATTTTTTGTAGAGAAGTAAAATATCTAGGTAGAAATTTCTTTATAATGCTCATTGTCATCTGATCAGTTGTAAGCAAGAAGAAATGAGTTAAGTAAATTATACTACACTTAAAAGATACACTATTTTTTGGGGAAAATAATTCATGCAAATTTACCCTCCCTTAGTACCATTTTTATGTGGTCTTGAAAATTCTATTCAAATATTTGATAATAGTGTTAGTGGCAAAAAGGATTCAAGTGTACTGTACATAAACCCTATTACTTCCAACAGTATCCGAGAGTTGGCACATGATAGCGTCCGCATTAGTGTCATAAAGCGTTAGTGTTGTTGCTACTTCCTAGAATGTTTACTACTGGTTAAATAGTGTCACGTAAAGTAACATGAGTTCAGATATTACTAAAAACAAAAACTCTAAAAATATTATTACTTGTTTTGATTTGCAATAAGCACTGCCGTCGCCCTTATTAGCCACTTCTAAAGTATATTATAATAAAGATGTTGCAGTAATCCCTGCAGACGTCAAGATAAAAAAATAAAAAATAAAACTTTTGAAAATTATTCAGTTTGAGTATTCAAGCCACCAATATAACAGAGATTAGGTTATATCGGTTAACTTCCTCGAACCTGGATACACGGAGTGCGACCGTAGTTTTGGCTCATTTAAGAAAGAAAAGGAAAATTTCTCATGTTTTTGACAGATTGTGCAGATTGGGAGACCGTAATGAGGCAAATCAATAAATTTTGTGTGTATAATATGACCAAAAACGAAGGTTACCATTTTATAAAATAATAAAGAACCCTAAAAATGACACCGATGACACATAAACTGGAGAGCAATTTGCCATTTCGTTTATTATAAAAGCGAAAGACGGTTTTGGATACAAGAATAGTCTACACAGTAATACTAAACCTCAAACGTTGGACGTTCGTCTTTTAGCTTTTCTATACAACGCCTTTAAATAAAACATCAATCAAACTAAAAGTACAGAAACCTAATCACATTGTTGGAATTTATTCCACCACTCCAACACGCCTTTGATACAAATATATGGATACAAATAAAACATGATATAACAATAGCTGGAAGAAAAATACACAAGAAAAATATGATTTATTGGAATACTCATAAAGATGACGCCGTTGTATTATATTTCGATTACGAATACAAAAATTGCGTTATAGTTTACTTTAGGTAACTTGTCATTTGTATTTATTTTTAATAAAGTTTTATTTTATTACAGAAATGCACTTGAACCATTTTACCACCAACATTTTTGAAACCCACATAATGTCTCAAGTACATTTGTGCAAAAAAAAGTTAAACACAAAATTTAGAGACTCCTTGATTCTTGATCGCACTCACGTTAATAAAGAAGCACAGATTTTATCTTATTTTAATTATTTTATGTTAAATTATGTTAAATTAAAATGAATGTTAAATTAAAATAATATTTTAGCACAACTTATCATTTATGCTTTCTTTGCACCTTCTAACAACTTTTTCTTCCATCTTATTTCCTGAACAAGCTTCATTTGTAACAACACATTTTATTTTAATCATAGTTGGTCGGATTTTTATTTTAAAGATTTTCTACTTCTCTACTTCTCCAAAAAGCTATTATAAGAGAATTATTTGGGGTTAGTATGCTAAAGTCTAACAACACACTGTATATGCTCAAAACTAGAACGAATTTTAAATATGTTTTTTTTTTTCAATCGTTACTCTAGAATCACTAAACAATTTAATAAAAGAATCATCAAAATCGGTTTCTTTTTTTTGGTGGTCCATTAGTTTTGCCGGGCAGTGTATAGTACATCTACAGAGTCATTTAATTAAAAAAAATTATGAATTCTGTTCTGCTTTTATTAACCGCCAATACACATGTTACAATGTTAGTAAAAAAGTAAAATCAACTACTTAATAACCTTTTTATGTCAATTTACTTCTGTACTGAACATGATGAATATGCATTTTATGCAGGAGGGTTCCTTCCCTGTCCGAAATATTTAAAATGCATGATAGAATACCGTATTTTTTGAACAAATTAGCGATAAACAAGTACTTAGTAATGAGTAATAACTTGGCTGTTTCCGATGTATCACCTTCAGAAAGTTAAACTTTATAAACTTACCTTCTTTTTGCGGGCCTTAAACTTACCTTCTTTTTGCGGGCCTTCTTCGAAATGTTCCTTTTCAAAAGTATTGCAAGAAAAATTTAAGAAAAGGCGTATGTACTTGTGTATTATTGTTTATCAATAAATATAGTAAATTGCAAAAGTACAATAAAACGTTTTCACAAATTTTTATATTATTTGTTTTCTTTTACCCGTATATTCCAAGGTATATTTGTGAAAAACTCTTAACCACCAGCTTAATTTCTAAGAATTGCCTTTTCAATGGTGATTTTGTCCTACCCTACACCTACTCTTATCACAACTTAATATATCAGTTTAGTACAGCACGCATAACGTCTCCAATGCATGTACTTTAGTTTATATTGTGTGGTCATTCTTCTCGGACTTATCTTAATGCCTGATTTGTTTCGGAGCGTGAAAGAATTATACCCTACACCAGTACCTATCCTACACGCCACATTAGTATTATGTTGAAGTCAACAATCGTTATCAGAATAGGTAGAACAGGTAACCCCGCAGGTCAAGTATGGTATATGCTTCCCATGGTGACAGTGAAAGATGAAGTTACAGTGAGTTGACACAACAAACAATAACAAACTGAAATGAATGAAATTACAAAAATAAAGTGTACAACTTTACGTTATAAATATGACTCAGAAATGTAAGAAAAAGCAACACTTACCTTATACTGTGCATTATACCTAGGATCTTGACACATAACCACGGTAAGCGATCAAAATAAAACAGAAAAACATCGTCCAAAATACTTTATTTAAAAAATAAAACAATGTACATCACACGTTTAAAAAATAAAAAAAAAACTAACATAGACACTACGTAAACATATGAAAAACAACTTATCAGCAATATATAAGTAAATAAACATAATAATACAGGCTTCTTTGTACCTTTCACAATAAAACAAAACGCAGCGATATGGAATTAACCGCTAACGACTCTATACAAAAATAGTCATATTTATTGCAAAATGTCATCTAAAATGAGATCTAACAGGTAAAGTTTACATAAATTTTGTCTTATCCCATACAAGATTTTTATTTATACTGCACACGAATAAATAAAAAGTACATTACACAATATGTACATTCATTGAGAAGACATTACACTATTACAATAATAACTTCACAGTTTTGTATAAGTTACGTTGCATTACATCGTATTCTGCGAGAATTGGTCCCCCCTTCAAGGTACTTAACAAGAATCTAATGGAACTAAACGTAAAGGTATTCAAGCTTAAATAAATACACAGAACTAAGATCTCGTAAGTCAACATTCACATACCATTTCCATACTTATTTACATTTCCACTTCGCATGGTCATGAGATAAATCCCTATTAGCGGCTATGGCCCAGGAACTCCCTAACAAAACACAGAGTCACTAATTTTCAGTAATTAACACAAAAGCAACGTCCCGGGCATCTTCTCCACGACAAATCGAGTACCCTCCTTTCTTCTAAACATTCCACGTAGCCCTTCTCGTTTTATATATCACGTTTTAAAATTTAACACCAAACCCCCCACCATAACCTACTTTTATCTTCCCATGATATCCGCTATTGTAAACCCGGTCTTCTTCGGTGGATTTTGCGGAGGCGGTCTTGGCCGATTTACATCCTCCTTCTTCATAGACAAATCACTAGCGATGTTACTCGAATCCCTTGGGTCGAGCTTTTGAGCATTCAACGCATTCACAGTAGTCAACAACCCCGACGAACTTGGTATCAAGTCAGGTGGCTTCATATGCGACGAAGATGGTATCTGTATGCTCTGAGGCATCATCGGTTGATGCGGGTGAAGCTGAGGATGGTTCATCATTGGATTTATCATTAGATTCAACGGTGGCGAATGCCTTCCAGCAGGCAAAGATGACGCCGTTGGACGGTCAGCGTCGTAAGCTCTCTTGCGGTACACCCCTAGGTACTGCGGCTCCAAAGACCCACTGGTAACAGTCGATGGTTTCGGGCTTGGATTCGGCAGAAGATCCCTCCGAATCTGCAACACTGGGTGATGTACTGGGTGTATTGGTTGCGGCACCTCCTTCTCTACTTTCACTGAGGGTATATCTATATCTTCTTGGCCTGGATCGATCTCCGAATCTGGTTCATCATCATCTTCATCGTCTTCCAGTAAGATCTCCCTCCGGTTGTACTCACGGTTAGGCCTCATGGTGTAAGAAGAACTGGATTCGTGGCATTGGGTTACCTCTGGTACTGGGGAATGCGATCTAGTCCGGTCATCTCTACCATCGACCGAAGACGGTCCTGGAGACATGGGCTCTCCGATCTCACTGCCCATGTAACCTTCCTCTGGAGGTACATCGCCAACAGCGTGGGTTAGGGCGTGTCGTCGTAGGTCGCAGTTTCGCCTAAACACTTTCCCACAAGAGTTGCACTCGTAAGGTTTGTGATCGGTGTGAGTTAGAAGGTGTGTTTTCAGGTTTGAGCGCTGGTTGAAAGATCGACTGCAGACTGGGCACTTATGCGGCGATTCTTCCATGTGGAGGATCTTGTGGACGGCCAGAGTTCGGCTCTGGCAGAATCCTTTCCCGCACTCGGTGCATTTGAACGGCTTCTCTTTACTGTGGATGTATCTGAAACAAGAGAAACCCATTGTTAGTTATGGTATTTCATTGATTAGCTGATAGTTTATTTCTATATAGATTTGGACAGAAAGAATTCATTAGCAAAAGACTATTCGAGCGCAAAAGACTTAGAGGATGGGATTTCATTTTAATGAACCGGCCATAAACTAGAATACAGCAATTACTTCTGGACACGTCTCGAAAGTAAAGGAGTAAAGGTGTTACATCAGGAAGCAAGGGATAGACCGGATAAAAAGCGAGTTGTGAGATGGACTCCTGAAGAATGCTACAATTACGATGGTGCCATTATGAGAAGAGTATGAGTAAGAAAAACATGAAAGCAAGAAGTAAAAGTATGGAGAGAAGAAGAAATGGAAATTCTAGGTTCCAGAAACAAAGGACGGATTAGCAGAAGACAAAGTTCTTGGGCAATGAACATTATAGAAAGATCAAGGTAAACATGAAAGAAAGAAGTCAAAAGGATGGAGAAAAGAAGAAATGTAAAGGATGTATTAGCAGAAGACTAAGATCTTGGACAATGTGTTAAAACAATGCACACTAAACGTTGATGGCACTTTTAATGACCTGGACCATAACCCAGATAACATCGCTTGCCACACAATGTCCTCTGGACACTTCTAGAAGGTTAGAGACAAATAAAGCTGGACCTGAAAGACAAATGATAAAAAGTGTGAAGTACGTACGGCTGTCAAGGACATAGGGATAAAACTATTGGGGAGATTTGTAAAAAAACACTAAACACTACTAAACAATTACGATGGTTCCATTATTAGAAGAATATGAGGCAATACAGTTTGATGACGAGAATGTACGAGGATGAACGCAGAAAATGAAACAAAGAGGAAGACCAAGCAAAACATCGAAGAGAGAAGTCGAAAGTACAGTCAAAGTAAGAAATATAAATTGTAAATGCTAGAATCAAAGAAGTACTTAGCAGAAGACTTGGGCAATGCTGACTTAGACATTGACATTAAACGTTGATTGATGGCACTTTTAATAAACTACCCATAACAACAACACCCTCTGGACAGTTCTGGAAGGTAAAGGACAATAGAAGGTTGTGGATTTGGTAGAGAAGGGTTAACTAAACAGGACCGCTGCAAGGGACATAAAGAAATAACAATCAAATACATAAAAGACATATTTAAAAATTACTATGGTGCCATTACGAGACGGGTAGTAAGCAAGACAGTTTGAAGACGAGAGTGTATGAAATTCGAAGAAATAGAAACAACGAGGAAGAACAAGATAAATATGGAAGGAAGAAGTGAAATGTATGGAGAAAAGAAGAAATTGTAGCTGCCATATATAACAACAATGAGTTCTGGGCCCTTCTGGAAGAACAGTTTGAAGACGACAGTGTAGGAGACACAGGCGCAAGTAAAATGATGCCAGGAGCAAGGTCAAGAGCAACAACAACCCCAAAAAGTCAAAAGCACGGAGAAGTAATAGAAGAAAGGCAATGTAAATTGTAGGTCCTAGGATCATAAACGGCGATGGAATTTTTGATGAACTGGCCATAACCCAGATAACAACAATGCCTTCTGGTCAATTTTGGAAGAGCAGTTTGAAGATGAAGTAATAGGAGATACGGCAAACGTAAAATGCAGCAAGAAATGGCAAAAGCATGGAGAAGAGAAGTAATGTAATTTGTACGTCCTAGGATTATCCTAGGATCGTCCTAGGATCGAGGGTAAAGGACAAATGCAGGTTTCATATCTGGAAGAGAAGGACGGCTGCAAGGGACAGAATAAAATGATAATAAAAGACAAAAAGTCTAAAGTACGAGGAAACAAAGTACATAACGCAAATTCTTTCTAAGGACAAATGATTTACCAGTTATTGCCATCTATTGATAACTATAGTCCACGATACCAACACAAATGCCGTATAGTCATTACGGACATCCGTTACAATTACGCCGATGTAAGTGTTAAACTCGGACATCTTGTATATGAGGAAGTCAGGATAATAGCGAGTAGTTTTTACGATGCATTTAATTAAGGAAGCCATCGCAAATGGGATGGTAGCCGCTACCTTTGCCGGCAAGAACATTTCGTTCAATAACAAATTGTCTTGTAGCTCGTTAATGAAGCTCGTTTCCATACAACTGCAGTTGACATCGGCCGGCAGATGCCGCTTTTTATGCAATGCCCTCGAGGCGTTCATTATACAACGCTAAAACCTCGAATATCATGCGTTTCTCTTTGTTAGTTATGCTTGAAATTTAACAGAATGAACTGTAAGAGTTAGTATAGTATCGGATTGCATAATACGCTCAACACAAAGAGTAAGTAACCTAACCGGAGGCATTCTTTGGCGTGGTACCTTTAAAAATATTTATATGAAAACTCTTAGATAATAATCTTATGGGAGTACCGCGATAGCCGTGAGTCTGTTAAGAAAACAAGTGGAACGGACACGGAATACTAAGAGTTAGTCATGCAGGGATTTATTATAAAAGTAATACCCGAGCCCAACGGTGCTTATAGCTCGCTGCAGATGATGGTGGCTAACAATACGTTGACCTCGGCAGCGTTCGACCAGCATCTCGTTCTTCATCTGATACTCGCGCGCAGCATAGAGAATTACTACCGATAAACGTAATCCAGATTATGTTTGATTGCGTTCTGGTCGAGAACTCCACGCAAATTCAGTAAGTAAACAGATACGATATTTAAAATGCTCATTGGTTTTTATGATACCGCAACCTGTACTTAAAGTAGCAATTATTTTAAAATACTCTTCTTTTTTATCTGTTATTTACTGGGAAAGTACCTACTTCGCGGAACGCCAACTTTGAGGAATGGTTGAAACTAACGATGCGGTAAAACCTACGCAGGGTGCTTCAAGTCTGCGTATTTATTAAGATAGCGGGGATAATCTATATGTATGTGTGTCATAAGTTAGTTAGATGTACGCTAGTTATAAGGCCTTCAGCATAAGCGCACTTATTCTATAGCAGAAGAGCAAATTTACAAGGAATATTATAATTTTAATGGCAAGGGAAGATATGGTCTTGGAGGTCGGAGACTGCAAACATGGAAACCGAGCAAATAAAATATAAGTGTGTTCATAACTCTTCTTTTTTTCGCGGGTTCGTCGTTTGATGTAGCATTGAAGTTTCCGCAAAAGTTGACATTATTTATGATTTTCTGATTAAATCCGGTCAATCTATTATTTAATTATTGAATGGAGATTTTTTAGTAGAAACAAATTTTTTCTTGCGCCAAGATGGAGAGGAAAATCTAGGTTTAGAGGCAATATCACAGAAGAAGTTCCATTATTGGGACTACTGGAAGCCATATGGAATCCATATACTCCTGCACATATGGTGTGGGTCACCAGGTCTCTATTCTAAGACGATTGCGATCAAATTATCTGTTTAAGAAAGTTATTTTGCTTTCCGTTTACAGGTTCATTTTCTGATGTACTGTTAAAGCATTTCTTTTTATCATTTTACTGGCAGAAATTCGAAGTTCTTATAAGTGCTAAATGTTAGCACTCGTTTTCAAATGTGTACCGAATTGGGAGGTGATTTGTTTGACTAAATCCTCCTGACTAAGTCCTATTTTAATTTGATTTCTACGTATTAATTCGAAACTGAAATATCAAAAGGTTTTGTTTCGATGGTTACATATCTTAATTTTAACTTGTAAATTTAAATTTTTACATAAAAAAACTGGAACTATTAATTAACTTTCTAAGTCAGAATATAAATTTCACGCGATTTAGGAGTTTGAACATATCAGACACATTATTTATGCAGATATGTATGAAACGTTAGTAGGTTATAAAAATTGCTTTCATTTATGTAACTCGATCAGAGAACATGTAGACAAGAAGAAAAATGCAATTTCTATGACAGTATGGCGGGCATGTTAAGACTATTGGGATCGAATTGTCTATTTTATGAAAGTTAAATGATTTCATTTTCGCGGGTTTGTCGTTTGTCGTACTGTTGAAGTCTCCACATAAAAACATTTCTTTATATGATGTTATTATATATCTACCTGAACAATCTGTTATAAAGCGGTTACTGATAATATGTTTATGTGCAAAAATGCTCGGTTTCTCAGTTATGACAATTTCCATGACAAATTTGGAAAATAAATTCTATTATTGAAGGTACTCGAAAAAGTAGTACCTAGATGTTAAACTACTGTTTGCATGGTCTGTACATTCTAAGACGATTGAGATAGAATTATTTTATTTTAGATTACTTTTGCGGGTTCGTTGTATGATGTACCGTTGAAGTCTCCACATAAAAATATATTTTTTTTACTTTATCATTACAACGTATTGTAATTGTGTAAAAAATGAGTTTTTAGCGGAAATATGTTCTATTAGGTCCCCTGGACATTTTAGACCAAGGTTCAAACAAATGTCTGTGTGTGTGTGTGTCTGTGTGTACCCATTTTTGTGGCGACGATTCCGGACAAACTACTAAAGGTATCGGGACGAAACTTAATATTTAGAAGTTTGATGACTAAACTTAGAGCTCAAAAGGTTTTTGTTCAAAAGGACCTAAAGGAACTGGACTAACTCTTAGCATTTATTAAAGATTTTGCAAATGAGCCGCCATTTCTGTCATTTCGCCAAAATATTTCAATAATAAATTAAAGTGGAGAAAATTTTGTGTAATTTACGACTATGACATTTTTTGATAAAATTAATAGTTTAGCTGCAAGATCAAAGTTTAAGTTTGAAAGATAGATATTTTGATTCTATTGACAGTATTGTCAGTATTGACACTACTGTATAGTATGATAAAGTCATGTGTCTGGCCACATCAGATTTTTATCATTTTATGATTAAATTTGATGAAATTATATAGGTATTTTAAGGCGATTTAACACTAATTTATTTATGTGTAGTCGAAATAGCCTCTCAGCTAGTGAGGGTAAGAACCATGGTGGCTATTGAGCTGAACATTAACAGCCAATCGTGTTGTAGAAATATTGCACTAAATAAGCCAAAAAGTTGCAAATGTCATAGAAGAATGCTTTCCTATAGTAAGTAAGGCCTTCCCGGTGCATTAAGTCCAGTGTTGACATTTTATAGGGTGTAATTTGACTCCTTTACCTAAGACATCGGTTTTCTAATCTACATCATCTCTAAAACCGATCTTAAGTCGTATATGCAACTTATTAGCTTACATGGAGACTCGGGTGAAATTTCATCTTGCCGCTCTGGTGGTTTGCAGGATTCTAAAAGCGTTCATTTTGCGCATGGCCGACGCAGTTAATCACGCATGCTTTCCTCGTAGCATGGCATAATTGCCCGGCATAATTTGACTGGTTTCGCACGCCGGCTGTTTCGCAAACCATCCTAAATATTCATATCCGAGCACGGTCGAACTCCTTATAAGCGTTTCGTTTTTCCACATACTTTCGTACTCGTATTAAATCCACCAGAAAAATAGGATCTGTACTGACCAAGACACGACACTGGTGTATTACACGTGGTGCCGTCATCATGTCCTCTTTCCTCCGCAGGTGGAAGAAGGATGGAGATGTGGCTTAGTGGTGGGGACCTGCATCGGTGGAATGTTCTTAAGATCAAAAATCCCGATTATAAATTGCTCTGCTTAATACTCCACGGAATGCTGTCCGAGATCAGCGGCCACAACTGTTGCTACATTCGTTCTGTTAAGCTACCAGGCTATTAAATCGTTCGGCTAAACCAGTATATGGGGGACATGGAGGCATTATGTGCACGAATTCCGATGGGCAAATGTAACGTCTTTTAGGAATACGTTAATTGGCTGGACGATGTAATCCTTTTTTCGGTTCCCGCAATCCCAACCGAAAACTTTAAAGACTTAAGAGTGTTATTTGCTTCCAATTTCATTCTACTGTCGCTCAATTAGTGGACCACGAAACAGCACCTCTTTAAAGGGAATTAGGTCCAATTTCAAGTTTTAACGTGGGTACGCGTTTGCGATTTATTTTTAAGTAAAATACAGACAAAAATGAGATGATTCTTGAAAACACAAGTTGCATGCTACGTGGCGCATCATGCAATCAAATGATTCCAACTTTGTTATATCTTCACACATAACAATGTGGTAGAAACAAAAAAAGCGGATGAGAATGGTAAACAACATTTTAGATTTTACCGGAACTAATACAAATACTGCATACGTATCTACCTTATATATTGTATAGCTATGCCTGTACTATCGTGGCCATATTTTTTGACGTCGATTTTTTGACGTCTATTTAATGACAAAACTAGGGGCGAAAAAAATAGAAAAAATTTTGATGATGTCCTTGATTAATATGGTACAACTCATAAAAATTAGAAAGCTGTATATGTTGGCGTTTTACCGATTTTTCCAAATTAAGAAGAATTGGCGCTATTTTTGCCCCGTAAATTTCATTCGTTTAACGTTAGCAATTAATCACTCCGGAAATAATCCATAGATTTCAACGAATTAAAAAGTAAAATCACCTGCGGAATGGTAGCTTTCAAAGTGCCGATTTGTAAAATCATTGGATTAGTGGTTGACCCACAAAAAGCTATATTATGCAATGCCGGCAATTCTGTTATTAGAATAGCTAGAATAATGAAATATTGACTATAGGCTACCCAATAATGCATAGGTTTAAAGTTTATTACATAATCATTGTTTATCTTGCATTTTTCATACAAAAGATCGTGCTGAAACTACGCGTGAATTCCGACGCTCTACGGTCTTTGGTGTGCTACGGGGAAGGGAGGCGTTAGCGGTGCTGTCATGTCGGAGAGAACCGACACAGCTGAGAGAACCAGGACAGCTTAATATAAATACACAAAAGGAACGATAACTTGTCAAGGTAGTAATTTTAACTAACAATTAAATTCTTAATTTTTGCAGCCGGTACGAGAGAAATCTCTTCTATCGATTGGCGTTTTTGTTTTCTTCAGTTTTTATACAATAAGGTTTAAAGAAGATTTTGATGGAAGCGGATAGATCTAATAATATGGAGTTAGCAGATTTTCCGATTAGTGGTGAATACTTAATTAAGTTTGCTTGATAAACCCAAAATATATTTAAAAAGAATGACCGATTTTGTTATATAAATATTCAAACTATTATAACAGTTTCAACAGTTTATCTATTAATAATATTTAAATACATGCACAAACAATATAAAATAAATACAACTCTTGATGTATTAAATATATTACAAAAGTCAGCTCTAAGCGTATAAAAGTTAAAAATTTCAAAAAACTTTTACAAATTTAGCATCGTTATCCACGCTATACTGTATAATCATATATATTATGTAAATTCTATGTTATAGTTACTCTCAGCAAAAAAAAAACTAATTGAACTGCTGCTTCTTATTGACTAGTGACCATAACACAGAACACTTATTAATTGACATAATACTTTTGATAGCTACCTGCTCGCCGTTTGTTATAACCTTATAACTTTGCTAATTTTGCAAGTTTTGTCTTCAAATTTCGTACAGGTGTTCTTAAGACCTTAGATAATAAAATAACGTAACGGAATCCCCCCTTAAAACCCCTAATGTGCGTACATTTCACAGATTTCGAACCCTTCATTTTTATCAACAACAAAAAAAACCTCCCATAACAAATCTAGCATTAAAGATTAATTTAAGATCAATCCAAAAAGTCAAAATCCACAAAAGACCTGTTGACGTTTGAGTCCCTATGCCCTGAAAAGCACCTGATTTCTATCACGTCATTACATAACGCGTCTGGTGTCCCACCATATAACAACAATAGCCACCCCAGACATGCCGGTCCGAACCGAACAAAAAACTTTAATTTTGTGGGATTAGCTCTTGCGCTAAATTAATCATATTCTTGGACAGAATCGGAGGACCAACAATAGCCCGAAGTTCCCGTACACCAACGCAGGTATATCATCTTTCGTTTCCTTGGGCCAGCGCTCTGGCTTACTCCGTTTTTCAGGTAGATGCACCATCTCGAAGCAGTTTGAGACTTATGACAGGATGTCTTATGGGTCATCATGGTCGAGCGCACATTGGGAAGGGGTTTCGAGATTTAATCTGTCAGTTGACGACTTCTGTTGTACAGTTTTTACATAAAAATGGTGGGATGTTTCTTCTGCACGATATGGAAATATTTAGTTCGTAGTTTAGTAAGAGAAATATTGTAATATATTAATGTTAAAATTAATAATTATTAAGTTATTAATATTTCTTTAAATTGACAAATTAATCCAAATATAATAGAAAATGGAAAACGATTTCTTCGATTGATTGATTTTCTATTACTTGACAATTTACATCTAGGCGGTTCTGTTCGGCAAAATATCAGTTCTAGTAATGCTTTAAAAAACTTATGCTTATATCGGAAAGACAGTTGTCATCGATGGAGTTTACTCTTGAGCAATTTTAACAACTTCTTGTTTTTGATCAATTCTGTAGGTTGAATAAATATTCTGACTTTGCCTATAAACTTTTTGCAGCACTCAAAACCCTAACAGAAATAAGGTCTCTAAAAAATTAAACTATAGGTCCATTATAAAGGACAACGACGTAAATCTTGTATTTTTAGAAAGTTTAATCAACGTATGTTTCCAAAAAATACTACAGTATATTTTACTGCTAAAGTGGTATGTATACACGGTTAGTCAAAGTTATCGGAACACCTAAATAATTCGCCAACCGTGAAATATATTAAAAATTTGTTTAAACTAATTTTTTTTTTTATTTAAGCGAGTATTGGTTAAATATATTTTTAATATACAGAGTGTTCATTTTATTATGGAAACATGGTCACCTATTTTTCTAACAAAATAGCCTGTATATTTCAATGCTTTTAATTTATTTATGTCCTACATGATCATAAACTGACATTTTACATCTTAGATACCGGGGCAAAAACTGCTTCCTAACGCGGGCATTAAGGGTTGCTATGGTTATACGTCAAATATATCAAATATGTGTTATTCAAATTGTAAAATTTAAACCATCAATGACAATTATTGGCGATTAAGGTTATACGCTTGATAATTAGTTGTCTATATTGTCACTGTTCAATGTCAATTATTGCCGATTAAGGTTTTAAGTTAGACATTTAATTGTCTGTATTGTCACTCAACTCCGAATTGTTTGTATTGTCATTCAACTCCGTAGATACGCATGTCACTTGATAACGTCGAAATATTCATTAATATTATTCAAACGGTGGAATAAAACCATTTTAGGACATCAAATTTTGTATGTACCTCGGGCATTACTTGATGTTTATACCTTCGCCCGACTTAAAAAACGCTCACCCTCGGGGCATAAACATCCGTGTAATGCCCTTGGTACATAAATACCTATTATGTCCTACATGATCATAAAGTGACATTTTACATCTTAGATACCGGGTCGAAAACAGCTACTTTATACGCGCGAGGGCATTAAGGATTCTTAACGCCCCCGGGGGCATTAAGCGTTGCCATGGTTTATATGTCAGCTACGTCAAATATTTGACATTCAAAGTGTAAATTTCAAATCCTCAATGCAAAGTATTATCGACTAAGGTCATTCTGTTTGACATTTGTCTACATTGTCACTCAACTCCGAATTGTTTGTATTGTTATTCAACTGCGTAGATACGCATGTCACTTGATAACGTCAAAATATTTATTAATATTATTCAAGCGGAGGACCAAACCATTATAGGACATAAAATGTTGTAAGCACCTCGGGCATTACTTGATGTTTATACCCTCGGGCGATTTAAAAAGCTCTCAGGCCTATCGGCCTTCGAGCTTTTTAAACGGTCACCCTCGGGGCATAAACATCCGTGTAATGCTCTTGGTACATAAATAACTAGTATGTACCACGGGCATTACTTGATGTTTATACCCTCGGGCGACTTAAAAAGCTCGATGGCCGATAAGCTCGTGAGCGGTCACCCTCGGGGCATAAACATCCGTGTAATGCCCTTGGTACATAAATAACTATTTTAATTAATAATTTAATTAACTGTTTGTTTTAAACCAAAAAAGTTTTTTAAATTGTTTACAGTTGGCGAAACAAATGAATGCAAGATATAACTCACGGAAAAATAAATTTTGAATTAAAAACATTCCGCACAGAACTAGATTCTAACCAGCTCCGTATAGGCGATGCAGCATTCACACCATTTGAACTACCTGGTTGGTATACACTAACTCTGCAGTGTGTTGGATTATATGGGTACTTTTATTATTATTAGAGATAGAAGGTAGGTTTAAGAGACAAATGATTAGTGCCGATTTGTGTGCTATCTAATAATCCAGTAAGAAAACAGTCAAATTTCTAATGGTGTTAGAGATATTAAAAAAACTCATTTTTGAATTATGGAATTATGGGGCATTACTTTCTTATTTGTGGTGCGATCAAGGTGCTGTTTTAATATCTCACAAGCACTTTTTAATTTACAATTAGATTATGACAGTTCAGATTTTTTAGTTTTCTGTTTCTTCCAAAACAACGCTGCTATCTCACTCTCTCTCCCCCTTAACTACATTGTCTACTTAACCAACTTTCTATAATTAGAGATATAATAACGAAAGTGTGTTCCATAAGACACACTGTATATTAATAAATATTGAACATTTATAAGAAAGATAAACATAAATATTGTTATCAAGCGAGACCATAACATCTGCATTTGGTCGGTATTGTTAACCTACTGAAAGAGTGTCAACCCACGGCCGTCCTACCAAACTGCGCTTAATGCTTTTCTAATCGGCGGCGTGAGCTGTAAATTGTCAGTTTATGGGAATGTTAATCCGAGTGTGGGACCGGTTTCTCGAAATGAAACGGCCGCGAATAACCGACGGAGCGGCTAATCTGCGAATTTATTAAACTACCGAAGCGACATCTGGGAGTGCGATATCGTGGTTACATAAAAATAAAAACGACACGAGCAAATGGGACCGCACCATTAGCGAGACCATATAATTGGAGTTAGATATCGCTACTGGCGACCACAATTTGCATGTTTAGGTAATCCTATGACGGCGATTGATGATGCTAGAGTAAGGTAAGATGCAAATTTTCGGTGGCCGTGATGGCTTGACGCGCACAAGTGTATGAATTTGTTTGTATTTTCTTGGGTTTATTGGGAAGACACTTATTTAAACAAACCGAATGGATTATCAGACGATTTAGTTAAACTTCCAGATAATGAGGCCATTCATTAAGGAACATAATTGGCAATTTTAAGGACCCCAGTTTACCTCCTTGTAAGCACTTTTTGATGATATATTTCAACTTTGGTTTCTTAATTCACTCCTCGCTTCGCTCCTCATGCCCTAAAATACTCATTCGCCAGTTGACGTCTTGCAAAATCTGTTTGTATAACAATATACTATTTTCTACTTTGGTTTCATAATGAACACATTACGGCACTGTGTTCGATTACATAATGAAAACCGAACGTAAACATGGTAACGACTAACATATGTATGTGTGTGTAAGTGTATCTGTACCCGTTTTCTGTGGCGACGATTTCGGAAAAACTTCTAAGGGTATCGGGACGAAACTTCATAGTTAGAAGTTTCATGACCAACTTTAGAGCTGAAAAGCTTTTTGTTCACAAGTAATTCTGTAATTTCGTCAGAATACTTAAATAATAAATTAAAGTAGAGGAAATTTTGTATAATAAGTTTAGTTGCATGAGCAAATTGTATTTAATTGAGATCGGTCGTGTCTGCATTAATGTAAAATTAGTTAGCCAGGATTTGACAGATGTTTTCATTCTAATGACAGTAGGTAGTGTCAAACGCTGTTGTTTTGACAATACCTACTGTCAATAGAATCAAAATATCAGTCAAATCTTGGCTGACTAGCTTTATTTTAATGCAGACACGACCGATCTCGATCAAATAGAATCGCATGCAGCTAAACTATTAATTTTATATATAGTATGATAAAGTCATGAAACTTGGCAACATTTTTTTTATATATTTGCGGATCATTACTCAAAGTTAAACAGAATACTGCATTTTGCACGTTCTATAAGACACCTAGGCACATGAGTGGTCTGTGCCCAAAATGAACATATAAGGAAATACTTGGATAATAGATAAGATAAGATAAAATAATTTATTTGGTGGTATTGCCTAGCGGCTTACACAAGTCAAAATACAAAATACAAAATATAAGTCAAAATACAAAATATATGTAAGAAAAGTAAATACATCCAGGTGGAACAATCTGCATGTCAAAGATTGCTCGCTCTATTACCATCTCTTTTATTTGCTTCAGTAAAATAGAACTCGGCAATTGTCTTAAAGAAATGTCAATTGCATTATAAAACTTAAGCCCATCATAGTTTGTAGCAATTCTGGAACTTGTTAAGCGCAAACAACCAACAATATACTATTAACTACGCTTAAATGAATTTTAGACTCTTAGTCTGTGAAAGAAAAACAATGTTGCAAAGACTCTTTTAAGTAGTTTAGAACACATTTTTTATACAGGTGGGCTTCACTAGTCACTAGTAAAGAAATATCACTTTAAATTTTTTTACAAGTGTTGTTAGTTCATCATTATTCAACGTCCAATCTTTCAATTCAGCCTACTGAATGAAATCTATCATGTCAGATAGCGCAAAATATTTTTTATAACCTCAAAAAAATAGCAGATATAAATCTGGCTGAATTATCGAAGAATTATCTAATTATAAACTGAAAGCTGAAAGGTTCAAGCTATCTTCTGAGATATACTTTAACGTCACATTATTTTATTAGAAATCGTAAAAAAGTGCAAAACCAAAATGTCTCATTATTTTTTTTTTATGCAACATTGTGACCTTTGAGACCAAGAAAAAGCTATTGACGTCAATAGTTACACCTTTTTGGCCGGATGTTTTTGTTCTCAGTTATATCTTTCTTGTAAGAACCATCAAGATATTGACAAGTCTTAGTATCAAAATATTTAAAAAAAAAACAACACTTTATAACTTGATAAAGGTTCAGGCAAATCATCTAGGCCATCCAGTTCGTGAGGCCAATCGAAATCAGCAAAATTGCGCCCATTGGGAGCTGTCACCCTGCATATCTATATGAACAAAACATCCAAAAATTTAGTCGATATTTCAAATTTAAACAAAATTCTCTTTTGGCTCATCCAGTAGTACACACAAACATGGAACATTAATAGATTGCATTGGAAAATAGTTCTGCAAAAGATGTCAAGAAAGAGATACAGGAAAGAACTACTATATCAAATCAGGGCTACACCATATAAATAGTAATTAGTGAAACTAAAGATCCACCAAAAGTTTCAATAAAAGATCAAGAACAATTCATCTTTCAAATAAATCGTCAACATACTCTTTATAAAACGCACCAACATATCAAAAGAACAACAAAAGGAAAGGTAGCTGAGGTCATCATCGAGCAGTCCAGGCCCTGTTCCAGGAATGACCAATTGGCCATAACCAAAATCAGTTGGCAAATCACAATTTTCTATTTCAGATTATTTTCGAATTTCCAGAGGTTTTCTCACCAAAAACAGGCTCTCATGGCATTGCATAATATATTACACTATTTACCACCATTAACATTATTCAAGTATGCATAGCAAAGATAAACCAGATTGCGCTTCACGTTGCGTTTTGTTGCTCGTGCAGAATAAATTTTATATATAATTTAATTTTCCCTTCGGGCACAGTCATTAGCATCAGGGTTGCTCTTATAAAAATTCGAATAAATCCCTACATGCTGCACTCGGAGTCTGCTGCAGAACAAGTTGTGGTCTCGCTGTTCACCTGAGGGTAGAAAGATAAAATCCACCTGTCAGGAGGAAGGCTTGATTTATGGGGATACCGAAGTAGACTGAGGCCCGTGGTCTCTGATCTAGAGATACGATTTACTTAATCTATCAATTTCACCTCTGCAAGTGCATTGTAATTGTTATACCATAGAGTTTTGAGTTTTAGACGAATTAGTTTGGTTCCACTTGTGGTTCTGGTGATTCATCATGAAACATAAGCAGTACTTCATAAAGTAGGAGGTTCCCATCGATATATATGCAAAGTACGCATGGCTCTTTTTGATTCAAGGTGTGCAAGTTTCTCCTCTCGAAGACGTACCGAGGACCACACATAAAGTTCTTTCGATGTTTAAGATTCTTTTTTGCGTTTTGTACTTTTGTCTGAATAATAATTATTGTTGTAAATTATCTGTTACCTTCGTTACTATTCATGTATTCAAAATAATCACTTTAGTGTTGTGGTATTGTAATGGCTCATTCATCAGGAAGGTTTGTGGCTATCATTATAACTAATTTTTAGAAATGTATGGAAAATGATGTCAGGAAAAGAAAATAACTTTCAACATTAAAAAAATCTGATGTGGCCAGGCACATTACTGTATCATACAATATATAAAATTAATAAATTAGCTGCATGAGATTCTATTTGATCGAGATGGACGTGTCTGCATTAAAATAACACATTGTCAAAAATCATACTGCGTATAATAAAGTAAAAGTCTGATGTGACCAAGCACATGACTTTATCATACTATTTATAAAATT
Organism: Melinopterus prodromus; assembly: GCA_964023965.1. Lineage (NCBI taxonomy): Eukaryota > Metazoa > Arthropoda > Insecta > Coleoptera > Scarabaeidae > Melinopterus > Melinopterus prodromus. The sequence goes on from OZ030396.1 coordinate 13,331,295, forward strand.
AATAGTAAATGAGATTCTATTTGATCGAGATCAGTCGTATCTGCATTACAATAGAGCTAGTTAGCCAGGATTTGACAGATATTTTAATACATAAAAAGTGGTCGGATTAGTTATTTTTGTTTTATTTTAGCAAACGCTTCATGTTTCTAAGCATTATAAGATAAATGCGCTTTAAGCTTTAAGGTTCAAGCTTTTATTTCATCCTACTTATAGAATTCTATCAGGTCTAGTTGTTGAGGTTGGAGGGTTTGGAGAGTTTGCAACATTATGGGCAATTTTATAAGCAAAAATCTTCCAACCAAACAACATCAAGTCAGAGCCAATAACGGGGGAAGCAATTAACATTAGAAAAAGAACCATCCAGTTTACTTCAAAGGAAGTCGTCAAAGACATCAACCATGATACCAAAATAAAGCAAACCATCAAATGGGGCAAAAATATTAAAGCTCTTTCGAAAACTCCACCTAAATAGTATGAAGCAAAAAAAAAAAAAAGGAGAAAGAGAAACTAACGATTTGGGTTTAGAGAAGCGCACTTCACTACACATCAAGTCCATAGAATAACCGACTTAATAGAGAAAGCATTAGAAGACACCTTATTTGCTCAACAATCTTTCGTGATGTGATCAAGAAACAAACTTGGTCTCAAATACAGAGAACTGTACTGGCTTTTTGAAAGAAACTGTAAAGAAGAAACCACTCCACAATTAAGAACTATTTCTCTAGGTAGGCTGGAATAAAAACTTCAAAGCCATGAAGAGAAGAGTCAGTGACATTTCTGTACAATGGTACTTCATCACTGTCAAACTCTGGGCCAAAAATGTCCACTCATCAACAAATGCAATCATATAATAGTTCCATAAACACTAAAAACGCAACCCAATTAAACTTGTAACTATTACTAACGATTACTAACCAGTTCGCCATAGTTACATAACAAAAAACCTCATCCACACACAGATACAAAAAAAGATATTTGAATAGCCGTCATAAACACATTTAAAGTTCCCATTAATTAGCTTTGCTTATTAAAATTATCTCTAGGGCCTTAGAAACGACAGCTAGAGAAAAACGCCATGCATTAATTCCAATCGTCGAGAGATTATTATATAGGTGGGGAAGAGCACAATAAAATAAATAAAGATCTACGATAGGAGCGAGCCCGGAGCTGTTAGCCGCTCCACGGAGTGGTCCGGTTCCAGAAAGACAACCGTTCTGTTGGTATCCCATCTCAATCCTACCGTACGTCACGAGGAAACTTCCACGTCCGTGGTTACGTAAGGCAAGATGAAGAACGAAATCGGATCCGACCGGGCAGCCCAGAGCGATACTTTTCGAGGTACTCTGCTCGACGTTAGCCTTGGTCCGTCGAGGACGTGGACATCTCTCCATGCAAGAAGATGGATTTGTCGTGGGCGTAGACGGTTCGGGAGATTTAAATAAATCAACCTCGGATCTCGACAGATGAGAACGAAAGAGGAACGATATTACTGGAGGTGAACTTCTTGGAGTTCGGTGTTGTTTTGGGTCTGATATCCAGCAAGCACGCTTATGGGGTTTCAATATTGATTTCAGCTCAACCAAGCAGTGCCAGAGTTCCAAACTTATCAATTTATTTGCTTATATAAGCTGAGAATCCCAATGATTGTCAACAAAATAATTATTAATAATTATCCTTTCAGAAACTAAATGACGCTCCTTTTAATTAAATAAACAACTCAATACCTGCGTGCCAAAGAGTGTGCCTATGTAAACATTACATTTTTGAGATACGTACGCCTCAACGTCAGATACCGTCATACGTCTTGAAGGTAGGAATTTGTCTAGACAATAGCATAATATGCTTGTATTGTATTCTGAATGTATGAATTCTGTCAGGTTCTATTATTTCTACGAGTGCCCTGCATTTTTTAATTTGTGCCAATATTTTTCAATAATGGGACAGCAGAAACTGATGTAAAACTTAAAATGAAATATATTATAATAATGAAATAAAACTTGACAAAACTTGAAATGGATTTCAATTCCTTCGCCTTTTTGAACCAATTAAGTAATAATGAATATTGCCAACGAAGAAATAATCGCGCTCACCTAGTGTATTTAAGGTTAAGTATAAATATTATTAGTAAACACAGGCTTTGATCTAAGGTTAATTTTAATTCACATTTTAAGAGTGTCTGTTTAAAAATTTTGTCAATAAAACAACCTAGATTACGATGAAACTGCAAAAACATATGAAGTAAAAAATATATGGAGCCAAAACTGGTTATTACGCCGGTATAGGTCCATGAACTTTTTGGACTGCAAGGAGTTTACATCGTTTATTTTTATAGATTTTAAGAAGACATTTGATACCATTTCACTAGATAAGCTGATAAAAAAACTAGAACTGCTAGGCATAGGAGGAAAGTTCCTAAAACTAATAGACACGTATGTGAGACACGGGCCTCTATACACCAAAATTAAAAACAAAATTCTAGTCAAATTGCGTACGGAGAATACGGAATTCCGGAGGGAGAAATGATACCACCACTACTCTATATCCTCTATACAAACGACTTCTTTAATTTGCATCTCCATGGAACAACCTACATGTACGCCGACGACACTTGTCTACTATATTCAACTCAACAAAAAGAACAAATGCAACAAGAAATTGACAAAGACTTAGACATAATTGAGGACTGGTTGAATAACAATCTCTTGACAGTCAATGAAAACAAACCAGAATATATGCTATTTGCAAATAAAAGACAATACACATGTGCAAAACCTTCTCAACACCAATGCGCGAACCATAGCTGCAATCAATAAAATAAAAACATACTACCAGAAGCCATAAAAAACGTCGATTAACAGCAGCCTATTGCTATCGAACATGAACTACATATTTGTGGTGCATTTTTGGAGCACCACAAAACAGACGAATATAAACAAACTCCAACCTTAACAGAAGAAGGCATTGAAAACACTATACTGCCTACATCCACGAACACCGACATCTGACATATACACCAGAACAAATGAACTGACATTACCGCAATTGATAATTCAAAACAAACTGCTGTTGATACATAAAATAAACCATAACCTAGTCAAAACCAGAATGAAACTAAAAAAGGTACACGAAAAACACAAATACATGACAAGTGTAAACCACATCCGACCAGAAAACAGCAGAACCACTATATACGCTCGCACCGTACCACCAGACGTGATACGAACCTACAACAAATTACCAGAAGATGTCAAGAACCTACAAACAAAACATTCAAACTGAAAGTAAGAGCTTTGCTAAAGACAAACAAAATAAAATAATAATTCCATGACAGCTCACTGACAAACTAACCCACGGAACTCTCAATACTATTAGTCCGAGATGAGTCACTGCACTACAATCCCCAGACGAAGATAGAGGAAGAAGCAATGCTGCACACGTGAAGAGGGTGCTCGTGTCTACTATATATGTATATATCGTATCATGTATATTGTATGTATGTTTGTCTCTCATGTGTACTAGTAGTAATATTTGAACGTTGAATAAAAATGATTATTATAATAGTACTATTAACAATGAAGTTTTACAAGTGAATCAAATTCGTATAGAATGGACAAGAATGGACAACAAATTATTTGAAAAATTACACACTCTTATGGAAGATAAAATATCAAAGCAAAACACAATTACGTCCGTGTATTTGTACATTTGTGGGTTATATGTTCGTCGTGATATATTGTTGGGAAGCAGTTAGGTAACACCTCAATGCGTAAGTCTGGTATGAAACTTATGAGAGAAACTAGGTCCGATACTAGTTTCTAAACTAGGTTCTAGTATGAAAACTTTGATGGGGGTTTTCTGCATTACATTTATCCAACTTCATACAGGCACTTGGAGGAAACTAGTATAATGTAACTCAAGCATAAGACTAGAGATTAAAAGTGACAAGTTTAAAGAAATTTTGTACCAAACCGCTGCAACTGCTGTAACAAAGTTAGCTTAATTTTCAAGATCCAAACTTGAATTTGAGTCAAGCGGTCTGACACATTTCTCTAAGCAGATTGAAATAAAATTTCAGTTCAATGTTAAGGAATTCAAATTCATTGACGGTTAATACTGTTAGGTTTGTTTCACTATGTCAAGCATTTTTAGCTTGCCAATAAAAACGCTAAAATGAAAGCTAGACCAAGAAAAGCAGCAATTTTGAAAGAAAATATGGTACAAAATGTACATTTTTTGATATCCTAGCAAAGAAATTCTCTAAATGACATCCTGAATCTTGATTTCAAAGCTGGTGAAATAACTGAAATAACTGGTGAATACTGTGTAATGTGGTTCTTTAATTAATTTCAAACGTGGGAAAAATGCCACACTCTATACATTATATTATAAATTAAAGGTTCAAGCTATCAGTTGAGTATATTTAAAGAATTTGATCGTTTTGCATTAATTTTCAAAAGAGTAATCGAAACCATGTGTCAGGCATTTTGAAAAAACAAGAAACTACTTTTCATTACATTTCATTCATTTTTTATATAAACATCGTAATTTAAATTAAAATCTGGATGTAGTGATATTTTATACATGGCAGACGTTATACAGTGTGTCAGAACATCCACCTTAAAAAGCTCAGGACTTAAACATGACTTCAAACAAAAGCACTAAAAACCAAATTGAGGAATTACATAATGAAGTACAAAAAGCCAGAAATACTTGTCGGAAATACCAATAAGACCAATGACCAATAAAATTCTACTAAGAACTGACAGTTCAGAAGGTGACAGATAAATAAGCAACATGAAGATATTTGACATGAGATCTTTGGCTGTCCATCGTTATGGCTTCTCTTGAAAACACATAAACTGAAGCAATTCCTCATTTCTCATGCTAATATATTTCAGGGTCATCCGTTATGATGCGACCACAACAGAATCCTCTGTATGCAAAATCCCACTAAAGCCTAACGGTATAGCTGATACAGTTTTATTGCACATGACTTAAACAACACCCATTCTCCACAAAACCATCACCTATAATAAACATTTTGCCACGAAACCAATTAAAAAGTAATTAACCACAACGCCGTCATTAGCATTTATATCCAGGATCTTCCGGAACCGCTGAATAATTTACCGAAGTAATTTAGCATGCAGAGCAGCCACTAGAACTACGACTCCTCGTCATTTTCATTTGTTTTCGGTGGCAGGATGTTGATTTCCGGTAAGCGTGCTAACGCGAAGTAGTCGGCAAGAAGAAAAGGATTCCAGCTGTCAGTTAATGGTTCTATTTTCGCATACTTCAAGTTAATACCGTCGAAATAGGTGTTTTTACGACGGCAAATAATTTATAAACATGCGTGGTATGGTCTGGCATGTTTCGGTATGCTTTGGTAGCAGGTATTGCTATTGAACGGTTATCAGCAAATGCTTTGTTTGTTGTAGCGAAGTTATTGCCAGAAATTTGACATTGAAGGTGGCGATTCCACTAAGTATTGTAGAAAGCGATTCGGTATATTTGAAATAATAACGCGAACAATGTTTATTTTCTAATGAATGTTGACGACTGGAAAACATGTGAAAACAAATATGTTTTGAACACGGTGACAGAAAATGGTAATGCTCAATGTACCCGTGGTTATTTTAAAAATAGGTGGAACAAACAACAATACATCAAGTAGCTACATATCAGGATAGTTTTTATTTGGAATATCTATTAAATTAAGTTCAATAAATGTCTGCGTGGATGTGAAAAGGGGCCAGTTGTCCGTTTCTGGTTACGTAGATAAGGGGTCGTCCATTAATCACGTGAGGTTTTTAAGCCCCCTTTTTACACCCCCCCTCCCCCCTGGTGATATTTGGTGAGGTTCTAAGGTACCCCCCCTCCCCCTATCTAACATCACGTGTATTTTTTTTTTTTTAAACTAAAATATTTTCCGAATACTTTTTATTGAAAAATATAATAATATTTATATACACGTGATATGTCACAACAACCCCCCCTCCCCCATTGTGATCAATAGTGATGTAATCCAAAGCCCCCCCCTCCCCTATTTGGACCTCACGTGATTAATGGACGACCCCTAAGTGCAAATAAAGTTAAACTGGTTCAAAATACACGTTTTTGTTTTATTCGCTAGTTAGTCTCTGTATTGTGTTTTTTATCAGATGTGTTCGTCTGAAACCCATCTGCGGTTGAAACGCATGAAAAATGCGGTTTTATTGCGAACGAAAAAGGGACCAGTTGTCGGTATCACGCTACGCTCTAGCCCATTACAGTGTTGCCGCATACAGTTGCATAAACAAATGTCCGTGTGATTGCAGTTTATAAACTTTTTTGTACAAAATATAAAATTAGTAAGGATTGATGGCGTTTACATGTGGAGAGTTTTGTCCAAATTGTTTTCGTTCTATGTACCTAATTATTCTTCATATTTCCTTGACGAGCGCCTTTATCATCGCAAGTATGTAAAAAACTACTTTTTTTCTATAATGGAATCTTATTGTAATATTGTAGCCATCGTATATATCAATAAATTCATACTATTGTGTATTTTAGGCCCTGAAGAAGCTGAAGATAATCAGCGAAACGTCGGCAATGTTTTAAATAAAGGACAAAGAAACGAAGACTGAACGAGTGTTTTATTTACTTCTGAACAAACACGCAGTCGATACCAGCTTTCCTTTCAATAATTACAAAGTTATATAATATTCCGGGGCAATTACTACGCTAATAATAACTTCACTTGTTGTTTGTTAGTTTGTTTGTCTGTCTGGTTGTTTATCTGTTTGTTTGTTACGATCACATCTTGTAATCAATATTTCTCCTACTTCCCAGTGTCCAATCGAGTCATCGAGTTTAAATTTTGGATGAGGACAGATTTTCGGTGACTATACATGAAGCATAAAAAAATTGGAAGATTTGCCAAATTTGAAAAACATCTAAAAATTTGGAAAAATTTGTCCCATTGAGTTGAATTTTTGCATGTGGGCAGCTTTCGGTGACAAGAACATAAATCAATAACAAAAATTTTAAAATTTGAATTTTTCTAATCGAGTTGAAATTTTGCATGTGGGCTGATTTCCGGTGGCAATGCTTGAAAAACAAAAATGAATGAAAAGGTGGAAATTTTTAAGTTTTTTAAGAAGTTTTTAAGAAGAAATAATCTAATAAAGAACTGCGAAGAACACCACAGGAGTTTCAATATACCATTATTCCAGTTCAAAAAAGCACACCATTTTCATATTTCATATATTTTAAGAAGTTGTTCAACAGTTAATTACATGTATAGTCCCCATACTGGATCCGCCATTTTAAATTTTATACATCTGACAACAGATTTAGAATTCGTAACCTTTATATATCACATCTTTTAATTTTTATATGAATCCGACAATTAATTACATGTTTGGTCGCCATATTAGATCCGCCATTTTGAATTCTGAAAATCCGAAATCAGATATGGAGATCCCATAAAAATGCTTAAGTATTCTTAAGATTTGAGAGATATATCTAGTTTACACTATTTTGTAGCCCCAGGCCAATGGCGCTATAGATTAAAAACCCTCAACGGAATAATGAAATAATAAATCTTGAAACTAATATCGAATTTGCTCCAAAAATGTTGGAGTCTTCCAAATACTTCCAAATATGCGCGAAGTTATTAACTTTTAAACTTTGCAAACGTTTGAAACGCCATAGCGCAAAAGTTCACTTTTTGCATCAGCAACTTAATTTCTTTTTCAATTTCTCTTAATGGCAATCGGCTTAAAATGTTGGAATACCTTTCCCATAACGTATTCTGTCTAGAAACAGTCATAACTCAATTTCGGTCAACTGGTCCCTTTTCATATACAGACACACAAATGTTGGCCCAATCAATCTTCTTCCAATAGGAGCTGTCCGATCTTCGACTAATTCTGAGCGATATTCTGGAATCCAGGCTCGTTCTGTTTGACGAATTAACACATCAATCCAATCTGGTATTCCAACACCGTGGGTAGATCATTCACGTACAGAATATAGAGTATTGGCCCTAAGATGGAACTCTGTGGAACACCCTTTGTCGAACTTGTGAGAAGCAAACCATAGCCCACACTGAGGCTACTAAATCCCTTATTCAGATAATATTCTATTTCCCATATTGATTGTAGGACTAATATTTAAACTTGCCTTCTTACAAGAAGTAACCGAAGAAATTCCTACTTTCCAATCCTCATTTATCTTTGGCAACACATCTCAGCCCACCATTAAACGGATATCATCGTCGATTTCGATCGCCTTAATACCGAAAGAAAACCGTCGTGGGACCGCAGCGCTCAAGCCGTAGAATTTGATTGGAACAATTACAGCTAATCGTCTTTCAATTTCACCTGTAATTATAGGCGACGGCCCTCTGTAAATTGCGGCCCAGCTCTTGTAATTATAAGGTGCTCCTCGAACGGGGCACCGGACCTCCATATAACGAATGTAAATTTTCGACAAATTACGTTCCAGGACGAACCCCATGCGCCTAGATGGCAAAAATATGCAAAGCGACACGTTCAGAATTATTAAAGAGAAAGACGAGGACCAGATTGAAGAGAAACTGCATGAAAGAAAAAAAAAACCTTACAAATACTAAATATGTTTTCTGACCAATTAAAAATCTGCTTTTTAATGTTTGAGGAACACCTCAAACACCATCACATTCTAAGGTACCATGGACAAACAATTCAAAGAATCTCAAGACAGCAATTATGATGATTCCATGCATTACAATCCTTACGGTATAGCCATGGTGGTTCTTCTAGCATAGTTCGGAGGCATCGCGTTCTTCGTTTGCTTCGTGCTTCTTCTAGAGTCGCTGACCGTCTCGAGCGGTCTCGAGAAAACAGGTTCCTCGCCGGTGCTCTCTATCCTTCTCCATAGTGGAGCACGCCACTAACGAAATGCGGAAAATAAAAGGACCAAAACGTTGACGTAGGCTAAGAGGAGCGACGCGAAGGGAGACGACGGCATAGAGGAGCCTTGGCTACGTTCTAAGGCGTATTTATAGATGGAATAGTGGACTGGAGATCTGAACGGAGATATACCAGTACGATAAATCGTCGAGTATTGTTTCTATTCATTGAAGCTGTTTGTCCAAGGCGTTCGGCCATTGAGGAATATTTAATTTTCAATTGGAACTTGAAACTGGTGTCGTCACGCTCGATGAGCGGTAGTAGTTTATTCCAAGAAAAAAAAAACAAGGTTTGAATGTCTACTGTCCTGTTGTAGAACATTTCGTAATAAGATTGATTTGGTAAGGCTCTATGTTGGATGCAAAAGTGATCATATTATGATTGAGGGACACAATCCATAATATGTGGATAAACCGCTAAAAATGTAATTGTTAGATGATAAAAATTACGGGGCGGACAAGAGCGTAATAGATACATTAGCAGAAGTGTGCAAAATCCAAATTTTACAAATTATGTAGTGTAGCCACGAATTGATCAGTCAAATATTCTGTTTTATTCAAGCTTGTCATTTGCCAAACAACTTTTCATACACACCAATTCACCTAAAAAGTTGTTGACCAATCGAAGGTCTTTGTTAAATCTGTTGGTTAGTTACTCTACGTACTCTAGAGTAATCGTTATTCATACAGAAACAATATACGGTTTCTTTTGTCTATGGGGTTGAAATAAGTTCAACTTAACAATACATAAAAAAGTTTTTGTTTTGTTTTACCACGATAAATTAACATATCACAGTTATTACCTTCAGCTATAAAAAAAAATAATCAAAAAATGTTTGAGTCTTGATATCAGAGCATTTCACAGATTTCAAAGTATGTAGTTTGTTAACATTTAACTCAATAGTCTAAGCTAAGTACTATCCTGGCCAACAACGTACAAAATCAGAAGCGATTAAGTTTCTGGTATGCTGTATGGTCGTACAGTCTGAATCTGAAAGCAGAAATTGCAAATTGTGTCTAGTTTCTGAGAGAAACATGTATTTTAGGTTTTTGCAGTTTTTTAGCACTGCCCTTCTCAAAAACTAGGCGCAAGGCAACATTTCTGCCTTCAGATTCACATTCTAAGAAAAAAAATGTTAGATTTTTTGATTGTTGGTTAGGATGGTCAGGTAGCTTAGATTATTGTATTTTGGAAAATAATCCAGTCAAATTGTGTTTTTACCAAGAAAGTTGTGGAGTAATTTTTATATCTTCAATTCGTTATGTTTTTTGGGGTGCTGATACCAAATCTGAAGAAAGCTAACAAAATTTCATGTGCAACATTAATTTTTTTTTTTTAAAATGGCAAAAAATCTATTTTTTTTTCTTTTATTTGTGCGTATATCTCGAAAACTAGCAACTTTTCGTTAATGACCTACTACTACTCTATTAGGTTAGGCATTTTTCTCGACAAACCGTTCGGGTTCAAGCGATAGTTGAAAATTGAATTGATTATCTGTCTCTGCAAAACCCACTTTTTCCACTCCAAAACGCTAAATAATTATTAAAGGCTGTCATTTAGTGAATTTCTGACTAGTTTAAACTATTATGCGATCTCCAGCAACTACTATAAAAAAGCCATGTTAAAAATAACATTGTATTCAAATTTCTTGTAAATATAATTCCGTTTTTCCATTTTATTTGTCGCTCCCAGCCTTCCCAACCTTTAATGTATACCTTTTCTGCATTTTCTTCAATGTTGCGTCACGAAATTTTGTTAGCAAACCTCAGATTTGGACTCAGCACCCCAAAAACATATAAAATGGACAAAAATCAAAAACTACCCCACAACTTTCCCGCTAGGAGCCCTTTTGAGCACAAATTGACTATACTAAAATGAAATATGTGAAAATTTGTGAAATAGTCTTATTCTATTAAGGTAATAACTGTGGTAATTAAATTTACTTTAACTTTTTGCATACAAAAAATATCAAAAAATTTAGCACCTGTGTTTGCATTACTCTCCGAAAGTACTGAGTTTAGCAAAACAAATGATACCCCATATTTAAGATGAAGGATGTGGGTATATGATAAACAAAAACTACTTAAAAATATTAAAAGATGAACTTGAAAAAGGGTTTTCGTATAAGTCAATTTTCAGAACCGACATATCATGTCAATAATAAATCTGTCAAGACATTTCAAGGCCAAACTTCTGTATTTTTTAGAATATTCCTAGTATTCATACTCCATAGTTTTCCTATTAACAAACTTCGTGCTATTTCTAACTAATATTATTTCTAAAACTTGCAATTATATACCTACATATTTCAAGTTATAATTATACTACAACCCAGAATGTACTAAACTGATAACACTCAGGGCTGTGGAATTTAAAATTTTCATCAAGGATACTAGCGAACTACAATAATCCTCCAGTATTATCGAATATTAATCATAATTGAATTTGTAGTCGCAATTTTTGTTGCCGTATCCTACCTTAAGGCCAAGTTACGTTAGCAATTATTCTCAACGTTCCGTATTGTAGAAAGTTACTGAACTCTGACACTTAACGCTTTTGAGTCAACCGCCAATTGTTCAATTGTTTACGGTGTTGTTTAACTGATTTCTTTTTAATTTGACACGAGAACACGTCATAATATTTTCGTTCATAAGATATTCAAACGGTTAAAACTTTAAAATTAACATAATCCATCAAATTTACACCGCTGGAACTGTTATTAACATATATGAGGTTAATATGTACAGAAGAATTGCGCGTAGCTGTTCACAAACGTGTTAATATTTATGTGTCAGTTTGAATCTAAAATATGCCGACATTTGCATAGTAACCGATAGCTCAAATAGTAGTAAACATAGTACTTCGGTGAAAATAAAATAGATTTCTTTAGTATTATGCATAAAGTACATAATAACTTATGAAGAATCGTAAGCCTTTATACCAGGAAAGGAAAACCACCGGACAAAGCCTGCTGCATGTTATGATAAATGATGTTGATAGCTACAAGCCCCGCTGCAGATAACAATGGCCACTAATGACTAAAAATGCTGCTTTATGCTTCCCCAATTATATAGGAATTCTTGGAATTTCTGGTGTTGGTTTTTTTGCTTTGTATTATAATTTGTCTGTGAGTCAAAATCGTGACAAAAATTGATTAGGATAAGATTGAAAATTATAGATACTTGACATTGGTTGTTGAAAGTTTGTTTTGTGCTGTTTTTTTTATTAATTCTGTAAGGTGTGTAACCAAATTGACACACCTACCTACTTGATTTATGTTGCTTAGATAATCGATAATAAAGATACTGTGAATTAATTGATTCTTTATAGGTTATGTTATTATAATTATTATTAAACGATTAATTATTAGATTATTATTTTATTGATATGGTCAATGTATCTTCGGAAATTCGAGTAATGGAACATAATGTGTTACTCACATGGCATAGAAAGTGAATTCGTGCGTTACTAAAGATATACATACGATATATGGGAAATCTAGAACAAGGTGTGGTCAGTTTGTGTAACATTTTCCTTAATGGAGTTTACATCAAGTGTGAATTAACTCATGTTGTATAAAATACAAATGGACAATTACACAATCAACCCAGTCCATAGTAAAGTTATTATTTTTCACTATCCACTATTCAATTAGTTCACAGATTAATTATGGTGTACAAAAAGGAAATCTGACGTTTGTCTGGGTCAAATTACCTGTTCAAAGATGCGGAAAACATTCTCTATTATAACAGTTATTATGTATGTTATTTAAATACTGAGTTCCTATCAAATGCTGAAAACACTATATTGCTTCAAATTTATTAGATGGGTAAATTATAAAGAATCATAATTAATTAATTTAAAACGTCAATTGTTCAAACGTTGTGTTTGGAGCAAGGTAATTTTAATTAATTAATTACTTTTAATATATGGGGCTGCACTAGCAATATTTCTTTCGCTAATGTGCTTGTCAAACCTGATTTACGTCAATTTCAAATAAAGTGTTGAAGTAAATAATGAACCAAGTACAAGAAATCTGATGTAGCCAGGCACATGACTTTATCATACCATATATAAAATTAATAGTTTACCTGCATGATATTCTATTTGATCGAGATCGGCCATGTCTGCATTAAAATAAAACTACTAGAACTAGACAGACATTTTGATTATAAGGACAGTCGGTATTGTCAAAACATCTGCGTTTGACAAAACATCTGTCGATGCAATAGAATTTGCTCATGCAGATAAACTATTAATTTTACCAAAAAATGTCATTGTCATAAATTATTCAGAATATTCTCTACTTTAATTTATTATTCAACTATTTCGACGAAATTCCAGAAATGGCGGCTTATTTGCAAAATCTTTCAAAATTGCTAATACTAAACCTCCAGTTCCTTTGACCCCTATTCAACAGAAAGCTAATACTACGTATGATAAAGTAAAAATAAGAAAATCTGATGTAGCCAGCACATGACCTTATCATACAATATATCAAATTAATACTTTAGCTGCACGAGATTCTATTTGATCGAGATCGATCGTGCATTAAAATGCACGATTAAAATAAAACGAGTTAGCCAGGATTTGACAGATATTTTGATAATATTGACAGTAGGTATTGTCCAAAAATCAGCTTTTGACACTACCTACTGTCATTAGAATGAAAATAATTGTCAAATACTGGCTAACTAGTTTAAATGCAGACACGATCTCGATCAAATAGAATTGCTCCTACTGCTAAACTATTAATTTTACCAAAAAATGTCATAGACATAAATTATACAAAATTTTCTCTACTTTAATTTATTATTTAACTATTTTGACGAAATTATAAAAATGGCGGCTCAATTGCAAAATCCTTGAAAAATGCTTACAGGAAACATCCAGTTCCTTTTGACCCTTTTGCACAAAAAGCTCTTTAGCTCTAAGTCTGGTCATCAAACTTCTAAATATGTACTTTCGATACCTTTAGTAGTTTATCCGGAATCGTCGCCACAAAAATCGGATACACACATACACACATCGGCACGATCACAATACTTTATCATTCAATGTATGATAAAGTAAAAGGTTTTATTGCATTAAACTGGTCTAGGAACTAGTGACTTTAACATAAATATCTTACTACGCGATAATATGACGAGAAGTGCCTAAAAATCGACTATTCAAACGCTGTATTTATAGTGAGCTTAAGCGCCACCATTACTTTATCTGACAAACAAGATTTTTTTATGGAGTAGGTGCGGAAAAGACTATAAAGCTGATGCAAAGAAGCGCTATATGTTATCTGACTATATTACATCAATAATGCAACCCCTCGCCCGTACCCCCACATTTAGCAAAAAAATGAAGATCGCTACGTTTTCCACAATTACTAGTTCAATGACGAATTCCCATTCAGTTTGAAGATACATGACAGACGCATGGTGATCCGAAGCAGCTGTGAAGAATGTCACGATTCTGAATCTTTTGATCCTGTAAATGTTAGTATCAACGTTGCGCATTATTTTGTGGTTGGTGAGTACTACGTTTATGACAGAACGGTTGGTGCACAGCACGTGCCATTCCTTTTCACCAAAGTCTAGGAAATAATCACACACTAATCTGATCTTTTAGCTCCTCACATAATATAGACACTTGATCCATTATACAGGGTGTAATGTAAGTTCATTTGTATTTATATGTTTGTATCAATCAAATTAATCAAGCCAGATCAGAATAATAGCAATAAAAAGAATCTCGTACTCGTATTTCGCCTCTTCAAATGATTTATTTGATTAGACTGGGCAACAATATTTATTGTTTTCCCAAAAAGTCTGACATGATTTCATTATAAACTTTTCCTTTTTTTGTAAATTATGAATCTGGCAGCCAAAGTGTTTCATCGCGTCACATAAAAGAGCTCAAAATATCAAAAAATGTTCAGATATCAAACACCTGAAGTAATAATTTTAACAAATGACAATATCTAAATATAGTATTTCAAGAATAGTATTCTATACAACAGGGGTCGTTTAGAATAATAATAGTCCAACAAAACTGTATTGACGAAACTATTAAATCAAACGATTTTCTATGGAGAAGAAATTACACATCATAGGTAATCTTTATTGCGTCCAAGCCGGACTTGAGAGAGATAAAAACTGGAGCTATAACTCTGCATAGGTCTACGGTTCGTACCCTCAAACCCTGGATTCTATGTAAAGTGTAATGGGTTTTACGAAAGCCCATAATCAAGCTGTCAATTGTGGTCAAATTTATTACCGGTCGAACTTCCCGGAGTGGAATTAATAATGTATCGGCGGAGACGCACTTAGTGAGGAGCTTAACTTAAGCTCTACGCGACCGAAGATCAGCCGAATACCTCTACCGATGTACCTGTACGGGCCTCCACATCAGAAGAAATTAATATCGTGCGTTTTTAAGAGTCGAATTACGGGGTAATCTGAGCTATTAATATCGATGATTATCTAATTTTTTCTGTGGTCACGTTGGTACAAAAAAAAAATTATGATGTGCTCGATTGGCTATTAATAGCCAAAATGAAAAAATAAGTTTTTTATTGTAGTAGGTACGAGTTATGTAGGACATTTTAACGATTAAATATATAGTGTGTTCCAAAAACCAACGTAAATGCTGGGAGGGAAGATGGGTCAGCTTGTGAGCTCATACTATCATAGAGTGTAAATAAATGCGACTGAAAAAGGGTGTTAAAATCTGAAGAAGTCAGTTCAGGGAGTTGGACGACTCACTAAAAATCCTGATTTTAAGATTCCAGGAAAGTGGGGAAGATACGAACAAAACAAATAAATTTTGAATCGTTATCACTATAAGATCGTTTTGTAGATACAATGTTTGCATAGCCGTATGAACTAATGATTTAAAAAAAACTATAAGTTTTTGCTCAATATTGTCTCATTGTCAGTAGGTATCTATATCTCTTTTCAATTAAAAAAAGCGAAAACAAAAACGTTCATTATCGTGCTTCTTATTTAGTCAACTGGCATATGCCAATTAAGACAATTAGGCTGTCACAGTGTTTATTCTTATGATTTGAAATATACTGTGTGTTCATTTCAAAAGTATCCACCCTAAATAACTCTTGACCTGATGCGATTATTGCATTGAGTGAAAACACGTCGATTTAGATATTGAGGGGGAAGTTCAAAAATGGTACCTAGAGAATTTTAGGTTTCATCCCTACACCCCCAGCCACCCCACTTCGAAATTTCAAATAGCATCCCCTACATATCTTCTGGGTAGTCTATCTTAAGAACCAATCGATCGATTTCATTTTGTTTTATCATGGTTGAGTAGAGAATTTTGTGCCCTTTCAAATGATATATCAAAACGTAGGGGTGCCAATTGAAATTTCAAAGTGGGGTGGCTGGGGGGTGAAGGGATGAAACCTAAAATTCTCTAGTTACCATTTTTGAACTTCCCCCTCGATATCTAAATCGACGTGTTTCCACTCAAAGCATTAATCGCATCAAGTCAAGAGTTATTAAGGGTGGATACTTTTGAAATGAACACACTGTATATTGGGATCGCTACTGGCCGACAAAAGTAACAAAATATTTAGGAATTGTGTATTAAATAATACTAGAATAACAAGTAACAACTGATTTTTTACGTTGATACAAAACGAAGTCTAACTTTAGAGAA
This sequence comes from Melinopterus prodromus, assembly GCA_964023965.1. Taxonomy (NCBI): domain Eukaryota; kingdom Metazoa; phylum Arthropoda; class Insecta; order Coleoptera; family Scarabaeidae; genus Melinopterus; species Melinopterus prodromus. The sequence goes on from OZ030396.1 coordinate 13,347,902, forward strand.
GAAAATCGACGAACAAAAAATGACTAAAAAGACAGAAAACACTCTCCAATTTCTCCAGATTCAGTTCTACGAAAGAAAAAAAACATTCCAAAGTCAGTTATCATTTGTTTTTTCAATAAAGACAAATCCATTGGATACAAGATAACGAAAAAGGTATTCAAAAACTTAGTTCTTCCTTGTAAAAATATATTTCTTTTGCAACCGGTTTCGGCTAAAGAGCCATCAGGTGAAAATTGTCAGAGGGTTAAATTCGCGTTAGTACAGATTGAGATAATAGTACTCGGAACGCTGGATAGTCAATAACAGCAGCAATTTAGGCACTTAAAACAATTAAAAATCAACGCAACTAGACAAAACGCAGCCAGCAAACACGAGTTACTATAGTAATTTTACACTTTATGATAGAATAAAAATAAAACTATCTGGTACAATTTTCATAAAAAATAAGAAAATTACAGTAAGTTTGCATACCACGATAAAATATTTACTATCTGTGTATTTTGTGCTTTTATTATTAACTTAACAAGTATCAATATAATTCATTAACATCTTATTAACTTCTGAGTGTAGATAGATGTCAGAGCTAGCGCAGATTTCCAATTATTATTATGTCCCTAACAACGAGCTAATGACATAACTAAACAAGACTAAAGGCAAAGGACTACACTGGTCAGCAAAAAGCAAATATAAACCAAATTTACAACTGAATTTGTTGATGGCAGAAAAAAACTGTAAAGAAAGTCCAGTTTTCGCGAAAATCTGTGAAATCTTTTGTTTGAAACACTGAAAACACTGAATTCACAGTTTCTGATTCTATGGACACCCTGTCGTCATTTTCAAATGCACATTTATTGTAGAATGAAACTGTTTGTAGTTTTGGCATTTTGCCTAAATAAGAAGCACGGACATAATTTTTAATGCAATATTTAATTTAATTTTAAATGATTTATTTAAAAATAATATCAAAATGGTAATATCACTTGTTTATTAAAAATACTTCAACCGAAAATCAATTAAAACTCAAAAGGTCAAAAGTCAAAAACACAGTCAGTCGAATTAAAAACATCACAAAATTTTTGCAATTTGCCAACTGTGTTGGTTACACAGGGTTGTCCAGCAATGAGAAAAAATTAGAAAAGTACAATAATTGCAAATCAAACAATAGAATCAGATGAGTACTAAGATGATACCTAATATTTGTTGGCCTTTTAATTTTATCTTGGCATTGACATTTTGGTGTGTTGTGAGCTGACATAATTGTTTTAACTTATTCTGTTAAGCAAAGAAAATTGTGTATTTATACTTCGCTGACCTTGATAAACAATTTTCAACTATTTTGTATCTTCTTGAAAGAAAATACTACTTCCTAGGTAACGCTGATCTACTAACACTTTTCCTTAACCTATTATAACGAAATAAACTTGTGAACCAGATTGTATTAATAACTGAAACTGGTCAAAATCACTGAATCGTAATAAATCAAACTATAGACAACTCAGAAAGTAAGGTAATAAAAAGTTAGGAACACAACACATGTCTTACAAAATCTAAAAAGGAGAAAGTGGACTACATACCTATGATCTCTGAGATGGTCCTGTCGCCTAAAGGCCTTCCCACAGATATCGCAGCTGTAAGGCCTCTCGTCGGTATGGGTCCTCTCGTGAATAAGCAAATTATAACTCTTCGTAAATTGCCTATTGCAGAATTTGCAGATGAACTGCTTCTTCGGTCTGGAAGCCCTACCAGGAGCCCTTAACAGCCGCCTATCTAAATGGGCATGCATCTGAGGCGGCCCACCAGAAAACAAACCAGCACCAGCCGGAAAAGGAAAACTGGCATTGCTCGGATTATTCCCTAAGAAACCAGGAGGATATCCTGGCGAACTTCCTGGTTCCAGCATACCAGGTGGACCAGCAGGCCTATGCGGGAGCATCAGTGCATGTGCAGCTGCAGCCACGCAAGCAGCTTCCTCTCGAAGCTGGAGTTCTTTTCTTTTATCGGCCATCATGGCCATTATGTCGAAATTGCCGCTCTTTCGCACTGGTGGGTAGTTTGATGGTGATGGGGTGTCTACTGATTTTGACTGTTCTGATCTTTCGCGGTTTTCGCGCATGAGATCTGAACCAAGCAGTTGGTGCATTTCTGGTTGGTAGAGGAGAGGATGCACAGGTCTTGTTGGCACAACCGGCACGAATGCCGATGACTCTCGATGATGGCTCATGGTGTTTTGGCGATTTTTACACCTGAAAAAGAGAGAAGATGTAAGTTTTTGATTGGTTTTAACTATTTGCTGGGTAACATTTGTTTAATTATGCTTGGTTCTTTTGGTTAGGTTGGTTCCTGGCAACTACAGCTTACTCAGTTGAATGATAAATGCAAAAAAAGAAATGCAAAAGCGACCCAGGTATGATGGGCGATAAGTTACAAGGCTACAATAAATACAAATTATTACTTTATTAATTATTTGCAAATAAAGGCTTTTAGATACCATAATATAGTCCAGTATGGTCAAACATAAAAACATCGATAATCCAAAGTTTTACTAAGGTGTGAAGTAACAACTGCATGCTTAAAATTTAAGTCTATAGTTGAAATTGGCGGTAATTTCAATTATTTATGCTCAGACGAAATTGTTAATCGCCAAAATAGCGATTTTTTAACTTTTTTCAACTGGCTTTTCAACCACTAAGAAGTCATCTTTTCAAACGTGACTTATCTCTTTTTTGTGTAGGTATATCTAGTATCTACAGGATCGGTAAATTTTTTTAGAAAATAGGTGATTTTATCAAATAGTTCTACGACTATAGCAAAACAAAATAAAAATTTTAAAAGAAAAAACGTTTTTGTCATCAACGAAACGACAACAGATAAATATGTGAAGAATCACAATTATAAAACACTGTGATAACACTAAAATAAATATAGGAATATTCTAGTTACATGTTACCTGTCTGTACCCTTAAACATGTGCAGTGCATACACAAGATTTTATCCAATGTCAATTTGTTTTTTTTTTTTAACAATAAATAGTCTATTTACTACAAAATCACGTTACTATTAATACTTATTCAGATTTTCTAAAACCCTTAAAACACATTGCCAGTACATGTTTTATTTAAACAAATTTTCGCAGTACAGTTTTCTAATATAACAAAAAAAACATTTAGGTGATATTTATGGAGATGGATATTTTTTAGTATTAGTAAAACTTTAGATATTTTTGGTAATGATTTCGGACAATTCTGAGCAACTGTTACAAGTTAAATTTTTAGATAAAAATGCCTGATGTGATTTTTTGATTGCTTCAATTTGTTGTGATGTCGCAATGGAGTGTGTACTATACTGTGTTCCATTTTTATTTTAAATAAATTGAAAGAGAGTGTTACCCTGTTACCTCGTACACACTCTACCTCAACTACAACGATGTGGACACACCTACTATATTTACTTGAATACATTTTCAAGAAACAAAATAAAAATTGTAAAGGTTTTTGTCATCCTCAATATAAAATAATCTAATGTCGCCAGACACATGAATTTATCATACTATATATAAAATTAATAGTAAATGAGATTCTATTTGATCGACATCGGTCGTATCTGCATTAAAATAAAACTAGTTAGCCAGGATTTGACAGATAAAACAGACAAAACGCCAGCTTTTGACACTACCTACTGTCATTACAATGAAAATATATTAATGCAAACACGACCAAATAGAACAGCTCTAAGTTTGGCCATGAAACTTCTAAATATGAAGTTTCGTCCGGATACATTTACTAGTTTCTCCGGAATCGTGCTACAAAAATCGCTACACACATACATTTAAAATTTAGTCAGTTGGTTGTATAGCTGCAGTCCATTATCAAAAAGATAAACTAGAAGAAAAGCAAATAATAGCTAATAGGATACTTTAACACACAAAACTTTAAATTTTTGATATTTTAAATGATATAGACTGTACACCACAACGGTATAAACCGAACTAAAGACTGGCTAAAATTATTATATATTATTATAATTTTCAGACATCAAAACTTACTTTGTCGTAACGAATGCTCACGCTGAGTGACGTTCTGGTTAGAAGTTGGTATTTTAACCAACAAAAGTCACTTTGTAATCACAGTTTTTGTAATTCCACATTTCTTAATTAGGCGAAATTAATTAGTCCTGTTAGATATAAGCCCCTCAGAAGTTAGCTCTTGATTTATGAGCATATTATCCCAACGTATAACAGTTAAAACTCAAATCACAACACCAGAACACCGCCCGAATATTCACAAAATTTAGCAACGTCCACACAACACTAACGCAGCTTAAGAACTGTGTAAGCCACCAGCTGATAGTGTTATACCCAATAAGTCGATTGTGGTCGAAGATGGACGAGTCCTTGAAAGAGCTTCCTATCTTATTCATAAAGATGGTCTCTTTCAAACCTATTATCTCTACGTCTTGCCTCGACCTGTTACACACTTAACTCCTCAGGTCCTCTACCTGTGATAAGAACGTATAATAACAAAAGAATTGACTCTTCGATAGATACTTTCTTCGCAGGTAACTTTTACTAATGATAGGAAGCGAAGGTTTTGGGAAAGAAGTTTTGGTAAAAGTCAAAATACAATAGTGACAACCTACATTACGAGTTCTCAATAACGACTAAACTCTGGGAATAACAAATAACAAACGTGATTTCGGCTCTGGACACTATAAATGCCTCAATTAACTTATCAAGCTCTACCGACAAAACCAATGATGTCACCATACGCCAAAAAACAGTACGTGCCAAACTTAGAAACCACAAAGAACAACAACCTTATCTCTGTGTATGTGCCTCAGTAATTCCGTTACGTCATAAGGCACTCCGAGACCGGTCAAGTTTACAACAAGAATTTTCTACCACAAAGAGCGATAAGATCAGTTCCCACCGAGATAGGAGACGGGAATTTTGAAAACACAAGTAGTACGTAGAATCGGTAGCGATGACTTAATGTGTCCAGACTTACAATGCCTCATGTATGTATGCATGGGCATGCAAAGTTTCTAGCGGAGCGGGGAGGTGAAGGGAGGGCTTATTGTACGTATATTGATATATTAATATTCATTGCACGGATCTGAGAAAGTGGCTCGGTTGATGGGAAAGACAATGCAGCTCCAGGATCACGTTTCTATAAAAGGATCTGATGCATTTGCCTGTATGCGAGGACCGCGTGACTCATAAATAATACGATATGAGATGCAGCGGATCTATATACACAAATTTAATTGTGGTAATATATGGGATAAGTATGTTCAATTACGTAGAAACTCAAATAGGACATATTTATTTGGACGTCAGTGAAATTTTGCGTTTTTGTAAATCAGTTTTTATCATGAAGTGCAGAAAATCCTCATGAGTATGTAGAGAAATCATTACACTCAAGGAAGTTGAGTAAGTTGAGACGTCTTATAGACGAATCTCCTTGCTGCCCCTCATATCAAAAATCTTTGGAAATTCACTAGATTGATGGCAATAATTGAGAGAAAAAGCTTGTTCCAAACTCGACTATTGATCAGGTACAACGAACAACCAACATCACATTACTTTTTGAGAACATGTGAGAAACTTTGAAAGTAGCAATTGTAGAGATTTTGTCACATGTCTAGTGAATACTAGTGGCTTTCGAAAAGACTGGTATTATTTAAAGGTAGGAATTTTCTTGCCAGAAATCAACATTCAATATTGATACATTAATTAACAAAATATGTTTTGAACTTTCGTTGATTATTTTAGTATGCATGTTGTTCAGATGATAAGAAATGCTCCAACAATATGTTTGAGTTTATCCAAGGCAGTTCACAGAATAGTATCATACAGGTGTACCATAAAACAGTATATATTTTTTAAATCATGGAGATGACGACAGCGATACCTTTATTTGAAAATTTTATTATTAGTTAGACCATATACTTACAAAGACGAGAGGTATAGTTATCATATTTGACTAGAGACACATTTATTATGTGGGTTTGTACAAAAAGCCATAATTGTCGGAAAAACGAAAATTCTAAATTAGGGAACGTGTAGATAATTACTTAAAGCAAAAACATATGATCCCTTAAAAAATTCTCTCTGTACATCAAAATTATGCTTGGTTTAGGTGGTAACATTGTCCAGCTCCTTGACAACACCGGATTGATCAGAAGACTCAGAAGAGAAACAAGCCTTTTAAGTTAGTGTAAATGTGAGTTAGTGACTAAAGCGGAGTAAGTGCTGGTTGTAAATATTAGTTCTAAAAGCAGAGACCAGTGACATACCTAATGCCACTATTTTTTTGTTCACCACCCCCTACCCTCGCGATAGTACCCTAAATATAAGTCAAAAGTTTCCTCAAATTTACAATTTTACAATGTTACGTGTTTTATTATTGTTTTTGGCAGGTGATTATTATTGGATTATTGACATATTTTTTTGTCATTTATTAACTAAGTTGCAATTGTTTAAACAATTACAATTTTTTAAACAAAAATATACGATGGTACGAACATATTTTTCTATGAAGTACTTTTTGTTTTCTATCCAAAAATATTTATTTGACTTAAATAAATATTCCAAATAAATTAATCTCTACAAGCAAATAAACAAATAAATAAAATGTGTTCCGGGATAACAATTCCAGCTAGGTTTGAATTTTATCTAATTCTATTTTTGTTATGAACAACTCAACGAATTGAGTCACGTGAGCCAATTTAAAAACCCTGTTTGTCTGTAAGTACGCACTACTATCATAAAATAATCATTTTCTGGGCATGACCAAAACAAATGCAAGCGCGTAGAATCACAATGCCGACATTGAAGTGCCATAATAACGGCGATTTTATCGCATGTGTACCACATATTATATCGTTTGATATATAAGCCGACAAGTCATTAATTCCCTAATGCATGTTTTAGCGATAAAAATACCCATAAACTGTGTCACTCACTATTCTGTGTTACACCTTTGCCATTAATGTCCGTAGACAGTAACCAGGGCCGGCCTTACCGTTTTTGCCGCCGTAGGCAAACCTCAAAAGTCCCGCCCCCAAACTTAAAAAACCTTAAAATCAAAAGAAACCAGATTTCTAAAAAAACACGACCTAGAAGAATATGGTTAAAACTATCCAATATTTATTACAATACAATATTACAATATTTATGACTTAAAAAAATTAAAAACACTAACTTTGGAGTTTTAACTAGTGCAAATAATACTTTTAAAACTACACAGAATACTAGGACAATATACAAACTTGAACCCTAAATTAAAATCTTTCCAATTTTTTCTGGAAAACCGCTAATAGATTTCTTTAGATCTACTGTATTACTCAGTTCATGTTCACTGGCCAACGTTGCTTCTAAAGTATTTTTTTATTATTTTTGTTTAGAAAACAATCTCTCGCTCCCACCGATAGGAACAGTTATGGGCAGGCTTAGCAAAATTCTTAAAGAAATGCTAAATTTGGCCAAATGTTAAGGGGGGGTAATGAATTTAAAAATCGTCCTTCTGGAAACAAGGTCTATAGTGTAGTCATTTTAGACGCAAAATCATTGAACATCATACTTATTTCGTCCAGCTATAAAAATAATACCAATAATACCATTATATCAAATTTGTTACTGCATCTTTGATGATATTATTACTGAAATTTATAAAACTAGCAGTGATAAATGCAATAAAATATCAGGAATGCTTGCATCGATATCTCCGAAAGTATTAGGCTTAGTAGAACAAATTATACACCATATTACATTTTTTTTTATTCATATTTTTTGACAGAATAGATATTAACATAATATCTCTGCTTTTTACCTTCTCCAAAATCGACATCTTTCAATATTTTTAAGTAATTCTTCATTTATCATGTATAGATATCTTCACCAAAATTTAGTCTGTAATATGGTGTATAATATGTTCTGCTAAGGTTAATATGTTCGGAGATATTGATGCAAGCATTTCATGGCGATGTTTTCAATCACTGATAGTTTTGAATTAATTTCAATAATAACGTCATCAAATATTCAGCAAACATTTTGATCTAATTTTCAAAGGCGGGTTAATTATGTGGATGCTCAAATCTAAGTACTTTTTCGTCAGACAATTCTAAAGCGTTAAAATCGGAGGAATTACCATAGAATGTTAAGACGTTTTCCATATCTTTGCAATGGGACAGTGAATCATTATTACACAATATAAATATAATATTTTCTTTCAGTTTGGGGATATCGTATAAAAACTCCAAAGAGCCGTTATGGCTATTTTATATTTCTCTTTTGACTTTTGTATAGGTTCAACTGCACTTTCATATGATTTCTTTTTATTTCATTAACTAATTTTTCAGCTTCTAAGATAACGCTGTCAAGACATTAAACCGACATTATTTCTTTAAAAAAATCATGAGCTATTTTATTTAAGCTTGTCTATTATTGTCTGCTGTGCATCTTAAAATATAGGTATTGCCAGAACACTGTCAATACCTGTTCTTTTGATTTTATGTTACTATTCAAATTTTTAAGAAAAGATGATAATTTTCAGAAAAGCTGATAGATTTAAGAAAACCTGATACATTTAAGAAAAGCTGATAGATTTAAGAAAAGCTGATAGATTTAAGAGAAACTGATAGATTTAAGAAAAGCTGATAGATTTAAGAAAAGCTGATAGATTATTTTGTTTATTTTATTATTTCTTATATATTATTCTCTAGATATCACCATCTTCTATAAGTTGAATATTGTTAAAGTCTTTATTTGTTGTAGTTATGTTAGTTTTGCCGCCCATAAATTTTGCAGCCGTAGGCAGTTGCCTACGCTGCCTCCCGCCTAGGGCCGGCCCTGCCGTAACCATTCATTCGTTTATTTTAATCCTGTTAATTGTCGCATCGTGTTTCCTCTCAGATAATAATGTTTACGTTGTTCGAACGTAATCGAGTAGTTAACGTATTTCCGATATTTAATTAACAAAATGAGCGATTTTCTAGCGATCTGTTTGCACGGCCATATGTCATACGCGGTACCATCAAAAACCGTTCACTACACGTCAGATAAAACAATGGCAAACATGCGATCAAAGGTGCCGCTTCGGAAATTATGTATTTTTAGTGTCGATTTAAGTGCCGGTGCCGAACAAATAAGAGGACGAGTCGAAAAATAACTAGTGAGCGGATGAACGTTTCCCATCTTGGTCGACCGAATACCCGCTAATTACTGTTACGTAAAAGTTGTTCAATTAAGTAGAAGCGATTAATATTAATTTATGCGAATGAGATTCGCGGTATTGCAGTCGGTGCGATTCTGTTTTGATTCGTACGTAGAAATAATTATTATTATCGATTGTCTTTGGTATGTCATTGAGTTTTATTGGAGGATTGCGTTGTGGATTTTGCTTAGTTGCTAGGCAGTCGCAATTAAACTGTATTGGTTATTAATTACTAATTAGGATAATTCGTTATATACATTATTATGTCCTCTATACAGCGCTCGTCTGATCCTCGGAGCCTCCTAATTTGCCATCATTAATTGGTTTTGACTTCCAACCATGTTCCCAAACAAAAATATGGGATACCTATAAGCACTGGAGATGTAATGTAATTAAAATCAAATTTTTACATAAAAACTTCATTAGTTACTATCTTTTTCTTCTTTCTAACTCAAGCCGAGGACGTACTGAATTATTTATGCTAAACAGTAATCATGAAGATGTTCCACAGTATGTGTTCGAAGAATATCCAATCAGTTGTGGTTGAAAAGTTACTTGATGTAGCCAATTAATTAAAAGAAGGAAAGGTTCTTTTCAAATTTAAGTTTGAAAATTATATTTAATATATTTCTTTTTTGTAAATAAATGTTACGCATACTATGACGACGCGACAACTGTTGAAAATAATCACTTCAAATTTAATTTTGAAGTTTAATTATTTTTTGGCACTAAGCAAGTTTGCAGAAAAATCTTACAGATAATAGTACACAATAGTACTTATAATAGTACTTGTTTTAAAACAATAATTTTTTTATACAAAACCTCTCAATTTGTTGTTTTATATCCCTACTCTACTGCGAAATTTAAATCGATTCATATTAACCATAGCCCCAAATGAAAAATATATACAAATTTTTATTTTTGTAGCTACAATAAAATTACATACCACAATAATTATCCTGGCGAAAAAAGAAACAATCGAACAAGTGCAAACTGATGACATACAGGCGGGATGTAAATTTAAATAAATCAAATATTGAACAATGCTCTCCCATCTGAGCTACTGAGGCCTATGAAATTTTTTCATATAGGAGAGCATTGTGCTAGAAACGCAAAGGTCCCTGGTTCAAATCCAGGTTATGGCTGTAATTTATTTAAAATTTACATCCCGCTTGTATGTCACCATATTATTAACCTATAATATTAGTTTGACAAAGTATGTCGTGAAACAATTTCAGTTTTACGCGCAAACTGTTTCTTGGATACTGTTCTTGGATATTCTGAAATGGATATTGAATAGTTTTTGAGAAAATCAGTGATAAAAAATTATAAAAAAACAGTGTGCATTTTTTCTCAAAAATAAGACGCAATTGAGAAGTTTTCAAATTCTATGGGAAAAAAGCATACCAAAAAAAAGTTTTCACTTGTTTGACCGTAATCCGGTCACATTTTATGTTGATTTTGCAAAAAAATCTTTTAAACCCATCAATTAAGTGTGTAATTTGTACAACAGCTATTCTGTAAACTGTCACATCTTTTTTGTAGTTCAAATGAATTTTTGTGTTGCGTGATGGATTAGAATTGATTGGATATTATGATTTTGCGTAAGTTCATGTGACATTAGTTAAGAATACGCTGATAAGTATGTTTGTGGTTCGCTTTTGTTCTTTATAATCTTTATAATTTTATTACATTGTTATTTATGTAGTATGTACACTGGTTTGTTACTTGTCCTGTAAATGGTTGGGCAATGCATTATTATTATTACTATTATTATTAGTTATTCATTTTATTTTATTTTTGTTAAATTAAGTATGTACTTGCAAATATGTGAAATGCCCTGATATCTAGATTCACATTGATTATAGTGTTTTATTTAATATGTTTTCTTATGATTATTAAATTCTTCTCGAAAAAGTTGTTTTTACAAAATTAATGACATTCTGAGTAAAATTTAATATTTACCTAATTGTTATTTCAAACCCTTAAAAAGTTACAGCTGCTTGAAATAATAAGAAAACAAAGTAAAATAACAAATAAAATACTTATCAAACAATGTGAAAATGAGGGAAGAACACAGTCAATACACATGATAATAATAAAATGTAGATAAATTTAAAAAAATAAATTGAAATAAAGCAAATGATTTAAATAAGTAAATAAATAATATGTAGATTTTACCTGAATGTTATTCTCAGTAAAAGTTTCATGTAGACATCGGATTTTTCAATTACCTAATTAATTAGAGCCGTTTAAAGTACGGTTTTGTTAATATTTCAAACAGTTATTACCTACTAACCACTTACTTTATCCAAGTAATGCTCTCTTCTTTCGAGAGATTACTTTTCTGTGTGTAGGATTTATAACAGAGTACTTGAGAACCCGACCAAGAGTTTTACAAATGCCACCAAACCCAAGTAAGGTTAAAAAACATAAATAATAATTTTTTTAATATTTTTTTACAAAATTGTCAATGTAATCTGTACAATGTCCCGAGAAAATAATAATCGGATATAGTAATCGTGATAGTATCAAATTAGTAGTATCAAATTATGTACATATACTCATTTCCAGATTTTGTTCTGTGAGTTGAGTTTTGTTTGCACATTATTTTAATTATATCAAAAATACATTTATCTTTTTAAGTTTCAATTAAATAATAGACAAACACCGGATTAATCATGGATATGAATTCGAATTGTCATTGATATTATTTTTCCACATAATTGTTTGTGTATAATGTACACTACATAATGTATGCCATGCCCTAATATGTATGCAAATAAGTAAGTGGAATATTTCAATAGAAATAGCGACAAACCGCATTTACTCATAAAACCGACACAATTTAGTCAGTTACTGTTAAATAATATTTGCATTGCTGCATAGGCACGCAAGTTCCAAGAAAAACCGCACATTACAATGATCCAAGCGTCCGTTGCCCATTATATAATTACTTTGCGTCGAAATCTCGGGTAAGCTCTAGAATGACCCACGCTGAGCCTGTCGTGGGTGGAAACATCGAGATTGCTGCGGACGCAGTGCTCCTTCAGGCTGACACAAACCGCGACACGTGGCAACACCGCAACCGCGGCACAGCCTACTTTATATTACCTCGAAATGCAGCTCCTCTTTATCTACCAAAAGATAATGCTATTTGACTTATACGGTAAGCTGGTAGACAGTCTCTCCTACTTGTTGACAAAATTTTCGGCTATTTTGATAAGGGCTACTTTTGATAAGGGTATCTCTAAACGTGTATTTCAGTGAGCTTGTTTGGTGGAAGCTAATATAAAAACCTCAAACATAAAACTAAGAATTTCACAGTTACAATTGGTCGAAGGCATCTTTGGTACCTGCTAAACCCTTCTCTAATACTCCAGTAAAGAATTGTACATAATATGAACGAACTCAAGCAAACATCCGTAAGTATAGTTCACAGCATGGTACCGGAGACCGCAGATTTCATTTTCTTGTTTGGTAGAACTGTGGAGGCAAGAACTATTCTTCATTTTTCGGATTTTAGTAGCACAGCCCCTAGTGACAATACTATCATTTCTGGGTATAGCCTGCGTGATTACTACTGATCTTTTGTTAAGGCTAACGTTGGTCCTAAGTAATGGGTTAAAGTTTAGACCCTGTGGGACGCAGCGTGTCGGACAAGCAGCTTGACAGTTCTAACATGCTGCGAAATCGCCAACAAAGGACCACAATCATACGTAGTATCCGTTACTAATGCCCGTTCGTTAGCAAGACAAAGATGTGAGGTAGCTCATACTAAATATCTGACACGTATTGTGCATCTTTATTTCCACAAATAAAAAATAGGTTTCTTCGAAATAAAAACTTTCCTTTATTGTTTTGCCAAATCTACCACATCCTGTGCGTTTGACTAGACAAAAAGTTATCACAGGTTGGGACAGAAGAAGCTATAACGTATAGGTGTCCTTCATGGAATAAAGTGATAGATTAAAATGAAAATAGTTGAAGATAAGACTGTATCGAATTATAAGATAACAGGGTTCAACGAAAGTTAACAAGTGCATTTAAGTTTTGTACCTATTCTATTTTGGGAATATTAATGTACAAGATTGATGATCCATTGTTGACCATCCAAAACGTACGTGTTTGCAAAACTGACAACGCTAATTTATATCTACAATCGTCAAGTCTGTAATGGTCGGTAAAAAGACAAAATGTTCAGGAAAGCTAAAATATGATTGTTCTTCTTTAGGTAAAGGTAAAACTAGTTCTTTCTGCATACAAATAATTATTTTGTAAAATATAAGAAGATGAGTCTCAAAACATATAAATCTTCGCTTTATTGCGGCAAAGCTTAATCATGAACAGCTCTACAAATGAAATTAAAACAATCTTAGTTAGAACAAGTAACAGGTTTCGCTTAAAAGTACTTACAATTGTTGATTTTGAAGCTAACAAAGTGAATAAAGTGATCTCAGTCCACTAAAGACGCTAACCTAAATGTTTCTTGCACACAGCAAGTTATCAATTGGTAAAATTTCTTAGAACTTACTCTATCACGCGGTGGATGGTTTGGTGATGAAATTTTACTGATATTTTGTATCATTTGGTCTGACTGTCTCCGGGATATCCTTCTTTGTCTGTCAACAAGTACGGTCGATACTTCCTCCCAGCATATTATAGGTATCTTCCTTAATTTAAACCTGAAGATGTCAGGTATTCGTTTTGAGAACCCAAAGCCCAGGTTAAAGACCAACAAGGAGTAGACGATCAGGGGTGGGCCAATCATGCACAGAGGTTTTGCAACGCAAAGCAAATATTTGTTAGGAACAAACAAAGCATCACAGATTCACAATAAAAAGTTGCCAAAATTTATGTAGCTACCGTTGCAAGTCATAAACAATGACAAGCAATTTTATAATTACAGTAAGGTCAACCCCAACCCATAGGTGTATGTGGTATTACCAATAGAAGTTATTAAATTTACTTATGGGAATTAATATATTAATATAAACTAAACGTCTCAAATTCAGACACTATACCAAATTTCGACATATTTCTGTCTAGTTGGATAAAATAAGAAATCTACATCATTGAACCTTATTTTAGGACATCCGGTTTGTTGATTTGACATTACACTTATCAACCCACAATCGTTTCTTATTCTACCAATGTTCTAACTGTCAGAATATAACATAAAAGTTTGACCGATCTTGATAAATGAGTGTTATGTTAAGAGTTGATTTTTTCCTCATAAGGTAACTGCAATTTGACAATTTTGACAGTTAAAAAGTTTGCAATTTGTGTATTATAAGAAATGAGATTTATTTACTTCAAATAATTATTTATGATTGTGTTGAGTGAAAGAATTACATTTTTTTAAATTAACAAAATTGTTGGTCGAGTTAAAATGCTTAAAATTATTAATTTGTTGAAGGAATTAATAGACAAGAATTTTTCGGAAGACTCGCCCCGTGTCACCTCTTTTTTGGGATGTCGCACATCCTCGACCAATGCTTGGTCTTCCCAACCCAACATATAGTCAAGGTTAAGTTAGTAAAGTGTACTCTGATTTGGAATCGCAACTTGAACCTGCAGGCACTGTACTCTATAAGTTCTATACTATCGATCACGCGGCTTTATACGCTCGATATGTACGAAGTGCGAGGAGAGAGTTTACAGCGCCATCTAACAATACAGGTGGATTACATTAAAAATATATTTATTTGAATCAAAATATGATTTCTTTGGTGGAAGTAAACCTATTTTAAAGCCAAAACAAAAATATTACTTTAAAGGAATAAATCTCTTCTTGAGTACAAATATATTTATTTTAATCAAAATATGATTTCTTTGGCGGAAGTAAACCTACTTTTAAGCTAAAGACAAAATATTACTTTAAGCGAAATAAATCTCTCCTTATATACAAATTTATATGTTAGAATCAAAATTATATTTCATTGGTGTAAAGAAACGTTTTTTAAAAATCAAAACTAAAATATTACTTTAATGGAAAGTAATTTTTGTTTGTATCCATATATATTTATTCCACTTAAATAAATATTTCAAATAAATTAATCTCTGCAAGCAAATAAACTAGAGTATTCAATGAAGTAAATATTGTTGGCGTCAAAGAAATATGTTTTGACCCAAAAGAATAAATTCAAACAAATACATTTCTTTAAAACAAGAAATCTTTTCTATCTGTGTACACCAGCGTTGGAGATAACAGTTGAACTCATGTCATCTCCATTAAAAAAGTCATTATTCTAGCCTGAAATGCCCAAATAAAGTAAAAAGAAACCGTTCTTCTGTAACATTATTATCAATCTAATGCTTGGAGAGAATAGTTGTTAATAAAAAAAGACGAAAGCACAAAAGACAATCATTCTAGAGAAATAAGAAAGGCAACGAAAAAGGAACAGAATAAAAGGCGCGCCAAGAAAAACACTAAAAATTCCAAATGCAAGAAACATTAACATACAGATGAAGATGAGAGGGCAGACTGACGAAGACTACGGACTGATTTTATACTGTGTTTCATTAAAAATGGTGTAAACATAAATGTATAACATTGCTTAATAATAAATCTTAATAAGGCGTCGGATTTTTTTTAAACAAAAAATATAATATAAATTACATAACTATTATGAATTTTCCTTAAAAATGAATAGCCAGATATCAAATGTAACAAAAATTCCTTAACCTGTCTGAATTTGAGGCGTTTACCTTACATAAATACATGTGAATCATGTATTGAATTTAAGGAAAAAAAATAATACTATACTATTTGAAAAAAAGTTGTCTTGGCACAGTAACAAACCCGAATAAGTTACAAGCAGAATAAAATTAATAAAACATCAAAAACCTACAATAACCTACTAAATTGACATATACTAAGTACTACTATACGTTGTTTCTGTACAAACAACGATTTTTTTAATAATCAGAGCGGTATTTCCCCAGAAAGCACAAGAGACTTCAACGCTACGTTAGGCGACGAACCCCGAGGACGATTCAACGTTGCGGCGCAGGTATTCACAATATCCATAGGCCGGTGACGCGCGATATTTAGTTAAGCGGTGTGTGTACACAATGCGAAGGTAACGCACAACGTATATCGATGGCTTTTCCGTTCCTTGAGGAGATTGTTAGCTCAGGAGAGATCTTGACCAGCTAATATGCCGAACAGACTGGTTCCGTGTTGTCAGAGCGACGTTTTTCATCGGGCGCGGGCACGTCTTCGAAGCCGCAGAATAGACGATACAAAAAACAATCAAGTCTTGCGGCTTGGATCACGGTCGCCTTGACATGTATGAAATTACCCAGGTCATAAAACGCTGATTGCTTCTTCAAGCGTGGCGAATGTGATCGCTTTTGAGGCTGGAGTGTCTAGAGATTGCATCGGGAAGAGTAAGGGAGGAGAAAATTAATAATTGTTATACTTTTATTATCGTTTTTGACACGTACAATAGACCATTCTTAAGGTACTCATATAATAGAACTAGCAGTTTTCAAATACCGAAAAGACAACATATTTACTTCTATAGTTAAGTATATATTTGAAATATGTTTAGGCATTCCTTTAAAAAACAACGTAGGTACCCCGTCTTAATCGAAAAATATTTTTATTTAGGTAAGGTTTTAATCTTTATTTAACACTATGAAATTTTGTGTGGTTCTTTTTTGGCATATTGCAACGATGTTCATTGGGTACAGATATGCACTTTTGTGCGGCCGTTGGTTATTTGTTACTTGTGGATTGACTTATTTGCCGATCAAAGTACTTTTCTCTGAACAGTTGACATACTTCTTAATAAGTTCTAATTCAATCTCCATACCAAATCATCGTTTTCTTGTGGCATTTTCTTAACACTATAAACAAAATAAAGTCCGACAACTTCATAATCAGTAACCAGAAACGCCGGCAAAGAACAACATTTATGAAATGCGACAAAAGCAATAATAATTTCAAATAATGCTAAACAAAGCAAAATCCCAAAAACTAATTCGATATTAAAAGTAAACCAAAACAAAACTAAAACCAAATCTCAAAAAAAAATCCAAAATAAAATCTCAAAGACGATAAAGATTCTCAGAGGAGAAATCAATTCAAATGAAATTACAAATTGCCATTAGAAAAGAGGTTGTGTATTAAATACTGAATATGTATTATATTAAATTTTTTGTTGATTTCAAAATAAGATATTGACAATTCAAAAGCAGGCACGGTTGTATTACTTACTTGGAAACGAAAATAAATGTTAAATACTTGGAAGTATTTTTTTATTAAATAAACTAGATCTATTAAACAATAAATTATATTATGGAAACTTTATTCATTTACATTTTTAATATACCCACAGTGTGTTTATTTCAAAAGTATCCACCCTTTATAACTCTTGACCTGATACGATTACTCCTTTTGAGTGGAAACACGTCGATTTAGATATCGAGGGGGAAGTTCAAAAATTGTACCTAGAGAATTTTAGGTTTCATACCTTCATGCCCCAGTCCACTTCGAAATATCAAATATCTACTCAACCATGATAAAAAAAAAAACTGAAATCGATCGATTGGTTCTTAAGATAGACTAGAATAATGGCCACCATTATTTGAGTTCGCGAAGAGTTTGAAAACAGAATGTATTTTTGTCTAGCAAATAATGGTGGCCATTTCGAACTTGCCATAAAATAATTTCTTATTTCTTATTTTATTATTTATTTTAATTTTTTATTTCCTATGACTGTCAGTTGATTCAACAGAGTATCCAATCCGCAATGTTTCGCTAATAATAATTGATTTCATACCTTCCATCTTCTGTGTAGTCAGAAAAACATGATGCCGCACATATACGGAACAACACAGCGATAGTCAAAGAACATTTAACATAAATGTCAATATCAATCGTAGTTATACTAAAATAAGTCTGTCGACGAAGCCACCGAGATAGCTTTAGTGTTTTGGCAATGGTTTAACTCCAGGATAATAAAATAGCCAGATAAAGATTGTGGGTGCACCCTGTTAAGCAAAAACGAAGCGATGAAAAACATTACAGTGCTTTTTGTATGAGTTAAGGGAAGATGAAGCAATCTGTGTTGTTTTCGTGAAGGCACACAACCATCCCATCAAAACTTCCTCTTCATCCAACAATTCCTTTAAAAGCGACATAGTATACATACCTGTCTTAAAGTTTCTTTGCTTTTCGCAAGACAATTGGTTTACAAAATTTAAAATGTTTAAGAAAAAGTAAGTGGCTATCGTCCGTAACCTTTTCTGCAGTTTTTTGTTTTAAAAATTTAACCATTGTTAGCTACCAGCTACCAAATCCGCTGAACTTGTTTTATTTACCGGCTTACTTTTTATTGAAGATTGTTTGCTTTTGCTTTTCTAGATTTACATCTTTTGAAATAAAATGTCCAGCAGGGGTCGAGGACGTACAGGGTGGAGCAGGAGGCATTTCTTTGATAAGATCTAAGTTTTCTTGCTCATGGATATTGAGCATGGATATGACGTTTTCTCAAATGGTAATATGTACATAAAACACGTCTAAACGAAAACGTTTTCGGCTAATCATGTTTTGCTCCAACATGACTGATATGTGTGCGCCCACCCTTAAGCAAACTAAAAGTGTGCCGTATAGTTTCCTTTAACCACCGCACTAATAAGGAAAATGGAAAAATAAAAAAATTATATAGCATAGTCGCTAAAGTAAAGTAAGTCATTTCACTCTGTATTTTGATCAATTACAAACGTCTTCAATTTTTGCGTTAAAGAATTATTTTATTGGCCTAAAAAATTACATATTATTAAGAAATAAACAGTTTGTTATAGCAAAGAAATTGGTACTTGACCACAAAGTCAATAAAAATATTTATTTCTAATAAATATTTAATTGCGCATCATATTTATTAGTTTTTAACGAAACTAAACGACCCTAAATCTCTAAATATGTATCCATATAAATCACTCTATGTCAACGGAAGCAGCAGTAGTTCTTAAACGTAACACATGTAACACAAACCATAACAGTTATTTTTTTTATTATTATTATTCAACATCGTATAAAATCAATCATCGATCAGCACATCAATCAGATAAGATATACTCGATATAGTCTTGAAACAGGTCCTCTAAATATCGTAACGATTACGAGAGTTCGATCAAATCCGCCCATGTTTTCTGAATTAACATTTGAAGTAGCAACTAGATATGCAAATCTAATGTATTCAGAAAGTGACAAACGACATATTACTTACTACCGCCATTGTCTATTCCGTCGCGAAGAAACGGCCTCAGTATAAATTATAGAGACGCAGCCGAGCCGATACGAAGGAGAAAAAAACTGTATGCACGGTTATTTGAATTACAAATTTGCTATTGCCTCGATGTCTAATAGATATACTGGGCCAGATAACGTCATTTTTCAGGGGACGCCTGTATGGGGACACACATTTTCCCACACCTGTTTGCCTATTAAGAATGAAGTAATAAGTCATTTTAAAGTCTCGTGTATGTATGTATGATAATTGTTACGTACTGTGAATGAATTAAATAATAATTATTTAAGCAAATGTTGTAAAGCTACAGATTTCTAAACAGACCTGCTGCGCGTACACCTGTGCCTAACTACTCTTGATAAAAGTATTAACAAAAATTAGTAAGCAGTTAATTTCCTACCTTCATTTGTTTTTATTGCTATTATGACGTTATCAATACTTTTTTTAATGGCGACCCCATATTTTTGTAGTTATATTGTTGCTCAATTGATTGTCTCAATGGTAATTTACAACATGTATGGCTTTACAAAAAAAAATTTAAATCGTCAATACATATTTGGATAATATTGATAACTTTTGTTTGTGTATAGAAACCAAATAGGCGAAAGACTTGTTTCTTTTACTAATTAGAAATGAAAATTCTGACATTTTGGAGGTTATGATTGTACCTCAAACAGCGTTTGCGTTTGCAAACGAAATAATTTTAAATTTCCTAAAATAGCGACAGTTGACCTAACCAGGAGTGTTTACAAACGTTTACTCAAAGTTTGCAAACATTGACCGTTGTTGAACGCGGTCAATGTTTTTGTGGTATGCGGGCAGATAAACAAAACACAAAGTTGTGGTCCAAATTCGTATTCAGCGCAAAATGTCTACTCAATTTCCACATGATTTCCACTTAGTTTATCTAAGATTGTATACCAACCACCATTATGCTGTTTTCTATATGGAATATTAGTTTCTTAACACAATAACAACACAATTTGCATACCTATGGCAACTCAGTACCTAACAATTGACGGTCGAATATTGAATTTTAAAAAAATGTATTTTAATTCAGTAAAATTACAAAACTATTATACAGAAAAATGTTTTTAGTTACTAAAAATTGTTATAATTAATCGGTTAGTCAGCATTTATCGTGTGACCTATTATAGAGAGGTACCTAATTCACTACCTATCTAGAACGTCGTGATAAAAAGAAACTAGTAAAACTATATTCATTTATTGTTTCTAATTAACCCAAACATGTTTCAGTTTAAATATGAATTAGTTTGTGGACAGGTTTAAGTTTTGTCTCGGATACAACAACCCAAAAACATAATAGACAAAATGCATAGAATTGCAAATGTGAAACTGCAAGGTAAAACTCACACACAAAGAAACGTTGTCTCAATTCAAAGTGACCGTTGTTAATCCGAAACAACGGTTGTTTTATATATACGAAAGAATATAATATATTGTTGATTGAAGAAAACCGCTGTTTTGACCGGTTATTTTACTTTAAGATTGTACAATTTCAAATGGATACAATACTTTTTGGATTTAAGAGTTTGTTCTTTTAAATTAAAAGGTTGGGTACTTCGTTTACTATTTACTGTATTTTACTTGGAATGCCATTAAGACATAATAATAATAATCCACGCCTTAACATCCCCCAACAGCTTCGCCACTTCGGGGGCATCGGCAGGCCCGAATTATCATTATTGTGATCCGCGTCCGTGGCACGTCTGTTGCTTGGCTTTCAGCATTCGCCGAGGAGTAAAGGAAAACCACAGAAAGACCTTCACTCTGAAAGCAGGGCGCGAGGATCGAACTCACGCCCCCCAGACTGATAGCCAAGCGCTTTACCGCTGCGCCAAAGGAGAATATTGTTATTTGCCAACTGGAGAAGGTACCCGGTGTCCCTTCTTAGTCCTTTTCCATCAATACTAGAGCTGCTGGACATTTGTACGTCAGGTACATTGACGGTATAATAGCACAATCACTGATGCTGCATAGACATGTATTACCATACACAAATAGAAAAGATTTCTTGTTTTAAAGAAATGTATTTGTTTGAATTTATTCTTTTGGGTCAAAACATATTTCTTTGACGTCAACAATATTTACTTCATTGAATACTCTAGTTTATTTGCTTGCAGAGATTAATTTATTTGAAATATTTATTTAAGTGGAATAAATATATATGGATACAAACAAAACTTACTTTCCTTTAAAGCAATATTTTAGTTTTGATTTTAAAAAAACGTTGCTTTACACCAATGAAATATAATTTTGATTCTAACATATAAATTTGTATATAAGGAGAGATTTATTTCGCTTAAAGTAATACTTTGTCTTTGGCTTAAAAATGGGTTTACTTCCGCCAAAGAAATCATATTTTGATTAAAATAAATATATTGGTACACAAGAAGAGATTTATTTCCTTTAAAGTAATATTATTGTTTTGGCTTTAAAATACGTTTACTTCCACCAAAGAAATCATATTTTGATTCAAATAA
Organism: Melinopterus prodromus; assembly: GCA_964023965.1. Classification (NCBI taxonomy): domain Eukaryota; kingdom Metazoa; phylum Arthropoda; class Insecta; order Coleoptera; family Scarabaeidae; genus Melinopterus; species Melinopterus prodromus. The sequence goes on from OZ030396.1 coordinate 13,369,880, forward strand.
ATAAACTTTTAATGTCATCCAACTGTATTGTTAGATGGCGCTGTAAACTCGCTCCTCGCAGTTCGTACATATCGAGAGTATAAAGCCGCGTGATCGACAGTATAGAACTTATAGAGTACAGTGCCTGCAGGTTCAAGTTGCGATTCCAAATCAGAGTACACTTCACTAACTTAACCTTGACTATATGTTGGGTTGGGAAGACCAAGCACTGGTCGAGGATGTGCGACATCCCAAAAAGGAGGTGACACATGGCGAGTCTTCCGAAAAATTCTTGTCTATTAGTTAAAAGCATTTTAACTCGACCAACAATTTTGTTAATTTAAAAAAATGTAATTCTTTCACTCAACACAATCATAAGTATTTGAAGTAAACAAATCTCATTTCTTATAATACACAAATTGCAAACTTTAACTGGAAACATAAGTTGTTTGACACAAATCAACGTTCTTTCTACCAAACAAATATTTCAAATAAATGCGTTTTTATCCGCAAATAAATATTTCTTTGCCTCTATTGAAACAACAAATTTATTTGAGTCAAAGCATATTTATTCGAATTAAACAAAAATTTCTCTCTGTGAGACATGTATGTATTAAAATGGTAAAGGGAAACCTCTTAGTTCTTGCTTCGATAATTTGTTTATTTTACATAGAAGACATGTTTCGGCTAAACATAGCCTGCTTCGGTTCTAAATTGTCTAAATTTTCACAACAGACGCCGTCATTGTTGCTTGGTTTTACTGAAATAATTCTTGATTATAACAATTATAATTAGATTCCCGAACAAATATTGGCATATGCAGCCGAAACCGCAGAAGATTTCGACAAAGATTATATTTTTATGTATCTCTCCGCAATTTAGACAATTTAGGACTGAAGAAGGCTATGTTTAGCCGAAACATGTCTCCTATAAAAAATAAACAAACTATCGAAGCAAGAACTAAGAGGTTTCACATTACCTTTTGATATTTAACGATTAGCTTGCAATATGGATATTTCCACATTGTAAAAGGTATACATCGGACGCGTATACATTGGAACGAAGTAATGCACCTTATATCGTCTAAAAATCGACATGGTTTAAGACGATCTACTCGATCGTTCAAAGTTCAAATGGATATTTCTTTGCGCATAATGCAAAACTTAAGCTATAAAATAACACGATAATAATCGAAGAGTACGTTAGTACAGGTCGCAATCTATCTCGGTGTAACGTTCATACGCGTACCTTTAATTAGTACCTGCGTGTCTCTTTTGTTTTAGTCGTGTTCTGCCGATACAAAACGCCGCGCCTACATGGTGTACCTCATACGGGTTCGATGGAATGGGTTTAAGCTGTTGCGGTATGGCCACGGCCCCTTTCCCCTCGTCTTAAGGGGCCGTCCACACAGGTAGTGCGCGTTTATCTACGTCGTTTCCATTCGTTAGTGGTTGGACACTGTCGGTGAGGGTTTCGTCTCGTTTAAAAACCTTTCGTAATACAAGAGATAAGAGGCATAAAAGAGGAGACGACATATATCCGTAGATCGACTAAAGTTTGGAATGGGACAGATAATGGGTTTCAGGTTAGAATTGATGTGTCGTAAGTATGGCTGGAGGTTCCTCGCTTACTTGTTTGTGGATACTTAGAGAACTGGAGACGGTGTGATAGGGATTAGAGCCACGCAATTTCCAGTCTGGTTTGGGTTTTAGCTTCTCTGTTTGTTATCGCTTTATGTTTTTATTTGTTTACGGGGTCATTACCAACAAAATAAAAGTCATTGACATTGTCATTTCCTACTTTTATCATTAGATAGTTATCACGTAAAATGATGTGATATCAGCAGAAACCTGAAGTTTTTTATTTTGGTTTTTAAGTTAAGATTTTTGTATCCCATTATGAATTCACTTCACGAAATTGTTTACATACAAGTGTTTTAGGAATTCTTCTGCAAGTATTGGCATGAATATGTTCTAAATATTTGAGAAAAATATGCTGTTCTATAAAAAAGAAACAACGAAGTTGGTTGTCATAGGAACAAGTTACAAGCAAAACAAAAAATGTCAAAACTTGCAGCAGTGTTAATCAACTCAATTTTTTGTAGGGAACTTTATAACCTTATAGGAACATTTATAACAATTCCTTATATATTTTCTTATAAAAGGGTATGATTTTATTGAGCTTCTTTTATTTCCAGTTTTATCAATTTCTAATAATCACCATGTGATACATCCTGTATATCCTGGCATTAGTAACGTGGTCTCCCTATACAGATATAACAGTTTGTTTGGTTTAAATAAATATACATTGCCTCAACAAAAATCTGTTGTTACAAAAGAGACAAAGAAATATTTCTTTAGTTCTATTGAAACAAAATATATCTGAACAGTAGGCGTTCACAAGTCTATATTATATAGAGAAAACGAGGCCGTTATGTGAGTAGTTATTTTTTTAATCAAAATTAGACTTCTGTGCAAAAGAAAACTTATATTCTACGTAAAATCAAAAAATTTTACAAAAGAATTAGTTTTTTTTAACAAGAAATCATCTGTCTGTATAGACTAGGAACACAGTCTTGCTATCATCAAAGCAACGTCATGAAAACATCAGTTTTAGATATTTTACACATTCGCCAAAACGACGAACAGTACGTAAATATCCGGAGACTATATGCATTGTTAATAATTATACAAATAAAAATCATAAATTGAATTATATTCTGCTACTGTTGACGTATAGAGTGTGTCTCACGGGACGTTGGATTGTATGAGTACTTTTGTTATTATTACATATAGAAAGTCGGTTAAATGGACAAAGTAGTGCATTTTTATGTGCTCTTTTATAATCTGTTCAAAAAACAGTTGAATTCCAAGTGGTTCTCAAGCTATTTTGAAAAAACCAAAATATGTCATTTTTAAATAATAATCATAACTTCTTTATTTGTGATCCCATCAAAAAAGCGCTTTGATATTATAAAGGCACTTTTTTGTCTAGAATTTGATTATGTCACTTTAAATGTTTTTTCGTTAATTGATTCGCCAGAAACAACCGAAACTATTGTTGATGCCATATTGGTTTTATACACATGCCATGTTTTGATTACAATAAGATAATAAATAGAATTGACTGAAAGTTGTACAGTTCGAGAATTGCTGAATATTGCATGGTGTGATGGAAGACGTTTTGTGAAACAATGTGATTTCCACACATCTGTACCCATCTGTTGAAAGAAATTGGTGCCAATGGTGTAATAGTGGCCAACCGATTAACCGGACCAATTTTTTATAACAAAAATATAACTTCGGATATGTATCGGCAATATTGCTCTCTGAGGACGTGGAAGTAGGAATGGACGATATACCGTTGGCGTTACGATAAGGTATGTGGTTCCAACAAGACGAAGCACCTACACATAATATCCGAATCGTGAGGAACTATTTAGATATAAGACATAAACGCGGAGAGTAATTGCTACCTATTCAGAAGTATCATGGCCACCAAGATTGCCGGATCTTACCCTTGTGATTTTTATCTATGGAGTGACTTCATAAATAAATAAGGTGTATGGTTTTTATAATTTTGCAACGTTGGCGAGTTACGTGACACCATCATCGCCGCTTTCAATTCGATTGACAGAAGAATCCTCGGTAAGGTCACCATATTACGGAATGCCACCATGAAAATGGCGAGATTTATTAAAACATTATTTAGTTTGTTCAAATGTTGTTACTTTTTTATGTTGTCTAGTTACTACAAATAAATACATTCAAAAATTTTACTGTACCGTTACTGTGGGCACATAATTACTGTATCACTCAAAATAAATGTGTTTTTCATGGCACTATGCGATCATTTCAGATATTAAATAAACACTCCAATTTTGTCGGCTTATTGTATTCTAAATATGGCAAGTGGCATACCAAATTACTCAGAAAAAAATCTGAGTCCAAACATGTATAAAACCAATATGGCGTCCATAAGAAAAACAAATATTCCGATTGTCGAATACATTGCCGAAAAAAAAAATTAACATAATCAAATTGTAGATAAAAAAGTGCCTTTTTAGAGTCCAAACGCCTTTTTGATGGGATCCCAAATAAAGTAGTAATAACCATAATTAAAAATTAAAATTATTTTTACTTTATCATACGCAGTATGCTAAAGTATTGTAATCATGCCGAAAAAAAAATTTGGGATTTTAGCGGAAATAGGTCTTTTTGGGTCCCCTGAACATTTTTGACCAAGGTACAAAAAAATGTCTGTGTGTGTGTGTCTGTGCGTATGGCTGTGTGTAAACGATTTTTGTGGCGACGATTCCGGAGAAACTACTAAAGGTATCGGAACGAAAGTTCATATTTAGAAGTTTTGTTACCACACTTAGAGCTGAAAAGCTTTTGGTTGAAAGGGGTCCAAAGGAACTGGTAGTTTATTCTAAGCCTTTTTGAAAGATGTTGCAAATGAGCCGCCATTTCTGTAATTTCGACAAAATAGTTAAATAATAAATTAAAGTAGAGGAAATTTTGAATAATTTATGCTTATGATATTTTTTGGTAAAATTAATAGTTTAGCTTTAAGAGCAAATTCTATTTGATCGAGATCGGTCGCATCTGCATTGATATGAAACTTCAAAGTAGCCTGGATTTGACAAATATTTTTTTGTGCAGTCACCACAGAAATGTCTATGGCTGTCACACTCGAAAACAGCTGATTTCATCAGAGGTTGGAGAACCGCTATGGAACGTTGCCGCTCTACTGCAGCAAAGTAGAAAATACAAAATTCAAATAAAATAAGATCGCCAATTTGATTGTTTGTTGATAAGAAATATCAACCCGTTGTTATCTAATTGTAAAAACGATAATTGAGAAAATTGTAAATAAAGTATAGCGATGAGTATAGTTACGTTTTAGTATGTTGGTACGGATGTGACATCTACAGTGTCATGAACGAATATAAATCTGTCAGAATTTGATTTAGCTTTTTAAACTTGACGTTTCGTAGAAGTGGTATCAACCTAACATTTCCTATATAGAAATATAACCATTTTTAATTTTTTGTAAGTACGTATTTCTCAAAAAGCAACACAAAAAACGTTGATGTCACTCCTGCCGGAAACTACATAGCGCGACTCGCTCACATGCGACGGCTACGCTTCGCCTTCGGTGACGCTCCGCATCACCGGTCGCCGCGCTATTCCGTACTTTCGGCACTTGTGACATAAATAACTATTATTCTAATGACGTAGTGTAGGTAGTGTCAAGTGCTGATGCTTTGACAATACCTACGATTTATCTCAATAAAATAGATTCTCATGCAGCTAAACTATTAATTTTATATATTGTATGATAAAGTCATGTGCCTGGCCACATCAGATTTTTTTTAATAGCTTGGAAACCATTTGGAATTCAACTGTTTTCTGAACAGATTATGAAAGAGTACATAAGTATGCACTACATTGCCCATTTAACCGACTTTCTATCTCTATTAATAACAAAACTACCCATACAATCCAACGTCCCGTGAGACACACTGAATTACTGATTACAGAGTACATGACGCATAGATACTGATTCACTTGCCCGCAACTTCCTTCGACAATGGCCACGATAAATTCAATGATAACTTAAAATAATTATATTACAAAGTAGCCATGCTATTCCCAGTATTGCTCATTATACTAATCATACATAAATAAACCAACAAATCCGTTTTTGCGGTTACACACACGCGTTGCTAACATGCGTTCCGCAAGGCACCACCTTGACACCACTATTTTCGAATTAACTCTTTCCCATGGGTAACGGTGCTTCGTCGACATTCGAGTGAATAGAATTCAATATGGCGTCCTCTTGTGAATCGAAATTTGGTCCGTCGAGCGGCCGGTCAAGACGAGAAATGATAATTGTACCGCGGCACACCGTAAATAATTTTTAATGTGAAGTTGGGCGGCGGCGGTCGAGATTAACTTTCTAATCCAGTTCTGGACGGCGGCTGCGGTCGCTCTATATAGATTTACTCGCGTGGAAGCGATCTCGTGTTGTTATTCTTCGGCTTCCATTTTGTCTCGCGTGTGGCCATTATTTTGTACCGGTCTAATTTCAGAGCGGATCCAATCTGTTTGATCGCTATCAGATGAATGTTTCGTACATCAGGAGATGGGAGATAAAAAGTTGGAATTAAAAATTTGGGAGGAGTTTGATGAAGAAGTGTACCTTTATAATAGGTATATGAAGATCTACGTTCATGTGCAATACAAAGATTTATAGATAACGTGTTTGTGAGCCTAAGTTGGGTTGCCAACATTGTGCCTATTATGAGTACCCGGAGAAAAATAAAATTATATTATGGAACATAAGTTTAAATTAATAATAGCCGCCACAAAAATGTACGGCTTCGACACAAACTTTTTAAAACCGCTTTGGTGTGAAATTTGGATATAGGTAGTGTAGAAAACGATGAGATCAAAATGCTAATTACTAAGTTAATTAATTTATTTCAATTAATGTCTACTAGTTTTCCCTCTCTTCGTTTCTGCCTCATATTGTCTATTTTTTACGACACAACCAACATGAGATAATATGCCAATATTACCACCTAAACCAAGCATAACGTGTTTTTGCTTGAAGCAATTATCTACATGTTCCCTAACAAATTTTAAATTTTAATTTTATTCCGATAATATTGGCGTTTGGTATAAACGTCTTTAGTTAACCCAGAGAATTTAACTGAATACCCGTAGCCCGGAGAATGGTAGCCAAACCTGAAGTCTCAAAATGACCATGTTGCCTAAGTGTTTTCAAAGTCATAAGTACCACAGTGTGTTTTTCAAAGGTGAAAGCAACAAGGAGGTAATACTTTGCAGTTCTTTCAACAGGTATTATCGACACATTTTTGTAAATGGCAGTCCAATTTTTTCTTACTGATTCTAGTGGATCCTGTATTTCTCTAATGGCAGGCGAAAAATTTTATGTGCTTACATAACAACATTTTCGAGAAAAGGACAAGTTTAGGGAAAATTGATTTTGTGAATTGAACTTAACCGGATTTAAAAATTTTCCATGGCGCAAGGTTTTCGATGACCTCAAATAATGTAAAAAAACCCGATTTTGGTAATATTTGCAAATTCATTCCAAAGGGTCTCATAGTAAACCTTCTTCTTTGTACTTTTACCTGAAATCCTGAAAGCTTTTTCACAGATATTTTTGGTTTCACAGCGATTTTTTAAGTGAAACTAGAACAAGTTTGTAGCTTGACAAATACTGTCAAACTGTGCTGTCAAAGTTTTGACTTCATAGTGCTTCATAGGTTTACAAATACTGTCATAGTAAATGTCAGACAACGCAAATTTTTGAGAATATGTGCCTAATTTCACTTTGCTGCGCCCGTATTTCTTTTTGCTCACGATAGTGCCTATACCCGCTGGTAGCCAGTACACACTATTGTCATTTGGGGGTTGTTTACCAAGGAGTTAATCTTTTCGCATTTAATGATGACTACCTCGTCTGATTAGTAATTACCTAGTATTTGACATAGGTATATTATAACCATGATACAGCATGATGTACGATTCGCTGTCTGTGATATCGGTTATGTTTGTTACAGTTGTTGCATACCATTATTTTAAATCCTACATGATCATAAAGTGACATTTTACATCTTAGATACCGGGGCAAAAACTGCTTGCCATAGTTATATGTCAAATATATCAAATACTTGTCATTCAACTTGTAAATTTTAAGTCATCAATGTCAATTATTGGCGATTAAGGTTGTAAGTTTGACAATTAAATGCCTGTACTGTCACTCGGCAATGCCAATTATTGGCGATTAAGGTTATAAGTGTGATAATTAATTGTTTGTATTGTCACTCAACTCCGAATTGTTTGTGTTGTTTCAACTCCGTAGATACGCATGTCACTTGATAACGTCAAAATATTTATTAATATTAGTCAAACGGAGGAACAAAACCATTGTAGGACATAAAATTTTGTATGCACCTCGGGCATTACTTGATGTTTATAAAAAGCTCTCGGGCCAATCGGCCCTCGAGCTTTTTAAACGTTCACCCTCGGGGCATAAACATCCGTTTAGTGCCCTTGGTACATAAATAACTATTGTTCATCAAATGGCAGCTAGTTAATCAGCGTACTTACCCTAACAAGTTCAAACATTTATACAGTGACAGAGAAGCCTTAATTTACAATAATTTCGTCAACTCCCAACGAAAGTATAGGGGGATACATTCTACATAACTTTATTTTAACAAACAAAAACTACAAACAACGTAGGTACCAAAGAAAATCAGCAATAATTTGTTCTGACAGAATGTAAATCTGACTTTTCAAATTCAAACCTACCTAACCCTTGTCTACACGTTTACAAAATTTCCATTGTTAGCTGTATTAAATACAAATAAAATAGAAAAAACGCCAATAGTAAGCTAGACTAAGGTCGTTTGTACAAAGACAGCAAAACAGGAAAAGTTTGTGTTTTTGCTATACATAGAGCATTTGTATACTTCAAATCGTCACTCAATAAAACAACTTCTGCAACAATTCGAAATATAGCATTACAATTGTACAACAACTCCCTCCTGGAACTTTTTCATTGGACCTTTCAAGCATGATCAATTACAAAACAAAGCCTGAAGAGTCTTGCAGACTTTTGAGTATTGTACACAACCGCTGACCCCAATGGCACAAGAAAAAGTGCAAACAAAAAAAGTAGGTAATATTGATTTAATTACAGACCCCAGAGATTGTACACAATTCCCAAGTATAACCATCATTCTTACCAATAGAAAAAATATCCTATTTCAGCAGAAAGGCACTAACTAAAAGACCGCTTGTCCACATCACTGTCAGAGTCAGAAGTCACAATCCTGCAAAGTTTTCAGGATAACGGAACCGTGTATCCGAAAAATCCACACACTCACAACAAAAAACTAGTACGGGCGACAAGTGCGCGCCAAACGGTCGGACACATAACCTGACGATAGCTTCTCACTGACTGGGTAAGACAGGTATTCCAAATTGTACGCCGGCTGACCGTAAACCCATAAGGCTGGTGGGGGCTCACAATCGGTAGTGGCAAACTCGACCGAAGTGGCAGTGGTTTTCAACTGTTCTCCATCTGTACGAGCCGCCTATGCTGCCGCCAGCGTGCTAGGACGTAGGCGTCCAACTCGACCACCTCATCTTGGCGCGTGTTGGTTGTTACAGTTTCTGTTTTCTTCCTATTCGGTCGCCATGACGATCAGGATTGCTCATATCCACGAGTTATCGGCGCACCAGGGTAAACGGCCTCTCGCTGGACGGGTGGTGCTCGGAAGGGTTTTGATGGCTCTTATCATCGTAAATCCTTGATTGATTTATGATGACTTGTTTGCTTCTTACTTGAGCGGTTCACCGTTTGGGGTTAGGAGAGGATTGAAGGAACGTTAGCAACGTATGATAAGAGCCAGGGCCGTGTTAAGGGGGGGGCGAAGGGGGCGCCCGCCCCGGGCGCCAAGTTTCAGGGGCGCCAAAATCCTACCCAGAAGGGAAGGAGCATATTTATAAAACGTGTTTTAAAAAATACATAATGAAGGAATTATTAAAACGAATTTATAAATGCAGAATAAAATAAAATATAAGTAGCTATTTATATTTGTTGCACATATGTGGAATTATTTATTACTGAACCTACAAAAATAGTACTAAACATGGATTCAGTATTAAAGTAGAGATATCGATTTAAACGAATCCGAAAAATTTCGTTTAATATATATATCGAGCCTATTGACAGAATAATGGAGCAACTTACATGGAGATTTGAAAAACTTCGTCAGATTTCACAAGATTATGCTTTCCTTAGTGGTTCGAACATTATTTCACATGATGATGAAACTATTAAAAAACATACTCTGAACCTTACAAGGAAATATGGAAGTGATTCTTTTTCTGTGTGAAATTTTAAGTGCAAAAAAAATATTTCGGTTTCTAAATGATAACACATAGAAATCCTCCAATTAATTCATCAATTTGAGTTAACTGCCAATTATAAGAACATGGTAACTGCATATCGAATATTTCTTAGTACACCGGTAACTGCTGCATCAGCGGAAAGGTCTTTCAGCAAACTTAAATTGGTAAAAAAATATTTAAGAGTTACAATGGCTCAGGACAGGCTTGCCAACTTAAGTTTGCTTTCAATCGAATGTAGCGTTGCTCGATTATTAGATATGGAAAAAATAATTGATCATTTTGCCGCTTTCATGGCTAGGAAAATAAAGTTGCATTAGCTTCAGTCATGGAGACATATTTATCCTTATTTTATATTAATACGGGTACATCCTGCATTTGCATTTTAAAAACAGATTTTTTATGCCGTATTTTATTACGGAATATTTAAAGAATACACTGTAAAAATTTCAGGAAGAGAAATTTTTATTCGAAATATTCATCGACTTAGTTATGTCGATTGTTGGCACCTTTTTTAACCACCCACAATACGGCTTTCAATATTTTTTAGAAATTATTTTCTGTAGTATACACATTTCCCCCCAAAATAACTTATTAGTTATAGTGATAAGCTTAAAATTTTTGGTGATATCGATTAAAATAATGAGTGGACAAGATTAAAAGTTCGGGAACGTCGGTACACGTCTACAATTTAAAGGCTGGTTTCTCGCAACCTTGTTTCGTTGGGCGGTTGACACAATTTCGCAAAAACTTAACGGGATGATTCCTGGATTCCTGCATTTGTGGATTGACTCGCTATCGAGCAAACTAGAATACACCAGATGAAAATGTTTAACGACATATTTTGTCAAATTAATATTATGGGTTAATAATATGACTATAATATTAACCTAGAATACACCGGTTTCATCAATAATTAAATGTTTTATCCAATTTATTTGGAAAAAATCACTTTTTTCCCCTTTTTTATATTTTTTTCTAAATGGCCCTGTCACTTCCACAAGTATTAATATTTTTAATAATGCTAGTTTGCGCGATAGCAAGTCAATCTGCGAATACAATGCAGCAAGAATTTTTTAAATCGGCCCGTTAGTTTTTGCGAAATTGTTTCAACCGCCCAACAAAACAAGGTTTCGTGAAAACCGTGCTTAATGGTAGACGTGTAGTGACATTCCCAAACATTTAATCTTGTCCACTCATATTTTTATCGATATCTCCAAAACTATTAAGCTTATCACAATAGATGATACGTCATTTTAAAGAGGAGAAATGTGGATATACTACCGGAAAGAATTTCTAAAAAATATTGAAAGATGAACGTTTGTAAAAAAGGTTCCGATAATCGAGATATAATCGGTCTCGGCGAGCCGCTCGAGTTTTGGCGATGGAATCGTTAATTTTTCGAATTAAATTCTGAAATTTTTACAGTGTATGCTTTAAATGTTGTGCAATCAAAATATGCAATAAGAACATTCATTTTTGAAACTGTTACACTACAATGTACCCAATACACATAGATTGTTATTTTCATTAAGTAACATGTTCTTTTTATTCATTAATGTTATCTTATTATGTGTAGAAAGATATTTTATTTTTTTCGGTAGGATGCGTATGTAAGCGTATGTACCTATTTCAATATATTATTTATTCTTTATTCGGACTTTTATTTTTGATTGTATTACATTTACAGCAATTTTTTAATTAGCAATTTAAGTAATTTTGGCAAAATGGGGGCGTTCGCTCTGTTATCGCCCCGGGCGCAGTTTTGTGTTAACACGGCCCTGATAAGAGCAGTAAATGGTTTCTCATATTTTTCTTTTGTATGGATTCTTCAAATTGACGAGGTTTTTATCACCAGAATGACCAAAACATAGCACAGTTTGACCTTTTTAAATCAGAAGGGTTTATATTTTAATACTACACCTATTTTCAGCAATCACACTTATATTGGTGGTATGTTGCCCGTCATGTTGTTTTCTTTAGTGGGGTTTATTCCTTCCCTATTACATCGTTTTCTGAATTGCTAAGCAAATCTGAACCCCAACTCCCAGTCAGCCTTTCCCATCATGAAGAAAACAATCATCCTCTTGCGTTGCAAAATGGCAACGATATGAATCTGTTTGGACCTAAAAATCAAATGTTTTTATTGTTTTGTAATTCAACAAACCAAAATGTCGAAAAACATGACTATTAGATATAGTACAGACAATTGTAAAAAGTTTTAGGAAATTGGGTCCACTGGCAAAGAACAACCAGGGGAACCAGGATAACAATATTGATGACAAAGTATACTTAAGATACATGACGTTGCCTAACATACCGGGACTAACAAATAAACTGATCCCTGTATTAAATACTGACTCTGTGAAAATAGTCACATATAACAAAAAACATCTAGAGAATCTTTATTCAAGCCTGAAAGATCGGATTGGAAAAGACAATAAGAGTGGGTTAGTCTATAAAGTCGATTGCAAAGATTGTAATGTAACATATGTGGGACAGACAAACCAATTATTGAAAAATCGCATGAAGCAACATGAAAAATGATTGCAAAGAAAGGAACAAAGATAAAAAGGAAAAAACTGCTCTTGCACTCCACGCTTTAACAAATAAGCATATCTTTGACTTTCAACCAGTGAAGATTGTGAATAAAGAGGTAAATTATAGGAAGAGATGTATAAAAGAGATGATTTATATTAAAAAACAGACAATACGTGTAATTTATGAACAGATACCGATAATTTGAGCAGTATTTATTCAAATAAGATTTCGCTTTTACCATCTTGATTCTATACAAGAATTTTTAGGCAACCCATGCGGCATTTGTTAATGTAGAATAGTTTTTGAACATGTAACCTGAACGATTCGAAAATGTTGTGTTGTTTTAGATTTTATGCTTCCGTCCGAGGTTTATGATTATGGTTTTAAATAAACCGAAACATCAGCAAGGATGAAATAGTCTTTATTGAAATCGACTGCTCCCAAAAGCCATTTAACTCATTTATCCAGAACTAATTATATCATAACTTGCTATCCAAGAGGATCCCACAATACCTCATGCGGAAGATACTCTGTAGAACGGATATCCATAACCTTAATTTAAGATTCAGGGGTTTGTTTGCTCCACCTGCCCATCGCGCTGAGCTGTATAAACGGTCATTCTCTTACCAGGTCAGTCACATAGCCAATGGTCTCAGGGAAGATATGAAAAAAATTATCGTTAAACAGTTTTGGGGGAAAGGTGAAGTGTTGTCTGTTTGCTCAACAGGGGGGGACTTTAGGTATTGAGCGCACATCGGAGGCTGTTTTAATTTTAATTTTTTATGGGCATGTGTGATGTTTTGTTGAGTTGAATTTGCTGCAATTGCGTGTAGTTCGACTCTAGAGTAATCTTTTTGTTTGTTTTTGTTTTGATAAGTTCTCGGAATTATTGTTATATTATTACAATTATGTCTTAGTTCTAGTTTACGTAAGGGGTTGAGTGGAAGAGCAAGGCAATTTGGAAACAAGTGTGCTGATCTCCGCCATAAATATAAATATTATTTTGTTGCATTTAATATTGTTTTGTGTTAATAAAGGAATTATTTATTTATTTAATTATTTATTTATCTGTCAAATCCTGGCTAACTAGTTTTGTTTTAATGCAGACACGACTGATCTCAATGAAATAGATTCTCATGCAGCAAAACTATTAATTTTATATATTTTATGATAAAGTCATGTGCCTGGCCACATCAGGTTTTTTTCTATGTATGAAAAGAAAATCTTAATAATAATTTATAAGTGTACTTTGTCATTATCATGGTTTAAAAGGGTGCTTTTCACAACACACATTATTTTGAAAGTGTCTTTCAAGACAAGAAAAACTAAATTGTGGAGACTAAAAAATACCACATGTTGTAGAAGTATGAGGAGATGAAGATAAAACAACATTGTTTTATGATAAAAGAATAATCCATAAAGCAATTATCACAGAATATGGACTATTTATAAACGAACGTCAATTCATAAATGAACAATTAAATTGTAAACATTGAAAGTGTGCTTACATATCAAGACAAAGAAATAGCTCATAGACTAAAAACTCTGACGTGGCATTACACATTTATATCATCACTACAAATTAAAATGGATAACAGTGAAGACATATACTTTTATAGCTAAACTATACAAAATATCAGTAAAGTAGTAAGGTCAGTTTTGTTTGGTTGTCCGACATATAAAAACAGAACTGAAAAATTTTAGATGCATATCAAGTACTACTAAACAAGAAAATCTTTATAAAAAATATATATTATTATAAAAAGACACTTTAAAGAACTTTGCGCAACATTTGGAGAAACCTACAGTTGTGATGTGGATGGCAAGAATTATATGCAGAATTTTTGGATTTTAGAACGCTGTTAACAAGCCGTGCAAGCCGTCATATTGCTGACGATCGCGGTTTCTATTGCCAGTTGCAAAAGATCATTTAGAAAATTAAAATTGATACTTACTCATATTTGAGAGCCTCGATGGGCCAAAGTCGACCATGTGATCTTAGAATTAAAAATGACCGAAGAAATAGACTTTGATAATATGCACAATTAAACAATTTGCGTCAGCTAAAGTAAAAGTTATAAATAAATTTGTAATAAAGGGTTAATAGATTTAATTTGTGTGCTTTTTAACCCAATTTTAAAGTACCTTTTCAGAAATAAAACGTGTTTGCCATACTGTAGGTACGCCACTGATAAAAACTAACAACCCTTTGTCAATTCATTTAATATACTGCTTTTTACAAGAACAAATGTACACATTTTCTAACCCTATCTCACAAAATACCTTCTGGCACAAAAGTACATCAACCTACGGTTGATACACCTGTACGAAACGAGACGACAGAAAATCACCATTCACGTCACCAAACGCTTGCAACTTTCCAGACCGAAGAAACTCCTTTTCCGGCACTGCTATGATTGGCGAATTCACCAGATAAACCAACCTCTCCCGCTGTGGTCCCACCACAAACAGAGGCCTCTGGCTCGTCAACTTTCCAGTCTTATTCTTAGCAATGCTTTGAATATTATTACCGGGCATTGCAGTCGGATTATCAGTTGTTACCGATTCACTCAAAGCCTCTGTAGTTGTCACATCTACCTCTAGTGGAGGTACATACGTAAAAGTTGGAGCTTCACTTGGAGGTGGTCCATAGCTGGGACGAGGAGCTTCAGTGGATGAAGGAGGTCCATATATCGGTTTTGGATCTTTTTGTGCTATTGGATTACCCCAGCCATTCTGCTGAGCTACTTGTCTAGCAAATGGCTGCCTAAACTTGACTGGCTCCGCTGATGCGACAATTGTCAATGATAAAACGATGAATAGCTTCATGATGTTGAGGTTTGTTGGTGACTGATGCTACAGAATGCGTCGGGTTGTCTTTTATACTTAAGAAAATGGTTAAATGTTTGGTACGTGAGGTTATTATCATATTGGTAGCCATATTAGATGGTTCGTGTTGCAAGCAGTTTTGTGCAGTCGTAGGTGTCCTAGTTGTACTGCCAAATATCGGGGTCCGGATTGTTATGGAAAATTTAATTGTTTTCGGCAAGGTTATGTCACGGTAGATATTGTATAGTTTGTTATGCACGATGTTGCATCACTGGGTAAGGTAAGACAATGATTGTCAATCAGTTATACAGTTTATATGAATGGTGGTTTTCATACAACAAAAACAAGTTACGTTTAGAAACTATATTACTGATAAGACTTTATGTTACGCATTTTAGGGCATAAATTTAAATTGAAGATGATATTATTACAATGCTATTGGCAACAATAGCAAATTTAAGGTTTAAGTGCCTTAAACGTAAGATTTTGGGAAAACTGCTTGTGCCTGATCGAAAAGAAGAACGCGGAAAACGCCGCACATACTATAAAACAAATGTACAGATTGAAATTTGCTCAATTGTCGCGATTAAAAAAAAGTAAATCTGATGTGGTCAGGCACATTACTTTATCATACTATATATGAAATTAATAGTTTAGCTGCATGAGATTCTATTTGATCGAGATCGATCGTGTCTGCATTAAAGTACATGTTTTACTTTAATGCCAGTATTTGACTAGTTGACTAGTTAGCCAGGATTTGACAGATATTCTGATTCTATTGACAGTAGCCAGTAGGTATTGTCAAAAAATCAGCGTTTGATACTACCTACTGTCAATAGAATGAAAGTGGCTGTCAAATCCTGGCTAACTAGTTTTATATTAATGCAAACACGACCGATCCCGATCAAATAGATTTTGCTCATGCAGTTAAATCAATGATATTACCAAAAAATGTCAGGTATAAATTATACAAAATTTCCTCTACTTTAATTTATTATTTAACTATTTTGACGAAATTACAGAAATGGCTGCTCACTTGCAAAATCGTTGATAAATGCTAACAGTAAACATCCAGTTCCTTTGGACCCTTTTGAACAAAAAGCTTTTCAGCTCTAAGTTTGGTTATGAAACTTCTAAATATGAAATTTCGTCCCGATACCTTTAGTAGTTTCTCCGGAATCGTCGCCACAAAAACGGGTACACACACATACACACACACACATACACACACACACATACACACACACTCACACACATGTACACATTGTACACATTGTACACACATACACACACAGACAGACAATTTTGTGTACCTGGGTCAAAAATGTTCAGGGGATCCAATAGAACATATTTCCGCTAAAATCTAAATTTTCTTTTCAGCACGATTACAATACTTTATCATACTGCGTATGATAAAGTAAAAAACACCGGACATAGTGTATTGCAGACTTCGGATACTTGCGTTAATACTAGGGTTTGCCGGTTTTAGATAGCAGTTTACACTTACATGCAATAAATTTGTAAAACGAACGAGGTATTTGATAAAAAATTGCACTTCTTATATACAAACTGATTACAATAAATATACGGATATCCCACCTTTTTTCCATGTTTTAAGGCAGTAAATTTTCATAAGGATATAGACATTAATAAGTTTCAGTTACAAAATACATGAGAAAAAAAACAAATTTGGAAACGTTTACCATTACAATGATAAAAATAAGTAAAATGAAGGGGAATAAACAAATGTCGAAACAAATAAATATAAAACATTTTATTATTTTTTTATGTAAACTAAGTTAAAATAAGCTTTATTATATGGACTTATCATATTATTATATATTATATAATAATTATTATATATTATTATATGGAGTTTCTTCAATTTTTTAAGAAGTTAGAACCGTTTAAAATTCCGTAAATGTTTTTTTATTGCATTAGGTAAACATTTTATCCATTTCGTCTGCAACCAAAATCGAAATTATAAATGCGAAAACTATTTACTTTTTACTTTTTTGGTAAAATTAATAGTTTAACTGCATCAGTAAATTCTATTTGAGTAGTGTCACATCAGGGTTTGCATAGGGAAACACTGCTAAATAGTATGATAAAGTAATGTGTCTGATCACATCAGATTTTATTTGTAAGCTTTGTTTTTTATGAAATCAACTTTTCGGGACAGGACAAACAAATAGACAATTTTTACCTATGAGTCTAGCTTGAATTATTTATAGTTTGCTACGTGATTATTTTTCTTTTCACGACAATATTGACTTTAACGTTTCTTCCATAGATTTTTTTTATATATCTATACTGCTGTTGTAAACATATTGGTCGTGTCTGCAAATTTGTTCCGTTAAATCATAAGATGGAATGATTTTTTGTTATTATAAAATATGTACCCTTATTAAATTATATTCATTTCTTTATTAGCTACAAACATAACAACGAAATAGAAACGGGAACGCTTCTTTCTGCACCGTAGCAGCAAAATATATTTTTAAACTCAACATTTTAATATTTTTTTACAAACGTAAGTCAGACTTCTAGGCTTAGCACGATAGTACATAACCCGTGTAAGTCCTCGTTGCAAATAGATTTTCTCCAAACACTAAAAACAATTTTTATTAGTTCGGAATACTTGCTCATTAAAGACAATTAAAGAATCTGTCAAAATCAACAAAAAAAATAGGGGGATGACGAGTAAAGAAAGATAAAAAAAATGTATTTTAATCCATTAAAATCTACCTGTTCGAGATTCTTTAAAAATAATAAACAACGTGCAATAATATTATCAATTCACTTATCCCACGAAAAAAAAAACTATATAGATCTAAAAATCGTAAGAACAAATGCATGAAAAAGCGTGCTGTTTCGTTCTAACGCATGGGATTGATTGGTCAGTTACATATCAGCCAAACAACAGCTGAAATCGCTGAGTCACTTTGACTTTTTATGGGACAGACACTACATAAATTTCTCTCAATAAAAAACACTTTAGTGGAAATAATTGTTAAAAAATGTGTGTACCTACGGTATTCCTCAAGGTATTTCTACGTAACAATATATATATTGAAAATATTCAATGTTAAGCAATGAGTAAGTAGTTCCTGAAATGATATAGCATTAATTAAGTTGTCTAGTAAGTGTATGTCGTGGTATTGTAAAGTATTATGAAACTTACTGGATTTTATTTTACTGTATTTGCAAAAAAACTCCATCATCCAGGCACACAGTCCAGAACTGTCAGCGTCAAATTAAAAAATTAAAATTTGTTGTAACCAAATCGAATGTTAAATTTTGATTGGCCAATCGAAGATATGTGAAATGAAACCTTCCAATCAAAACATACCGCCCTCTAGAACTGTCAATGTCAAATTACATATTGTCATATAACCTAAAAAGACATAGGCGAAGAAAAATCTATGTAGATGACGCCAGAAGAATACGACCGACGAAAAATTTTTGTAACCAACTCGGATATTAAACGGCGATTAATGATCTCGACAATTAACGCACTCGCTAATCGCTCGTGCGTTAAACAGTCTCGATCATTAATCGCTCCTTTTAATATACTTGTTGGTTAAATAACTATAACACCAGACCAGAGAAGGCCTTTTTTCTTAAAACGCTAGGATGACGACCCTGCGTTTTTTATTACATGATTTCGATTACGATTATGGTCATTTTCTATTACTTACATAAAAGATATCTACATATTTTTCTAACCATACATTCAATTATACTATTTAAATTAGTTTCTACGGACAAAATTGGATTAACCGTTTGGAGTAATCGAGTAAACGATTAAAAACGAGGTCAAGATATTTCCATTTAATGTAGTCAAGACTCAAGAAGGCAAGCGATACTTCCTCGTACGTTCATAGTTCCCATTAATTTCTTTCTATTCTTCTAGCGGCCATTGCGAAATTCACAGCTACACTTTTACTTTTAACACTCAAGAATTTGTTTTATTATAATCGATCACGACCTGTGTCGTGGGTGCGGTCCGAAAATGTTGAAACGCTCTGCTTTTTGTTTGAGCGGTTTTACTGTTTCCGATTGGAATCGACATACGCGCTATTTCTGTTTGCCGTGGCGAGATTGCGGGCCGCAAACTTCATTTCATCAGAGTGCATTGTAACTGTTACTAACTGTAACTTGTAAACTTATCCGTAGCATATTCGTCTGAGGGCATATAGCGACTTGCGAAAGACGTGATTGACCAACTAATAATGCTCCTTTCCTGTCGAATACCGCAATCTAGCAAATTATTTATAGAAACTGCACGCAGTTCGAAAGGATTTCATAAATTTGGAGCATGGGTTTCACATTACGACAGCTACTTCTTGCGGTTACCCGAATAATATCATAATTTCTATGATTATAACAACGGCCACAACGCAATCAAGTGATAATATTGAATTTTTTATTAGTAATCTAATATAAATAGGCAATGTGTAAGAACTAAAAAGTCGGCAGTACGTAGCCCAAAAAATGTTGAACTGTTTTTTTTTACATACATAGCTGTACCAAATTGATTGATCATTCAAATTATGTGAACCAGCAGAGTAAACAACACGTTAAAATTTTAAGCAAACTAAGTGGCCTTACATAAGAACAGTTTCGAGAAATACAACCCTAAAAAAACTGATGTGGCAAGGCACATGACTTTATCATACTATTTATAAAATTAATAGTAAATGAGATTCTATTTGATCGAGATCGGTCGTATCTGCTTTAAAATAAAGCTAGTTAGCCAGGATTTGACACGTATATTAATATTAGTAGAGTCCATAATTGATTTTAGCTTCTCGATATATTAATACAATAAAAAGTGGTCGGATTCCTTATTTTTGTTTTATTTTAGCAATCGCTACATGTTTTGTGTCCTACTGAGCACTTCGTCTAGCGCTATAGAAAATGAGAAATAAATTACACAATTGACAATCATATCAAACTCCAAAAAAAAAAATCAATTGTAAAAACATAGTTTTTGTCAGACGCAGCCCGTGGAGAACATAAAACAACATACAAACGTCACAAACAAACTTATATGAGACTGCATAACAGATTTTCTTCGTAAAAATATCTACGATTGCCAAAACACCAGCGTTTGACACCTACTGACATTAGAACGAAACTATTGAGCAAATCTTGGCTACTAAGATGCAGACACGACCGATCTCAATCAAATACAATTTGCTCATACTAATAATTTTGCCAAAAAATTTCGAAGACATTAGTTATTCAGAATTTCCTCTACTTTAATTTATGATTTAACTTTTTTGACGATTTTACAGAAATGGCGGCTCATATGCAAAATCCTTGAAAAATGCTTAAACATCTAGTTCCTTTGGACCCTTGAAGATCTAGTTCCTTTGAACCAAAAGCTTTTCAGTTCTAAGTTTGGGCATGAAACTTGTAAATATGAAGTTTCGTCCCGATACCTTTAGTAGTTTCTCCGGAATCGGAGAAACTTTGTCATATATGTTCAGGGGACCCAAACGGGCATATTTCCGCTAAAATCTCAATTTTTTGTTTCGGCACGATTACAATACTTTATCATACTGCGTATGATAAAGTAAAAAATTATTTTTGGCATAAGGTTCTCATTTCTCAGAAATAAATGCCGCTACAGTAAATCTAATGTTTCTTTCAGCAAGGTTCAGAGACCAAATTAATTGAAGTTCTATTTTAAATTCGTTAACATTTGTGCCATTTCTTATTGATGTCAACACACATTTTTCCACAGAGCCACATTTAATGTTTTAATCCTACATATTTTTCAGCAAATTGTTAAATATCTTCTATTTATGCCCGAATATCATATTAGGTCTTAAAGAATCCTATCTGAGTCATGTTTTTTGGTATTTTACCCCAAACTACCCTACTTTGTCTAAAAACACTCATAACTCCTTAAAAACATTGCATTTAGAGTTAGAGTTAGAGTTAGAGTTTTTTAATAACGCTGTATCCGAATATGGCTTTTATATGAGGTTAGAAAGCGTTGGACAGGGTTTACTTACTATGTGTTCAGTAAATTGTTAAAACTTAGCAATAAGAAAATAACAAAATAAAACATGTTATTTTACTACAAGTTCCAAAACAATTTTTGATTTAGTTCGTTTCTGAACAGCCTTTAAATCTTTGAAACCTTTCTTATAGTAGTATTCTCCTTTTTTTCAGCTATAAATTTCAGCTATAAATTTTACGAGCCATTATGTTGTACCAGCAAATTCTAAAACCCGTGTGGACGTATGGTGCTCAACTCTTTGGTTGTACCAAAAAAAGCAACATTAAAATTGTCCAGACCTTTCAAAATAAAGTATTGAGATGCATTGTCAATGTGCCTTGGTACATTAGGAATGATGATCACCACAAGGACTTCAAAATGGAGTTTTTGTGCAAAGAAATCAAAAAATTAGCAAGTCACGAGCAAAGGCTTCACCATCACGTAAACGTTGAGGTCATCCAGCTCCTCGACAACGCCGCATTAGTCAGAAGACTCAAGAGAAAGAAGCATTTTCAGTTAGTGTGAATGTGAGACAGTGACAAAAGCAGAGTAAGTGCTGGTTGTAGGTATTAGTTCGAAAAGCAGTCAGTGCTACGTAGTGCGCAAGAAAAACCTGTTAGGTTAAGTTATACTAGTAAAATAAGTTAGAATTAAATTACTCATTAGTCAATTATGACAAGACTGCAATTCTCTTATTCAATAAAAAACCAATAATCTCAAAATAAACTTAATTCTTCGCTTTTCCATCCACTATCTGATGAGATTGACTGACACAAAAGCCGCACTCAAAAAATCAACCAAATTTTCGTATGGCTAGTTTTAATTCAAATTCATTTATATTTGTCCTTGTAACTTCTGGTTAAGATTTAATGTTTTGTACATTCTAACACCCGTTGTTTTCTAGGTTGGATTTTAATATATACCTGTCAATACCATTTCACTGAATTCATTATGTATGGACTGGAATTGGGCTAGTATCCGTACCAGTACTGGCCACCATACACAATACAGGGTCGTAAAATTAGTTAGTATACTAACTTAATGATCATCAATAGTAGGAATCCCAATATTACAAGAAAACTAACACTGACGACATATCTAATAAATATTTAATCCAAACTAGTCGTACTACGCGGTCGGTTCGCAGTCGCAGTCATGCGTATGAAAAACTCTTTTGGCATATTAGGAAGCGAGTCAGTGTCCACACCTACGGAATGTAGATGCAACACACGAGGTGGCGTTATCATTTTCTCAGCTCTAGATTTCTTCTTAGCGTCCTCTTCATTCTGCCACTGTTCAACGCGTTCATTGATATACCGAAGTACTCGAGCCTGCTGGTCTTCAGCGACATCACGCGCAGACGTAGCATTAGTGAACGACGACTTGATGGTCGTATCAGGTGTCTTCGGTTCCTCGATAACAGTCGATAGACCAGTCTTGATGTCTTCTGACTCTCTACCTACACCTTCTTCACATCTCTTCAAAGCTTCCATCTCGCCAACCAATTGCTTCGCCTGAGAGAACAGGAGAATCTGGTCCTCATCAGCTTGCTTCCGTTCCAAAATCTTCTGCACCCGCATCTGAAGAGCCAACTGTTCCCTTTCCTTGGTGAAATGCAAGCATTGAACAGTGGCATGCCGTAAGAGTTTGGCAGGCCTCTCTTCAGGCTTAACGGAGCACTCCATTTCATTTACTGCACGACTAGTACGATTAGAACCATCAAATTGCACCACTTGCGTCCTCACGCAATACCCAGGGTCGACATCTGTGCATTGTAGAAATATTTCTTCCATTTCATCCATCTGTCTGGTAGTCTCAATTTTGGTGCTGAGTGGAAGTATATCTGATAGATTGTGGCGCATAGTACTAAGAAACGAAGGAACGTCTTTTTTCACGAGCACTTTACTGCGCAGCCTAGATCTATCAAACTTGGACTGAGGCATGACGTCGCCAAAACTATGGTCGCTAGTACTGTCTGCACTTATTTCGTCGCCATCCAGTTGCTCTTTAGTTTTGTCGAAGACTTTGACTTCGGGACAGGAGTCTAAAAATTCGGGGCTTCTGAATGTTTTAATTAAGTCAAACGCTGCTTCCGAAGACTTCTTCCTAGATAATGCTTTCTCGGCTTCCCTCTTTCTGCAGTTATCTTTATATTCTTGAAACCTGTTCAACCAGTGAGAATCTTCCTCTTCTAGACCGACGTCCTCCGCCAGTTTTCTCTCAATTTCAGCCCTTCTTCTCTTAAATTTTTTGTAGCACTTATACCACTCACAATCGGTGAAGTCAATATCAGCGTCCGTCATGGTACTTTTTGCGAAAATCAAATCTCTCCAGTACTCATCGGGATAATCTGGTTCCTCTTCTTCGCCAAGACAGCTTGAACCAATTTCGTACTCTTGTGTACGGGAGACACCCTTGCCTCTATCTTCAGGTAAGATAAGATAGAATATATTCTCGGGTATTAGGAGTGCTTGGTCTTTGTGCGCTTCTCCTCTCCATAATTTTCCATTACAATCTATTAAGGCTATGTCCCCTTGGGGTTGGTTGTTGGCAAACTGACAGGAAATATCCAATTTGTTTGTTAATGTATATACGCCTGGGCCATTATATTTGTTCTTTATCAGTCTACCACGAAACTCCGCACCAGATGGATAGTTGATGACTAACTCCGAATTATCAATCAGCTTGTCATCTGCCCATTCACCTTCGTAGATTTGGCCATCGTGAGTGGTGTAAATTCCATGTCCTTGTCTCCATATGACCCCCAACCTATGCGCACAATATCCTCCACTGTACGTGTCACCGTTGGGTAATGTGAAATCTCCAGTTGCTAGTACAATGTTTGGGTCATTCTTCAAATCTGTAGTACTCGCCCCTTTCTTTCCTTTCCCTTTTCCCTTTTTACCCATTTCAACTATGCTCTCACTTGACAGAAAATTTATTGACAAACAGAACTTTCAGTGTCTATTGTCAAGTTTTGACAAGTGTCGCCTTTCCGCCGTTTTTCGACGTACTCTTGACAAATTTATTATGACGTTACCAGTCATTAAATGACGGTCCGATGTATTGTCTGTGGTCCGATGCATTAGCCAAGTCCAGCATACTCACCGCAGTCTGCTTTCTCAATAAAATTGATATGCAGCATAGAAAGTTAACATTATGCCCTGGACCGTTGTCAAGTTAGCCCCCCACTTTTGAATTTTAATTGAATTTTTATGCAAATCGTTTGAGAATCGTAAGGGAGGGTTTGGGAGTACATTTTTTTCGTTTGGGAGTACATGGTTTTTGAGAAAATGAAAATTGTTTTTGTACCGTCAAGTTGGTCCCCCAACTTTCACATTTTGTGATTTTTTTATTGGAATGGTTTGGAAATCGTTAGGGAGGATTAGGGAGTGTAGTTTCGACGTTTGGGAGTAATTAGTTTAACTGCAAAGTAATATAAATGTTTAGTATATAGCCTCACTTTTTAGTTTACCGTCGGAAAGTTACGTTAACGGCTTTGTTTTGCTATACATTTTACCCATTTCTTCGCAGACGGGTAGAATATGGTTAGGGAGGATTAAAAATGCCACTTTTTATATCACAGAGTGCATTATCTGACCGAAAATAAAAAAAAACTTTGAGTACTGAAGAAGTCACAGCTAATGTATTTATCTGCTTTGTTTTACACAAATTGGTCGTATTTCTGCAATAAACCGTTAAAGAAATGTTAGGGAGGATTAAAAAGTCCAGTTTGATATAAGGGAGTGTATAGTTTGACCGCAAATCAAAATTAAAGATTGATGTTATATACATATTCAACTATTGTTGTTTATCGCTTATCGGCGCTTTCACTTCGATAGATGGCGAATATTTCGTCAAAAATCATTTGAAAATCGTTAGGGAGAATTAAAAATACTAGTGATGAATTCCTCCATTTATATCAGTTGTAATGATTTGGAATAAATAAAAGAGCTGGTCTGTTTCTGATGTAGTTTTTTGCACTTATTGCAAAAAACTACATCAGTAAAAGACCAGCTCTTTTATTTATTCCAAAGAATTAAAAAGTTCAGTTTTGATGTAGACAATTGCAAGACTATGAACAACATACGTCCCATTTATGGAAAGAGAAGTCTTTAAATATGTTAATTCAGAAGGTACATAACCGCGTCCTTAGATATTGATTTCCGGTACAATTATCTACTGTCTTACATCAAAAGTTACCTTTTTAATTCTCCCTAACGATGTTCTAATGACTTATGACGAAATACGCGTTAGTTATCAAAGGGAAAGCGCCGATAAGCGATAAATGCAATAGTTGAGTATGTACATAGGGGGGGGTCGATGGCGTA
Source organism: Melinopterus prodromus (assembly GCA_964023965.1). Classification (NCBI taxonomy): domain Eukaryota; kingdom Metazoa; phylum Arthropoda; class Insecta; order Coleoptera; family Scarabaeidae; genus Melinopterus; species Melinopterus prodromus. Next base: position 13,395,535 of record OZ030396.1, read on the forward strand.
TAGGATAGAGCGGCTGCTATCTACGCTGGAGGCCAGGGATCGAATCCCGGCTCGGACTAAAATCGACTGTCCTGGTATTTTAGGCAGGGAACAAATACCTTTGCATGCCGCCTTCCATCGGATGAGAAAGTAAAGCCGGTGGCCCCGTGTGCTGTCATTATGCGACGTGCACGTTAAAGAACTCTTACTGGAGGTTGGAATTCCTTCAGTAGGACAAAATTCCTGGGTGTATGTAGCCTGCCCTCAGCGTCGGTGATTGGCCTAAGTTGCGGAACTAGACCGACGTAAAATAAACAAGTAAAAAAAAAAAAAAAAAAGAGTATGTACATAACCTCAATCGTTAATTTTGATTTGCAGTCAAACTATACACTCCCTTACATCAAAAGTGGACTTTTTACTCCTCCCTAACGATTCTTTAACGGTATAGTGCAGAAATACGACAAATTTTTGTAAAACTAGGCAAATAAGTACATAAGCCGTACTCAGCTTCCGTACTCAAAGTTTTTTATTGATTTGCGGTCAAATAATGCACTCTCTGCTATAGAAAGTGGCACTTTTAATCCTCCCTAACGAATTTTCTCATTAAAAAGTGAGATTATGTACTAAACTTTATATTACTTTGCAGTTAAACTAATTACTCCCAAACGTCGAAACTATTCTCCCTAATCCTCCCTAACGTTTTCCAAACCATTCCAATAACAAAATCATAAAATGTGAAAGTTGGGGGGCCAAGTTGACGGTACAAAAAATAATTTTCATTTTCTCAAAAACCTTGTACTCCCAAACGAAAAAAAATGTACTCCCAAACCCTCCCTAACGATTCTCAAACGATTTGCATAAAAATTTACTTAAAATTCAAAAGAGGGGGGGGGAACAAATGAATGAGACAGTGATTGGGTTTTAAACATTTAATCAAAATCGCAGTAGTGTGGTCTCTCATCGGATACGTTTCCATGCGTATGTTTGCGATTCAATTACTCGGGCGTTTGCGAACGAATTTTCAAATGGGATTGCCCATTCAAAATTCGCGCATTAACGTTCGAGTCATTACATACATAGCAAGTATACGCATCAAGCGAGTGGCCATACCTATGCGATACATCTCAGACCATGCGCACCAACATGTCCCTTGGAATGTCAGGCAAAGAATCCGTGTAGACACCTACTGAATGCAAATGCAACGAAGTCGGTGGCTTCACCTTCTTCATAGCTCTAGTTTTCTTCTTATTGTCTTCTTCATTCTGCCACTGTTGCACGCGTTCGTTGATGTACCGATTGATGCGAGCCTGCTGGTCCTCAACGACATTCGCCGTAGAAACAGCATTAGTTGTAACAGAACTCTTGACAGCAGCATCGGGTGTCTTCCGCTCGACAACAACAGAAAGACCAGACTTACTTCCTACTGATGCCACTTCTTGAGATTGCTTCCAACCCTCCATCTCACTCATCTGTTTCGCATGCGAGAAGAGAATTTGGTCTGCGTCAGCCTGCTTCCGTTCCAAAATCTTCTGCACGCGCATCTGAAGAGCCAACTGTTTTCTTTTCTTCGTGAAATGCAAACGTTGGATTCTGGCGTGCCGTACAGCCTTCTTGTCGACCGCCTTTACTGGAGATAGACCGGGCATAAAACGAGAGCTGCTCGAATGAAATTTCACCGTTTGTTTTCTCGAGAAAGCCTGAAGTTCGACGTCTGTGGATCGTAAGAATAGTTCTTCCATTTCGTCCATTAGTCTTGTAGCCTGAAACTTGGAGTGTGCGTGGTGTGTATCGGCTAGAATATGATGGATAGAATGATCAGTAGGTTTTTTCTTCACGAGTACTCTACTGCGTAGCCTTGATTTGTCAAACTTGGACCTAGGTAGGCCGTCGTCTGAATTTGAACTACCACTACTACTACTATCACTACTACTACTTTCTGAACTTAATTCTTGATCACCAGTGCGTTTATGGTAGATTTTCACTTCACGGCAGGAGTCTGCAAATTCGGGACTTCTGAATGTTTCCATTAAGTTAAACGCTGCTTCGGAAGACATCTTTTTAGCTAACTCCTTATCGGCTTTTATCTCCCTGCATTTATCTTTATATTCCTTAAACCTCTCCAACCAGTCGCAATCTTCTTTGTCCAGAGTGACGTCGTTTGCAATTTTCCTCCCAATTTCGGCCTTTCTCTTCTTGAATTTATCGAAACACTTATACCACTTACTATCGGTGAAGGTACTATCAGCGTCCGTCATGGTACTTTTAGCGAAAATCAGATCTCTCCAGTACTCGTCGGGAAAATCCGATCCCTCTTCTTCTTCGCCAAGAGAGCTTGTAGCCATTTCGTAGTCTTGTGTACGGGAGACACCCTTGCCCCTATCTTCTGGTAAGAGAAGGTAGAATATGTTCTCGGGTATTAGGAATGCTTGATCTTTTTGCGCTTCTCCTCTCCATAATTTCCCGTTTTGATCTATTAAGATCACATCCCCTCGGGGTTGGTTGTTGGTAAACTGACAGGAAATATCCATTTTGTTGGTTAATGTATATACGCCCGGTCCGTTATATCTGTTCTTTGTCAATCGGCCATGGAACGCCGCGCCAGATGGATATTTGATGACTAGCTCTGAATTATCAACCAGCTTGTCATCTGCCCATTCTCCTTCGTAGGATTGGCCATCGTGTGTGACGTAAATTCCATGTCCTTGCCTCCATATTACCCCCAACCTATGCGCGCAATATTCACCACTGTACGTATCACCGTTGGGTAGGGTGAAATTTCCAGTCCCTAGGAAAATGTTCGGGTCATTTTTCAAATCTTTGGTTGATGTTGTTCCCGATTTCGATTTTCCTTTCCTCTTTTTGCCCATCTCAACTTAATGTTGAAAGTTTAAAATTTGAATATTGCCGCATACCAGGTTTACGATTGACAAGTAACCTGGTTGTCAATAAACAATTGTCAGGACAAAATGTGCTAGAAGTTTCGGACAAAATAGTATATTATTATAAAGTGAGCGCGTAAAGTATGGAAACATCTCCGAAACGGTATGCTATTTTGAAAAAAATCCTCTAACACGACAATTTTTTATTATAAAAGTATACATATTTAGATCAAATTTATTTTCCGGCCTTCAGATGTTTTCGACTAGTTTTCACGTAACGTGAATACAATAATAGTATATTATTTGACCAGCACATAATTATTAGGATATAAATCGCGAGCATGAAGCTGCGAGCGATTTTTATCATGCGAGCGATTTTTATCCGTTATGTGCGAGTCAAATACGACGTTTTATCTACGACTCGTAAATTTCCTTTGTATGCAAAATATTTTAAATGTATTTGTCAATGATGGCGAGGCAAACTGTCAAATAACTGTCATCCACGTAGGTTTTGACAGACTTTGACACTAGCGTTGTATAATGATGACAGTTCATTCAAATAATGAGGTCATTATTTGAACGAACTGTCATTATTATACAACGCTAGTGTCATTATAATCATTGGCGCGTTTAATGATGGGGATGATATACAGGGTCTCCCACGACGAGCTGCCATTAGAAATATACGGAGAACCAAATGAAATTACAGATTAAAAATTTGTGGACTTATATTGTTCGACACGATCGTCTCAACTAAAATATTTTGAGTTTTCATCATTTCCGGTGTAAGTAACCACACCGGAAATGATGTCATCTTTTATATTTCAAATGGAACACCCTGTATTTTATCGTATTTTTGAAATCTTCATTAAATTTTAGATCAATTTTATGTTACATTCCCTATACCTAACATGTGTCATTTTTGAGATATTAATTGTTTTCATTAAAAAATGACAGCTGCACGGTTACTTTCAATTACTTATAAACTATTCCCTTTGACAGTTGGAAAAAGGTTGTTCGGCGAATTTGTTGTGAAGGTAACGTATTATCAACACATCGGTAGAACTCTTCTAAAAGTTATACAGGGTGTTCAAATTATAAGATCAAAGTTGAATTCGAGAATAGTATTAAAAGTCGATCTTTTCAAATGGTAACCCTAACATATGAATACATTTCTGAATTCTAGGGACAATTTTAGATCAACTTTGTGTACAATGTCCTATACCTAAAATGTAAATGTACCTACTTAAATCGATTTTTAAACATTACAGTGGAAATTGCACATATTGCCAAATCTAGATTGCGGTGAAAACAACTGAACAAGTTGGAATAAACAGAACTTTTTAATAAAACATGTTTTTTCATTATGATTGGTTTAGTATTTATAAAATTATAAGCCTACAATAAAACACAATATTAAAAATAAAAGAAAAAGTTAAGAAAATAAAAAAACGCTTAATTCTATTTCAGTAACTTAACTGTTCAAAAATGTTGCCGTTTTTCGATAAACATTAGTAGCATGTTTATCGAAAAACGGCATCCCTTTTACCACATTATTGTTGGTGGCGTCCCTGATAGAGTTAGCACATAACCCATTGAAAGCAGCTGGAAGTCTATCTTTCATGTTCTCCTTATCAGTTATTGGGTGGTTCCAAATGGACGGTGCTCCAGCGCAGATAACAGTTGCAGTAAGACGCTTACTTAACTAGCGATAATCGGCGATCGGTGTAATCCGCTTAATGGGTCATACAAGTATCCACCGTGTTCCCCCGACTTGACGCCAATGTATTTATTTTATATACAATGTATCCATTGTATTTATTTTATGCAGTTACTCAGTACTTAAAAATCATTAATATAGAAGTAATTAAAAAGAGGGACTAACTTTTTGAACAAGTTCCATATTATCGAGTTATAATTTTTAACGTTTCTAACTTCCTGCTAATTTAGCAGTTTGGATTAGTTACACGTAGGCACATAGCTTGTTACTGCATATTAGCACCTGTTATATAAATTTATTTCTTTAAATTCTACCTTTCCTTTAGCTTAATTAAGTTAATGAAACAAGATTCTATCTAACTTTTAAATTACTTTATATTAAATATTGACAATAAGACATTACAACTTATAATTAAAACACACCATACATATTTACATCCGAACGCTCATATACATACATACAAATGCAATATAATACAAAGAAAGTCTTATGATTCGGATCCAACGGAAACATTATCAGAGTCCGGGTCGTCAATAGTCTCACCGAGCTGTACCAGCCTGGTCTTAAATGCGCTTAACTTTACTTCTTGATCACTCAGTAGTTCGAGCAAATCATCTTGGTCTTTCTTGAGAGATTCTATCTCGGACTGCTTCTCTTGATTATCCAACTCCAGTGCTTGTATTTTCTCCAAAAGGATCATATCTTGAATTGCCGATTGATGCTGTAGGTTTGGTATTTGAATATCGGGAAGGACGCCATTTTGTATGGTGTCTGTAGCACCAGCGGCTAATTGTGCCTTTAGTAATGTATTGCGATCTTCTAGTTGACAGTTTGATTGTTGGAGATCTTCAATTTTAGCCTAAAAATAATATATTGTGATGAGTTATATGTTTATTATCATCTATTCTGAAATCAAAAACAGTATCTATACAAATGGAGGAAATGTTTACATTTACATTGTTCATAATGAGAACAGAAACTACTGTAATGCTTACAGGAATTCCCAAAGAATTTACAAGGTTATATAGGTTTAGAAAATGTTATAAATCTTAATAATTTGAAATAAAATACCCCATATATTTTAACTAAGTCAAATATTTGGTAACATCAGATTCTCAAAAGATGCATAGTTTACCAAGTTTATCATCAACAGATAATAACTTATCAACCTACAAGAGTCTAAAATCGTTTATTAATATTAGATACCTATAAGAAATTGACTAACTAAATTTTATCAAGTAGGAACTTATATCCTCATAAAACGTCACTATGTAATAATATAAGTGATGTAAAATTATGTGGACAGTAAGAAATGGTCGGTCTGCCTAAGTAACACTAAAGAAGCAATTGCAGTTTACAGATTTTTAATTAAGCTAATTATAAAGTACTATTGGGTGTGTTTCCCTCACAAAACATCTGAATAATTTTTAATTATACACTTAAGAAAGAAAATACCGCATCACTAAAAGTTAAACTCAATAATAGAAATTGTGCTTTTATGGAGCTTTTTCATGAATGGTTTTGCTATTCAGTAAACATACTGATAAATAGACAATGAAACAAAAAGTTTTTTCCCAATGCAAAATTATCAAATTTGATTAACCTATTTATGAGACAGTAATGTATGACAATGGCAACATTACTAATAAGTCTAATTGCCCATTCAAAATACAATCCATAATCTCTTTCGTCCAAAATGTTATCACCATCCTGTTATTTTGTTATCACCATTCGGACAATCTGAGCGCATTGTCATTGTGTCTGAAATACTTTATTCAATCTTTAATATTGCTAATAAATAATAGAAACTTATATGCTTAATGTATAACTTAATATTTCTGGGAAAATTGATATTTAGGTTTTGTTCCCAAAAATTCTTTCTTTTATACAATAACTAATTTTCGAAGCAAGAATGCTACATTAAATTGTGTTATTATTGTTAAATGTTGAATCGATTTAACTTCTTACAATGATAGATAAGGCCTGTTAATATTATATAACTGAAGATAATTTATGTGATTTCTGGATGATAAAGTGGCTTGCCCACTTATCGATGACCAAAATCAGACAAAACATTCAAGATGGAAATTATTAATTCTGCATCTGGAAATCACTTCATATCAGGGGCGTAGCTACGGGGAGCCGTGGGAGCAAACTGCTCCAGGCGCACTAGTAGACGGGGCGCAAAATACGAAGAGAAATAACAAAACTTGTTTGTAAAAATGGCCAGAATTTCTAAATAAAATTCTACGGGCCTAAATGTTTTGTGATCTTGACTTAATTATCATAATTTCGATTTATAGATTGGTGCGTTGTGTTTATACATATATAACTCCATGTACATTTGACTTCTGTAAATATTTGTTTTTTTAGGCAATCGCACTTCATATTTATTTACTTATTGAGTGTAGTATATTGTTCACTTTAAAATAAATTTTTATCATAAACTTAGGTATAAGTATGTAAGTGGTTTTAGTATTTTCTTGTTAATATGAAACACATTACTTATTTTAAAAGAAATAAATTGCTAATCCCAAAATTTTAGTGCTAGGTAAAAGTTTCAATTGCCTAAAACGCTTCCTTCCAAATAATTTGATTGAAAATTTAAAAAAAAGGAACTTTTGGAGAAACTTCAAAAAATTTCTCTAAACATCATTTGAATGGGGTTAGAAACCATTCTTCACCTGAACTATGAATGTGTATTCAAAGTTGTAAGTTATGTTATTATTTTAATGGTAATTTTATTGTATTGCGTTTGCATATTGCGGTTGTAACTGCAGATATTAGAATTTTATAAATTTTCAGATTATTAATTACAAAAACAAAAAAAGAAGAAATTATAGACCATAAGATTTGAGTATTTACATTACAGCACACTCAAGAAACGACAATAGTAGACTATCGCGTCTTAGCCCAGTGAAATTAAACAAATAATTCATTTCAGAAAAACTAAAACCCAGATGGATTTTTAAATATGCCTTTGGTTTGGCCTTAGAAATAACGTGTAAAAAGTTTCCATTGATATCGGGTCTGAAAGTAGTATACATTAAATTAAATGTGCAAAAATGCCAGACCTCTTCCGAAAACAAGGGGGCGCAGAGATTTTTCTTGCTCCAGGGCGCTGAATACGTAGCTACGCCACTGCTTCATATCAAAATTCAAATGAATATTAATAAATGTTGTAGAACATAAAAAAACATTTACAAACAATGACATTATTAAAAGTGCCAAACTTATGATTAAAGTATTGAAGATGGTGATATCCAGGTGGGATGCACATTTTAAGTAAATCAAAAATTACAGCAACAACCTGGATATCACCATCTTCAATACTTTGATTATTTCATCATTACGGTAGTAATTCCGTATGATACGGTATTTCCGTATATTCAATTCTAGGTAAACTTATGATTGGTTAAATATGGTGATGTTCAGCATTACAAACTAAACATCAAAATAGGAAAATTAAAAATTGTTGTCATATAGAAATATTTTAGGAAACAAATTCATACTCCTACTACTACTAATGCTATTCTAAAACCCAGAAAGTGGACATTTAATTACTGCAAAAAATACGGGATTCTCACTGACAATTTAAAATTCTTACTGCACATTTTGTGTCCAGTTGCTCGTTTGCATAATGATTTTTACCATTAGTATTGTAGTCGCTTTCAAAGGTAATACAAAAGTTCCCTTCATTGCTTTTCAAAAACCACAATTATCTACTTGAAAAAAAAGAAAAATCCAAATATAATGATTACGTTTTTATTATTCTTACTTTTAAAAATCAAATAATATTCATCCATTTTGCTACTTTAAGCAGCATTTTCATACAATTGCTTGCTGAAAAACATTAATTATTTGCTATCAGGGTCACAAACTATACACAAAAACGTTCAAATAAGTCCAGTAAACAATTTTTTTATTCCTTTTACCAGTATGATTAGAATCGTTATCGTTTTAGAAACAAAATTAGGAATTTTTTTTTTCGACAAGTGATTTGTTATCAGGTCACCTTGTAAATCTGGCCTTTACTGGCATTTCAGATTTCACTATACCTTTTTATTCTTTTTCTAACAACTTTATTCTCTTCATGGTTCTTACTCTTATTAGAAACAACTTGTTTTCAATAACTTGTTGAAATATGATCATTCCAGTGAAGAAAAATCTGAATACTGAAGACCTATTCAAAGAGTTATTGTACCTTTTCCAAAAAACGTTCTTCTGATTTATAAATTTTAAAAGTAATGCTTCTGCTAAGAATTTAAACAAAGAGTCACAAAAAACATTACGACTAAACCTATTTTAACGCCCCCCACAATACTCACATTCATCGTCATCTGTTCCAACTGGAACACCTCGATCTGCTTCTGCAACTCATGCAACCTCCTATCCTGCTCCCGGATAACATCTTTATACTGCAACAGCAACGCATTCTCATGCTCGCTTAGGCTCAACTCCGTCAAATTCCCATTCGACAGTTCCCTCTGCACGCCCAGGGCGTTAACAATAACACTCTCCAACACCTTGAACAGCCTACAGAACTCGTACTCCAGCAACAACTCGCTAGGCATCGCCACCTTCACCTGCGGCTGTTTCGCAGCTTTCGAATAACTCTCGTGCCGTGAAATCTCACCCAGTTTACTCAGGAATGTCTCAACCCCAACCCGTTTCTCGATTAACTGAGACAGATTTTCCTTGTTGTAGTTTTGAACGGTATTGTCGTTAAAAACAACGCAGAGTCCCATGATGAAAGCGCACAAACCCTGGATTAGTTCTTCGTTGTTATCGAATTCGCTCGCGGAAGTTTGTGCGGTTAGATAAGCCATCGCCCCGGGGACTGTTAGGAATATAGCGACAGCTTGCGGGCAGTGGGACATCCACATAGATAGAAGCATTAACGCGCCTAATTTTGCTTGTAGCTTCGTGGTTTGTTGCAGAAATATAGCGATTTGGTAGAGTAAACTAACGGGTTGTGCTCCGACTGTTGTTGCTAATAAGACTCGTAGTAACTGCTCTTTTTGTGCTGGATTTTCGATCAAAGTATGGGATAAGGCGACAGCGGAAAACCAATTGCTTAAAGCGTCGGTACTAAATAACCCACCGCATAATAATTGCCCCGTTGTTAAAGTAGTCGAACCTGTTGAACTCGGTAGAAGCGTTAAAACAACCTGTTGTTGCCCGATTTCATTTTTGAATAAAAAACACTCGAAACAATATAAAACAGCGCATCGTAAATTAAACGGTTGTTTTTCGTTGACCATCGACATAAGCAAAACGACAATTGCTGGACGTGGTGGATTAGAAGGTGCCATAACCCCTGCGAAATACTCTTGGTTAGTCAGATTCCCCCTGATGACTTCTGCGACTGTATTAATAGTTTCGCTTAAGATGTCAGCGGGAACCCCGGAAGCCATTAAAATATTACACAAAGCTTCTAAAAGATTAGCGTTCCGCATAGCTTTTTGCGAGGCGCTTACAATTTGCACGGGATTTGCCGGAGAGACCAATGTCCGCACTAATTGCAAAACGCAATGGAAATTCGCGACTTTTTGGGGACTCCAGCCAATATCTTCGATGTTCTCGGGTAAAATAAACATCGGGCTTAATTTCTGTATATACGACCCCTCTTTGAAAAAATTGATATTACTAGTGTTATTCCTAAGCAAATTGAGCATCAATAACAAGCAATCTTGCACAACTATACCACCGTCTGTATAACCTTCTTGTTTAACAACCTCAAATAATTTATCAAACGCGTTTTCGAAAGCTACAATCTTCTGGATATTAGCGTTTGCTTTCGTTAGTTGAATTAATAACAAAAGCGCGTCGTTCCGGATTACTTCACGACTCTCCAGTAATAAATCCATTAGTTTTGAAACCCCCATGGGACTCACTAAAACCACGTCTTGTATCTCTTTCGGTTTACTGGCTAATAGCGAGGTTAATAATTTAACAGCTGGCCATCGAACTTTGAAATCGTACTCCTCCAAGAATCCCAAAACCGACGTTACGTTCTCCGGGTTTTTGATAAACATCTCAGTAAATTGTTCACCAACGTTCAAATTATTAACGCTGCTTTCTTGTTCTTCTTCAAAACTATCCCTCGAGGTGATATTGCACAACGTATCCAAGCAATAACTAATGATTTCCGCATCATTTTTGTCCAATTCTAGTACTTGACGCAATGACTCCATGCCTTGTGCCCCCACTTCCAGCCGATATTTCTTTGATAGTGACCGTAATGCTCTGCATGCATCTCTCCTGTCATCGAGTAACGTTGAGGTTTGTACTCTATTCACCAATCGTTCCACCTAGAAAATATTCAAAACATATTGGTCTATTTTGACAGATAAAAGTGAGGTTAATAACAATAAATCCGGTGATTCTTTTTAGATTTACTCACTGTTTCGGCGCCTGTTGGCTGCGCGCCGGGTTGTGTGGACCCTAAGACCGATTTTAATCCGCTCTTGAAGTACTCCATATCGAAATAAACAACTTATTTTACAATAAGCCTTTCCCTATAATGTTTATTGACATATTTTTGAAAGCACACGTCACCAAAATTGAGCGTTTGCTACATACACGCCGCGAGCGCGACATCTTTTGGCCTGTTGTTAAAATATGTTCTACCCAGTTCTACGTCTCTTTCTGGTAGATGTCGCCACCGATTTCAAACGCTTTGTATGTATGGTGTCCCTGATATAAGTGCACGAACGATATCATTTTTATTTAAAGAATATACATTATACATATTTTGATCATAGTAGATCAACTGGGACTTGCTTTAGATTCTATGCACATATTTGTGCACTGTGACACAGGTTTTTTCATTAACTAGAATCAACTCATTATTTCGAAAGTAAACTCTAGCTCATTGAAGCATTTAGTAAAATGTATCAATTCATATTGCCTTCTTAGTAAATTAATTTAAAATTAATGTTATTGGTGATAATATTCTATAGGTGGCACTAACGTGTAAAGATAAAAAGATGCCAGGAGAATTACAAAACTTATTAGTGGGGATCTCCAGATTATATTTATACTTTTTTATAACTACTACACAGATGAGGCTCAAAATTGTGGTAAAACGCAAGCATTTTACTTATCTGTTTTCCAGTTTTAATATGGTACCTGCGTTAAATACGTTTGAGATACAAAATATAAACTACAAAACCCTGTCGAAACGTAAAACCAAAATATCATCATATCCATTTTAGTTATTTCCATGGATCCTTGCTTTATACCAACACTGCATCTGTAGATTATAGTGAGAACATGGTTCAATAATGAGTAAATAATAACCTTTCGTTGTGTGTCATATTGAATGATATTGAATAGTGACAAAAAGTCATAAACATAAGAGGTTAATAATCGTATCTCGAAATCATCACCGGAGATGGTGTAAAATTTTTTGTGGACCTTGCAAACGCAAATGAACTCGAAACGCTTCAAACGGCAAAAGCGGCTATACCTCGCAACACTAGAACTGAATCTTTTTCGGAAAGGGAGAAGGAAGAAACGAATACGAGGAATCAAACGTATGAGGGCTATGGTGCGGCAAATGGAGGATATGCTAAATCAGCGAAAGAAGAAGATCAAATGCATGGAGTACAAGTTTACCGAAATGCACGAACCATTCGGTGAATCTGAAACCGCAAAACCCAAGAGAAGGATGACAAGATCAGCGAGCAGATGTCGACGCAGGTTTTATTCATCAACAAGATACCGCAAATGATGATAAAGCCAAAATCTGATGCATTTAGTAACATCGTATGTTTTGTATTTTTGATTGATTGTGAATAGATGTATTGATTAAAATCGTTATCCAAGTGTTAAAATTATCTATGTGTTCAGTACATTTTAGTAGCACAGAGTGTTTAAACTATAAAGAGAGGATAGGCGTTAGTAGTTTTTGAGTTACATCATCCAAAGTTTTCAGCGTTATTGTATAGACGTTAACTTGACTTACATAGAGATTCATTTGAAAACAATTATCATGTTGATATAGCAACAGAGTATATGTATTCTGTGATACGTATAAAGAAGTATTATAAGATTATATTATATTATAAGGATTATAAGATTATATAGTCTTCATATGGTACAGAGTACCTACACTCTGTTTAGCTTCTATGAATTTTGTAGTGGTTTTACTGAAAATTACTGCATTCTAGACTTGAATGGTAATATTGAATCTTAGAGCACATAGCATTGCACAGTTGATCTGCACTGATCGGAACAATTAAAGGAAAGCTTGATACCTATTTTGCCTATTTTAATGATAATGCCTAGAGTCCTAGACACATAAGTGAAACGTAAGGTATCCGTGACACTTTGACAAAGTATATGGCCATCTCTTGTTGAAATAATAGCACATAGTCGCCATTGCATCAAATGAAAGTTCGAAACTGAAGGATTGGAGCATATTCAGCAATCAGCCTGCATCGCAAAGTACAGTTTTGGTTGCTGTTTCTGGTGTAGACGCAAGCAAAATTTGACTCAAAACTTCTTGCAAAAAATTCATATATTCGGATGAATTAAAAACAAAGTGTTCAGAATTGCTGATCTTTCTGACAGATAAACAAGTTCCTTAGTCACCACAGAAGGTGTCTCAAACTTAGAAAAGTAAACCTGTTTTTTGTCCTAGCATAAGCAGCTGTAACACTTTTTTATTTGTACAAATGTTAATAGTATTAACTTCAAGGGAAAATGGTTATTATGTGAACTAGTCCGTAATGTAGAATCAACTAAAAAAGCGAATGATAATTAACCCAAGTGAGAATAATTTTTGGAAAAAACACCTCCGCCTGGATTTGAACATTTCCACAGCCTCTGTAGCTCCATTTCCACAGCCTCTGCAGCTCAACTGGGAGAGCTGTTAACCGGAAATTGGAGGGTTCCTGGTTCAAATCCAGTGCCGATCACTTTATATTGTAATACTGAAAATTAATGTGGCGCTAAAATGGGGATAGGCAACCAAATATACTTTTTAACTTTTAATCAGATTTACACTGGAAGTTTCAAGTGTTTCCATTCAAATTATAAAGTAGACTAAACTTGGAAATTATAAAGTAGACTAAACCTTTGCTAAGAATACAAACAATCCTCGGCTCAATTTTGTCGAGGCTAGGTGGCGGATTTTGTGATTATTGGTGTGTAGAACGCAGTCTTCCTGCAATCAATTACAGAATTACTGATATTCATAAAAATCCGCACTTACACTCGACGGAATTGAGCTAGGGTATTTTTGTATTATTAGCAACGGTTCCAAGTGCAGTCTAGCGGAGCATTTTTAGATTTTGTCATGTGTCTAGTGAATACAGTAGGAATTCTGTAGCGGTACGACGAACGCAAAAGATTGTATCCTGCCTCCATGATAATAGACTGAGACAAACCTAATATCAAAAATGGCTTTCAAAAAGACGGGTATTATGTAAAGGTATATATGAATTTTGCTTGTGAGAAATCAACATTCAATAATGATACATTAATTGACAAAATATGTTTGAATTTTCGTTGATTATTTTAATATGATATGATAAGAAATGCCCCAACAATATTTTTGACTTTATCCAAGACAGTTCACAGAATTGTAACATACTGGACTGCCATTAAACAGTATTTTTTAAATCATGGAGATGACGACAGCGATATACCTTTAGTTGAAAATTTTATTATTATTTGGACTATATATTTACAAAGACTGACAGATATAGTTATCATTTTTGAGTTGAGACACATTTTGTATGGGGGTTTATACAAAACACCAATATTGAAAAAATATTTACAATAATATAATTACTTTTCTCCGTGTCAGCATAGACACAATGTTGGCAACCCTAGCCATATTGTTTATTGATACTGCGCGGGAGTTTTACTTTCCATAATAGTGCCAAAAAATAATGTTGACGTTTTGAAAAACTTTTAGTTAGTCCCGATTGTTATTTCCGTTTGTTGCTTAGCTATAGATTTTAGAAAAATGTTACTATTTTCCTGGTTTTTTAAGTGTGCTAAAACCTGCATTGCGATTATTGCGAATTAAGAATAACCAGACAAATTATGCAGCTCGCGTAATTCAAAATTGACACTTATTTCGGAACACATCTGCAGCGTTTCTAACATTAGTCTGACTTCTTTTCTTCGCATGGATTAGAATGTGTTCGCAATAAAGAAGAAAAACAACTCAAATACTATATAAATTACATTTATTTACAATAACCTTACAAAAACGTAATATCTCTAATGACTAGTACAAGATTTGTGTTCTTTAAGTCCTAAACGGGACGACATCACAGTTCCGTGGTGATTTCGTCCTGCGGCCGAAACCCGAGCTGACAGAAGTCATCATCAAAGAAATACGGATTGTTCAGGTATTCTTTGCTGTTCTTCCACTCCGCGGGGTTAAACTGTGACGTCGGGTACGCATCCTCATTCACTATACTATATTCGAACTTCCACTGAGGATTCAGAATATTAGAATCAACACTTTTCGCAGGAACATTCTCCAAACTCAAGCTAGACCCTAAGCTTTGATCGGGTTTAAACGTCGACATAGTCGTGCTTCCCCGATTATACTCCACCGATAAAACAGGACCCTGCAAGAAGTTTATCAACTGCGCCACCTGTGGTTGCGAGATATCACTCATTCGCTTGTAGCGCTTCAAAGTTTTCTCGGCCCAGTTTAGGAGGTGATCCCAATCATCTGGTATCGTTATTCTATCTAATGGTCTGTTTAATAAAAGTAATATTTTGGCTAAGTCTCTTAATACTGGTCGATAAGCAGCCGTAGCTGTGGTGTCTCCATTGAGATGTTGCTCCCTGAGCTGCTTTCTGGTATCGTTTAGCATCTCAAGAAAGGTTTTCGCGTAAGGTCGGATGGTTTCTAGTTGCTTTAGGAAGTCCTTACGCTCCGGCGAGTCATCGAGATCTGATCCTACTTCACTGGATTGTTCCATTAGCTTTCTTCTTTGGTGTTGGACGTATATTATTGCTGAGGCTACTATGAAGAAGCAAATTACGAATCCGCATAGTACACCAGCTAGGATGGTGAGGGTGTGGTTTGAAACGCCGATGAGGTTGCCGGTGTAGATGCAGACCCTTCCCATAACGTCCGGCATGGTGCTCCATTCTGGTCTGTAGCCATACGGGCAATCGGCGACACAGTTTCTCCCGGGGAATACTATCAAGCCGGGACATTTGACGCATCCGCTGTTACCGCATTTCAAACAGGAGGGTTCCGAGACACTGCATCCTGTAACAGAAAAGAATTGATGAGGACAATTACTCAATAGATGCGACACGTAAATAGCACCCGCATGGGATATGAAATGGGATACTTTAATTGTGTGTACGAGTACGCGCGTAAAGAAATGATGGACTATAATATACATTATTCTAATTTTAATGAAAACCAGTGGGGTGTTTAGCAGGATGTTGGGGTTAAATTCCCCTAGTTTTTTAATTATCCCAACCACCGTATTTAACATTTATATATATTCTATTTATTTATTGTCAATTATGTACTAAAAACTAAATTATATTTTATATGGTTGGAACCCGAAACAATATTCGATTGGGCGTTAGGTAACTGAAAAATTGGAGGAGAAATAGTAAACATTTTGTATCTTTATGAACCCTTACTATTTAACATCATCAACCAACAACTTTGCAAATCGCACATTGCAAAGTCTAACCCTTGTGTTTAACCCTTACTTTACACGATTTCAGTAATTATATTTTTCCAAATTTGGAACACTAACAGTAAAAAGTTCAAATTTACCTTCTTCCAATCCACGACCAAAGCTCAACATAGTCCAGAACTCAACGGGAACTCGATGGGATTTTGAAATTAGAAAAAGTTTTGATAAAAAATTCCTGATATCTCAGGTAATATAAACTTATTGTTGTATATGCTTCATTATACATTCAAATCATTTTCTCGTACAGATACAGCATGATATATCAATCATACTGTGGGTATACCTATCGTTGGAGTATCTTTTTGTTTGAAGCACTTCCACAAAAAAGCTATTTAAATAATCACCAGACCATGAAAATGTAACAAAATTTACATAAAGGATGACTCAGACTGAATGCAAGAAATAGTGAGCGCATCGTTATATTTATGCAAAGATTTTAAACTATGAATAACTATGAACTTATTTATCTTTCCTGGTGTACTTGAACTTTGCAGGGATGGATCTGGTGACGATTTAATCAAAGTTGACACAATTAATTAAAACTTTTCAAATTCTATTTGCAAAAATAACAGTTTTGGTTGTGTAGGTACTGGTAGGTGCTAGGTAATATTATCTACATGCTATATGTTAAATAATATCGAAAGTAAGTTACTTTAAAGTATTTTAAGGAGCAATTTTCTAATCAACTCGATAACACTGAAAGCCTTCTTCAGAAGTCCCCGCTAAGTGGCTATAAAATCAGGACAAATTGGATACCAAAGATAAACTAATTCTATATGCCCAAACATGTGCTTCCTGTTCTAAAAATAAGTTATCCACTGCAGCTTCCGGTATCCCTATGCCCAATTGTGCGCCCGTTGTCGGCGGTCGTCCGTGTTTGTTTACACTATAAC
Organism: Melinopterus prodromus; assembly: GCA_964023965.1. Taxonomy (NCBI): domain Eukaryota; kingdom Metazoa; phylum Arthropoda; class Insecta; order Coleoptera; family Scarabaeidae; genus Melinopterus; species Melinopterus prodromus. The sequence continues at coordinate 13,412,708 of OZ030396.1, forward strand.
ACATTTGGAACCTTATGCCAGAGATTTAATGTTTTTTGTCTTGCAACTGTTTTGTTACTTTAACATATGGGTGTTGGTGTGATTTTCAGTATTTTGACTTGACATAAAACACAACGATCTATCAAACATTTGCTTATAAAAAACTTTTACTGTAGTTTGAAGTCGCTACAATTGCCATATAAATTGAAAATGCCGAATATATTTATGCACTTCATACTAAAATCTTTCATTAATTATACTAAAATCGTTGTCTTCAAAAATAGGTCTAATAATTAGGAATAATAATACAATTATTTGGTAAATTTACTGGGGTTTATATTTCGCTAATATGGTTCCATTTTTAGACAATAAATGCCGTTTTTAGCCAGTTTTTTTTTTACAGCAAAACTTTTTTCAAATAGTCGTACGGATTAAAAAAGTTCAAATGCACTTATGTGTTTTCTTTAAATCCCTTAAAAAATTAACGCCCTTTGAAATATTAACTGTATTTTAAACGGGGGTACTTCTTTAGGAAAACAAAACCCCAATAAGTCGACATGAAAAAAAATTCTAAAAAGTTACATTTAGTATCTTTTTATTCCTTCATTTGTTTATTCAATTTATTTTTAGAATTTTGTTTTACCTGAATTTATTTACATTTATTGTTGTTATGTGGTTGTGTTCTTTCTTAGTTTTCGCATTGTTTGATAAGGATTTTATTTGTGTGTTACTTTATTTTCTTAACATTTCAAACGCTTATAACTTTTGAAGGATTTGAAACCAAAAAAAAAGAACAATTAGGTCCATATGAAAAGTTTGACTCGGATTGACATTTACTTTTTAAAAACAATTTTTCCGGGGAAAAAGTGTGATACTGTATACAGGATGTCTCAACAGTGCGATCTCGGAAGATTGTACCTCTGTTAGTGAACATAGTTTAAAACTGATTTCACTGATATATACAGAACTCCGGGGCACACATTTTAAAATTATAAGCATGTATACAGGGTGTTCCATAAGGTAGTACCAACCCAAACTTATCTTTCTTTAAATGGAACAACCTATATTTCGGCACAATTTTGAATTCCTCGCAAAATTTTACGACAACGAAAAATAACTTTACCTACCCTAAACTTTATACTCTTTGATTTATTGGCATTTTTATGGAAAAACAGCAGTCTAAGAAAAGCAGTATATCTTATGACCTGTTTTTAATTTTATTGCGCACGCTTTGATTATGATTAAGTAAGAAGCGTTCTAATACCGTGATTACCTACCATATCCAAATTGTGTACAGGCGGGTCATAATCTAGAAAGTTAATTTTTTAAATGGAAACCCCATATGTAATGATTTTTTTTTATTCTACGCATCGTTGTGCACAAAAAATTACTAGCACACACCAGTGCTAAAATGAACAATTGCAGAGATAACTAGCCTTCTCCATAGAAAATTGATTTTTCTATCAATATGTGTTCTATAAGCACTTATTGATAGAAAAATCGATTTTCTTATTAAGAAGACTAGTTATCTCAGCAATGGTTTATTTTAGCACTAGTGTGTACTAGTACTTTTTTTGAATTTGATACAGGGAGTTCCATTTAAAAAAAATATTTTCTTAGGAAGAACTGTTTGCTTTATTTTGCTGCAGATTATGACCATCCTGTACACAATTTGGATATGGTAGGTAATCATGATAATAGAACGCTTCTGTACTTAATCATAATCTAAGCGTGCGACATAAAATTAAAAACAGTTATTGAAATATAAGGTTTTTCTTAGACTACTGAAAAAAATTGTGTTGAAATATAGTTGTGCCATTGAATAAAACATAAGTTTGGGGTGGTACTACGTTATAGAACAACCTGTATACACGCTAATAATTTTAAAATGTGCGCCTTGGCGTTCTGCATCTATGAGTGAAATCAGTTTTACAATATCTTTCGTAACACAGGCACAATCTTCCGAGATCGCACTGTTGAGACACCCTGTAAACATAATAAGGTGGTCCTACACAAAGTCCTTAGTTTTCAACTGTTATTTGGTCTGCTGAGTCCTTTAAATTTGTTTCTTCACTAGGTAAACGTTAGTGATTTACTTGTAAATCAAGAGAGGGCAAGACAAGATCATATTCAACTGACTTCTTGGTTTACCTGATCATTAATTTATTGATTAATTTCGAAGTGGTTGTGGATAACACAGAAAGAAAATCCTGCACAGGTTTAAATGTCTTCAAGTTAAGCGATACTGCAGTTTCCTGGTAGAGTAATAAACAAAATAAGAGTAACATTATGAAGTGCTGAAACTGTATTCAGTTTCAGTCTATCTGAAGCTATATTTCTACAAAGTCTATTTGAAGCTGATGATAAAACCAAGTGTCTTAGCAGAACCAAACATGTTTATATTCAACACCAACCCATTCAGATTAAATACTGTTCTTGTCAACCAACCAGATGATGGTTGATGTTCTAACGAAGAGTTTAGGAAGACCCAAGCCAGGAGCTTTCTGCCAAGAGCTTGGTGTACTATTGACGCAATGATGTGTAATTTCTAGTGAATATCATGTGTTCCACACTTTATCATAAGAGGAAGACCGAGGAAGAGATGGATAGACACCACCAAGAGGAGATTGGAAGACCAAAACAAAGACAACAAGTTGTTAATTATTATTAATCAAGAAGAAGAACTGTAATCCATGAAACAAGAAATCTACGAGACATAAATCGCAAACTTCTAAGCGTTGCGACTCAAAGTAAGGCAACGTAAAACGAGCGCGATGTCATGAACTCCAGGACAATATACATAATTTTTCAAACCGGAGGAGAGTGCCGGACAGTTACGGTAACCTGCGGAACGACGTTACAACAAACAGGTGTACCAACTGTACCTGCAGGAACTAGTAGGCTACTTAGGTGACTCACTCGCATACAATGTTAAAAGATGTTCACACATGAAGTCGTACCACCGCACCGGTTCAACCAAAAGCCCATCTCCACGAGCTGCTATTGCACAATGGGAATGTTCTCCTACATCCAAGTGGGCCGGTTCTATTCGTTTTATTCGAATTTTTAGGATGTTAAATTAATGGCTTCGAGCGTACGGAATCCACACCATGAATGAACGCATAAATTCGTATTCGCAATGCTCAGTCCGATGGGATAGTTCTCACAAGATCCGGCGAACTTGAGGAACGTGCCGCGATGCGTTCGCGCCATTGTTGTCCAATTTAGATCAAAGTCGACTGTGTTAGAATGTTAAGGTCAATTATGAGAGGAATTATATCTGATGTGGGATCGGCGATCTGTGTGATCAAAATCTGGGTTACTTAGTGCCGATGTGCGGCCATTAAGGTGAAATTCGGGTGCTAAAACGAACTAAGCATGAGTCAGCAAAATGTCCATCCAGAATATCAATTTCTTAATCTAAAAGCATTTTTTTTTTAATTTTTATCTAACAAAAAACTGAAACAAAAACTTATTAAGATAATCAATGTGGTTCACATCAATTCCAGTCCAAACAAAAAAGAAAAAGGAAACGGTAATGCGATTAGTATATTCTAAGCGCGTTGCTTTTCTTGTTTTATTGTAAGTACCTTATTGATTTTGGTGATTTTGCTCATAGGCGTCTTCAATCATTTTTTTTCGCTGTATACAAATTCTGGTTTAAAAGTTGCATGTCGAGTCAGGTTATTGTGTTTTTGTCGTTTTATGGCTGTGCCCCAACAGCACTTAAAGAATCGCAGTGCTTCTTCAGAAAGAAGAAATATGAACAAACTTGTAAAATTTCAAGTTTAAGGTTTGCTATGTAATGATTTTGTGGTTTCTATGGTTTCTGTTGGTTCTATGACAATTGAGATATTGTTTGAAACGTCAAAATAAAGCTACACAAGAAATCAGGTTGTTTCTCAATAGGTTTGGTCATTTTCTTGGTCCTAATATTACTATTTATCTGTTTTATTTTATAATAAATAAATAGATAAATAAACCCTTGTAACACAACTTTAATTTTTGACTTGGCAACCCTAGTTCAGATACATAGAAAATACCTTTGCTTTTGCGCTTATTTTTTGTGCACCCTTTTCTCATTCTTCTAGTTATTCAGTTATTTCTTATTTATTTCTTTAATTTAAATAAATGTTTGCCTATAACAATAATAATAACAAGCAATAATTCCAAATCGAAAAAAAAACATATTTACAGAAAAAAACGTAAACAACTAGCTGACATTAGCCTTTATTCGTTTTTGAAGTACATAATCACATATCGACAATTTGATAATGATTATCATTCAAGTGTTAAAAGCAGATTATAACTTAGTGTTATTCCTATTTCCAGTTGCTCAAAAGATCAAATGCTGTTTAAGTTTAATGGTAATTATTACAGTTATAACTTATAACCCTTCAAATCAGTTGAGAGAAGCTGAGGTAGGTAATCTGGTAGTAGTAAATAAGATATATTCAACAATAACAAAAAACAAATACATACATAGATAAATAATTAATTTATTTCATATAGACTGTGAGCCAAAAAAGCGGTAATTTTTTTTAAATTACATGGCTTTTCTATATAGTTTACACACAATCCTTCAAGATACCTCCAGATATCACAATTAGATTTCTCGTGCCTATGCAATGTCTTTGTTACAAACGTCAAATTCCACTGCTTTTTGATAAAAACAATAAAAAACGATGTTTCTAAATATCAAAAATTTGCAAAATATTATCAAAACATCACCCTGTACACGATAGTATAAAATCTCTACTGTTCTTTTTTACTAAAACTAAACTAATTAATTAATAAATCATTATCCAATGATTTTAATACACCTTTCATTTTACATTGGATTGATATTATCAGAAAAATACTGCATGACCATACATAAAATAAGAGAACACCGGATTTGAAAAGTTCCGTTAATGCAAATAGGATATTTTTTAAAAATAAATAGCTCAAGTATTTTGATGTTTATTTATTTATTTATTGTTTCTTGCAAGAACTCAACAATAAATAAACATACATCAGAATACTTATTTATTTCTAATACATCTGATGGACATAGAGAAATTTATATCAAAAATTGGTATTTTTTATTCTTTTCAAGTGTGTTTTAAAGAAATATTTGAATTAAACACAGTTTATATAATACACAATACATTGCACTATCATTACAATATAAAATTGAGAAACGTCAAAACAAATAAAAAAAAAACTTCTAAAATATTCTAAAATATTATTATATTATAATCAAGCATTCGTTTAAACTGTACGGTTCTAGGTCAACTAAAAATTCCCGTGTTGCTTTTCTCAAAGGTATCATGTTTTCGATTTTTTATAACGTGGTCGAGCAACTTATTAATAGTATATTATTTGACGAGCACATAATTAAGGATATAAATCGCGAGCATGAAGTTTACACGCGAGCCGTAGGCGAGCGTGTAATCATGCGAGCGATTTATATACGTTATGTGCGAGTCAAATACGACGTTTTATCTACGACTCATAAATTCCATTTTATGCAAAATATTTTAAATGTTTTTGTCAATGATGGCGAGGCAAACTGTGAAATAACTGCCAAATAACTGTCATCCACGTAGGTCATGACAGACTTTGACACTAGCATTGTATAATGATGACAGTTCGTTCAAATAATGAGGTCATTATTTGAACGAACTGTCATTATTATAGAACGCTAGTCATTGGCGCGTATAATGATGGGGATTATATAGTCATAGATACATATGCAATGAAGTTATTATATGTGAGTCGTAGATAAATACATGAATTAGTGATTGTATGATCGAGTATTATCTACAGGGTGAATTATCAACTTTGCGTCAAGAAAATGAGTAATTTTGCGATAGTTCTAAATAAACATTAATTATCATACCAAAATAACCAAAAATGTATTCAAATTTCTAAACAAAATAGATTAACACGAACATTTTAGTGTCACTGGCATTGACTAATATAAGTCATAAAAGTAAGAATTAAAAAATAAAAAAAGCAAAATTTTAAGGTAGGCGGCTGTGACTTCATATTTGAATATAATTTTAACTTCTAAACAACATTTCCAAATAAAGTTTATCGATAATAATAAAAATAAAGGTACTTTACTCTTAACACAAATTCATATATTCTGAATTGCTTTGTATATGGTACCGAAATTGATATATTTGACTGTTGCCGTGTTGGTTTCATACAAGCCGCCAACTTTTATAAACTATAAAATTTTCTGAGAAATGGATAATAAAAAACTTTTCCATATGATGCGGACACTCCTGGACACACTGTATATGGCTTTGAAAGTGTGTATTTCATTACTCAGTGGCCATTAAACGGACGAGAAGTGGTAGAGGTGGTAAAAAGGTTTGGCTAAACAAGATTCTAGCGAGTATAATTTTTTTGTTAAATTCTTCCATAAACTGTGATTAACTACCGCAATATTTTTCTACATACATATATACATTATGCATGTAATAATCATAAAATTTGCAAAAGTGAAATGTAAAAGAAAACGTCTAGGTTTTATTTTTAAAATAAATTACACGCGTCGTGTGACTCATTAATCTCTACGAAATTACAACTTGGAACTAGTACTTTTTATTGTTACCATCTGGCTCGCATTTTATCACCAGCCACACGAAACACTGCCTCGTTACTTCATGCAAACATTGCAGAGAGAAGCAATTTCAATTGTCATGCTTTCTAGCGTTGAAAAATTTCACACTGCGTACAATATCATTATTAAATTACTATTACACGACGCCGAGACGTCGGTTTTCGAAAGTTTTATGATGTTTACATAACCGTATCACAGAGCATCGCGAACATAAAAATTTTACTTTTAAATTCAGCCTGGTGAAACCAATCAATAGAAGGATAGATAATATTGAGAGTTGATAGTGATATCGTTGTCTAACTGCCGATTATCTATCACTGTTATGTTAATTACTTTTCAACAAGAAATTCATTGATTTGACGACCTGTGACTAAACCGTATGAATGGATGTCTTGTGTCTTGTTTATTTGTCATTCCGTCGCTTTATAGCGGGAATTTATCGCAAAACTAAATAGATTTCGCTCAACCGCAATCAAAACAAAGTTTTATCGGTCGCTATTTGCGATATATCTGCCTATTTCTTCAGATTATTTGAACTAAAAGCTTGCAGGTGTTTAAAGTCGGATAATATCTGTAGAATATACAGAAAAAATATTAACAAACTGGGAACATTAAAAGGACATGTAGACCAGAATGCGTTGTTTTGAAAAAATTTTACCTATATGAGAAGCATCTTCTTGATTGTAGTTTTAAAATAAGATTGTTCAAATAAATGTGTTTCGAGTAAATACACTGCAAGGTTTATTAAATAAATAGAATAGAAATAGTCAATACATAGAATCGGCTTTATTCTGACAATATACGACACGGCGATTATGCCTCGCCAAAGAAATTTGGATATCCTGCGCCAGATTACCGGATTAAAAAATAATGGCAAAATGAGTCATAACAGAACCACGAACAGGCATTTGGAAGTCCCATGGGAATTCTTGGCAATTTAAATCGGGTTTCGGTATTAGCATTTAAAATTAATGAATGATCTGCAAAATATTCTATGTGTCTACAAATTTAAGATACTAAATTTGTAAAAGTTCTTTGATATTTTTAAGTTTTCTACGCTCAAAGCTGACGTTTGTAATATATGTAATATATCAAGAGTTGTATTTATTTTATATTGTTTGTGCATGTATTTAAATATTATTAATAAATAAACTGTTGAAACTGTTATAATAGTTTGAATATTTATATAACAAAATCGGGCATACTTTTTAAATATGTTTTGGGTTTATCAAGCAAACTTAATTTAGTATTCACCACTAATCGGAAAATCTGCTAACTCCATATTATTAGATCTATCCGCTTCCATCAAAATGTTGTTTACAACCTTATTGTATAAAAACTGTAGAGAACATAAACGCCCAATCGATAGAGATTTCTCTTGTACCGGGTCACATATTATAATCAAAATTATGCAAAAATTAAGAATTTAATTGTTAGTTAAAATTACTACCTTGACAAGTCATCGTTCTTTTTGTGTATTGATAATAAGCTGCCCGGTTCTCTCAGCTGTGTCGGTTCTCTCCGACATGACAGCACCGCTAACGCCTCCCCACCCCGCAGCACACCAAAGACCGTAGAGCGTCGGAATTCACGCGAGAGTTTTAACACGATCATTTGTATTAAAAATGCAACATAAACAATGATTATGTAATAAACTTTAAACCTATGAATTATTGGGTAGCCTATAGTCTATATTTCATTATGCTAGCTCTTCTAATAACGGAATTGCTGGCATTGCATAATATAGCTTTTTGTGGGTCAATGATTTTACAAAAATGCACAATGAAAGATAGCATTCCGCAGGTAATTTTACTTTTTAATTCGTTGAAATCTATAGATTATTTCCGGAGTAATTAATTGCTAAAGTTAAACGAATAAAATTTACGGGGCAAAAACAGCGCCAATTCTTCTTAATTTGGAAAAATCGGGAAAACGCCAAACATATACAGATTTCTAATTTTTATGAGTTGTAGAATATTAATCAAGGAGAGTATACAAAATTTTTTCAATATTTTCGCCCCTAGTTCTGCGAGAAAATCGACGTCAAAAGAAGGAACATAATATATGGCCACGATAGTACATAACTGTTTTTTTTTTTAAGTTTAGGAGCTTTTAGACGTAGTTTTATTGGGTTAATGTTGACAACCCGTTTTGGACACAGGCGATGTGTTCGTTGTCTCCAGGAGAAACACAAGTAGTTCTTTCATGCTGCGAACAAAAAAGAACCATTTTCGCTTACATATTAGCGAAATTGGGTTTAAAAATATTTAGCTTATTGCTAATGCCTACTTAGCTTGGCCTACTTAGCAAGCTCCAAACGACAGATGCAGCCATGGGCATGCAAAATGAAGAGAACTAAAAACAGGACGACTTGAAAAACTTGTTAAAGCGTGTTTATCAAATTCAAAGGCTACCCGTTTATTGTATGTTAAACATTCTAAAGTGGAAATAATAATGTGAGTAACTTTACTTTAAATAATAATCATTGAATAGCCATCCATTCATGCTAAAAAGACCTTTGTAATGGTAGAATTCCTGGGTGTCCCGAAGATCCGAATGATAAAATCTCAAATCCGCCGCAAAATCTCGTAAGCCATTGACGCCATTCATTTGGCAAGGAGAAAAAAAGTTGCTGGAAGAGAATGCGACGACCTGCCCGACGTCGAGCGCTCTTATATTCGACATAACGGGCGACTGAGGATGATGATTCGCGATATCCATTGTGTCGGCACGGAGAGTCTCCGAGAAATAATTGCAAAGCGGGCTGTCAATTAGGTTCTTCGCTTCACTTCATCTAATAGTCGAATACGGCCGGTAGATATTCAGATTTTCTAGGCAATTTAAGTACGCCGCGACGACAAGAAAGTCGCCAGTGGTACACAAATCAGTGCCCATTTACTGGATCGTTCGACCGTGCCTCGTATTTAATCAGTAGGTAATTCGTGTTTGTAGAGATTAGAAATGGCCTAGTATTAGTGACAGTTCGATATTAGCGGTGAACAATAATAAAGTAAATAGGCAAAGGAGAAATTAAATTGAGACTATCCTCATTTGCATTTCCGTTTATAAATTATAAAAAGACGTGATTGAAATATTCAAATTGTAAAGTACGTATATATTATTGTAAATGGTGTTCGCAAGAAATTGTTCTACTATGGTGCTAAAAAATACAATTTGTTACCTGGAAAATATAATAAAATAAGTAAAATATGCACTCGAAATACAATTGACTAATATGTAGGCCACAATAAGCGAGTCTGTACCTAGAATTTTCTGGTAGTCTGGATCATATCTAAGAGTAAAAACTTTCAAATCAAGTGTTGAATCAACCAGCTCGACCAACTATAACACGGCTATTGAATAGTATGGATTGAGAAAAATGCTGAGTATGTAAAGTTAACAACCTCTTTGGGACAGTTTTACAAACAAATTATAAGAGATATCAATATTTTATCTTTTGCTAAACATTTATTATTACTTTAGTGTACAAAAAGTAATTGTGCCAGAATAAACTTAATGTAAGAAACGAATACAGTTGTAGGAAGTATCAGGTCAATTGACAAAGTGGCTGCTGTTTGAATTTTAAGCTTGATTTTCTACAGCTTTTTCTCGTTTTCAAATCGTTATAAATAATATAATTATTTAAAACTATCACTTAATATAAGGTTCAGCCACCAATAAAAAATATTTAAAGTGTGCCCGAAAATGATCATTTGAATAAACACATTTCTTTTCGCCGCCTTAAGCCTTAATGCAGAAAATGTTGATCTGAGAATGGCATAGACAATAAAACCGTAGAACCTACGAGAATCAAAATACTGTTTCAGGGGCTTATTTTATACATGTCTAGGTTACAAAATATAAAAGAAAGAGTTTTATTATATAACCATAAAGCCTACTTAAAGTATTCTATCATATCGCAATATTTTCTTGTTTTGAGATCATCAAAGAGTGGACAAAAAGCCAGATTCAGTCATTTGTAACACAATTTTAAATAAATCTTTAAGCAAGCCTCGGAAACAAAAAATTCGTTTCTTATTGATGCTAACACACATATTTTGCCGAAGTTTTACGCTTAGAATAACGGTATCTACAGCCTTTTTACGTTGGACAACGCAAGGTGAAATACCCTGCATAATCGGACAAATTTACCAACAGACATGTGTTTCTTATTTCTAATATACAGTAGAGCGTCGATAATCCGAACCTCGGTAATCCGAACATTCGCTAATCCGAACGCCCAAAATTAAATATTTATAAAATAAATCACTGAGTAACCTAGGGAAAATCCCTTTTTGTCGGTGCCTATTTAGAGACAAATGTTGCTTTTGTATTCGTATTTTCCACTATTAAATAAATAAATAATAAATAAATCATAAATCATAATAAATCACAATAAATCATAATTAAATTATAAATAAATCCCTTCGATATTCCTGCGATATCCCTTCGATTTTGACTTTTTGGCATTCTTAAAGTTTTTGAAGAGCGGAATCGAATGGTGTTGGTTTTATTAAGATTGAACGTCTATCCAATACTCGTATTTTCTATTATTTAGTTGTCATATTTGAACAAGTTGATAATCCGAAACACCTTCGGTCCCAATTAGTTCGATAATCCGAACTCGCTCTACTGTAATTACTTAAAATTTGTCTTGTTAGTTATTGCCTAAGCTATTGGCTGGCTCTTCAAGAATCATTTTTATTTAACGTTGGTCGCTATTTTAGAAAACATTATCTATTTATAGTTAGCTAGTTATTATCTATTAATTACGAGATTATTTTTTAATATAAATGTGGCCTGACTATTTGGGCCATTATCATTTCTTGGACCACCCAGAATCGTCTCCTTAGTTGTAATTAGATTTACACAAGAGTGTCTTTCACTTTTACTATCATCGCTTCCCAGATAATGACGATTCTGGCCAAATGTCATCAGTAAAAATCGTAGTAATGAGGACATCTCACTGTAAAAACAAAAATGCTTCTTGATATCAATGTTTTAAACCTTCAACCCACGTCAAACATGCATTAGATTAGCATTTTGCTGCAACTGCAGAATCCGAATCTGGATTTTGAACCCAACTATACCCAAACTATTCGGTGATGTATTAGCGCTTGCCATCTGTCCTGAAATTAAAAAAAAATCCTACTGACATTTTGCATACTATAGTATTTGTGTAGCAAGATAAGAAAGTGATTCCTAATCGAGGCTGGGCACATTTTGAGGCACCGAAATCAGTTTTTAGCGCGGCACACACATCATTTTTATCCTAATGATGACTATACCGATTATAATCGTCACCAATGTCAGTTTTATTAGATTGTTTACCTCCAGTTTTCGTCGTGAAAGAGTGGCAATATAAATTGTGCCAAGTTTACGATTTTGCGCTGCAGTCCAAAATGCCCATGTTTGAGCTTTCATTTAATCATACTTATTAGGTTTAATTACAGTAGAACGTCGATAATCCGAACCTCGGTAATCCGAACATTCCCTAATCCGAACACCCAAAAAGAAATAATAATAAAGTAAATCACTGAGTAACCTAGGGAAAAAACATTTTTGTCGGTTCCTATGTAGATGTCTGTTTACAGACAAATGTTGCTTTTGTTTTATATCTTCTATCCAATACTCGTATTTTCCACTATTTAGCTGCAATATTTAATAATCCGAATCACCTTCGGTCCCAAGTAATTCGGATTATGGCCGCTCTACTGTAATAAATAAATAATAAATAAATCATAATTAATCATAAATATTCCCTTCGATATTCCTTCGATTTTGACTTTTTGACATTCTTATAGTTTATGAAGACCGGAATCGAATGATGTTGGTTTTATTAAGATTGAACTTCTATCCAATCTTATCTTCTGCTATTTAGTTGCAATATTTGATAATCCGAACAAGATATAAACAATTTGTATGTAAAACTTTATTTGTTTAACGTCACTAAAAACAATTCAAGATAACCCAAATTGGCCAAAATGAGTATCAAAATTACAAAATGGTTCTGAATAACTCCTTTCAAAGACGATAAATAATAAAAAGATCTGATGTGGCCAGGCACATGACTTTATCATACAATATATAAAATTAATAGTTTGTCTGCATGAGATTCTATTTGATCGAGATCGATCGTGTTTGAATTAAAATTAAACGATTTAGCCAGGATTTGACAGACATTGACAGTAGGTATAGTCAAAAAATCAGCCTACAGGTAAACTATTATTTTAACAAGGCTCTAAGTTTGGTCATGCAACTTCTAAATATGAAGTTTCGATCCGATACCTCTAGTAGTTTCTCTGGAATCGTCGTCACAAAAATCGGGTACACACACACATACACACACACACACACAGACATTTTTTGTACCTTGGTCAAAAATGTTCAGGGGACCCAAAAAGACCTATTTCCGCTAAAATCTCAAAAAAATTTTTCGGCACGATTACAATACTTTACATACTGCGTATGATAAAGTAAAAAGCAATTTTGAATTTCGTTGTCAATGATCGTTATCACAGAATTTTCACATTTGTCAAATTTTCTTTATGTTTACTCATTGTTTTCCGTTTATGTGGTCAATGTATCAATTGTGTTCATTTTGTGCCTGTATTTTTGGTTTTGAAAATGCCAGTTGCTCATTATAGGTACATTAGGCCTTGCTCGATGAACACGAGCTGGAAATTCTTATAAAAAATTAACAATGTTTACTCCAGAATATTACAAAGTAATAAAAATTCTTCAATATTGGTTGGCAATCAGACCAAATCTAAAATTCTAGGAAAATAATATACTTAATAAAAATTATTAATTATCCTTTAATAAACGATAGAAAGGCAGCATATTTTCTTGCAATTCACTTAATATCAATATGCTATAGATAAGTTGCCGAGCATACAGGGGTCACAACCGTGGCTAATGACATACAATAATCTGTAAAAAATAACACAACCATAAAAGCAACGGATATTTTTCAGGGTGAATGCAATTTAAATTTAACGAACAATATGGGCTATTGAGTATTTTTTTAATATATTTATTATTTTCATGTTTGTTGTGTCTCAATTTAAGAATCCTAACTAATAAATACAAATATATCTCTATTAATGCCATTTACAACAAATAAAACAACGAGATCGAGAATCTCTTATTACTAAAAAAATCTTGCCCCCCCTGGAACATTTTGTAACGGCGCCCATGTGTACATGGAAAATAGTGTTATTTACAGCAAACAATTCCTTCGCATAGGCCTATTTATAACGATCAAAAATTACACCATCCATCCGAATGGAGCAAATACTTTCGCCAGCAAACAATGAATGACAATAACCTCACTTTGAAATGGTGAAAGTCAAGGTTCGTTAGTGTTTTTTTTCTCCTCCGCCAGTCACAGTCATTTTAGCGGCAAAGCGTACCGCGATTATTGTTTAGAAATTGCTAATTGACGCATGAACTGGCGGACGTCACTGAGCCTAATCGGAAAGCAATGTCCCGCTGTGGTTTCCATGATAAATCAGCATCGGAAAAATGTTAGGAGTCTAATGAAATGGTATAATGAAACCGTTTTCTGTGATCTGGACGTTGTAGATCGCAACGAGCAGGAAAAAAAAAAGATGTAAGGCGAGAGTAGAAGAAACTGGTCAATTATTATAATTACTGATTACTACGTTCGCGTGTTGGTGCCTCTTGAGTGAGGTTAAATTGGGATTTACACGGCTTACTTTGTAGAGGTGATGGACCTCAGCGAACTGTCACGTTTCCATGGAGAAGAAATACGAATCTTTGGTATTTCCAGTAAAGAAAAGCGTACTAATTTGTTGTATAGAACATCAAATACAAAAACTTCAATTTTTTGCTCTTCTGACACGGAAAGTGTTCATTACAACAAAGGCTAGAAGTTTTAATAATATCTACAGCAGTCACGAATTTTTATAAATTTATCAATTTTATAGACGTATTTTTCTTAATTCCAACAAAATCACGGAGTCGGATGAATTAGTGAAGAAACAAAAATGCTCATTCAACGAAAAATTAAGAAAATAAATGCCATTGCTGGTAATGAATGGAACAAAATACAGACAATGTTCTATAGGCAATGGCAGCCGAAATAAAATTAACATATTGCATCTAATAAGTACATACAACAAGTTCTTCAAAACTGTTATGCATTTCCGTCTTATTGTCAATTGAGTGTACGTCAAATTTCTTAAAACATTAAACATTAGAACATTATAAAAAAAGTAATCCATTAACTTTTGATTGTAGACATCAGACATTTCCCAGATTTTCAATTAGGTACCTACTTAATTTGTTAAATAAAAAACAACAACAATAAATGACAAAAATACAACAAAACGTGGCAACTGATTCTGGTCTGCTTGTTTTCGGAAAATCTGGATTTTAAAATAGAAATTGTAAATTGTGTCTTATTTTTGTTAAGATCAGTGCCAGAAACAACGCAAAATTGAAAAAAAAACACGCTTTCTTCTCAAAAACTAGATATCATTCAAAATTATGCCCTAATATTTAGATTTTACGGAGAAAAGTATTTGAGCATCAGTTAAAACTTCTTAGTTCTTTTTGCTGTTGCTAGGATAGTCATTTAGTTTTGATTATTGTATTTTGGAGAAATTAACTAAGAAGTAAGTAGAAATCTGTCAAAGGCACTGATTTTGTAGTTGAAAGAAAAAAAAATCTTTTATTTTGTAATAGAAAAATAACTCCGTTTTCTTGACTTTGAGAGCTAGTAGTGACCCCTACATATTTTTATAATTATAAAAATTCATTGAACGAAAAATTAAGAAAATAAATGCCATTGCTGATAATCATTGGAACAAAATACAGACAATGTTGTATACGCAATGGCAGCCGAAATAAAATTAACATATTGCATGTAATAAGTACATATAACAAGTTCTTGAAAACTGTTATTCATTTGCGTCTTATTGTCAATTGACTGTACGTCAAACTCCTTAAAACATTAAACATTAAAACATCATTGTTGACTACCATAAATTATTAGCTGAATAAAAAAGTAATCCATTAACTTTTGGTTGTAGACATCAGACATTTCCCAGATTTTCAATTAGGTGCTTAATTTGTTAAATAAAAAAACAACGGAAAATGACAAAACTACAACAAAAAGTGGCAACTGATTCTGATGTGCCTGTTTTCGGAAAATCTGGATTTTAAAATATAAATTGTGTCTTATTTTTGTTAAGCTCAGTGCCAAAAACAACTCAAAATTGAAAAAAAAACACGTTTTCTTCTCAAAAACTAGACATCATTCTTATGCCCTAAGATTTTGATAATTGTATTTTGGAGAAATGAAGTTAGAAGTAAGTAGAAATCTGTCAAAGGCTCTGATTTTGTAGTTGAAAGAAAAAAATCGTTTATGTTGTAATAGAAAAATAACTCAGTTTTCTTGACTTTGAGAGCCAATAGCCCAATACCCCTACATATTTTTATAATTATTAAAAAAAAACACTAGTTGTTTTCCAAGTCATTTTGACAAAATAAGAAGAACACTAACGCCCTCGTGGATCTTAGCGTACTGTCTTGGAGTATTAAAAGTTGATCACCCGGATGTACAAGAAAGTGACACTTCAGCCCTCTGCATAAGTAACACAACAGTCAACATGTTAAAAAATCTAATTTGTCTACCTTTTCTTGTGCAATTTATTACAACTAAGTAAAATCGAGTATGGACAACAGGCCAATATTGGCATATATAGGAAATGCAGAATCACTTTTGCTAATTGTAACGTTTTCCATAGCTTATATTTCTGGATCAAACAAAATGCGTTGTAAGTCAATATAATTAATCGATTTTTTTACTTCTTTCCGGTATTATAATTGGTAATATTTACTGTTACGGTCATGGTTACATACTGTGTAGGATGTGAACCGTAGTAAAGTTGGTACACTTCAATGCCTGAGACCAGAATTGAATTACTCTTTTAGCAGATCCGGTACAAGATGTGTGCATATCCGCACGACTTTACTGGCTGTTTATTCTATTCATTCGTCAGTAGTGAACCTCTTGTTTATCAAATTACTCAGAACTAAAACAAAAGGACTCCGCAGCACCTAAACTTCCTGTCTCGTGTGACACAAGAGACCACGAACTCAGATTAGTCTGTATTTATCTGTCACGCTTGCTTGATGTAGTAATAAATCGCTTACTAAATTGTCACGATTCTCAATTGTTGCGTCTATATTCATAAATAAGTCGACATCTAAAACATTGCAGTGATCTTCTTTCAAATTAAAGGCAAAGAAGTCTTTAGGAAAACTGACAGTATGCCTATATAAAATATTGCAGATGTAGAAGAAAAAATCACAAGTAAAGGAACGCTTACACCAATTTTGCTGACCTCTGATGTTGAATAATCTTAACCAATTTTCATTATTTTTGTAAAAAAATATTTTTTTACATTGTAAAAAGTTGTGATGTAGCTACCACATTAACTAGTTTTAGAATTTTTACCTGAAATTGTGCTATCACGAATATTCGAACAGTAACTGTGTTTAATAAAACGTATATTTAGTTTCTCAAAAAAATATTAGTGTGTAGTATTCTTTGGTGTTTTGATGTAAATATATAGTTTTTAACATATTTTTGTTTTAACTAACGTGACAGTATGCGCTTAAGTTTTCTATCGTTTATTTTTGCCACCTTTATTAGACTAATGTCACCGTCAGATTGTGAATAATTTTTGGGGTCAAGCACAATTTAAATCAATTTAATTTATCCACATATAGTAGCAAAATCAAAATATAATTCAGTTCCTTTTCACCCGACAATACACAAACACATTAAAAGCATTCTTCTAATAATAATAATAATCCACGCCTTAACATCCCCCAACAGCTTTCGCCACTACCGGGGCATCGGCAGGCCCGAATTATCATTATTATGGCCCGCATCTCTCGCACGTCCTAAGTTGTTTGGTTTTTCAGCATTCGCCGAGGAGTAAAGGAAAACCACAGAAAAACCTTCACTCTGAAAGCAGGGCGCGAGGATCGAACTCACGCCCCTTAGACTGACAGCCAAGCGCTTCGCCGCTGCGCCACAGTCTGGCTACATGAATTCAACATTATGACTTCTAAGGAAGGTAGGGACAGTAAAAAATATCATTTATTAACTAAAATGTTCTGATTGCAATGCGGAATATACTGGACAGACAGGGCGAAATTTAATAATAATAAGATTTAATGGACAATATAATAATATAAAACCTTCCGCTTTCAATACACATTTACTAGAAAATAAACATAAAACTAAAATTGAACACTTTACATCATATGCAAAATATTAAAATGATCCATTTCGAAATTTCAGGAGCTAAAATCATATTAAAGAAAATGTTAACATAATTTGGAATATTTTGTAACAAATTAGTCAGCTAACCATGACAATAAACAAATAAAAATAAGTAAATATAATATCAATATATTTGTCCATTTGTTATATTATTATAGGCAGGTATTTGACGTACATTATTTAATTTTAGTTTATCTCTTTTTATTATCTTCTAGAAAAGCTCGATGATGTTAAAAAAAATCGAGTGCTCCTAAAATCATAATGATTAATATAAATCATTATTGAGATACAAACTGAGAAAAACAATCAAACTATAACATAAAAACAAAACTGCAGAAATTGAATTTCTGCACTTCTGGTCTTAGTTAATTTTTTTATCTAGATTGTAGATAACAATAATTTGTACTTTATCATACGCAGTATGATTCATATTTAGAGTTTTATGACTAAACTTAGAGCTGAAAAGCTTTTGGTTCCAAAGGGTCCAAATGAAGTGGATGTTTCCTCTAAGCATTTTTCAAAGATTTTGCAAATGAGCTGCCATTTCTGTAATTTCGTCAAAATAGTTAATAATAAATTAAAGTAGAGGACATTTTGAATAGTTTATGTCTATGGCATTTTTTGGCAAAATTAATAGTTTAGCTGTATCAGCAAATTCCATTTGATCGAGATCGTGTCTGCAATAAAACCACATAGTTAGCCAGGATTTGTCAAACGCTGATTTTTTGACAATACCTACTGTCAATAATGTCAAAATATCTGTCAAATCTTCACCAACTTGTGTTATTTTAGTGCAGACACGATCCATCTCGATCAAATAGAATCTCATACAGCTAAACTATTAATTTTATATATTGTATGATAAAGTAATGTGCTGCCCACATCAGATTTTTTATGTTAGCTGTCTCTCAAAGTTACAGTTTCACAAATGTTCCTGAAAGCCTGTAATATTCATGTGAATCTTTAGCTCAAATAATACAAAAAAACGAAGTTTTGACAAGTTTCTTTGTGAATTGGTTTCATTCAATGAGAAATGTGACAGAAAAATGCCAAGAGTAATACACAAATGTCACAAATGTCATTGTGCATGAAAATTACATTCTTCGTTATCTTTATCCACGTTATTTTCAATTCTACAAAAAGCTCTAATGGAAACTTATTTGAAATTTGCATAAAATATTTAACAAGGACAAGTCCTTGTTCAATGTTTCATAATCCAATTGTAGTACTGAGTAAGTAAAAATAAAAAATCTGATGTGGCCAGGCACATGACTTTATCATACAATATATAAAATTAATAGTTTTGCTGCATGAGAATCTATTTGATTGATATCAGTCGTGTCTGCATTAAAATGAAACGAGTTAGCCAGGATTTGACTGATAAATAAATAAATAATTCCTTTATTAACAAAACAATATTAAATGAAACAACATAATATTTATATTTAGGGCGATCAGCACACTTGTTTCCAAATTGCCTTGCTCTTCCACTCAACCCCTTACGCAAACTAGAACTAAATAGTTGTATCAATAATATAACAATTATTTCGAGAACTTACCAAAACAAAAATTACTCTAGAGTCTAATTACGCGTAATTGCAGCAAATCCAACTCAACAAAACATCGCACACGCCCATAAAAAATAAAAATTAAAACAGCCTGTGATGTGCGCTCAATGCCTAAAGTCCCCCCTGTTGAGCAAACAGATAACACTTCACCTTTCCCCCAAAACTGGTTAAGTTTTTCATATCTTCCCTGAGACCCAGTGTATATGTGACTGACCTGCTAAGAGAATGGCCGTTTATACAGCTCAGCGCGATGGGCAGGTGGAGCAAACAAACCACTGAATCTTAAATTAAGGTTATGGACATCCGTTCTACAGCGTATCTTCCGCATGAGGTATTGTGGGATTCTCTTGGATAGCAACTTATGAGATAATATTGCTGCATAAAACACCCTAGTGTTATCCATGTTTAACCACCCCAGGTCGCCCAGCCCATTCGATACATGATCATACTTCCTCAAACCAAAAACAAACAGAACACATGCAGTTTGGACACGCTGAACACTGAACACTGAACACACGCTGCCTATCCGACGCCGTCAGGCAAGGACCGTACACGGTATCACAACATGAAATCTTTTTACTATTGACAGTAGATGTACTGAGATATTGTCAAAACATCAGCATTTGACACTACCTGTACTGTCATTACACATGCATTAGACCGAAAATTTGAAAAATCCTGGCTACTATGTAATTTCATGTCAATGCAGATGCGACCGATCTCGATCAAATAGAATTTACTCTTGAAGCTAAACTATTCATTTTACCAAAAAATTTCATAGGCATAAATTATTGAAAATTTCCTCTTCTTTAATTTATTATTTAACTATTTTGACGAAATTACAGAAATAGCGGCTCATTTGCTAAATCCTTGAAAAAGGCTTAGAATAAACTACCAGTTGCTTTGGACCCTTTTGAACCAAAAGCTTTTCAGCTCTAAGTTTGGTCATAAAACTTCTAAGTATGAACTTTGGTCCCGATACATTTAGTAGTTTCTCCGGAATCGTCGTCACAAAAATCGAGTACACACATACGCACACACACACACACACACACACACACACACACACACATACACACACACACACAGACATTTTTTGTACCTTGGTCAAAAATGTTCAGGGGACCCATAAAGACCTATTTCCGCTAAAATCTCAATTTTTTTTTTTGTCACGATTACAATACTTCATCATTCTGCGTATGATAAAGTAAAAAATAAAATACTTCAAATTAGTAATGAACTGTAAACTGTAAAAGATGGCAACATTCTGCACATCATGGGATAGAAGAAAGATCAAAGTTTTGACAGCGTGTCCACAAGTTGCATTCACTATACTATGCAGTACCTGTGTATGTTGTTTTATTGGAAAGTGACAAAGTAACAGGCGATGCTTGCTAATGTGAATCCAGTATTTATCTGCGACTTGCTTTGTGTAGTTGCAATTTCCTGAAGACGCTGTGTGTGGCATTACATCCAATTTCTATACGGGCATTGCTGTTCTCTATCCAATATGGCAATATGAGCAGAATGCGTTACAGTTTGTTAAAAACAAAAATCAACATTTTTGACATTTGACGTTAAATATTTTCAAAAGTATATGGACTAAAAAAACAATATTATAAACCGAAAGTACCGTTATTTGCAGGGATGTTAAATTATGGTAATTAATTTTAAATTACGTTGGCTTAAATTAGCGAGTAATTAAAAATGGTAAATTACTCTGGTTTAAATTACCGGGTAATTAAAAATTCAAAATATTAAATTAAACCGGCGTTACCACCGATCACTGTAGGTTATGAATGCTACTTATGTTAATAAAAATGTTTGGTAAATAAAAGTCATTATTTTGTAGATAACTAGCAATCTGACTAAGGATATTAAATTTCCGTAATTAGTTTTTTCAGTAAATTACCCCTGAAATTAAAATAACTTTAAAATTTAAAAGACCACGTAATTAAAAATTGCAATTGGTAATTTATATTTTCATAAATTACCGGGTAATTCAAAATAAAGTATAATATAAATATAACATAATTCAAAAACATTTCTGTAAATCATGTTTTTTATAGTAGGTAGATGGGTTCGCATTTAAAATGTACAGTATTGGCGCTGAATTAAGTAATTAAAAATCCAAAAATTACCATTAATTACGGTAATTTAGTTAGTAATTTACCCGATAAATTACGCTAAGTACATCCCAGGCAAAGCACAAACAACAGTGCACTTGTCGACTGCTTAGGAGTGGTGGGGTACAGTACATTCACGCAAGTACTGATGGAAGGTTTTTGAATTTAATTTATAGATTCCGGTAAATAACAACTGTAAGTAAAATTTTCGGTGAATTACTGGTAAATTACCAACGGTAATTTAAATTGACGATAAATTACCATCGGTAATTTAAGCCGTAAATTACGGTAATTAAAAATCGGTAAATTACCATTAATTACGGTAATTAATTTAGTAATTTACGCGGTAAATTACGTTTTTACATCGCTGGTTATTTGGCAATATAAAAAATTCCGTTTAATGAAAGAACCTTAAAGAAATTTAGAATTGAAGCAACTTTTCCGGTCTGTCTTCAACAACCATTCGACTCACACACCATTATGAATCATTTCCAGTTATTTGAATTTGCCATTAACAACATATTGTTTCCGTGATAACGCTGTCTGACACTTTATTGTGGATTTGGAATCGCCCATATATGCAATAGCAAAAGGAAACACGTTTAGACTCTAGATTGAGGTCGGTATTTTTTAATAGATAAAAACAAATCATGGCGGGCATTCCTGAATTTCTTGAATAACCCGGCGTTAATTCATCGGAACAGTATTGTGGCACGTTGCTTTTGTCGAACCGGATAAGGAGAAACCGATTACGTACTCCCACGCGGTCTGCTGCAGCCTGGGTTAGAAAGTGTTTCGTGCATTACGGTCGGTTAGGTAACCGACCAATATTTAAATCAAATTCAACACGTACCGGTCCGTGTGGTACTTGTATGCATTCGACGGCTGTATATGTCAGACGACGTTATTTACTATCGCCCTAACAACTAACAACTGTTCGATTCGATTGTTGCTCGAATAGGTACTTTTTTCTCTGGTAGTTATTCAGATTGAAGTTAATTGGCCATACGTGGAGACCAAATGGTTTCCAAACCACGACCGGTATTGGTTTAGCTTAAGATGAAGTAATGTTTACGATTGCATTGATCTTCAAAACTGTTAAAACGGACAGCTAAAATTGTTAAATTGTAAAAAACAACGGCTGTTACGTTATGTATTAGTATGAACTATTGAGGTTAACATAATATAACAATAACCAATTAATGCCAATTCAACAAATTCATTTGTGACATAGGAAGATCAAAAAATTTCACCAAAGGTGAAGTAATTTTGATAAATGTTTTGCTGCATGTGCGCATTTAGAGAAATTATCAATAAGTGAATAATTACATTACACTCATGTTAAACAAATATAGTATTTACATCTGTTATCTTGTTAATTAGTAGATGTGTTTAATTGGTTGTTTAATGATAGAAGTGTTTAATAAATGTTTTTTTAGTTTAAATGTTGTTTTATGCAATTAAATATTTGCATATGTACGACAGGATCACATACGCCGTTTTAAACCGTTTCGTTTAGGAAGTTATTAGTATAGTAAGGAAAAATGCGGCTTTTTAATTTGTGAATTAATTTTTTATACGTATCTAGCATGGTGTCCCGTAAGCCTACGTCAATACTGGAAGAATGATTGTGTTTGTCTTTGGTGATTGTGCCTTTATTAATATTACAGACCAACCATGCTATCAAACCTAACCAAAGATTTTTCTATTACGGTGTTAATTTTACACCAGCTTTTTTCTATTAATTTTTTTATAGAATTCAAGTATCACCATAACTACCACTATCACTGTGCTGCCGTAAATAAAACATATTGCTAATTTTAAAATATCTCCAACAAGAATTGAAATCCAATGAATTTAAATCTTTGTAGTCTTTGTAACATTGAAGAAAAACAGCTTGTTGTTACCAGATTGGGGAATTTTTTCCCACTTGAGCTTTTCTCCCAAAGATAGTACCTTGGGGTAATTTTGGGGTAAACTAAAGATACCAAATAAGATCTACTTAAACTGATTTATAAATTTAGTTTTTCTACTCATCTAAAAACAGTTTAAGTAACTGAAAACAAATAAGGATATACTTTTAAACGCAGTTTTAATACATAATACATATGTGACAATTTTTTATGAAAGGGACCTGGGTTGCTTTAATAAAATGGGTGTCGATTTTTTAATGATATTCCACATATGTATATTTTTATATCGAAATCAAAGTTGATACCTTTTGTATTGTAATCATGCCGAAAAAAAATTGAGATTTTAGCGGAAATAGGCCTTTTTGCGTCCCCAGATCATTTTTGATCAAGGTACAAGCATTTTTCCTCTAAGCATTTTTCAGGGATTTTGGAAATGATCTTCCATTTCTGACATTTCGTCAAAATAGTCAAATAATAAATTAAAGTAGAGGAAATTTTGTATAATTTATGTCTATGACATTTTCTGGTAAAATTAATAGTTTCGCTGTATGAGCAAATTCTTTTTGATCGAGATCGTGTCTGCATTAAAACCTAGTTAGCGAAGATTTTACAATTATTTTCATTCTGACAGTAGGTAGTGTCAAAGGCTGGTTTTTACTGTCAATATTATCCATATACATGTTAGGGATTATACGGAGCTTGTCCTATAGCGCCAATGTGTAGTCTCGGTTCCAACAATGTGAAACGAGATATATATTTTGTCTATCGATGTGGTGCCCGGGATCAAACTGCGCATGCGTGACCAGTAGTTATTAGGACCGTCGACAGATGGCGCTATTGTAGCTTAAAGTGCGCGGTCGGTATTACCGCGGCCGTTAGCCGGTTATATTCGGCATCACTAACGCCAAATTACTGACAGTCGTTATGTAACCTTATATATGTGGCAGCTGGTGGCAGCACTGTGGTAGCCTATGGATCCCCAATCCAGCCAATCGAATCCACGAACTTGACGCATGCGTACTGTGTCCAGTGGCACTACGTCGAATGAGATAGAGATATATGTCGCAACGCTAGTGTTGGAACAGCATGCTGTTACCAACATTCTTTATATCATTTTGTATTTATATGGTAAGTATGGTTATTATATGGTTATCCTGGTTGAACAAAATAAAAAAGTTAATTTTTTGAATTATAAATTGAACTTATTCTCGATTTTGAGCCCCTTGGAGCACGAGTTAATATGTATTGCTTGACCGCTCTCAAATTTCAGAGGAATCAAGTATTAGACATAAATTAAAAAAATTGAGAAGGTCCCGCAAAAACCTTATTTTTATCATATAATAAGAACTATACCCTAACAAATACGTTACGCTGAAGGGCTGATTAATTTTATCAAAAATGAAACCAGAAAAGACGTTTTCTATAATAAACTATTTGTAATTGTAATAACTCAAAGCCGTCCAGTACAATGAGAAAGATAACGATATAAATAAAAACAAAATCAACAAAATGACAAGCCATCCTTACAGCACAAAACTCAGATTTCTTTATTATACAAAATATTTTCAAAATAAACAAAAGATTAGTTAATTGATTCTCTCTTCACGATATCCTCTATGTCCTCGTAACATAGAAGATAACTTTTGAATTAATAATTTATAGCTAATTACTATACATTCACATACTCGCTATTAGACGTTAATTACAGTTTGTATTCCTTCAATGGTGCATAATATTGCATACGTACCATACAATTTTTGATCTTTTTTTTTGTTTGATCTTTCTAACGACACCGACTCATTAATTGAAGTTAAAACGTTTACGATTATAAAGGAGTGCTTTTATTGCATTATTAGTAATCGCTTAATAGAAGTAGAAATTGTCATAATCATAAATAATTGGCGGAATGACTTATAAAGACTTTTTCGTTGACAATACGAATCAAAAACTGTTACTAAACAGATTCGTGATTCGTCTTACAAAAACCTTATCTTAGACAGTACAATACGTAGGTATAACACTGAGTACATCGCACATTCTGTTGCCCACATGTTATTTCGTTTATATTTGACACTGTGACTCACAAAGCTTCGTTAATTTATTCGATTAATTAAAACAGAAGCAATTACACTGACGCTAATAGCGTCTTAACGCTTCTACATAACGTACAAATAATTCGACAGAGCATGGGTAATGTTAAAAATAAACGCTATAATACATCAAACCGTTTGCGGTTAGCGATTTCATACAAGAAGTATTCCATTTCAATTAAACGCGACTGAAAAAAATCGACAAGCGAGTAATTAAAATGCACCTAAACTAGTTTAGAGATAAGAGGAATCGGAACGGAACATTAATATTCACGACTTCGCACTTAATTTATGTAATTTAATGGAAATGTTATTCCCGATTCCACAAAAGATACACATAGGTAGAAACATGATAATTACAAATTCGCTACTATATGCTTGGACAAAAAGTAGAGTAAGAATAAGTTGTATTTTGTCCGTTTTACCATTGAAAACTGTAGGTATACGTTTTAGCTACGGGTGTGTCTTTCTTGGTTAGATTTCTCGGAATTGGGGTTTTCTGGGGGTTTGTCCGAACTCAATGCCCAAGAACATAGTAAATCACCGCGTTGTGCCATTGTGAATAGTCACGTACCTATCTCACCTAAGAATTCTCGGGTTAAATGCTGTAAAAGCAGAAAAAAAGAAACTTCCTCCTACGCGGTTGAGTATGAGGATTTTAAACATTATATACTAGTCTTTTAACTAATAACTTTTGAACGTCCTGTATATTAATCAGGTGAAAACTAACCAAACACAACATATAATCAAAGGTGATATGTTTTGTTCTGTTGTTAGTAGGGTTGTTACTTACGTAGGTTGATCTACATTCCTACGTAGATCAACCTACGTAAGTAACAACCCTACTAACAACAGAACAACTAACAACCTGATTAATATACAGGACGTTCAAAAGTTATTAGTTAAAAGACTAGTATATAATGTTTAAAATATTATAATTCATAATTATAAATTTATAATTATAATCAATAGTTGATTGATTTTCTGCAGTACTTTTAAATCAACAATGTTGATCGTATATTTAACATGCAAAAGATAGGTAGATTACAAAGAGATAAATTGAATGACATGTGCACTTGATGTTTGACAGATATATCGATTCTACTGACAGTAGGTATCGTCATCACATCAGCGTTAGACACTACCTAATGTCATTGGAATGAAAATATCTGTCAAATCCTGGCTAACTAGTTTTATAGTAATGCACACGACCGATATCAATCAAATACAATTTGCGTATGTACCTAAACTATTAATTTGACAAAAAATGTCGCAGACATAAATTATAAAAAATTTCCTCTACTTTAATTTATTATTAAACTATTTTGACGAAATTACAGAAATGGCGGCTCATTTGCAAAATTCTTGAAAACGCCTTAGAGTAAACATCCAGTTCCTTTGGACCCTTTGGAACAAAAGCTATTCAGCTCTAAGTTTCGTCATGAAACTTCTAAATATGAAGTTTCGTCCGGATACCTTTAGTAATTTCTCCGGAATTGTCACCACAAAAAAAAACGGATACACACACATACACAACACACACAGACACAGACATGTTTTGTACCTTGCTCAATGTTCAAGGGACCCAAAAGGAGATACTGCCGCTAAAATCTAAAAAAATAATACCGATCTAAAAAAATTGGAATCAGAAATTAGAATCAATCTATACTACAAGACTGTCCAAAAAATATTGTTTTAATTCACATTTTGCATGTGACGTCACAAGCTATCTCTAAATTGATGTTTTAGATGGAAAAGAATCCGAAAAATTAGTCATCTGTGTTATTTTGAATTTTTGTTCTTCTTCTCGGTTTTTGTAAAATTTGTATAGGAATCTGATCAAAAAAATAGTTCTTTTTATTGAAAATAGATGTTATCGGTAGTATTATGACTCAGTTAACATACTAGCAATAATAAATTATCAATTGCGGCTGGGGAGTCAGTGTCAGTGCAGTGCTTGCGCAAACGGGTGCTCGCGAATTTGATTGGCGAGATGCGATGACTGCCGGATATTTTTGTTGTGGTTTCTTTTTGAACTTCATATTTGTTTTTTTTTTCTTTTTTCTCTGTACTTTTGTAATATATTGGTTACTTTTTTTTTGTATTACTGCAAATGTTTAATATTACTGCGTATGTTACTGTATTGACTTATTTGTTTTCATTCTTTTTATTTTTTTATTTTCTGCTCAGGGTATCAGGAAGAGCACCGGCTTAGGTATTCCCCTCGGGTTATATCTGATCCTGGTGATGGCTACCCTTTTGGCATTTGATTAAGATTTGCTCTGTTTTATTTTGTGGATATATTATGAATTGTATCTAACTGTCTTTGCCAATAAACAATTATTATTATTATTATTATTATTATTAAATACAGTAATCATAATTAGTTGTCAATAATAATGTTGACTTTTAATCAAACGAAGAATAAGACCAAACGATAAAAAACAAACAAAAGATTAAATATTAACAATGATAAAAATATTCAAATTTGATATATGAAAACAATATTAAATTTAAAAGAAAATTTCCTTATGACATTTTAGATTTAATTGTGAAAACTGATTCTATACTATGTACTTTGATGAAGTTCTAGATTCTATATTCTTAAACAAATTTAACCATTTCTTGTTTAACAACCACCATACCAACAACAAAATAAAAAAAAATTGTAACCTTTAAAAAAAACATTGGTGAGCAAAAATGTCAGGCACTTCCAGTTAAATTGAGAAAGGTAGATTAGTACTCTTAGTATTAAATTTTCTTCGTTACCTGAGTGAGAAGTTTTTCACATAAGGTATGACGCTAGGGATTACGCAACGTTAGTCACTAATTAGCGTCAAATTTAGCCTACAACATCTAATTTTTCCAGGTATTCTGTAAAGACGTAACAGTAAACACTTGTTGTTCAGTCATTGGTCTAATGTTCAAGATAACGTGTAATTATTTTTAATAATAAAGAAATTGACCAGAATCTGTAACCGTTGATAGTGAATTAGCAATACTTATCACAATTGGTCATAAATGATGACAACCTGATGTTATTATTAAAATATTACTATATATCGCCTATGTATTTTTGTAGTAGTTTCATAAAAGTAAAATCTGGCACTCTAACAGTCAGAGAAGATAGTAGAGGAATGGTAACATTATAATAGGCAAAAGTTGCTCTATTTATTACAAGTGTGCATAGCAGGCATTCCAGAAACATTTCAAGAAAACTTGAGGTACCTACTAGAAAAGTAGAAGTGGGGTCTCAAAATGAATAAGAAAACAATTAGACATTTTATAGATTAGCTCTAATAGGACAACTGGTATAAATACAACATAGAAAGCAACGAACACAAATAGCACTCCATAAAAGGAAGAATCGATACGATACCGCAGAGTTTATCAAAAGCAGCAATTAATTCAATCATTAGGTCTATTGAGCCAGATGAACTTGAACCTCCTTTATCACATGTTTGGCCTTCACAACCCACTACATAAATTCCAACAACAAAAGCAAGCAATTTTCCCAGAAATGCTTCAATATTCGAAAATTGTCAAGCCCTCAGTTTCTCAAACTTCACTACCACTGCTTCATAACCAGTAACCCAGCCACTGAGTCATTATGTAAATACACTCGAGTTAAAAGAAGTAAACAGAGGCTTGTCCGCAGGTGTTGATTTTTTTCTCATGTACAAGAGTAACGGGAATCCTCTCTCGTGTGATATCCTCCATGTCACGCTCGAGGAACACTTGTCTGAGTAACCCAGATCTACGGCGTGCAACTACAAAAATGTTATACAGCCATTAGGCACATTCGTCATTTTCTTCAACCTTGCGTTCAACAAACCTTAAATATGCAGTCACACGCTGTTTCTTCCAGTGATAGTGAAGTTGATTAAAGAAAGAACGGTTTGCTATGCCTGTAAAATGTGTCAGTTTGTTTGATTTAATGAATTCGCGTTATCGTTTATTAAATTTGAATTTATGAATATTTTTGTTGAATGTGGCCAAGTTATCGATGGATTATCGAAGACAGTGCTCTAGTTGCATCATACAAATTTGATTGCCTTACATAAAACAATTTTTGAGAAAACACTCCAAATTATTAAAATTGATACATAATTTGTGTTTGTGAATTTTTATTTGTCTTATACTCAAAAAATTCTGATGTAAAATCATAAATTTTTATGATACGAAGACAATTCTAGCAGGGATCTAGCAAAATGAGCAAAGAAAAGATGACGACACTGGCAAATGTCACGTGACGTTTCAATAATCAGAATAAATCACATAATGACTTAATAATGACACCTTAATGAATAAAGATTAACGTGCTTTTGCAATTAGTTATCAGACTGCAGCAGGTACTATAATAATGCATGATAGAAAAATATTGTTTTTCTACTTTTCATTCACAATGCACACATTGTAACACTGTTTTCGGTGTTACAATTAACAAATTGTAACACCGTTTTCAGTAA
Source organism: Melinopterus prodromus (assembly GCA_964023965.1). NCBI lineage: Eukaryota > Metazoa > Arthropoda > Insecta > Coleoptera > Scarabaeidae > Melinopterus > Melinopterus prodromus. Next base: position 13,442,795 of record OZ030396.1, read on the forward strand.
CTTTTTTCTAAGATTGGTACACATTGATATCAAATGCTATGGAATGCCATATGTCAACCACACAGTGCCTCTTTTTAATCGCTTGCAATCGCAGAAACTGCAAAATATCAATATTCTATACATATTTAAACATGCGTGTAGCCTGCTATAGTATGGCCAAAGGATTGGGGCTTTCTTAATTTTGCTGAGTTCATCAAAATACGCCAGCATGACGTTTTCGGTTATGTTTTGCGACACTGTTAAGTAATCGTCATCATTCTTTTCAACTAAACATCAAATCCCCTTTTCAGATATAATTCAAGGACCACATTTACTTTAATAAGGTATTATGCGAAGATCAAACGTACATCGTAGGTATGACCGATTTTAATTACTTGTGCTGGATTGTATATGCGTAATAAATGGTTTATTGAATATCAGTATACTCGTAGAAAGCTATAGTACATTTAAGTTTTCGGTAACATTTTGGACTGAATTCTGCTCAGTTCAATACCCTACTTGTTTTTGGCGGTCGCGTTTGACTTCGTCTTAGTTCTGGCTGTGTGCAACGTACTGTATTACCTCCATCACATGTAATTTTAATAAGTATAACTTATTCTAATAAATTATTACACCGAAATTACAATTTTGTTTATATGTGCGTGTAAACTTGTATCAGCCACTTGTACTAGGTAGAAACTGCTGTTAAACGTTAACCGTTATAACAATTCTTTAGTAAGTTCTTATTCTTTGAAGTAACTTATCAGTTACCTCCAAACACGTCTATTCTGATTATTATAATTATGAAACTACTATTTCAAAGGTAACTTTTTAGGTTATGTTTCATGTATTTATCACAGTAGGGTTAAACGTGTTGCCCCAACCTGCATTATGATGATAGTTGCGACCTCGCTGATTATGTATTTATTAAAACTTATAGGCAAAAGTAGAGTAAAATTATTCACAATTAGATTTTGTCATGATTTTATCCCAACCTTACGAAGTTGAGAGTTTCTAAATTTAAATAAAATTAATGACGCAAAGTAGAAAAAATGTATATTACACTCGTTTTATAAGACGTATTGGCGCACTCGTTCCATTTGGGCACTCCTGTGCCAACTTGACGTCGAAATAAAACTTGTATAATAATATTGTACTATTATGCATTGGAATCAACATTATAACATTTTTTTAAAATTAGAATGGCAGCTGTCATTTTGACAAACTAAAAGTGCTAAAAAATTAAAAATTGTCCAGCCAAATTAACTTTTAACTTGAAAATTTAGTAACAAGCGTAGTTATTCTCCATACCTTCTCGATGCCACTGCGACAAGAAAACGTTTCGCTTTATTTCGGAGCATTATTTCGTGAGCTATGTAAAAAAGATGATTTTTATAGAACTAACCGTTTGAAAGCTATAGCCTCGAAGGTATAGCTTCAAAGCTTCATCGCCGCGAAGTTATGAAAAATAATCACCATCATCGTCTACAAAATTGCCAAAAAGATCAATATTTGTACGCACCTTTAACTTTATTTATTAAATGTTGTGTTGTGAAACTGCTTCATTTTTGACCAAGATGTATTTTATTCCTGAAGATGGCCATCACAAAAGGAGAACAGATTTTCAGTAGTCGCTTTGTCGCCTCCCCACCCCTAATCAGAGCACTTGCAAAAAAAAAAAAAACATTCTGCATCTAAAACATAATTGTTTTAAGCTGAATAAAGTTGATAGTATTATACTAAAAAGTATCAATAATTATACTGTTCCAGCTTCAAAAAGGAACAAGAAAGACGCTATAATGTTTTAATATATTTTAAACATTATATAATATGTTGATATATAATATGTTGAATTATTAGTGACAGTTTCAGATCTGGTTCAACGAGAGATATTAGTCATTACATATCGTGAAAATGAACAATTTTCAAATGTCAATAGCTTGTTATCAAGAAGGGAAGGAGTGGGAGGGATATATTCTTACAAGCTCTTTGCATACAGGGTTTTAATTAAAAATATTGAATGAACAAATTAAATACCCCTTCATATCGGTAAAAAAACTTTAAAACGGGTCCTAAAAGACTATCGTCTTTATTATTTGAACTCTTTATGACAAACCCAAACAAAGTTTAACGCAAACGCATACCAATTGTCAAAAATGCTAATTCCCTGACCTAAGAATGGCCACCATTTCCGCAATAAGTAAAATAAAAAAATAATAAATTTTTTTTGTACTCCCAGAACATAGGGAGATGAATTAAAATTTTTCAAAAATAGTCGAGTTACCCGACCTCTGGATCACTTCAGATGGATGTCAATGTTGTAGAAGATGATGGTGACTATTTTTCATAACTACATTCAGAAGCCCACATATTTGAAACGGTTAGTAAGAAAATACCCTTTGTATAGAAAATTTCATGCAATTTTCATGGAAATCTGATTCCTGAAATTTTCAGGGTGTTCACATTTTTACAAGCGTGGTTTGGATTTACGAAATGTTTAGTTTCGGGCTATTTATTTGGGCTACCCACATGCACATCACTTATAATAAGTCATAACACACAAGAACATCGTATTGAAGAAAAATGGGTGCGTAATTATCAACACATAATGAAGAAACCAGAACAATACAATAATTGTCGTTCCTTATTGCGACTTATGCCTTATAAAGTTATTACATCTGTAATAAAATAGACAATTAAATACGACTAGAGGTGGGTCATAATTACCACCATGCAGTAATAATAAATGATCTGTTATATTCTCAATGCGTTATCAGATTCTTGGGACGAAGCTGAAAAATGTGGTCAGAAAGAATGACGCAAAATACAATTACTAATTTTAAACCAGTAAAGTTTTCAATTATTAAATTGAATGGATATCATTTTTAAAAGGTCGTAAATTGTTAATTGCTTCTAGTGATTAAGGAAAACACCTCAATGATGTCATTTAGCAACACGCGATGTTAAACCGGTGAAGTAATCTACTTATAAAACAAAATAAAAAAGATAGCTAAGTAATTAAGATTCCAGGATTTGAATTATGTAAGATCCTTCAATCTAAAACTTAGAAAGTATTTCCACGTTATAGTTATTATTTAAAACTCACTCAATGCATCAACGAATGCAATTTTAGAGTTTCATAATTAAATTTATGGTTCTTACTCGATTTAATTACTTCTGATATTCCCAAGATAACGATAAAATTACACCAATTATTTTGACGATAAAAATAATAACCGGGAAGAATCTTATCGAAGAATTATCCTTACCAGTGTTATTATTATCCTGCTTATTCCCATAAACGAATCCAAGCTGAAAGGATAGCACAAAAAGCGCACACAACTGTTCACATGTCATAATGTCTCCATACCATGCGCGATGGGAGATTAATACGGAAAATAATCAATTAAAAAACCGACTGGCGATATATGTGACGGCACATTAAAATCGTACGAACTATCCGACACAGCGGTAGCGCAACAACTGCAAGAGCCGCAAGAGGTAGCCGCGTTTAGCCGAAGATGTAGCGGCCTCAACAAAGGCTTTTGAAAGCGGGCAAGTGGACTGTCACGTGACCATAACAAAAGAACCTGTTGCACGCCAACGCGAGCGCGTCTTTTAAATTTTTCAACAATTAGCGAATTAAACGGGGCCCAGTTTCTACAGATCGGTTTATTAGTACGTCACCGGGAGCATAAGTACTCAATTATCGAGATCACAATAGCTAGTTTAGTAACATATTTACCGAGACCGAGAATACTGCTGAGTGACTGAAAGATTAACTTGCAGTCACTCAGCAATGTTATCGGTATCCAGGAATTCTGATTTATTTTGATGTTATCGGTATCCAGTAATTCTGATTTATTTTGATAAGACGGTTTTTGGGGATTTTAAGCCGGTGCCCTTAGGAGGATTTTGTATAAAAAGCTGGCAAAATTCATTTATTTTTGAACTTTACACAACATGTCTTACATGTGTACATATAAGATACATATTTTTTTAGATACGTGCAATTAAACATACAATATGAACATTCATTTGAATTTCACCTAATATTAGCGCGTTCCTATAGTTTCCTAATTTGTTATTAAGGATTTGTATCAAAGGTACAATGAAGATGATCACAGAAGTTTAAATTTTGTGAAGTTTACTTTATATTTACGGTTTTAACCATTATCTCTTGATAACTCGAAGGAACTTCAACTAATATCGTCGCCCTTCTAGTTTCTACAGTTCTCAATGTACACGAGCCAAAAATTCTTATTGGAAAATAATAAACATTAGAAAGACGACAATATTAGTGGATATTCACGCAGTTCTCAAAAGAGAAAATTAAAGCTGTTCACCGATACAAATTCTTAATAACAAACTAATAAAAAATACAAAGGGGCAAGTTTACAAACTAAGTTGTCAAGAACGAATGTCTGAAACCGAAAATACACTCAAACTGGATAAACTAAAACAAACACTTGAAAAGAGCACAGCGGCTCGTTATGCCGTCATAGGGCAGTGTTGAATGAAGAATTACTTATTTATACAATAATAATAAATAAAAGGGCATCCTTAGTAAACCATAATAAATAGTTTTTCACATTAGGTGATCTATAGAATAGATACTACTACCTTGAATAGCTTCATGCACGAACAAAATGGACGTAAATTGAAAAAATTTTCAAATTGACAAGACTGCGATAGTGCATCTTTAAATACGCCATCGTCAATTATGATGTCCTCTGAATATGTACTTATTAAATGTGATGCAGTATTTATAGTGTTTTCGAGATATTTCGTTTAAGTTTGATATTATAACAAAATATTATAAAATATTTTGTTCATGCTTAATCTCTGCTACTAACCGATCATATATGTACGTGCTTGATTTCCGGATAATTTATCTTCTTCTGTACATTATTCATCAAACTGAAATATCTTTCTTTTACCAACATTGTCGCTTTAATAATTGTTATTCTTAGTTAAAGAATATTAAAGATTCTGATTTCATATCATAAAAAAATTACTCTTCCGATGTATTTTGCTATATACAGTATTAACAAGAAGAAATTCAACTTGTCAATATCTGGTCTCTTAAAAGTGTACAAGAAAGGAACCAAATAAAAGGTTTAGGAAATGACTTGAAATCATGGGCGCTTTTACAAAATGTTCCAGGGGGGGTAAGATTTTTTTAGAAATAATGGGTAAAGTAGTGTGAATGACTATACTATTAATTATTTTGTAGCGTTTTCGTCTTGTATTATTTGTTATGAATGGCATTGATAGAACCATATTCGTGTTTATTAGTTAGTATTCTAAAATTGAGACACACCAAACATTCTCGACAACTTATCTATAGAATATTGATATTACGTGAATTGCAAGAAAATTTGCTATCTTTCTATCGTTTATTAATGTGTAATTAACAATTTTTATTAAGAATATTAATTGTAATTTTAGTTTTGGTCTGCTTGCCAACCAACACCGTAGAATTTTTATTACTTATTAATATTCTGGAGTAAACATTGTTATTTCCTTATAAGAATTTCGAGTTCGTGTTCATCGAGCAAGGCCTAATGTATAATGAACAATTGGCACCTTTCAAAACTAAAAATTCAGGCACAAAATGAACACATTTGATAATTTAATTCTATCTATTAATTCTATTCTATCTATTCTATCTATCTAATCTATTCTATCTATCTAATTCTATATATATATAATCGCGTCAATCGAGGATCCGACAAAACGTCGTAATAACAAATTGGTAAACAATAAAACGCAACAATATTATTTTAAAATTTAACCACATTAACAAGAAATAATGACTAAATATAAAGAAAAGTTGACAAATGTATTGTTTGAACGTTGGAGAGAGTCGGAAGATTGAACCAATTTTACAAACAGCATTGGGAAAATAGTGCCATATATCATAGGATGGCACTTTTAAAGCCAAATAACATTTGTGTGAGTTTTTTTAATTTTTTATCGTCTTTGAAAGGAGTATGTACGTACCTATTATATGATACTTCCTTTACATTACCTACTTTCCTAATGCAGGGGTTCATAATACCGAGGTTCGGATTATCGACGCTCTACTGTAATAAAACCTAATAAGGATGATTAAATGAAAGCTCAAACGTGTCATTTTGGACTACAACACAAAATCTTGGCACAATTTATATTGTGACTCTTTCACGACGAAAACTGGAGATTAACAATCTAATGAAACTGACATTGGTGACGATTGTAATCGGTATAGTTATCATTAGGATAAAAATTACGTGTGTGCCGCGCAAAAACTGATTTCGAGACCTCAAAACGTGCCTAGCCGCGATTAAGAATCACTGTCTTGTCCTGCTAAACAATATACTATAGTATGTGAAATGTCAGTAGGATTTCTTTTTTAATTCAGGTCGGGGGGCAAGCGCCGATACATCACCGAATAGTTTCGGTGTAGTTGGGTACGAAATCCAGGGGGGCAAGCGCCCCCCCCCCCTCTTGCCTATATGTAACGGCGCTCCTGTTTGAAATACTATTGACTAGGGTTGTAACGGATTTCCGCATCCGCTTCCGCAACTGCGGAACTTTCGCATAATTTTAACTTCCGCATCCGCACTTTTGTAAACTCATCTATTACGGGGGTTAGGAATGCCGAGCGTTTGTATCGCCGTCACCGGTGCCGACAACGAACATTACAGATTACGTTTGATATATAACTGGATGCCGTTAAGCTTTTTGTTGTTTGCTGCCGGAATTTTTATTTTTAGGCGTGTTTGTAGCGTTTTTAAGGTTGGTGGCGGAATAGCAATAACATTTTGGTTTTTTTTTTAAATAACGTACATTTCCATAAGGCTGTACACCACATGAATGAGTAATTGAATTTTGTAGCTTTTTAAATTACTCAATTTTGTGTTGTACGTTTTGTTGTAGTTTGATATTGTTTTTGTGTTACTATAATAAATATCCTTTTTACTCCCTCTTCCGCTTTTAGTTCCGCTTCCGCGGAAGTCGACCAAGCTTCCGCGTCCGCTTCCGCAAAGGTCACTTCCGTTACAACCCTACTATTGACTATGCAGGGTAAAGCATTTATAAAATGCAGATCAAATTAATTTTTTAAATGAGTACCCGGTATATTATTTTCCTGTTTTTCATACTCTTTTAGATTACAAATTGCTCTGTGAAAATCGCATGTCCCTGTGGCTGTGATCAATCGTTTAAATGTTATAAGGCGAATAAATATTAACATAAAATTCAGATGTGTCCATAGGTAGCATTTTATAGGGAAAACAATCAAATAAATGTTTTAGAAAATGACTTCTTTTATATACACCGTGAATTTTTATTTTACAGACGTTTGTTTGACGCACATCTTTGCAGAATAGATTTTCATATCAAAAGAAAGTGTCGACTGAAAATTTTCGAAGAATTTATAGATTTTATACCCCCCACATTTACTGTGGTAGGGTAGGGCATATTGAGACTTTGTCACAACATTCCGTTGTCTGTGTACAGTCAGTGCCGGATTTCTGCCTAGGCCCACAAGGCACCGGCCTAGGGGCCCCGGTGACGGAATCTTAACATAAGCACAAAAGCCTGGCTTGCCTTATCAAAAAGCTTTATCGAAAATAATATTCTAATAAATATTTTTACTAGATTTTGCAAAAACAGGCTCATAACTTACATACCTGCGCGCAACAAGCTAGAATTAGGCCTCTTCGTTTCCCCTCTATCTCCAAAATAATTTTGCATAATGCTTTATGCAGCACTGGAAAGAAAAGAAAAGGGGCATCAAAGACGCCGCCACGCCAGTCGTTGCAAAAAGCTGGACAGTGTCTGCCTTACGCTGTTTATGCCTTGAGCAGAAATGAGCCGAGTGCGTAAACGCCGCAAACGAACGAATTACTGACCCGTTCACTTTGCCAGCGGTGAACCGGATCGAACGGTTCAGACATTTGACCTGTTGTTTTTGAACGGTTCGTTCGCTAGCGACTCATTCCTACAGGAGAGTAAACTCGGATGGAGGGGGTAAGATAAAAAAGGGCCAAAATATACGTGCCTAAAAGTCATTAAAGTCGCATAAAAATTATATGTTCTGTACTTATGCATTTAAATTTCCAAAATAGCTTCGAGATGGTGGGGGGCCCAAATGTCAAGTGTCTAGGGGCCCTGGGGCTCTAAGTCCGGGCCTGTGTACACTGCCGTAATTTTGAAGTAATTGATCTGACATTTGTATACAAGCTCATCTCTTAAAAAGCAAAGACAAGTTCGTGAATGGGCAAAATAGGTAAACTCCATTTTTTTCAAATTCACCCGGTAGCTGGTGTATTTTTGGAGCCGTTGATCTGATATTTGGTATAAAAGGCTACAGCTTATCTCTTAAAACCTAAGGACAAGTTCGTGAATGGCAAAATCAGTTAACTACCTTCTATTTTCAAATTCCACGCCAAAAATATTTGACGGTGGGGGGTATTTTAACTTCAGCACGGCTGAAGATAAATTTCTTACTAGTTTCTCCTCTAACTTTGTCAACGATTAATCCCTTAAGAAACTAGATACTTATGTTTCTTTTATGGCAAAAAATGAGTTTGACTACTAAAACTGCGTCAACTCTTTGGGGTCCCACGGGCAAGACTACTCTAAAGTTCAAATTCGTTATGTTTACTACGGTCATTTATTAATTAATGTAGAGTTTATAAAAGATTGGGTTTGGTCCCCAACCCACAGGAGCGCTAAATATAAAATTCAATATTATTGTCATGGTAATGGATTTGTTAAAGACTAGTTGGGGCCTCGCCGAGAGGAGCCTTAATGTGCTTGCTACATTAATGAGGATTGGCATGGTGTGGTAGTCTTTTACGGAATTAAGTTTCCAAAGTACTGGCCTGAGGCCTCCTGTTGGTGGAGACACTCGGCAAATGCTCATTTTGCCCATAGGGTAACGCGCCACTGGGTACTCATGGAGTTAAAAAAACAGGGCACAAAATTTAAAGTGTGTACAGGCAAGTCGTAGTAGAGCAAGTTTTGATAAGGAATTTATGTCCAGAAAGATATCTTTCCAAACTGCATAGAATTAAAGAGGTCCGTATTACTGAAATGAAATTTGTTTTGTAATTATTAGTACCAATTTTAACCAATATCACCATAATTATTTTTAGTGACGTTAAATAAAAACAGTTACGATACTTAACATGCCCTACTTTCCTAATGCAAACTTGTTTACTTTGTATATATTCCGGCTCTCTTTAACTCTCTGCAGCTTTTAAGATGGGCTTCGAAACGAGTAGTCAACCACGTATACTTCATAATATTATTCTGAGTATTTCAGCGAAATGATTAGGTATTTCCATTCAAATTATACGTCGAACAGAACTTGAAACCTTTGCCGATAATACAAAAAATATCCGGCTCAATTCTGTCATGTATAGGTGACCAATTCTGTGAATATCGGCGGCTTTTTGTTGAACGTAAGAAGACTGACATAGCCATCAAGAATCGTAAAATCCGTCACCTAGACCCGACAGAATTGAGCCGGATATTTTTTGTATTATCGGCAAAGCTTTCAAGTTCTGTTCGACGTATAATTTGAATGGAAATACCTAATCATTTCGGTGAAATACCACGAAATACTGACCTCCAAATTATGACGTATATTTGGTTGCCTACTCATTTCGAATCCCACCTTAAGAGTTAATTATCAAGAGTTGACAAGCCGCGGGCGCGTTGACGATATGCTGACATTTTATGGTGGATCGTTGGTATGAATTACCACTCTACTGCTCTCAGCACATGTATAGAATAAACCATAGTGAATAGGAATCAACAAATGTATAGCAGTAAAGTAAAAAGTTATAGTCCGATTGAATTTACATTTTTCTCGTTTGTTATTCATGCCAAAACACATTTTTATATCACTTACGTTTTGAATTTTGATCAGTTTGTTTTCGACTGTTGATCTAAATATTGAACTAGTTTTGGGGGCAAAAGATGTCTAATCAAATTAATTGTTTAAGCGTTTCTTATTTAGGTGATTAGGCAACTTTGGACACCCAAGCATTTTTGACTACACCCTCATATGCAACCAAATATACCAAAGCTGTCGTTAGTTCTGATTGTTGGCATGTTTGTGTATGTACAGACTAATATTTCAAATTTTCTTTTTACTTTTTGTCAAATCATTAAAAAATAACAATAAATTCATATCTTTCATTTGGTACATCTTTTACCATTATAGTATTTTTCTTAAAATATTTTATCTTTTGTGGAAAGAAGAGAAAGTAAACAATATGCAGAATTGTATGTAAATTTATTCTGTATAACGATATCAAAATACGTTCTTAAAAATACTATCAAAGAAGCACTTTCTAAATATAAAGAAATTATAATTTTCAATAACAAAAGCTCTAATCACATTTCTTTTTCCAATTTTTAAATATAGGTAGATAAGAAATGGACGACGTAACAAAAAACATAATAATTACACTATTACAGGAACAACTTTTTAAAACTGGAACATACAGCAGAAGGAACAAGAGAACTTATATTGATAGTTTCAGAGATTCAAATATACTGTAAACATAATGATAATGCTCCCATTTAATACAAAATATGAGGAAAGTTAATATTCTGGTAGACCAGGCATTGGGAACTTCTCACAGAAATCTTCAACCTCATTCTTCAACGCAGAAATTCTTCCCGAAATACCAGAATCCTCCTCCAAAACACGCTTGAAATCAACCAGTTTCGGCCCAGATATTTTACTGGCTTCCAAAGCAATCTTTAACCCACGGTCAATGAAATCAACCACTTGATCGATATCCTTTTCAACAAAACCTCTCGTAGTAATAGCAGGGGTTCCTAAAAATAAATAGTTTAGTAGTATTACGGCAATATGTTTCACATCTGTTGAGTGTAGTCTAGAATACACCACACATTTTTTGATACGTACCTAACCTAAAACCAGAGGGATTCAAAGCACTCTTATCTCCAGGAACGGTATTTTTATTACAAGCGATTGAAATATCTTCCAAAATTCTCTCAGCTTTAGCTCCGGACAATCCCAAGTTACGTAAGTCGACCAGCAACATGTGAACATCAGTTCCACCGGTGGCAATGTTGTAACCACGTTTTTGCAAACCTTCGGCCAAACGCTTAGCATTGGCGACGATTTGTTTTTGATATTCGACAAATTCGGGTAACTTTGCTTGTTTTAAGGAGGTCGCAATAGCGGCGATGGCATTATTATGCGGACCACCTAATAATTATTATTGTTATTATAAATACTAACTTTATTAGAATACTTTTATTGTCAGAATTAATTATTTGGAATAATAATTTACCTTGTAATCCTGGAAATACTGCTTGGTTTATTTTCGATTCTAGATCATACATAACTTTTTCTCCCTTAGCGTTAACAGAACGTACGCCTTTTCTAAAGAAAATAAGCGCAGCTCTTGGTCCTCTCAAACTCTTATGTGTTGTCGTGGACACAATATCGCTGTATTCAAACGGACTTGGAGTAATACCTAAAAAATGTAGAGATAATAGCATATTAAATAATGACAAGCACATAATGGAAGGTATAATTATGTGAGTGAATTATAGCCAGTAAAAAATGACACAAAACCACTATCAACAGTCAGTAGTAGTCAGCGAGTTGTTAAAAGTGACAGTTGTTTATCTTATTATGTACCTTAAAAATAACTACTGTCATTCAACAGACAGAACTGGCCTGTGATTGGTTCACAGTGACAGTTGTGTTTTATTATGACAGTTGTGTTATGACATATGTGTGTCATAATGCTTCACACAGATCTACAAAAACTCTATGTTTGATTATGGTGGAATTGTTCTCGAATGCTTACAAGTGCAGTATAATTCGTAAGGAAAACACTATTCATAACTTGTATTAAAAAATTTTTAAAAATTTATTCGTAGTAACTACGAATAAATTTTTAATACAAGTTACGAATCTATGTTTGATGTTCCCATCAAATGGTCTTTATGTTTTATAGTTTGTAAATGTTGTTTTAAACTTTAAGTAAAATGTGTGAAAAAGAAACAATATTGCCATAAATAATTGACATAAAATTAAAATAATAATATGTATAGGCCAATAAATTGGAAATTGTAATGACCACATGACCTTGAAATCACTATTTTGTCCGCTCTTTGCTTATTAACGAAAAAAACACAGATATGTCATTCAACACAAAACAAAAAAATTACCTGCTGCAACTAAACCAGAAATGTGAGCCATGTCGGAAAATAACAACGCTCCAACATCGTCACATATTTCACGGAATCTCTTGTAATCCAAAGGTCTTGAATAGCAACTCACACCAGCAATGATAACTTTGGGTCTAAATTGCTTTGCCATTTTCGCCAACATGTCATAATCAATAAGGCCAGTGATTGGATCAACCTAATTAAAAAAGTATACTTTATTTCTCCATTTCAAAGAAAAAGACTACGGAAATTACCTTATACGACATTGATTCAAAGAATAGAGATGTTGCGGAAATTTTCTTCGTTGGCGTTTGGAATCCGTGAGTCAAGTGACCGCCATCGGGAAGATCAAGCCCCATAATACGACCATGGGGTTCGGCAACAGCTTAAGAATAATTTTTTTTCAAGGTTTTGAAGAGGAAATTTGGTATAAATTACCTGTGTATACAGCAAAATTGGCTGGAGAACCTGACAAAGGTTGTACGTTCACGCCCCATTCCTCCGGTTTTAGATTAAACGCTTCTAAAGCTCTTTTTTGAGTCAATATTTCTACTTCATCAATCCATTCATTGCCTCCGTAATACCTATTAAAAACATAACATTAAAATACATAGTTTCTTAATAATCACTTTCAAACACAACCGCCAAAATAAAGGAATATGATTGGTTCCATGTAAGCCAGATTTACACTACGAAAATTGGCGGCCATCTTGGTAACTTTGACATTTTTCTGGAGGACAACAGTTTTGCGGTGTAAACATGACTTTGGAATTCGTATTTTTTTTCTGGCAATTTTCGATTATTAAATATCTAAATAATACAATTGCATACCTTTGTCCAGGGAGTCCTTCTGAATACTTATTGTGCAAGCAGGAGCTCAGGCATTGCAATACAGATAAAGACGTAAAATTCTCAGAAGCGATCAATTCCAAACTTCTGATTTGCCTCCTCTTCTCGCGCTTCATAATTTCGAATAATTCCGAATCGGAATCCCAAACGTTTGCGTGTAACATCGACGAACTCATCTTGGCGATCTGCAGCGAAAATTTACTAACGGACAACTGAAATGCAGCGCGATAAGTAACCGGTAAACTTTTATTAATAGGTTATGTCACGTACAACAAATGAATAAAAAACAAGTGCTAACGCGTTATTTAAAGAAGCAATTATGGACGATATGTTTGTCGAAACGATTTTAAATAGTCAATATCAAAAGCGGTGATAACCTCTTCCACCTCGTGATTGTGAAATAGTAACAATATATGGTGCGTGGAATTTAAATTAATTGCAATTCAAGTCAGCGAAATACGACACCCTTTGAATTTACTCACCTGCGTACTGTGTTTGACAACGTGGTTGACTGCAGGAAGTAGGCGGGAAAACATTGTTTGTTTTTTGTTCTTTTTCCAATTACGGATACTTAACCTCTAAATTCTGCTTGACTTTCAATAAATTAAATCAAGAATGGGAGATATCGTCAACGAAACGGACAGTGTTGTAACCACAGACTATCAATGTTATGAAAAATTGTTTTCTTTCATTGACCATTAAATTACAATTATCGGTGTTGCTATGCTCGGTAGGGGGTTCTGTTTCATAATTTATCGCGTTGATAAGAAGAGGTGAATTCCTAAAGTTAATCAAGTTTACTACAATGAGAAACTTGAATTCTTTCGCATGGTTAGAACTCTTGATTACAATAGTGTATTTTTTCGTTAAAAATACGAATTTTTCCGCTTTACAATGAAGAAACAAAATATTGTCGTTCTCTTCGGGAAATATTTTAACTTTACGAAAACAAAGTTGACGTCAATGTTATCAAAATAGAAGAATGTTTTTTAGACCAACTTATTTGGTCATATTTTGATGCAAGTTGCTTTTTTGTAGGTTTGTATTTACAAGTTGTGTTGTTATCAAAACTTCTCAAAACAATATATTTGCGTCCTTTCTCCATTTCATCATACGTTTTTATGTGGCTTATCTATTACATATGTTTTGTCGAATAATCTTGATTTTCCATATGGTTTTATAAGTTCTATTTAAAACCATATTTTCAAAACCATAATGGTGTATTTTGAACTACCATAGAGGGCGCCAGAGATAAAACACCTTTGTAACCAATCAGATCGGCCACATTGATGTTGGACTTGTGGCATATTTGGTTATTTATACATATTTGACATTTTGTGATGATAGATGTATTTATTTTGTATGAGCCGATAGGCTATCTTATTTTATGAACCAAAAATCTATATAAACTCATGTGTTTTAATGAATTGTTTCAAAGAAAGATACAGGCATCTCATAGCTGCATTTTTGTATAGGGATGATGCAGTGTTTTGCCAATAATTGTTAAATTACCAGTTCTGCAGTAAAGATGGCTATTTTTGAAAGTAAAACAGAAAATTCTAGATTGTTAATTATTTATTAAGTAAAAATCTAGCTACACAGAACGATAAAATCAGATGCTTATATTTGAAAACGATTGTACAAAAACAATCGGCGGTACAAAAAAAAAATTGCTAAACTTTTACCCCTTTTACCTCCTATAAGTTTTTCTTGTGAGGATCTTAGAAACTGGATATATTGTCTAACTTAATAGACTTAACATTTCAAGTTACCTACCATACCTGTAATTCTTGTAATAAAAAAACAACAGAGAGTAAGGTAAGATCTTAATACTTTTTATTGTTCACATTTTTTTGTATATTACAGCGACGCTATTCAATTATAAAATAGCCACATTTCGAAAAGGAAAAGTACATTTTGAATCGTCCTGAAAAATGACAAAAGTTTATTTCAACACAAATCAACACACTGGATTAACAATGAGCACCACGAAACGTGAAATCACAATAATTTATTAATCGGCTGCTCGATTTCGTTTTTCACATATTACTACTACTTATTATAAAAAGGTGGTATTATATTAGAGAAAAAGACTGATAATCGAAAAATGTACAAAAAGCGAAGAAATTCTTTTCTGTACCGTATTAACTGAGTTAAAAAAATTGTCAAACTAAAAGCATCCCGGTGAATAATTTTAAAATTACACAAATATATACAGAAATCATTCAAATATTCACAAATAATTAAAACGATTCATACAGAAAAGAATTCTCAGAGACTAACAAACAAGTTTTGCGAATAGTTTCTCAATGTAATTACAATATTGCATTTATTTTTTAACAGTTTATTAGTTTTTTTATGTAAAACCTAGATGTTAGTGTTCATTTACAATTCTATGTATATTATATATAATATATACGTTATCCACTTGCCATTTTGTTTTCTATTTTCCACATAAAAATGAATAAATACATCTTAAACGCTACAACATAAAAGAATAAGAGGTTTATGGAGTTCAATTTGCCGATTCAATTAATGTTTTCACATAAGTTCATTCAATAAAAGTATCATGCCATCACTTCGTAATGCAAAAACAAGCACGCATCGTATTTCAAATACGTGTATGATCGATGAAGTTCCGCGCCAAGCATAAATTAAAAACTGTTGCAGGTCGAGAGACTCTTTTATTATCATTACTATATAAACAGTGTACATATCATTTCATCTAAATTATTGTTATCTGCTAATAAAAAAAACGAAATGACAATTCGAGACATTACGATGTTTCTGTCAATGCAACTGATCCGTATAATATATCATTTCTCTCGATTATATATATTTATATATAAAGGATCATACACTCATTTAATAATGTAAATCCGTGCCAAGTTAAAAGAGGAGTAATAAAAGATTAAATAATGCGACTAAAGTTTTAAACGATAATTAAACTTTCAACAATATTATTAGTTAATAAATTTCAAATGTATTTGCGTGTGTGTATGTGTGAGAGAGAGAGACACACGGAGAGAAAAGAGAAGTTTGTCTCTCCTTTAAGGACATTGACGATTATGTACAAAAAAAGTCGTGTTTATTAATTGTTTTGCTTTTTTTTTTTAATATATACGTACGAGAGCGTTCTCCGTCAGTAATGCTTTTTGCCACGCGACATTTAAAGGTGTTCGAAAAGAATAATATTTCCCACTTTAACCGCGGTTGGGCAGATCATAGTGTTTATGTACCGGTGTTGTTCTCTTTCTTTTGTTTTTAAAAAAGCTTCAGTCTCAGTTATAAATTTTGATGGCTTTCTCTAGGTAATTGAATCGAGCCCTCTTCGGTGCCTTGTTCACATGCTCCAGTCCCAACCATGGCCTACCAGCTAGAAACAAACACAAAAAAACAATTATACCACTTTAAGAAAGGACAAGAGATAAAATCTGCAAAAACTTACGTTGTGAAGCATGCGATTTGAACTCGGTTATATTTATGGTGTAGTCGTCATCGCGAATGAATTGCGCCTGATTCATGGTCACTATTGCAAATTTAAACTTTTCAAATTCCTTTTCTGGGAGTGCTAATTTCTTCTGGAGACGTTCTGGAATAAAAAAAATCTTTTGTAGTTTTATTTGCATTTACAGATTAGTTAAATCTATAAGTCAAGGAAATAAGAAAAACAATTTATCATTGATGAATTTATTTATATTTTTAATTATGTTTTTCAAAATGTTTAATTCTTTTTGGTTTACTGGTTATTATTATTACTGGTTTTAGCTTATTTTCATTATTGTAGTTTGGTAGTAGATTTTACTCAAAATTTATCATCTTTTGGTTTTGCAGAGAGTGAGTATGAGTCACAACTGGCGTCTTAGAACAGCACCAATTTCGATCTGTCAAAGTTTCGTCCAAATTTTGTCAAAGTCATCTTCATCTCTAGTCAATAGTTACAGATCACCAAATAAGAAGTTGCACTGGCGGTGACTACTTCTTGTTTGGTGACCTGTACTTAGAAATCACTCTTTGTGTCCTATCGACAAGCTACTATAAAGATTGTAGACGTCCGCGGTCTGAGTCAATGATATATTGATTTCCGGGTGGAAACCGCGTTGAGGACTTTGAAGCCGTCGATGTTTTGCGCTAAGTTATCAAACCAAATGCTAAGAAAATCTTCTTAGCACTTGGTTTAATAACTTAGTCCTGACGATGCCTCTTGCAACAGAGCGCGAAACGTCGACTGCTTCAAAGCTAAGAAGATCTTCTTAGCACTTGGTTTGATAACTTAGTCCTGAAGATGCCTCTTGCAACAAAGTGCGAAACGTCAACTGTTTCAAAGTCCTCAACGCAGTTTCCACCCGGAAATCAATATATCAAGGTTCTATAACATGTGGTCAACAATTTTTTGTACTTTTTAAGGCTATTCACTAATTTTCTATCTTAGAAGTTCTATTCTAAAAATTTTAATATAATGTTTGGCCTTTTCAAGTGTTATGTAAAACTAATTTTTTTCTTAATAATTAATTGATTTCCAAAATGTGCAAACTGTGTCTCAATTAAATAAAATGCCCCAAATGTTAGTCCTCAGCTATCAATCAACCTAGATTTAAGAAAAAATTTACAATTGAAATTATATGTATTAGTACATACCTCTTACTCTGGAGAAGGGCTCTCCCTGCTTTACTTTTAGTAGGAACGGTGAACCAAAAGTGGAAAATACTTCCTTGTAGAAGTGAGCGCATGGAACAAGCATTTCATCGTCGGCAATGTGAATCTCGTCCCTCGGTACCTCCTCTATTCGGTACGTCTTAGACGTGCACAGCGTAAGACCTTCCAGCGGAGTGTCCTCCTTCGGACCTAAGGCGACTTTATTACAAGACACTTCGGTTAACCTAGAACGAAATAAAAATTAAATTTGTACTTCACTAAACAATAAACAATGTCTCTTAAGCACTAAGCGGATGGTCTAATTAGAAAGAGAAAGAAAAAGAAAAGGATGAGAAAAAAAGAGGAAGATGAGGAAGAAAAGGAAAAAGAACAAAAGGAAGTATAAGAAGAAGAAGGAAACAAAGACGAAAAGAGGAAGAATAGAAAAAGAAGAAAGTCCCTTAATCGCTTAACTGATGGTCAAATTAGAAGGAGAAAAGTAAGAAGAAAAGAAAGAGGAAGAAAAGAAGGAGGAAAAAAGAAAAGGAAGAAGAAATGAAAGAGGAAGAAGAAAAAGAGGATGAGAACAATGACGACAGACCAAGAACAAAAAAAAAACATGGCAAACACACCTTTTCCCAACTGTAAAATCAATATACCAAAACTAACCTGAGCTTGCCAGTGCTGCCCTCTGGAAAATCGACTTGCTTCTTCGCTTCCTCGAGAAGGTCCCCGACCGTTCCGTTCTTATTCGGGTAGAGGATCAGCTCCTTCTCGTCGCGCATCTTCAACCCGATGAAGTTGCACTTGAACTGTTTCTTGTTCTCCAGTTCGTTGACGCGAATGCTCAACTGCTGGTAGAATATCTTCTTGGGCATCTTCGGCTTCGTAAATATCAGGAGATCCTTCAATGTTCCCTCAAACGTACACCGTAACGGATTTCCCGGGCTATCCTTATAACTGGAGGAATTATGAAATTAGTAGCACAGCCTGGCATAAAATTGCTAATCCGTTAATTAATGGTTATTTTCCATGAACAAATAACTTTTAAAGTGAATGACAACTTAACAGTTAACGGAAAATGAAGTAAACTGTTCAGTTGTTATACTTATTATCAGTTTTGTTAACTTCCTTTACATTTTTGATTAACGGATTGGGAAAGTTAACATTTTGATTAATGGTCTCACCATCTTTGATCTTGGGACTTACTTTTGGCATTTAAAGAACTGTAGGAGGTATGGATCGGTTCCGACGCGTTGCGCGACTGCTCGGGCTAGCTGGTCATAGGTCATTCGCTGGGAGAGTTCCATGGTGAAACCCTGGTCGTTCGGGATGCATTTGTCGACAAACGTGACCTCTACCCTATGGAAGAGATCCTTGAAGAAGTCTACGCATGTAGGAAGATCGGACAACTCCTCCCTGTCTTCCTTTTCGAAAACTATTATATCCCCATCCATTAATTCATCTAAAACCTGCTCAAAGGAATCAATAAGTTTACAATAAGTTCTTTCTTTTCACCATTTTTAACAGTTTTCCTAAAGCACAGTTTACACAGGTCAAGTTTACTGGTGGCAAGTGCTGTCCACCACTAAAGTTGCCATGTCTTGGTACCAAATTTTATTATCAAAATTCGACCACAGAAGTAGAGTTGCCATCACTGTTATAATAATAAAAATTATTATCAAATATGATATGTTTGGTCAATAACAGTTATGTCATAAAGTCTACGACAGGTCAATTTGACTTACCCTGTTTAGACAGGGTAAGTTTAGTGACGGAAAGGGTTTCGGCCACTAAACTTGCTAGCCAGTTGATGTTTACAGCAAAATATCCTGATTTTCACCATTCTACACCAAGTTTTTTTCAAAAACACTGTTTAGATAGGGCAAGTTTAGTGGCGGAAAATTTATTCGCCACTAAACTTGCCATGTCTAACCACTTTTCTATGTTTGTTGTTTTTTGACACCTTGATAATGTTGACATTCCCAAACTTTATGCTCAAAATCCCACCACAGAAATAAAGAGAAGTACAGTTGCTGTCAAGTGGAAAGATTACTTTCCTGTGGTTTAGACATAGCAAGTTTAATATGGGCAGTACTTTGTGCTCTCTAAGTGGTGCTTAAGTTACAAAAGTATCAAAATATTCCTAAAATATGATATGACTCTTGAGCTTTTGAAGAAAAGAAAGGACTTGTTCAAACTTACCCTTTCTAATGGAGTATTCAAATCGTTAATCCTATCAACCATATTCGGCCTAATTTCCTCGTAAAGAATAAGCTCCGTGTCCCTCGGAAAGCCGGCGCGCTCGTTCAGCATCGGAACGATATCCGACAACTTGCTAGTGACAGCAAGATAGCCGTGCCCGCAATAATGGATCTTCTTCTGTTTCGGATCGTACATCTTAAAGAACATCAAAACATCGGTCTCCTTATCGAAAGGAGCCAACGCCGTCAATTCCGAGTCGGGCGGAAGCAACTCCAAGAAGATATTCCACGGATTCTGGTTCTCCGCGGCGTCTATGACGCTCTTATGCAGGTCCTGTTCCTGGTCGAGCATGCTCGGGCGGAAGGTGTTATTGGAACGCGTGCCGAAAGGCCATGGGCGTATCTGCTCCGGCGGGTACTTGAAACTAACGGCAAGCATCTCGAGCATTTCGGCAACTGTGGACGTCTTCTTGATCTTGAACACGCGGTAGCAGGACTTCTCGGGATCGTACAGGTCGTTGCCCTGGTGGCCGTCGAATGCGTCCTCGAGCAGGATGTTGATCGTCATGTAGAGGTGGGCCTCGCTGCGCTCCTTGCGACGCACCTGCTCCATTCGTTTCTCCTCGGCAAGACGGTCGGCTAGTTCGCTGGGTATGTCGACGTCGGTAACCTGGGAGAATAGTTTGGATTGAAAAGGCATAATTTTAGTCATTAGAATGTGCATTGTTTCTTTTTTTAATACTTCAGACTTAAATTAATGTTTAATTCCAAGAGATAAAAATTTACCATTAAGGAAAAGGTGGATAATTACTTTTTTTACTTTTGAGGATATCTAAAATTTTTATTATAAGGTAAAAAATACATTGTTGCCTGGTAACTATAGCACTCCGCCGATCACTTATGCTATAATTCTCTTCTTATTCAAGAATTGCAGGGCAATCAATTGTTGTTCCCCAATTCATGGGGTAATTTAGGCTGGTGTCTTTGTATACATTTTGAAACTTATACATGACTTTCAGAACAATTGAAGGACTCAGAATGAAAAGTGGCGAAAGACCATAGGAAACTATATATTTTTATCCACTTTTCATTCTCATGCCCTCAATTGTTTACCCTGCTATTTTTGTACATTTGAGTTGCACACAGGTCTGTTGCCAAACGGATTTGAAAAAATTAGTAACACGCTGATTGTTTGCAAACTCCCTATCAATAAAGAAAAAGAAGCTATATACAAAAAATGTGTATTAGTTATTACATTAGTCGAATGTGACACAAAAAAAAACAAAAGACAACGTTTCTTACAGCAAATATAGCAACGTAGAATTTTGATCAAAAAGCAAAGAAAATAAATTCTTCTCCCTTTGATACCATATAAATTACGGTTCTCAGTCTGGTAACATACCTAGGTCACTACTAGAAGAAAACCGAAACACCAAACACTTACTACTACCAACAAAAACTTATGTATAAAGGCTTTTACAAGGAAGAATGTGGATTTATTTAAATTTGTTGTTCTCAACAGTCCCGTCAATTTCCGATAATATTGGATCAATTTAATGTGAAAAGAAAGGTGTATTAAAATCAATAGGTAATGACATTTGTCTTGTTTAATAGATTTAATTTTTACGTGAAAAACAAACAGCAAAGAACTGACCGTCGGACAAGTGAAACCAAACTGCCATAATTTTAGTTCAATAAAATAACGATCTTGATTTTAGTACCAAAGCACTCCAAACGCATAAAATTTTGCGTTTGGACTGCAAGCGTTATGCTGCAAAACACAAAAATTCGCAAAAAATCTACAGTCAAATAATTGTAGTACAATATGGAAAAACGGTAAGAAAAATCCTTCAAAAATTTCAAAATCAAACTTGGCGCCCATAAGAAATCTAAATGTTTGCCATAGTTAATCCACCATCTTTAAAGATAACTTAAGTTCGCAATTGGACTTTTCGTGCCTATGCAATGGAATAGTTTTATTATCTATGCAAACGTCCAAATGACTGCTCTTTTGAGTAAACACAGCAAAAAAACAATGTTTCAAAATTTCAACCTGTATACAAAAAAAAATCATCCTGTATACGATGCTATAAAATCTCTACTGTTCCTCTTGACCAAAAGAAAACAAATGTCATTACCTACCAATTTCATTACACCTTTCATTTCACATTAAATTGACCTGATATTATCAGAAATGTTGCATAGCCATACATAAAGCAACATTACGTTGGATTAAAACGTTCAATTATAGCAAATATGGTATGGTATCAATCTTCACAATATAAGCAATTCTTGTTTATCAAAGAAATGCTTGACTTTACTTAATATTAATTATTTTACTTGATTAATACGATAATATGATTGGAATAATGAGCAATTGAAAATTTGTACATTATTTTTGGCCCACAATGTAAAACGCTCACTCAAGCTAAAAAGTTCACTGAAGATTAGATTTATAGCAAAACAGTCAGCAAGGCAATAATTTTGTTTTATTTCTTTTATTGCTTTATTCTTTTTATTTCTTTTTTATTTTCTTTAATACTCCGATGTTGCAAACCAGCTTTGCTGACACATCGCCGTTCAGGTAAGGCTCACTTATATTAGTTAGAATTTCTGTATTGTCTTTTGTAATTTATCGAGTTTTGATGTTGTTATATTATTTCTTATCTAATAAAGTTTATTATTATTATTATTATTAATGTTATTTTCCAGGGGATTAACAGTTTTTACAGTACTTAGAACTCATAAGCTTTTGACTACAATTAATTTGTGTTTCAATAAAATCTAATAAAATGTTATTTAGCAAATTTACTTTAAAGCCAAGATTTTACTCAGAACTTACCTCTTTCAGAACATTATGCAATTCGGAATCTCTAATATAGACCAACATGTAGGCATTAGTGCAGTGTTTCACAGTCATGTTCATGTCCTCGTCGTGCCCACCATAGTTATACTCGATCGCTTCCTGTTTAGTACACCTCGACACAACATCGTCGTCAAACCTACACCACTTGCCGTCACCTACAAAACCAACGCAGAAAAGTATTTTTAAGCAAATCATTCGACAATAAAGCAAAATACCAACCTTTCGGGTTAATAAAAACGACGTAGTGGCCGCCATGATTATCTCCGGAGTGGACTAGTACCGCGTGCAGGGTATAGTTGGCGGGATTGGTGGGATCGGGCTCCTGCAGGTAACTGTCGAGAGAGATCTTCTCGTAGAACTCGAAACGGTCGTTGAACTTGACCGAACAGTCTGTGATGGGGTCGTACTGGAATCGCATCAGGTGCAGATGCAGAACTGGCGGGAAAGACGAGAATATGACTCCCTTCTCGGCATCCTGCAAACCGTGCTCGCCGGCATCGTACTTGTTCTCCCCGTCGAGGGTCTCGCGGGCTATGTAATCTTTGAAAGATTCGTCGACTGAAAATATATTAATGCATTAAATAAAGGGGTTAACACTGTACTAAATAAATTCTCTCCCACAGGGTTAACTATTGCATGAAAAGACTACCTAAACCAATAGCTAATATAATATGTTCATTACAATATTTTACATTTTTTGCCTGTTTTCTTATAAATAAGACAGTTACCAACAAAATCTATTTAAATGTTTTTCTTTTATGAAGCTTTGTTCAAAAATTTGGGACAACCATCTATGGCAAAGACCTTGCAAAATATTTAAGAAAAAGATACTAGAAGATACACATACAGACTGTATGTGTATGACAATGCTCTATAGCAGCGTTTCCCAAACTGTGTTCCGCGGAACCCTGGGGTTCCGCGGAACTCAGCGGCGCTTTGTCAAAACAAATGATTTTGAAAAATGTGAGCAGCCTATATTTTTTTGCTATTTCTTACCAAAACATAAATATTTTTGCTTTGTTAGTTTTTGAAATACCAAGGCGCAGCTAACGTGCCGGCAACTCAGCGGCGCACTACGTAAAAACAAATTAATTTGAAAAATATGAGCAGCCTTCATTCTTTTCAGAATAACTCGGAAACAGCCTAATACAAGTTGTTGTCAACACGATTAGGATACAAACCTGAATCAAAAACTCCAATAATGTACCCAGTGTTCCATTAAAACCACGGAACATAGGTTTGTATTGGTACGTCGTTGTAGAACTTCCTTTATATGTATATGAAAATATTTTCTTTTTGTGGAGCGAATGATTATCCACAACTTTTCAATATGGAAGAATCGTGTATTTCTTAAGACCATTAAAGCGGCACACGCCTATATGTCGGATACTAACAAAGCAAAAAAAATGTTTTTCGGTAAAATATTATCAAAAAATTAGCAAAAAAATATAGGCTGCTCATATTTTTCAAAGTAATTTGTTTTTACGTAGTGCGCCGCTGAGTTGCCGGCACGTTAGCGGCGCCTCGGTATTTAAAAAAAAAAAAATAACAAAGCGACAAAATACCTTTTTTGGTAAATAATTAGAAAAAAATATAGGCTGCTCACATTTTTAAAATTCATTTGTTTTGACATAGTGTACCACTGAGTTGCCGGCACGTCAGCGGCGCCTCGGTATCTCGAAAACTAACAAAGCAAAAAAATCGATATTTTGGTAAAGAAATAGCAAACAAATATGGATATAATAAATATGAATTTTCATTTTGGCAAAGTTGTGCTGCTGACTTGCCCGACCTCATCTAGCGTGGTTTAGTGCGCTACATTTGAATTTATGATCGTGTATATTGGGTTGGGTTGAAACAAATTCTAATGTAGACAATACAGTTTCCAGCACAATTTTAGAACACTTGCACGACTTGCAAACATCCATTTCCCAATATTTTCCAACAAGCCAACAAGCTTGTAAAAGACTACGAAAAGTTCATTAATTTCATTAGTGACTCTGAGTTGAAAGTAAAATATAAGGAACTACCACTAAATGATTTCTGGACTAGTTTAACAGAAGAATATCCCGAGATAACAAAACAAGGCATTCATATTTTACTTCCTTTTACAAATACATATTTATCCCAAGCAGGATTTTGCTATTGTGCTGCAACCAAATCTAAGTAGAGAAACAGGCTCAATGCTACACCGGATATGAGAATTCAGCTATCCAGTATTGTTCCTGATATCAAAAGAATTTGAAGAAGTCATTGAGTAGCATTTCATTATTTCCTGCTTGTTTATTTTATTACTTCCATTGGTTTTGTATTAAATATAGAACTAAACTAACTAGAATAAGTATTAGTTTTGTTTTAAAATGTTTAAATTTGAGAAAAATGTTTCTTTTATTTGCTTTATATGGTAAAAAGTTTGAAATAAATCTTTGTTTTCATTTCTTAATATTTATGTTTACTTTCTTATGTTATCTATTATTAACCTAACCTAGGAAATAACCAAGGGGTTCCATTAAAATTTACGATTAGTGAAGGGTTCCGTCACAGGAAAAGTTTGGGAAACGCTGCTCTATAGATTATATATTTTGCTTTGTGCTCAATAAGTCTATCTTTATCCATATTTAAATGACCTGTTTCACTTTGGATTTCTAAAAATATTATCCTGTTTTTATTGACTTTGATCAATTGAAAATCAAGATAATGTTGCTAGGAATGGGCAACCCAGAGTTTAGGAAAAACATTTCAGTAGGCGTTTTTGATATGATTGATTTCTTTCTGCACAGTAGCCAGTAGGTACAAATAGAGTAGACTGAAAAATTGCCACGTTTAACATACGATTGAGTTGAAAAAATTATAATAGGTTGTATGTATTATCAAAACCATATTAATAATATGATAATATCCATAAGAACAGTGTTCTATAATAGATGGAATGAATTTATATGCCTATTAATTTTATGAATCAACAAACGTTCTTACTTTAGAAAATATAAAAATTAAACCAGCACAATTCAAAACTTAGGATTTCTCTTGTATATATGGAATAATATTAATAACATATTAATGGTTAATGTCAATTTATAACAAAATACAATTTTTTTCTCAAATTTCTACAATAAGTTGTCCTGGTTTTCGTCCAAAGCAGCAAAATATTTTAGTAAAAAAAACTCACTATTCTTTTTTCCTTTAATATTAAGCTGAATGTCGTAGAAAGTCTCAGTCCGTGTGCTCGTGTAGTCGACGTTCTTGCAGCGTATATAAGATATCATCTTTCCTTCAAACAGCTTCGGTACAGTGCCTTCAACGCACGTTCCCTTCATTTTACTTTCCAACTTATCTAACAACACCTGCAAGAAACCGACCATAACCAATGTTAACAAAATTGATAACACTCAACACTGATAATACATACTCTTAAAAATTCTTGCACATCATGTTGCATAAACGAATCTAACGTCTCCCAGCCGAAGCTCTTAGTCAGCTTCTTAGTGCCAACCGGTTTGTCGCAGAACTGCAACTCGTGGAAAACGCGTTGCAGCGCCAACGCGACGGATTTCGTAGAATCGTCAGACTCTGTGGGCATCTTATAAACGGCCTTCCTCAGTTGATTTGTGAAGTACAACGTCTGCAGGAGTGAATTCATGTAACAGGTGGCACCCTGGTTCTTCAAACCCACATAACCTAAAGTATGATACAAAGATTAGACAAAGCAAAAACTAAACGGGTGGTAATATTAACCTGTGTGTTTCTTGCTGTCCCATGAGACGCCGTGAGGAGCATCGGCGCACACGTGCACCTCTAAGGTGATGGTGTCGTCCTTAATGAAGCCCTTCTCAACGTCTAGCACATCGTTCCAGCCCATGAAGTGAGAAAAGCCCCAGTCATTTTCCTGGAAGGGATGACAAAGGTAAGTACTTACCACAAAATTTCACAATCATTTCAAAAAGTTAATATAATTGTTAAAAACTGTATAAATATTATCTTATATCTTTTAGATTCACTCTATTGCCTTTAATTAGAAATAGATAGCGTTTAGGTAGAGGAAAAGTCAAAAAGTACTTCTTTTCTGTTGATACACATCTAAGAAAATTATTTTCTTAATTGAAATACATTCCTGTTTTGCACATAATGGTGTTTATGTAATACAAAAATATAATCAAAGTATAGAGAAAAAATTTGTATTTGACCCTACTTAAACAATTCTATCGCGCAAGATTTGAGATAATTGGCACAATATATCAAAAACCTACGACACTTAGATAAACTCTCAAGCAGAGTCCTCTGTAGACTGAAATGAAAGCTTTTTTCTGACACTGGGAAGAGGAAAGCAATGTGACTTTGTGAAGTGACGTTGAACATGTTTTTAAACTGGGCACATGCCAGTTTTGGTCTTGTGTGCGACAGTAAGGAAACACAACGTCAAAGAATTTTTTGTTTACTATTTTCATTAAATTTAGCTGTTTATCTAACCCCTCACAAAATATCAAGTCTACACTTTTAAAACTAACGACGCAGTTCCGACAGCAATGATGATTTCAGGCTGTTAAAAATCCTGAAAACTATATTTTTCAAATTGGACATAACACAAAAAATTGACCAATTGACTTGAAATTTGCACATCATATGCTTCATTACTTTATTTTGAAATTCAGTTGACCAGATTAATTACTTTTTTATTTGTGTCAAATTAATGAACAAAGAATCGATAATTTGTTACAGTTTTTGCTTATATAGCTGCTATTTTCTTATATCCTCAAACTTAAAAAATGTATTTGAGTTGTAGTTTTATATCTTAACTTTGTGTATAATTGGTGTATTGCTTTTTTTTCAGATCTACGGTTTAGACTGTGACGGGAAAGAAGTTTCGACATTTTATCTCTGTTGACAACTTCGAGCTAAAGTCTAATACTTTTTTCCCTTGTATAATAAATAACTATTTCTGTGAGAAACTATCGTCTGCGGTCATTTAGAATATTTTTAATACAAAATTTAAAATTAGTGAATATTTATTATAATTACCAGAAAATAAAAACCAAACTAACCTGATTTTTTCTTACTTTAAAATAAATTGACTTATTAACATGGAGCGCATAATGTAGAACCCTTGGATAAATCACATTTTTTCTGTGATGGGAAAAAAGTTTGACAATTTATCTCTGTTGACAGGTATTACCATGTCACTTGAAATTACTTTTTTCCCGGGAAAAACTGAGTATGTACTTTTTCCCCGTATATATTATATACGTATATACACATAAGCAGTGGCGGTCCGTGGTACATTTTGATGGTAGAGCCACACAGCATGAAAATAATGCCTTTGTTTTTAAAGAAAGAAAAAACTTTTTTTAAGGTTTATAATTTCAAACAGTTTTATTAAAGTTATGCATATGTATTTAGATAGTAAGGATAAAAAATTAACTGAAAATAATCTCAAAGTTATATTTTGCGATATATAAAGTCCTTTCTACGTTCTTTTGTAAATAACTTGTAAATAACTCATTCACCCGCTGATTAAAATCTTTGCTTTTAAAGCCTTTCTTCCTACATCGTATTCCGTTTTAACATAGAAAAATACAGCTCAGCTTCACCCATTAACATAAGTATAGTTATAGTCACTAAGATTTTTAAAAGTTTTATAGGTTCTTGTAAGGTGTTACCCAATCTTCTTGTAAAATTAGTGATAAAATTGATTGCTGCCAGCCTTTTTGATTTTATATTTGGTTTTTTCCCGTTGTCCCAGCTTTTCGATGAGAATTTTCAAAATTTTTAAGACCTTGACTGTGAGTTTTGTATGCCACCTGCAATTTTGGTTTTGTTCAGTGTTGTTATTTTTACCGGTCAGTAACACAATTATATCTACCTTTTTGAACAGAGAAGAACTATCGTTTTATAACTTTTACCAGTTTTGCGTCTACATCACTATAAAATTGAAACAACTCCAGCAGAAACACCCTGCAATTCTTCTCGTTCGTAAAGTACTTGCAGTTCAGTTTTCAATCTATTTTTTTTCCAAAGAAGGATAGAAACGAACTATTCCACAAAGAAAATTGTCCGGAAATTGCTTGCGATATACAGTAAAATTATCCACCGTGAACAAATTAGCAGCTACTAAATTTCCAGTAAAACTAAATCTCGTTCTTACTTTCGCTTACTTGCTTTGGCCAGTCTGATTTTTCACAATATTCAAATTAGGTAAAGTCCTACATAACTGTTTAATTTGCACTTTTCCTCAATAGTACATGTTAGAATATGCTTATTCTGTAATAATCTAATTTGATTTATTGTGTATGGTGCGGAACGCAACTTTTTGTGTTAGACTTAGACGATATTAGACGCGAAATACGAGTAACATATGCAAGCCGCACTCGATCGAGTCATCTGGAGTTTGGCCCCAAATACACATACAGAAGGCGACGTCGCTAGACCCCCCGTTCACCGTCCTAACTAGCCCTAACTAACGAACTGCCAGAAATAAGCTGGCACAGATGGCGGTATGATAGCTCGGTTCACCGCGTTGTGTTGGGGAGAGAAATGCGTTGCGATGTTTCACTACTCATTAAACTTACGCAGGTATTGTTTAACATTTAAACAGAGAACAAAAAGCCTATTTAGAATTAATTAAAATTTTTTGCTGAAGTTGAAACTACAGGTAGTGCCATGGCTCCTTGGCTCTATATAACAAGCCGCCCGTGCACATAAGTAAAGGTAGACATTTCCTTACAGTGGCGTAGCTACATATGCAGCGCCCTGGAGCAAGAAAAATCTCTGCGGCCCCTTGTTTTCAGAAGAGGTCTGGCATTTTTGAACATTAAATTAATGTATACCACTTACAATTGCAATTTTTCAATTCCAGATTGAACCAAAAACGTTTTATGTTAAAAACGAGTTTATAAATACAAAATCCTTGCGAAACTCAGTTTAGGGTTTTATGACAAAAAACAATTAGGCAACAGCTGGCTGTTTTCGAGTCCTAACAAATTAAAATAATCCAAATATTCTTCAAATGTGTTCACATGTGCTTCACAAGTGTTTTATATAAATAACGGTATCGCATTTTATGGTATTATTCTAAAACTAGTATCTTTTGCTAGCGTAGATAATATTTAAGAACATTTACACTAATTTTAGTTTCCGTAAAAACCAAGGTGGGTATTCATAAGCCATTTCTTAACCTTCTGAAGGACTATCTTGAAAATGGTCAAGTTTTCATTGCACGCTATTATTCATCTTATTATTAAATATGATGCTCAATCATGTTTTCAAATACTTGAGACGTGGAATGGATCCCCTGCATACAAATAACGTTATACGTTCTTTTGACGTATTATCACATGTCAGACGCATAACTTGAAAACACCAACTCGTACTTAAAGGATGTATAAACATTTTATGTATAGAATTAAAAGATCTATAATCACGGTCATCTATGACCGTGAATAACTCGCAGTTCAGACCCCATACCGAAGGGAGGTGTTTACACGTTATTTCTAATGCCAAATCAAAGGCATAATTAAAAATCCATCTGGGTTTGATTTTTTCCGAAGTGAATTATTTGTTTAATTTCACTGGGCTAAGACGCGATAGTCTACTATGCTCTTTCCTGAGTAAGACATAACTTACAACCTTGAAAACATTTTCACAGTTTAGGCGCAAGTTGGTTAAGATGCCACAGTATGTTTTTGTAACCCCATTCAAATGATAGTTAGGGAAATTTTTCAAGTTTCTCAAAGAGACTTTTTTAAATTTGTCAAAATTATTTGGATGTAAGCGTTTTAGGCAAATGAAACTTTTACCTAGCATTAAAATTTTGGGATTGGCAATTTCTTTCTTTTAAAATAAGTAACATTGTGTTTCATATTAACAAGAAAATACTGAAAACCACTTACATACTTTAAGTTTATGAGTAAATAACACACCACTTTAGTAAAATAATAACACTGATTTAAAGTTAACAATAAACTACAATAATACACTCAATAAATAAATAAATATGAAGTGCGCATGCTTAAAAAAAGCAAAACATTTACAGAAGTCAAATATACATGAAGTTATATATGTATAAACACAACGCCCAAATATATAAATCGAAATTTTTGTAATTAAGTCAAGATCACAAAACATTTAGGTCGTTAGAATTTTATTTAGAATTTCTGGCCATTTTTTACACAAAAGTTTTGTTATTTCTCTTCGAATTTTGCGCCCCCTCTACTCGTGCGCCTTGAGCAGCAGTTTGCTCCCACTGCCCCCCGTAGCTACGCCCCTGTTTCCTTAGCAATACAGGTCTAATTGTGTACAACAGCCTACCAGTTTAAAAATTCAAATATTACTTCGATTGACTTTAATGTACTGTAGTAATATGTTTTTCAATATAAAATCGTCATTTTTCCTGGTCACAGAAAAAAAAAATTGTATTATATACGGGGAAAAATGTTAGATTTTACCTCTCGTTTTTTTCTCGAGCTAAAATCTAATACTTTTTTCCTTAGTATAATAAATAACTATTATTTCTGGCTTACAATACATAGTTGAGGCGCAAACATCCAGTATATTTACTTTTCAAACTTCGTCACATATCCTCAAATACTTCTGCAGCAAAATCACAGAAACTTTTTCAAAATTAAATATGTAGTATTTGTGTAAAAACTACTGTTTTGGAAATAATGCATTTTTAGGTCAACTGTACGCCTTTAGCTTGGAACACTTTGGTTAGGGCTGGGATTTTGTATAGTACAGTAAAACCCCGCTTAACGCGGGGGATACGTTCCAATAAGCTCCAGCGCTAAACGAAACAGCGTTAAACGAGGCCATTTTAACACGTAAATAATAGGGATAAGTGAAAAAGAACGGAAAATTAAAAAAAAAACAGTTTTTTATTTAATTTTGTAACATTTATTTGTGAATACTTTTTTTATTACAGTAACTACAGACTTTAGTATGGCTAATATGTATTTTATTCATAAAACGTTCATGAAAATAAATAAAGATCGAGTACAGAAGTTATGTTTGTGTCGACGAAGGTCCTGCTTCATTTGACATTTTTTGTTTTTTTGTGAAAAAGTCATCTAACGTCGTTTGCCTTTTTCTGTTACGTTCAGCAAGCAATTGTCGATAGGAAGACATCGCATCAAATACACTTCGTCGTGCCTTTGAACTTCTATCAAAATTTGCATCATTTTGAATGAATTGATCCATTATTTCCGTTATAGTGGCTAAACTTTTTTTTAGAAAATCCGTTGAAATTTCCGTTGGCTCCTCATCTTCGGAAACGCTCACTTCGTCATCTTCGGGCACTTGTTCTACTAATTCTTTAAGATCGTCGTTGGATAGACTTTCACCAGTTGTAACATGCAATAATTCTTCAATATCCTGCGCACTTATATTATCCAACCCGCTTTCATTTGCTATCCTGACAATTTCGTCGACATCAACATTGGATTCTGTTGTGTCAAGATCATTGCTTAGCTCCGGCCATATATTCTTCCATACGCCTTCAAACATTTCTCGGTCACCTCATTCCAGGAAAGGTTGATGTTGTCTACAGCATTCATGATATTGTAGTTTTTCCAAAAATCTCTAATGGATTGTTTATCTTCTCCGTCGGTGTTATCAATCAGCTGTCGAAATGTCCGGCGCAGATAATAAGCTTTGAAATTTGCTATTACGCCTTGATCCATTGGTTGGATTAACGATGTTGTATTAGGGGGCAGGAAAACCACTTCTACTGGAATGCATGTTGTTAAATCGGATAAATGCGTTGGATGGGTTGGAGCATTATCAATCAAAAGTAAAGCTTTTGGTTCTAGTTTTTTATGTTCGCAGTAGCGTTTAACAGACGGGCAAAAATGTTCGGTAAACCAATTCTCGAAAATTTTCATAGTGATCCAAGATTTTTTATTGGACTCCCAAATTACTGGCAAAGATGTTTTTGAAATTCCCTTCATTGCTCTTGGGGTTTTCGAATGATAAACAAGTAGTGGTTTTAATTTACAGTCCCCGCTAGCGTTACCGCCCACTAGAAGTGTTAAGCGATCTTTTGCAGCTTTAAATCCTGGTGCTCGCTTTTGTTCACGTGATAAAAATGTACGTTTTGGCATTCTTTTCCAAAAAAGGCCCGTTTCATCAACATTGAAAACTAATTCAGGAGGATAATTCCCTCGTTCAATGATTGCTCTTAATGTCGCTGGAAACTCAGCAGCTGCCTTTGTATCTCCACTTGCTGCTTCACCAGTAATCTGTATGTTATGAAGATTGTTTCTGTTTTTAAATCGATGGAACCATCCTCGGCTAGCTACAAAATTTTCACTCGTGTCGTCTTTATCATTCTGAATATGGTTAAAAATTGTTCTCGCCTTTTCCATTATAATTGCTTGACTTAATGGCATATTACGTTCAACTTCATCGTCAATCCAGATGGAAAGTCGTTTTTCCATTTCCTCTATCACACTGCTTCTGGAACGGGTAATTCTAGTTGCAGAAGTCGTTGTAGTTGTAGTTGTTGATGAGACGATTTTTTCTTTATTTTTTAAAATTGTCCGTATTGTCGAAGTTGACAAATTTAAAGCAGTACCGACATCAGTTTGCCGTTCACCTGCATCTAATCGTCTGAGCACCTGCATTTTAGTTTCTAGCGAAATGCTTTTTCTGGTCGATTTACTTCCTTTTTCTTTGCAATCACCCATTGTAAAAACTAACAAATGCCGTCTTTATCACAATAATATAAAATATTATGTTTATAACTTCACACACACACACTAACGTTTATGGCCGATCATAGATCAACTGTGACGCAGCAAAGATACGGTCGTACTGCTATGATACGCGCTAACAGACTGCAAGCGAGTACCAAAGCAACCAAATAGTGCTCGAATTCGGGGAAACCCAATACCGCGTACGTTTTCGGGGAGGCCCAACACTACCGCGTAATATCGAAACAGCGCTAAGCGGAGCAGCGTTAAGCGGGGTCTTACTGTATAAACCTGATGTGCATCTCAAAAACTTACCATCCCGTGTTTTTGCGATGCACATTTAACTGACTTAACGGGTTTTGCAGGTTTGCTCCTCGGGTGTAATGTTAAGAAGAGTTTATTTTAGTAACAATGTAACAAAAACACCATACTTTTTAATTAAACTAACAAATCACAACATAAACAACACAATATTCACTGAAAACATATATATGTTTTCAGACAATTTGTCCTTAATTCAGTTATTTGGAAACGAATCATATTATTTATTGACTGGTTAAAATAATTTTTACTATGTTACAATATCACTCTGATTACCAAACACTATTACCAAAAAGTTTCACAATTTCACAATGTAGACACAATTTTCAGTGGCTCATTGACGTTTGGAAATACTGTTTCTAACATTTAATTTTCAAATTTGCAACAATTCATTTGATAATACAATGATACTTAAATAGAACACGCTTCTCAAGAACTCAGTAGAAAGATCATGTTCATAAATGTTTACCATTATTTATTGAATACAATTCAAGCCCTAATAAATAAATGGTAATGCTTTATCAGTTTTACTATCAATTAAAATTCATTATATATTTTTTATTGTATCGCGCATGAAAATGTTTTATTTTAAAATTCTTTAATTTGTCTTGTTTTTTTTTTTTTTTTTTGATAAATATTCAGATGTAAAATACTTACATTAAATACAGTTGGCATTTAGACTTATATTCTAAGAAACATTACAACTCTCAATCATCGAAAAAATTCCTCTAATCAACTGATAACTTCAAATTGACTATAATCCGTTGCACGCGCACAATAAAATTTGACCACCGACTGATAAAATACCACCGGTCATTATTCTAATTGACTTATCATCGCATTATCTATAACAAATAAAGGCAAGTAGGCGTCGGGGAATCAACTTACCTTGGAGTAGAACAAATGCTGAATCTTTCTTGAGAACGACTCAACGTCCGGTCTGACTGACAATAACCGCAGCTCAGCCAGCGCATAGCAGGACCAAGAACTCGACTCACTTTCTCCGTTGCATTGCAAGAAAAAGCCGAGAGACTTCTGAGCCGGAGTCCTTTCCTGCGCGTGACTGGTCCGGGGCATAACCATAATCTTCCACGGAAGGTTGCGTACGTAACAGGGAGGCGACAACACTGAATCCTGTCGGGAGAAAACAAAAAACATGTAAATTAAGTTCTATGCAAGATCTTGTATATACGGAAACTTTTGATACATTCGTTCAATTGGAATTTTCCAATGAATTGAAATTGTACATATACAGATACTAATTACAAATTTTGTTGTTATTACTGGCATTCAAAAATGTACTGTAACAAACTGTTGCACCTTATGACAAAATATTACAAAATTCCGAAGATTTAGAAGTAGTAATAGAATCAAATTGTGTATAATAAAAAACATGTGTAGTGAATTCATATTTATTTTATCTAGGTTGTTCGTTAGGAACTAGGAAAAGGCTGCACTCATCTAGAAATTTTGTCTAACTGAAAGAATAATACCTAGTATTCCAGAGTTCTAAAATTAGTACAGGATTTTAAGGCTTCTGAAATTAACATTTGCTACCGGGCTTAACAGCATTTGAAATTGAAAATATCTAATTGAAATGGCGTATCTTCTACAAAAATTCAGATATTAGAATGAACCAAAAATCAAAATGTTGAGAATTGATATGGTTTGAAAATAAAGTACTTTAGCACTTGCTGAGGTCATTAGTTATTTATTTTACGGCTTGTCTAAGAAGTAGACCCCAAGCCTCATTATAGTTTACCTGGTGTAATCTAGTGTATTTTTGGTTTATCAAAATTACAAGGATATGATATGTTATAATTGACAAATTTCTTTATCAAGTATCAAAAAAAATAACTAAAATCAGTCATAGATTACAAAAGTTATTGTCATCACAGTTACCCAAATAACAGTGTAGATTTGGTTGAATTAAAAACTTAATCCACTTTTACTAACATTTCAAAATCATTTGTAAAGAATTAATCATTATTTTAAAACCATAATTTGTATATTGCTACATTTGTATATTGCTATATTAAAATCAGTTGTAATTTATAAACTATATCTTGACGACTTTCTCCTTAAAATGGTATAGACGGTTTGATAGATGCTCTCTTAGAATGACATTTTTTTTAAAACTAAGACAGAATTGCTTCATGTGACGGGACAAATTGTTAAAATGCGTGATCGTCCCTCTCGATTCGGGACAGCCTAGTGTAATATCTTAAATTTATTTTTTCTTATGTTAAATTGTGAACTCTGTTCCATAACATATTGTAAGAAGAAACAGACAAAACCCTTTTAATTGTATTAACACAGTATACCCATCGGCAAAATACAAATTTAAAAAGTTATGTTATTTGTCATTTATGATATTGCATTAATTGTTATGTCGTTAGCTTCTTCAGAGCCAGTGAATAGTTATCATACCAGCTAATTAACGTACCTTATACAGGGTAATAAATAAGTATAAAACAATATGAAAATGATGTAATACATACTGTTTCATTAATACTACTCAAATAAATATACAAATTGTTGAAGCTCATCCAACACTTGTACCTGCAGAAGAGCACCAATACGGTTCAGATATTGAAAACCAGGGTAGTTGCGCCTTTATGGGGCCCCAACCCAATCAAATTTAATTTTGGTGGTCCCATGTACAATGTTAATTAAAAATCATATAAGAATTCTGAAAGCTCTCTTGCAGACTGTTTTTGGTATGCTCATAACTTTAAACGCTTGTTAATTTTGGTTTAACTATTTGAAAACTTAACTTTACTCAAATAATAATGTTATCTGTATTTATCATCAAATGTGTAAAAACACAAACAAACGTAAAACAGAGACACATGACATCAGAATTCAAATAATTAAACAATTCTGGGAATAGATTCTGTACCACCATGAACAGGGCCCCAAATATTTTATCAATTTCAGTAATACACATTACTGACCTTAAGACAAAGGAAGTTTTCATAGTTATCAAAGACATTTTGAGAACATTTTTCCTCAATGTCTGAACTGGATTGATTGTCAATCAAATGATTAAACATTCTTTATTTATATCAAAAGCAACAATGTAAATTTTGAAATAACATTTTCAAGTTGTTTTGAGGGTGTGTCCTAGGCCACACGAAGCAATATATGGTTTATGCATCGACATTAACTATTGATAAAGTCACTTTAATATTAACTAATATTAACTACTTCATATCACACTTCAAATAGTAAAGAATAAACTTGAAAAACTTTATTTTTTAAAGATGTCAGTTTTACATTTGATTGTGGTTTTATATTAAAAATTATACAAATGTAACAATGTGTTTATGAGAAGAAACTAACTTTCTTCAAAGTTTGCGTCAATCGTTACACAAAATTTCAAAGATGCTTCGCTTACAGACACACCCAGAAACGATAAATGGCTAAAACTTCTTAAATACAAAAAATAATCTTTTCAATCAATGAGGTAGCTCAAAATTGAATATTTGTGGTACACTAGTCCAGGGTTTTTAACTTTAAAGTCATCGATCTGCTCTTCTTCATGTAAAACAACACAAACAAATTGAAGATATCATAAAGATAGTTGCTTTGTGTTTCGTATAATTTCTAAATAATAAGAAACTCTTTGTTGACGTTCGATAGTGATGGAGAACCACAAAACGTTTAGCCTTGTGCGATCGTATATTCAGCGACATTACACCTGCTACTAATTAATAAATAAAAACAGGTACATAATCATCTCCACAGAGATTAAAGTCTATAATAAAAACCAAATCTTAAAAGATAAGATGGAATCTTTGCATTAATAAATAAAGACCAGAATTTTGACTGATCTGCGTAAAAAGTGATAACGAAGTGACTTAAATGACAGAAATAAGCTGCGTTTTCAATGACGGGATATCTGTCAGAGTACTGTCAACAAACATACTAACCTTAAGTTTGCTAAATTGAGGAACTGTGAATCTGAAAGTAGCTTCTGAGCGTGCATCGTCTTCCTCCATCTCTGCGTCCTGGGAGCCGACGCTGGGATCGGGTGGTAGCTCGACGTCTAAGATCTGGGAGTCCATCTCTCCACCGCCACTATCTGTTATATTTATATATTCCATTGGGGTGACTGTTTTGTTTGAATATAAGAGAAGAAAATGGTATCTTACAGTGAATAGTACTTTTTTCTTGCGATTGGTTACTGGTTAATTTAGATCATTTTGGATAGTGGTGTGGTAGCTGGTTAACCTTTCTGGGAAATTGTCAAGTTGGGCGGGATGCGATTTTTTTTTTATGGGGATCAAGTAAACAATGACAAGCAAGTGACTGTAGGTGACATGCTAAATTCGGTTGACAGGGCGGCTATAAAAGGCGAACAATTTACCTTCTTGAGTTTCCATCTCTTCTACGTCGTTGTTGACATTGTTTTGGGGGTTCACTTCGGTCCTCCGGTCTTGTCCTGTCACGTGGTTCATTGTGAGGGGAGGCGTCTTCGGAGCCACCGTTTTATCCTTGACGCCGGCCGTACCGAAAACACTCTTGCTCTTTTTCGCGGCAAGTACCGGTTCTTTGTATGATGGGTCGCAGTATACGTTGCTCGTGTACGAATTATTTTTGGAACTGGAGACAGTAGTCAATTTGACAAAATGCTTACTCGCGATGCGCCCAATGTCTGCTGTTTTTTAAACCCTCTGGGCGAGGGGCACGAACTAGTAACATATATACGCCCGTTACAGATATCCTGTTCACCTAGATCAATTATACGGGCCCGTCTGTCGGCTTTCCCTTGATAACTCGTTTTTCACCGTGCCGACACTTCACTCCGCACATCAAGAAAATAAACAAAATGGAGGCATTTCCATTGAGCTGCTCTTAAAAAATTTTCGACAGATTTTACAAACTGTCATTTCAACGCCACCTATTATCCAACTCAACAACCAAAACCATTAACACCCACACTATGATTTCTGCATTGCCGACACATTCCACACGATTCAACATAGCCAACAAAGACTTTTTCAAAGTTTTCATTTCAAATGATTTACAATTATCATAAAATAAGGTATGATTTTTAGTCAAAGCAATAGGTAAGTTTACCGGGAAAAGTTAGTTGAGTTATGAAACTTTGTATTTTGGCATAGCTTGACATAAGGGTTGCCAGATTTTCAACATCACTGAACCACAATCCAATTCCGGGAAAACAAGTTTTAAATTTCTTAAATATCTTAATTCTTTTATCTTGAGGAAGCCATTGTTTTAGGCTGAAATGTTACAGAAATAAATGAATAACATTTTCCATTTGTGTCAAATTTCCGAACATATTTTTATGTTTTATATTGAAAGACCAGGAAATAAAATAACTATGTGACTGCCCTTCCAATTATGTTAAAATTCTACCAGGTTTTCAAAATATTGTTGATTATATGATACTCAAAGATTGTACTTAATTAGCATGAGTTATATTGAAAAATCGGATATAAATTACTTATTTTTTAATTAACTTGTCAATGGTTGTTAGATGAATGCAAACAATCGATACATGTATGTAAATATGCAATAAAATATCCACAAAATCTTAGTGAATATGAATCATACTAGTTTAAAAAAATAACATGAATTAACAATTCTCTTGCATTTTTAGTCAGGATTTTTAGATAGAATGCGGAACTCGGGACGTTATTTAATTTTAAGTCATATAAAAAAAATTCCAAAAGATCTGTTATAAAATAGCACTCAGTATAGTTTTCATGATATGTGTTATGTGAAAATTTATTTTGGGCGTGTCTTTTCTACGATTTATAATAGTTTCTTTAGAGAAGAAACACAACATTTCAACAAAAAAAAAAAGAATTATAAAGTAAATACACTTAAATGAATGTAAAGTTTATTAAATCAACATGTTACAATCATCTCTTAAATATCCTCTGTTAAATTAATAAATAATATTGGAAAATCGCAAAGGATCTACATCTGAAAGAGCCGTTCCCTGATTACTTAATATATTAAAACAAACACAACGGCCAATATTTTAATTATCTTTAGCGGCGTGCCCTAATGAATCAAAAAATGCGCAACCAGACCCCGCGACTTTGATCTTATAAATAAAAGTTAAGTGTTTAAGAAATTGTCCCACGATAGCACAAACCGATGTAATTCCGGCAACTGCGCGCCCTAAATTTGAAAAAAAAGAAAAATTTAGCTAGCTAGGCAACAAAACGGAAATAAAACAAAAAATTGCATACAACGAAAAATCATATAAAACATCTCTTTTAGTAAAATATATTCAGTCACTCAC
Organism: Melinopterus prodromus; assembly: GCA_964023965.1. Taxonomy (NCBI): domain Eukaryota; kingdom Metazoa; phylum Arthropoda; class Insecta; order Coleoptera; family Scarabaeidae; genus Melinopterus; species Melinopterus prodromus. The sequence continues at coordinate 13,482,833 of OZ030396.1, forward strand.
GATCTTATAGTTTTTGTTTCTAGAAAAGACAAATACCTATGTACACGTCTGCATTCACTCTGACATTCATATGTATATTATATATGTATATATATATATAACTATGTGACTCGCTGATACACCTAGTCTAACTCCGACGATTCGATTATTTGTCGCTGTGTCGGAGTAGGCTGAGGAATCTCCTCGTCACTATCGTCGTCGGTGTTCAAGAACGACTGGATAAAGTTGTCAAAGAATCCCTTCCCGGCCTGCGGCGGTGGCTGCAGTCCGAAAAATAACTGCCCAATCTTGTCCAAGTACTGCGTGTAGCATGGATCCCGTTTTATGGATGGCTCATATTGTTCGCATAAAACAGCAAACGTTGCCATTCTTTGACTGAAACACAACACATGCATGAAGTCTAACCATTGTATCGAAAATTTACAAAATACATAAATGCATTTGTTCATTTATTATTAATAAGGTCCACTGGTCAACAAGGTTTTGGTAACTTTAATTACACTATATTTTTTTGATATCTATGTAAGAACATATTATAACAACTGGCATAGATATCTCCCCACTGGTCACAATTCTGAAACATTCTGGACAATTAAATTATTTCCATTTTCAGGTACCTAACCTGTTTAATTGCCACTGGAGCGTAGCCAATATGATCTACAATAATTATTTTATGTCCTACGTGATTATAAAGTGACATTTTGCATCTTAGATACCGGGGCAAAAACTGCTCCTTAACGCCCGCTAGGGCGTTAATGGTTGCCATGGTTATATGTCAAATATATCAAATATTTGTCATTCAAATTGTAAATTTAAGTCAATTATTGGCAATTAAGGTTATAAGTTTGACAATTAATTGTCTGTACTGTCACTCGGCAATGTCAATTATTGGCGATTAAGGTTATAAGTTTGACAATTAATTGTCTGTATTGTCACACAACTCCAAATTGTTTGTATTGTTATTCAACTCCGTAGATTACCATGTGACTTGATAAAGTCAAAATATTTATTAATATTCTTCAAACGGAGGAACAAAATCATTGTAGGACATACAATTTTGTATGCACCTCGGGCATTACTTGATGTTTATACCCTCGGGCGACTTAAAAAGCTCGAGGGCCGATATGCCCGAGGTCACCCTAGAGGCATAAAAACTTTTTTGAAATACTTTTTTTTTTACTCCCATTAATTAATGCATTAATGCATTCATTATCATGGCAATTTATGATAAGCAATACTAATCATTCCCCACACACATGGCAAATATTTCATTCCTGGATCCTCATTCCCCGCGAGTCGTGAGAAATATTTCATTTGTTTTTTAATACACTGCTTAGCGACATTGTCAAGGCATTGACAAGTGCATCTGAGTGACAAGCGCACCAAACAATTTTAATCTGTCAAAATCTTGTAAACCACAGCTGTAAACCGTCATAGTGACATACAGCTGTCCCTATATAATACATTAATTTATAAAAATTTATTGCATGGTCGTAGAAAAAGTATAGTATTCCATTCGCAAGTAATGGTAATTTCTTCATGCTGCAAACTTCATTCTTGTGAGAAATTGCTTACATTACTTGCTCATTGAATAATATACTAATTACTAGAAATCCTAAAAGTTTGGTCAGCTTGATTTGTTTAACCAATCCTGAATTTTCGTAGAGATACACTGTAAACTTCGAATAAAATTTAACCATTTTTAATGTGATATAATGTGATATCTCTTGATATAACAGCATACAGTCAACCTGGCATCACATGCAAACCAAAATTTCAGCAGTTTTCTGGTAGCACAGATTTTGCAAAGGTTTACTTAAAACTGTGTTTCTTCTAGAAAAATGTAGATATTTGGATGAACCAAAAAACAAAATAATGAGAATCGTTGAATGTTGGCAACCCAGTACTCAAGACCCTGACCAAGGTCCTTATTTAGTGATAAGGATGTCTCAAACTCACACAATAAAGCGCCATTTTGGTTCCCTAAGTATAATACCTAATCTGCATTTTTTCCCAAAAATTATATTTTTTTGTGTTTAGGAGCATCCTTATTAAATATTTTATTATAAAACAGTGCACAAAATGTATTTTTTTTTTGTTAGATAAGAACATTAATTATAAATAAATTGTAATTTTTGTTTCATTTATTTAGTACCAACCCCAACACCAATATATGTGCTTAAACGAGGTTTAAAAAAGATTCGTTTCAAAAGTACTCTTAATTACTATTCTAAATTACTATTTTAAAAAAATATTAGGTCACAGTTACCGTAAACAAAGAAACCAATTTATGCAAATAAGAAATTAAAAACGAAATAAATATCTTTGTCAAAAACTGCATTTACAGAATGAGTCATTAACATGTTGACTACCAACTACAAGACAACTTGTAGGATTTCCAACAGATTAACTCACATTTGGCAATCAATGTGTTAAAGTTGCAGTGGTTGTCGATATAACATTTATCTTAAAAGATAGAAAAAAAAAACATTTTATACAAAAGTTATAAAAGTGATTTTCTTCAATTGCAAAATTATTTTCGTTTACACCATCAGGATGTTGAATTTTAGTAGAAGTATTTTATTGGTTTTTTTGGTCAGATTGTACCCATGTAAACAAAAGTGGATTCTGAGACATTCACTTGTTTGTCTAAAATATTGCATTTGCAGGCCCTTTTAAAAAGTACGTAAAAACTAAATTTTTCCATATTTTGTCAAAAATTTTTATCAGATCATAAATAAAACCAATAGTAGATGTTAACTGCAATGTTCCTATTTTTTTTAATTTATATTCAGAGCTGTATGTCCTATATCTATTTTTAACTTTCTGTAATATTTTAAAGTAGTTTGATTTAACTACCCACGAGTTATTTAATGTGTTATTGAAGAGGTAATTTAGAACCTCTTTAAGTAATAAGTTTTGAAGATAGTTATGAAGCAACTGCCCAGTTGCCATTTTTAGACAAACAATTGACTATTTTAGAAACTATTTACCTTGTATAAGTACAACTTGATACTGTTGTAAAACAAAAAGTAGTCATAATATAGTATGATATAAACGGCATTCAGCATAATTGTTTTTCTGCCACGGCTTAATGCAACATCCTGTATAAATAAAAATAGTTTTGTGTTGTAGAAAATGAGGGGACAACCACCTTTTGTATATAATATTTTATATTATTATATAATATCTATTAACTAAATTTTTGATTCAATAGAAGGAAGAATTCCTATTAAATGATTATTCCTATCAGTTTGGTTTTCGTAAAGGAATGTCTACAATTCTTGCATTATCTATACTGATTTCAAACCTACAGAACATTTATTTACAGGACAAAAATCAGCTGTGCTTTTATAGATACTAAAAAAGCTTTTGGGCTCAGTCATTACAAGGTAAAGTACAGCATTTCCTTACCAACATATTCGTTCCTTTTCAAGGTGTCCCTCAAGGCTCCCGTTTATCTCCATTATTATATAATATCTATAACTTTGGCATTTATAACAATAATAATCAATTTTACATGAATACTTCGTTATATTCAATCCAATATGCTATCTGCATATTGGATTAAATATAAATTAAAAAATAAATATATACAAAAATATAATATACTACTTAATATATCACGGCGATTTATAAAACTAAAATAAATTTTCGACTGCGATAATCAATCTCCAAAAACTAATTGACCTGGTTTAATTTGTGGAGATTTAAGTCAAATCCGTGAAAAGTGTAATTAATAACGCCTTATCAAAGAATAAAAGATTCTTCCCCAACGATAATATGTATTAAGAAATAACACCATTTCATCCTCAAATTCATGTCATAACTATTAGTTAGTTTATACTTTTTGTTGGAATAAACATCTTGTTGTTATTGGTCATATAAAGGAATGATTTTTCCTCGATCTGTTAAACCTCTAGATACTAGATACAAGAATGAAAGAGAAATCATTAAAAATAAAAACATGTTAGAGCACTTAAATCTGCAAAGTAAAACCATACCATTCTTAAACTCTAAATTTTCCCCCAGTATTCAGACCATAACATATTTTAAAGATGTTTGATAAAAAGAAATTATCGCCATGTGCAGGGCCGATTTATCCATTAGGCGAGTGAGGCAGCTGCCTAGGGCGGCAGCCTTTTTTAGGGCGGCAAGTTTTCTTTAAAAACAAAACTTATAAATTTTTATTATATTTTCTGTTTTTGTCACCCAGAGTTGAAGTTTTTTTTTTCTAATAAAGTTATACTATTCTGAAAATATCAATTTTTATTTATATAAGGGGGCGGCAAAAAGAAAAATGCCTAGGGCGCTATCATGCCTTAACGCGGCCCTGGCCATGTGTCAGTCATACACAAATAAATATTTTACAGAATAACATATTTAATTTTAATCCATTTTTAAATATTAAATAATAATTTTATTTTTATAATAATATCTACCGATTTTGGAAACCTCATATTTACTAATTCATACAATGTACATGACAAATTGCATTATATATTTACTAATTCATACAATGTACATGACAAATTGCATTATAAAGTGTATCGTTTTGCTTTGATATTGCTTTAAAATCTGTTATGACTGAATTAGATTAATTCTACTATAAATTTATATCGGTATTGAATGTAGGACAATGCTTGTATTTCAAGGTTATTGGTGATTATTATTTCAAGTGGTAAATAATCAGTAGCTTAGATATAAATATAGATATGTGTGTGTTCCAAATTTTGCATAAATGCACTATGATCTCGCTTAACCTTAACATTTTAAAGTAGATTTTCTCTTATATAAATCTATATTATATTCTATATTATAATTACTATACAATCTCTAATACACATTTCCTGATTCTTTTGTTCATTTGCAGTTGGATTCTTCAGTTTCAGATAGTGATAGAAATATTTATTAAGGACGTTTTTCAAACATAATCATAATGGGATCGTCTGAAGGAAATTCTATAAGCATTGTTATTTTTTTAAGATTACTGATCATAAATTATATTTAATAAGAAAAATGTAAACCATGTGTGTATGTGTGTACCCGATTTTTATGGCGACGATTACAGAGAAACTACTAAAGATATCGGGACGAAAGTTCATATTTAGAAGTTTCATGACCAAACTTAGAGCTGAAAACCTTTTGGTTCAAAAGGGTCCAAAGGAACTGGATGTTTCCTCTAAGCATTTTTCAAGGATTTTGCAAATGAGCCGTCATTTCTGTAATTTCGTCAAAATAGTTAAATAATAAATTAAAGTAGAGGAAATTTTGTATAATTTATGTCTATGACATTTTTTGGTAAAATTAATAGTTTAGCTGTGGAGCAATTCTATTTGATCATTAATATAAAGTTAGCAAGGATTTGCCAGATATTTTTAATTCTAATGACAGTGGGTAGTGTCAAAGCCTGATTTTTAGACAATACCTACTGTCAATATCTGTCAAATCCTGGCTAATTTGTTTCATTTTAATACAAACACGATCGATCTCGATCAAATAGAATCTCATGCAGCTAAATTATTAATTTAACATATTGTATAATAAAGTCATGTGCCTGGCCACATCAGATTTTTTTATTTTATTGTAGTATTTTTTAACTACAATCAATTTGCCACAATTATGCCACAATTACCTATTAAGTTAATACAAAAAAATAATAGATAAACTGTTGAGTTCAGATATCAGAGCATTTCACATCAATTACATAATTTGCCAAAAATACAGTAATGGAAACTAAATGACTGCTCCGTATACACAAAAAGAACTGAGCAAGTTACAATTGATTTTGGTATGGTATTTTCTGTAAAATCTGAATCTGACGGGAGAAATTTCGAATTATGTCTAGATTTTGGGGAAAAAACAAGTATATTTACTTTTCTGTATACTTTTAGCAGTATTCTTTTCAAAAACTAGACTAAATACATGATTTTCATAAGTTTTCAGATTCAGATTCTACTGAAAAAGACACACCAGAATCAGTTAACACTTGTCCGATTTCTTTAATTGTCGGCCAAGCTAATCATTTAGTTTTATTTATTGTACTTTTAACAAATTAAGTAAATAGAAATCTGTAAATGTAGGATATAAACACTCAAAAAGTTATGATTTTTGTTTTAATTCATTTTTCTTAACTTTGAAAGCCAGTAGAAACCCCTAAATATTTTTTAATATTATAACAAGTGTTAAATACCGTGTACAACTTATAGCAACAAGTAATATGGCTACTAATGATAAAATTCATGGATTATTTTTTAATTATTTATTTATTTATTATACTAAAAAGCTAAAAAAAGGGTTAGCACCAAACAATGCAAAACATTATGACAGCAATGTATGAAAATATTTGTTTGTATAAAAACCTAGCCAAAGCAATTTGTAACATGACTACACGACCACATAGTTCTGATTACAAATCAGCACTAGTGACTAATAAAATGGCATAGGTATATTTGAAGAATCACTAACAGCCAATTTGACCACCAAGAAAATTATTACATACTTCTTTTGATTTAATTTTTAAAACAACTCTTACTGTACATTAACTAAGGAATGCCAAGGGGATTCCCCTTATACATTTGATAGAAATAGTTTTTCTTATAAAACACTCTCTAGTGAATTACGTTATAACTCGTTATATCATAAAATATGGGTTTTACTAACCTTTCGATAGCCTGAAGCAAGAACCACAAGAAATTTAACAAGGGCAGCAAGTACGGGGGCCCAGATCGCTTTATATTTGGATGCTGTTGCGTGTAACTCTTAAACGTTTGGTTTGCAGTCACCTTATTGCTTAAGCACAGATATTGGAGCACCACTTGAGCAATAAACAAGTCAGCTTCACACTGGAATCCCTGAGTCCTCTGAAATTCAATCAAAAGTCTTGCGCATCCCTGACCATCTTTGGAGTGCAAAAAGTGATGCCTGGCTTGAATATAATTTTTCTCATTCCAATAAACTTGTGCGATATTCTTAAAAATTAAAAACGGATGAGTACTTTTGAGTTTTTGATGTATGGATTATACAAACTTGGTGTAGAAAAGGGTGACCAAATTTTCCATCTGGGGATGACCAACGTATCGTCTTTACAATGAATGTGTCACGTTCAAGAGTGGAAGGATTAATTTTAGCGAATATTTTACATAATTTCGGTGTCCATTCCGTATAATCTTTATTTCCTGATTGGACTAGGACATCGACTAGTAACGTACCAAGGTCCGCTCCGCTTATATCCTAGAAAATACAAGCGTCAAGTGAGATCGCACCACGCGTGGTATAAAGACCTGATTGTGGTCGAGAAAAGACATAGCGCCCTTGTATAACATATCCAAAAGTTCGAGGTATTTTTTCTGTCCTAAGTACCTGAAAATTTGATAGTAGGTTATACATAGCAGAAGAATCTAGAAAGAAAGTTTCGGATCGCGGTGACTGCCGTCATTTGGGCTCACCTAAAATATAGCATTCTGTACATTTGATGTGCTTCATAGAAGTCCCCATTTTTAATGGAGTTATCAATCTTTTGAAGAACACGAGAAACACCGCGGACATTTACTGAAGCCATACTTATTTTGTATTATGTCAAGTTGGGCCTGGTGAGTTTATGTGTCATCTGATAGTCACGCCAGTTGGCAGCACTGACCGACCAACACGCATGCCTGCCGAAAAGCGCGAAAAACCCAAACAAAACGGAAATTCGAAGGGAAATCTTTTCACGATGACCGGAAAATACAGAACGCCCTATTATCGAAATCCAGGTGAGCACCCACTTTCTATTCGAGTTTATTTCGCAATGCTTATCCTAAGTTATGACTTGACATAACTGACAATTGTTCTGTTTGTTTGTTTTAGCCTCCCATGCGTTAGTTTGTTTAATTAGTTATGTTTAGTTATTAGTTTCCCTAATTGATGTCATGTCGCTTTTCATGTAAACACAAGATATAACCCTGTTGTCGGCATGTTTGACAGTAACATTTTACTTTATTGATTTATACAGTTCAATTGTCGCATACACTGCTAAACGCTAAAATAGGGTAACTGTTTCGAGGGGAGGTGGCAATGTTTAGAAGGATATATAAATAAAATATGCGCAATTTTGTGGCCAATTATCCAAAAATAAGTGTCTGTTTTGTTTGTTTTCAAGTGATTATTACTTTTTTAGCCATCTGTTCTGTAACCCCAATACTTTTTACGAGGAATTCAATTGGATTTAAGGTGACATTTAAGATGGCGGAGAAACCCAAGGCACAGTTTTGTTTTCTTTATGGCCGCCATCTTGGATTTGGCATTTTTTTATTCACGTTTTTCTTTTATTTCAATTAATGCATCAGCAGGTGTTTTATAACTGTAGATTTTAGGCAAATTCTATTTTTTACCTACATGGGATAACTCGTTTGTGCCTCTCTCTGTCAAATTTCGTTGAACTGGCTAATAGTCAAACCAGAGTATGTACTTTTTGTTTGGATTTATTTTAATTGTCGTTATTAAAACACTTTATAGCATTGAGATAATATGTCATCTCATAATTTTTTTTACAATTCATACATATAAGTACATTTTTGATTTTACTGAGTAAACTGTACAGAAAATAACCATTGATTTTTGTTATTGCTTTGTAACTGGAATAAACGGTGTTTATTCGAAACAAAATTATGACAGTACGCTTTCAATTGTTTGGTGAATTATTACAACACGGGACAAATATCAATGTTGGAGAGTGTACCTCGGAGGCAGCTATTGTATGATAGATGGCGCTCGGGTGCGGAAATTATACAAAACCGGGTCCGCCATTGTTACTAGTCGGCTGCCCAACAGCCGTGCCTAGAATATTTTTCGTAATATTTTTTCTGTGTACGAGACATCGAACGGGGACGTTTTTGAGTTTCAACGTGGGCGCCGGCTTTCGCACTAACCGCCACAGGACCGAATCGGGCGATCCGAGAGCCCTCCTAGGTACATTCTTAGTTAGATTTTTCAAACATCGATTTCATTTGCAATGGCCAACATCGAAACGGTGTAATTATTGCCCATTTGGCAGCATGCAACCCCAATGCGAGATGCCCGCTCTCGATCGTAGTAAGCCACTGCGATGTTTATATGGCTTCTAGAATTGTCCTTTTAGCGAATTTTCGATGTTGAATCTTATTAAAACGTTTGATTTGAATGCTGGTATATTAAAATTGGATATGAATATTTAATTTTTGATAGATTGTTTTAATATTTAACATAATACGTGCATGAATATTTAATAATTAAGCATTATTTTATGTTAGAACGTTGATAGGTTTTTGATGATGTTTGTTTATGTTTTGCAGGGCCTGAGGACTAGTATAGGAGGACAACAGAAGCAAATAAAGTCTGAACCTTGATGACAAGTGTGATTTAGTATATTCCTTTGTAAGGCAGTGTATTTTTAGTGACTTAATGTTAAGTTTGTGATAATCTCATTCATAAGACTGACTGTACAAGAAGAGATTACCTCAGAAGCGAATGGTCCGTAACATGCCACCTGATCGGCAATTGTGCTAACAAACCAAACGAAGGAACTTTAACTGGAATAGTGCGTAACTCTGTTTGCAAAGTTGAAAATGTCTGGACCACCGCATCACTCTCATGGCAGACAGGCACCTCCTGGCAATCCAGCATGGAATCATCTTCAGGTTAGTTCAATTGTTTTTTTTTTTAAATTCTATTATTACACTGTTAGAACTTAACATGTACCTTAGTTAATAACTTGTATCTAGATATATTAGAACATTTCTGGGACTGAATTCAAAATGTTAAATTGAAAACCACGGATGAATTTGATTATTATTAGTAAATATTAACCTCAAACCTAAAAAAAAAATACTCGATAAACAATAAAAATAAAGTTCCGGTATTTTATGGATCACAATATTCTTAATAACTACTTTTAATATAAAAAGAAAATGTTGAACACAAAAGATACATAGGAACAAGTAATTGCCCTTGAAAAATATTCTTACATTGTTAAGGTTGTCTTTCGTGAATTTAATATTGTTGCTAAATCTTGCGGTGTTGTTTAAAATAGACATTGAGTGCGTAGATTGCAAACACCATTCTTTATAAAATTTATAATCCAACAGCACTGGTTTTCGGAAATTGAATATTTCTGGATAATAAAGATTTTGTGAATTTTATTAATCGTTATTTACTGATCAGAGTTTAATAGTTTCTTATTTTGTTAGGTTTTTGAAGCTATGAGGCTAAAATGCAAAAAAGGATGTATTTTTATTAAAACTTTTCACGTTTACTTAACCATTCCAAAATGATTTTCTTATGTGGCGTTCAAGCGATGACACCGCTTATTGTAATCCATTTTATGATATTAGGTGTTTGCCGTTTTATTAAAGGATATAATTACGTAACTAAGCATTGAATTTCTTTTTCATAATTTGTAATGAATTCAGTAGAATTTTTATTTTCTTTTTAGGTATTTTGCACAGTGCAGATGTAAATGCTGATATATTGTGCATTCTTAACTTTCTATAATTTATAGAAAGTAGCAATTGCATTTAAAAGAAATATGCCAGGCGAATATTTACTGAGTTTTGCAGATGAAATAAATGACGAACCATATTGTTTCTAATATGGTTTGTTTTTGATTATACCATAATACTGCATAAATTAGTGACAACATCGGATATAACTGTAACATAAATTATATATAACATAGAAAATCGTAAATCAATAGATTGGTCTGTCATCATCTACTATCTACTGTAATTACAGCAAATTATATTGTACAGGAAATAAAATACTGTTCAATAATATCCAAAACGATAAAAAAATGAGGGATGCTATTGTCTATAGAAGATATTAAATATATTATGGTATATATTTGAAAATTATGATTTATGATGTATGTGTTTAAACTTTATGATAACCTAGTTTCCACATCCTCTTCTATGCAGTCTGCAAATTATATCAGAAATTATCATCACGTTATCTCTAGAATTCTATTCTTCCCAATTGTACTAAAAATGCGCAGTTCTACTAACTTTTTAAACATTGAAATAAGGAACATAATAGTCTGTTTAACAATTAATAAAACACACTACAAAAAATCCCACTGTAGAGCGAATTCTAGACATTTTGCTTTTTTACTGTTTTATTGTAAGCACCTTAAGGTCTTTAAGGATAATGGTCTACTTAGTGGTACATAATCAAAGGAGCGCATGATACCTATTTTGCTAATCTTTGACGTAATTAGCTTTTGTAATCTTTGACTGATTTTAATTATTTTTTCGATATAATGGTTGTATATGTCAAGATTATCACATACGTAATTTTGAAAAACAAGTTTTTATACCTGATTAAATCGGATAAACAATAATAGTTTTTTATCTACTTTCGCCAACAGATGTGGAATAACAAACTATTACTCTGTAACTACTCTGAAACTACTCTGCTACAAAATCATATTATTTTTATATTCATACCAACATTTTAATCTATGTAGAAGATACAAAATTACCAAGTAAACCTTTGCAATTCAATTTAATCGTATTGGCCAGAAATTAACAAATAAACCGATCGGGAAAATCACTAAATTTTCATAACTGAAAGTAAACGTGTACTTTAAAAACGTGTATGTCCACGTTTTGTTGAAATACCAGCACGTAGTCGACTTGTCGACGTGGTTCCTGAGAGAACCCAGCATATTCAGCCTAGAGCGTAAAATTTAAATATGGCTTTGCCACATTGTTCTGGTGTAAAAACATTGCAAATTTTATTAGAAACTGTTGTATATTCTACAAAAATTCATTATTGGGATGAATTTAAAGAACTAAGCAGAACTAAGATAAAAAACATATTTTTGTTGTGCCAACATAATTAGCTGTAATAATTTTCTTTTTAATTGATAATCAATAATTTCATAGACGTGATAATAATCTTTATGAATTCTTTCACAATGTCTTGCCAAGTTTTGCATTTTATATAAATGCTGTTTTGGCAAAAAGTATACCATTATGTCGATTAAAACATAAAATAAAAATATATTAATTATGTGTTACTGAAATGCGACACCGCATCTGCTTGATTACCGAGTAGGTTAGGGCGGCTAAACATTGTTGACGTAAATACCAAAAGTGGCTGAAGGAAGTTTACGTGCTTATTTTAGCTTTTTTCTGTTATTTTGAGCTGTTTTTACCAGTTTTAGTGGGTGACTAGTACAGCCGGCTGTGACAAAAACAAACTGACCATCCTCATCTTGCTGACTCGTTCGTAAAAATACCAGTGAAATACTGAAGAAATTTAATTTAATTTTTAGGCAGTTAAAGATAATTGTCGTCTACCTGCCACGTGGATAGTCTATAACACTGTGCAACAACAACAAAAATTCCTCCACGCTGGCGCTGATTGGTGTGTCTTATTCGTGTGTTTAACGTATGTACTTGCAAAAACGCTATTAAAACATTTTCATCACGTCATAATTTTCAGAAATTTAGATAAACTTTATTATCAGATACATTGTCAAAAGTTCACTACAAGTAAAAGCGTATGTATTTTAAAAAAATCCTGGGGTACGTCAATTTTTAATTATCAAAATATACATTTTCATATTAAATTCAATATCTGGCCATCAATTGTTTTTGCTTATGACGTTATCGATGTTTTTTTTTTAATTGGAATCCCTTATTTTTCTTGATGTTTTAAATAGGTCATTGAATGCACCTAATAGTAGCATACAAACTTTATGACCTTATATCCTGACTAAACTATTTCATTTCGACTTATTTTCTTTTCAATTTATTAAAAATGTACAGTGTGAAATATTATCAAAATAAACCCATTATAATAATAAAACCTAAATAAATAATAATAATTAATAACTAAAAATAATACAAACAAATTGAATAAATGGCGAAGAAAGAGTACATTTATTCATTTAGAGTACATGCTATTCTGAGTAAGAAGCATGTCGTCTGGGTAATGTTTTTTTTCTTCATTTTCTTAAGAAGTTAGAGTCGTTTAAATTACTGTTTTGTTAACATTTTAAACGACTGTAACTTTTTAGCCAATTGCAAAATAAAGTCCAAGTGAAACTTTTTAGTCATTGACGACATCTCCTTATGAAGGAAAATGCGTAAAAAATAGGAACAGCCTGTATGTTATGCGGGTTGTGCGGTTACATTGAGGGCTTGTCAAGATACAGAGAACAATCGTATGCTACTGGTAACTACAATAATTTGACGACAACAACACACAAACCATTCAACGAATTGTAACTTTAGTTTACTAAAATATAATAAAAACATGCTGATTGTTTGGTAAGTTAGCGTTGTTTTTATTCTGAAATAATATTGCTAATACAGATCTTTCACCAATGAAATTATTTTATTCCACATGTGGATATTCACATTCATTCTGTCAAATTTCCATCATTCGTTCACAGAATTCTTGTATATGATCAACTGCTAATTTATTGACTAATTTCAAGTCACAGGGATGAAATTTTTATACTTTTTAACATTTTATTACATTATGCTCTAAAGCGATGTTTCGAAGACTTGAATGCTGATTATCTTCAATTTCCCGTAAGTTGTCAAGCCTCACATCTTCGGTTAATTTTGTGTTGGGGTGACCAGTTTATGGAAGATTGTTCACAGTACCGTATCCTAGAAATTTATTGTCTACCCTGCCAGCTGTGGATTGGGTTAGATTGGATGAGTTCTAATTCGGTATTTAAACCCAACCATTCATTAAAACTTTAAGAAAAAAAAATAAATAAAAAATGATAATTACAAAAAATACATTAAGAAAACAAAATTCCAAAAGCCAAATCAAAACTGAAAGCTAATCCGAATTAAATATCAGAGGAGATGAACATTCTCATAGGAGAAATGATCTCAAATGAAATTATAAACTAACTTAGAAGTGAAACGAGTAAAATAACAAACTAACCACGGACACGTGGTGAACTTTGCTGCCAAAATACGAGTTGAGACAAAAAACTATCGGTTGCAAAAGTATTGAGGCCTATGTTTGAAGGCTAGTAACTCTGAAACGGCTGAACAAAAACAATTTAAATAGAGTGCGTTATACTCCTGAATCATTTTTACATAATAGGAGTGACTATCAAATGTTTGCGGTTTTAAAAGAATCCTCGACGATTCGATTTTTTACTTTATCATACGCAGTATGTAAAGTATTGTAATCGTGCCGAAAAAAAAATTTGAGAATTTTGCGGAAATAGGTCTTTATGGGTCTCCTGAACATTTTTGACCAAGGTCCAAAAAAATGTCTGTGTGTGTGTGTGTGTGTGTGTATGTCTGTGTGTGTGTGTAAACGATTTTTGTGGCGACGATTCCGGAGAAACTACTAAAGGTATCGCGACGAAAGTTCATATTTAGAAGTTTTATGACCAAACTTAGAGCTGAAAAGCTTTTGGTTCAAAAGGGTCCAAAGGAACCGGCTATTTACTCTTAGCATTTTTCAACGATTTTGCAAATGAGCCGTCATTTCTGTAATTTCGTCAAAATAGATAAATAATAAATTAAAGTAGAGGAAATTTTGTATAATTTATGTCTATAACATTTAATGGTAAAATTAATAGTTTAGCTGCAGGAACAAATTCTATTTGATCGAAATCGTGTCTACATTAATACTAGGTGCCCAGGATATTTTGAAGTTTTTGACAGTATTTGGAACGTCAGCGTTTACGAAACGTCAATTCAACACGCAAATGCATGGAGAATTGCCATGAGGAGCTAGGTGAAATTGAAACAATATTGAAAAACAATATTTCGAGTGCGGATAGCAATGTTATGTTTTCGCGAATAAATATACAAGAAAGATTGTAAGACGGTATGTTAACCTTAAAACTTATTTGGAATATTGAGCATAATTCTTTATGAACTTTTGTAGTTAGCACTGAAGACGGCGTAAAACTCGAAAATATAGTCTGCTAGAAGCCAATATAATATATTAATCATCAGAACCAGAACCTTTTTACTTTATCATCCGTAGTATGACAACACTCCATATTTAGAAGCTTTCTGTTGAACCAAGGGTCCAAAGGAACTGGCGTTTTAGTCTTAGCATTTTTGAAAGATATTGCAAATAAGCCGCTATATCTGGAATTTCGTCGCAATAGTTAAATAATAAATTAAAGTAGAGGAAATTTTGAATAATTTATGCCTATAACATTTTTTGGTAAAATTAATAGTTTAGCTACATGAGCAAATTCTATTTCATCGAGATCGCTCGTACTGCATATAAATTAGTTAGCCAGGATTTGTCAGATATTGTGATTCTAATGACAGTAGGTAGTGTCAAATGCTGATGTTTTCACATTACCTACTGTAAATATAATCAAAATGTCTCTAGTCTAGTACTAGTAGTTTTATTTTAATGCCGACATGGCCGATCTCGATCAAATAGAATCTCATGCAGCTACACTATTAATTTTATATATGGTATGATAACGTCATGTGCCTGGCCACATCAGATTTTTTATTTTCTCTTAAACAACTTTCCAAAAAAAAAAATAAAATTTTTGTTCAGGTTACAGTTAGAATCTCTTCTATAGATTGGTGTTTTTATTTTCTTGATTTCTTATGTAATAAAATCTGTAAGCGAGTTTTTTTATGGACGCGGATATCTCAGAAACGAACGGTAGCAGGTCAACGCAGTTAGCACGTAAACAATCCTTATTTATTGTAATACTCATCCATTGATGCATAATAACATAAAAGTTATTTAAGAATTTTCAGGAATATAAAATAATGTGATCGATCCGGTGCGCAGGATGGTTCCCCTCGGGGCAAGGGGATTGCGCGCGGGAAACGATTCTAGGCTTGGCGCGACGATTTCAAACGATCAACTCTCAGGACAGTACTCAATATTTTTGTCATTTTCTCGTTCGGTTTTATTTTTGAAAATAACATACGTGATTTTTTTTATTTATGGAATTGTATGCACATTCCGTTTTGTGATTTATTATTATTTCACAACATTATTTCTGCCGAAAATTAGTAGTTGATGATGATGATGGCGAACTTCTTTATCATTATCTAAAATCACTCTTCGTTATCTGTATTGTAGTCGTTGTAGTCTAATAATTCGTCAGCGTCATCTTCATGCAAGTTGATTATAATTGTTTCTACAATTGAGTCGACAGTATGATCTATATCAATGTATTGGTTTTGATTTGCAAAGCTAAAAAATTGTATTGCAAAAATGCGTAGCAATATCTCTTTTGAAACAGTTCTTCGTTACATAAATTTAGCATATCTTTAATTTAAAATGTACTGAAGCTTTTTGCAACTTTATTTTGTACGTATGCCCAGATTAATTCAATTGCAATGGGCTACAAGTAACCACAATAATTTTACTTAATTGCTTCCGATTTATATAATTCCCATAAAATCTACCTTCTCTTGATGGTGATTTTTTGACAGAAACAAATTTCTAACATTGATAATTAATTGTAAAACACGTACGCACGCAACGCAGTTACTCAAGAAACTTTATTCAATGAATATTTATGTATTACCTATGTTATCTTGATTTTACCCAAAATCATAATATTGGGCGCCCTAAGAAAAAATATTTGGTTTTATTTTAATTGTTTATGCTACCTGATAATATCTGTTTGTTGCTGATGATTGAAAAGGCGTTAAAACAAAAACATGCTTACACCTCTTCGCTGTACTCTCGCAATCTATTCTTTCATTAAACAAAGAGTTCCCACCATTTCTAACATTCAACTTCAATACACAGCGGGCCAAAAAAACGGTACAAATTTTTAATCACTCGTATTTCCAACAATATTTAGTCAATTCAAATATTTCTTTTAAAAACAAATTGCTTGTAGTGCGAAGATTGAAACCATACCATATTCACAATAACAGAACGTTTCAATCCAAAGTTACGTTGCTTTATGTTTGGCTATGCAACATTTCTGATAACATCGGGCCAATTTAATGTGAAATGAAAGGTGTAATAAAATTAATAGGTAATGACATTTGCTTTCTTTTGGTCAAAAGGGACAGTAAAGATTTTATGGCATAGTGTACAGGGTGATTTTTCTCGTATACCGGGTGAAATTTTGAACCGTCGTTTTTTGCTGTTTTTTACTCAAAAAAGAAGTGGAATTGCGAATATGGTTTGTTTTCAATCCTCACAACATACGCAATTAGTTTTTCAAAAAAATGTTTACTTGAGTTTACTTAAAATCTTTGGAAACATGAGTAATTGAGCATTTGTACCGTTTTTTTTTGCCACAGTGTATATACGATGTTTGTTTTAATTCTAAGTACGGGCCTGTGATACATGCTGTGACTCGGCCTCGAGTCCCCAACCCGGTGACGACTGCGTTGAATGACGTGACGTACTTGCGCGCTGTACCAAAATTATATCGCATATTTCTGTCGCTTTATAAAATTAATGAACATCTGAAATGTGTTTCTATTTCAATAGTCTAATTATACAAAATTTTGCGTTTGTTTTCGTACCTGTCTCGTTATCCTACTAGTAGTCGTTGCCGAGATATCCGCTTCCATGAAAATCTTGTTTATAGCCTTTATTGCAATGTAAATTAGTAATATACAAAAGCCAATCTATAGACACGATCTTGAGTTGTAACCTGTGTAAATTTATTTATTTTTTTGGGCTAGCGGTTTAGCAGAAAAGAAAATATTTTTTATACTTTTGCTCTATCGCAAACATAAGGGAGTTATCGCTTTTATCCGCTACGTAATTGCCATCCTGTATATATGTATGATCAATAAGTGGGTATCTACCTATAGGAAGAATACATCATGAATTTTTCAGAGAACGTCATCAATATTCTCATTGAAATAGAGCGTATAGCTAATTTTATTAGCCCTACGAATTTATAATACAAATTTCAATTCCGCCGTATAAAATCGCCTGTATATACATTACGCTGCTTTATTTACAATGCAAAACGCGTAAAGCTAAAT
This sequence comes from Melinopterus prodromus, assembly GCA_964023965.1. Taxonomy (NCBI): domain Eukaryota; kingdom Metazoa; phylum Arthropoda; class Insecta; order Coleoptera; family Scarabaeidae; genus Melinopterus; species Melinopterus prodromus. The sequence goes on from OZ030396.1 coordinate 13,500,784, forward strand.
AATTTATAACGTTTCTACATTTGTGTACACTCCTCATCCGTATTAAAAAAATCTGATGGTTGTTTAATTGTAAATCAATAACGAACGTACACACAGCGAGCGAAACAGAGATGGAAGCGGTACATACATCAGTCGCGTAATAACGTACGAAAGCACTCTAAAATTCATGTAATTTCACCATCTGACGTATGTAATTCCACAGACATGTCCGAAAACTATCTACTATTTGACTATAACTTATTTTTACGATATTTAATCGGCAGATATCTCGAGCAAGGTTAAAGCGGGCTCCATTCGCGGTCGTCGGCGAACATTGTTGAAAGAAACGCCACGAAGGTCGAACTTAACCTTCAGAATTCGCGAGCTATAGTTTGTATGTAGTAGACAGTAGTTGAGGTGTATATTGCTAATAGCGCTAAATGCTAATGTTGAGATGGTTAGTTCCTTTCTAATAATATCTGCATTCTGCTACGGATCGCTCGTGGATGTTCACGCGCCGATTCGGAGGTTTTTGTTGTTATTACGTTGCGGATTTTCACTCAGAATGCATTGTTGGTGTTTGTTTTAGGTGAGTCTCGTACCCTTACGTCGTTATTTTTGTGTTTGTTTTCTTTGTTTGGTACATTTTGGTACTGAAGTTGTCAAAATAACTAGTATTTCTTTCTATATCTAGCCTTGCCTGGCACTTAACGAAATGAGTTTTAGATAAACATTTTGCTATCGTAAATGGCTGCTTACTGATAAATTTGTGCAACGCCTGCAGGATTATGTGAAGTGACGACTTGAGAAGTTTCTGAAGAAGTTAAAACTCGTAATTCGTCAAAATTAGCAACAATAACACCGGAGAAATCATTGAGACTTAAGTTTCTAGTTGGCAACAGTTGGTGCTCATACTGAAAATATGAAAATATCAACATTAAACATAGCAACATCATTAATATTTACCTGCGTTAACTTTAAATACACATTACCTAATAGTTATTTAACTAACAAGTATTTTAAAAAATTGTGAATAATGATGGAGAACTTATAATAGCGAGTGCGTTAATTGTGGTTACCTTATTCTTTTTATTGTTTATAAATTTGCTATGAGAATTTTTAGCTTGTGTTCAAGCGTCTCCAATAGGGTTGCCACCTTTCGAAAACTCGTTCATCTTTTTAAATTATTATGACAAACCGTCTAATATATTTTTGTACTCAAAAACCGATAATCTTGCAGTCCTCATTTTGAATATTGACATTCTCTAGTGTAGTATTGTTTTCTGATTCGAATGATACATCACACTTGTTTGGAATAGCTTTTACTAATCACATTTGAAGCAAAATGATCACAGTTTAAAAAGCTTTGGCATTTGTTTTCTTTAAAATCTGGAATCAGTTGAGAATTTCTGTTTACTGATTCATATACAATCTGATGTGGCCAGGCACATGACTTTATCATACAATATATAAAATTAATAGTTTAGCTGGATGAGATTCTATTAGATCGAGATCGATCGTGTCTCCATTAAAATAAAACAAGTTAGCCAGGATTTGACAGATATTTTGATAATATCATATAAATACAAAATTATATACAGAATGTTGGTAGTTGCGTCAAGTTCGTATCCAATCCAGCCAATCGAGTGGATTCGATTGGCTGGATTGGATCCATTGGCTGTCACAGTGCTGCCACCAGCTGCCACATGTATAAGGTTATCTATGGGCTGTCACCGGTTTGGCGTTAGTGATGCCGAATATTACCGGCTAACGGCCGCGGTAATACCGACCGCGCACTTCAAGCTACAATAGCGCCATCTGTCGACAGTCCTAATAACTACTGGCCACGCAACCGCTGTTTGATCCCGGGCACCACATCGATAGACAAAATATATATCACCGTCTCACATTGTTGGAACCGAGACTACACATTGGCGATATAGGACAAGCTCCGTATAATCCCTAATACGTATATGGATAATATCGACAGTAGGTATTGTCAAAAAACCAGCCTTTGACACTACCTACTGTCAGAATGAAAATAATTGTGAAATTCTCGCTAACTAAGTTTTAATGCAGACACGATCTCGATCAAAAAGAATTTGCTCATACAGCTAAACTATTAATTTTACCACAAAATGTCATAGACATAAATTATACAAAATTTCCTCTACTTCAATTTATTATTTAACTGTTTTGACGAAATTGTCAAAGTGATGGTGGCTTCCTTTGAACCTTTTTGAACCAAAAGCTTTTCAGCTCTAAGTTTGGTCATAAAACTTCTAAATATGTACTTTTGTCCCGTATGTACTTTCGTCCCGAAAGTAAAGTCGTTTGGTAAATATTTTTATACTTGTACAACAGAACACTGAAAACCTTCTAGACTAAGGAGAACAACGATGACTTTCTACAAAAAAAGGTGTGGGTTTGGAGGGCGATAATAAAAATATAAGAGAACTGCCACTCCCTATAAGGGAGAAGGTTGATCACTTTAATTTGTTGCAGTTCGTTCTTCTGCTTCGAACATTTTTGGAGGCTAGCCACTTCCGACAAAAACTGATTGTGTTGGTACAATAACAATAATAATAATACAATTGCGGGAAAAATCCGGATAATTTGTTTCTTACCGCAGCATTGTGACAGAAACCGCGGCGTTGGACATTGGGCAAGACATTTTCCCAAGGCTACAATTAACCGAAACCAGAATGGAGTCGCCGTATAGGGCACAGCTTTGCAGGATAAACCGCGAAACGATAACTGTTCGGATGTTTATTATCTCCTCGTATGATCGTTAATTTTACATCTGGTTCACGGCATTGACATGATGCAAAGATTTGCCACACGCTGTTTGTGAATCATGGAAGTTTTCGTTGAAGTTATTTTAATTATATCGTTAACGCAGCACGGACAACTATAAAATGTTCCATAATTTGAAACTTTGAGTAGTTCAGACACAATTAAAAACTAGGTAACGCAGACTGAAGACTACTTGTAATAAACATTAATAAACATTATTATTTACACCAGAATTCGGTCACCTACAGAACTGCCCACATATCATCTCTTACTGCATGTTTTGGAGCATCTCTTATGTATTTGGTTGTCTTCTAATGAACATTCGGTATGTCTCCCTCATAGCATATGCGCATGATTTTTTCTCAATTATACAGGGTGAGTTATTAGTATCCCGGCGGTCGATAGCTACTAAACCCTTGTTAGACAAACAAAACATTTGTAAGGCAAAACTTGTTTGGCTCGCTAGTTTCTATGAAGTAAAATTATTTTCATTTATAGAGGGTGTTGCATTTAGGCGTGACGTAAAGTATGTACATTTTTTTAAATGGAACGCCCTGTATATTTTATTATTGTATGAATACTAATAAATTTGGCTATCCAACGGTATATGTTGCTAATTCTCAACGTGGATAGTACCTGAGATATTCAATTATTTCTCTCGCGTCTAGATTCACTATACAGGCTGTTCATAAAACTTAGTAAATTTTGATGTTTTTCAAATCGCTTATCCTTGAGTTTTTTAAATGGAACACCCTGTATTTTATATGCTAGTTGAATTGCCCAACAAGTTTCCTTTAATTTATGTCAAACATGTCACATGTCCAACTTTAGTAGTTTTCGTGATATTTACAATTTAAAGAAAAATGTGTAATATTATCTAAATATGCCATTATTTTCTTGTTCTTTTTTTTGTTTGTCTCCTAGTTGTAAATCAGCAATAGTATATTCACATACAATTTAAGAAAAAATAAACTACCAGTTCCTTTGGACCCTTTTGAACCAAAAGCTTTTCAGCTCTAAGTTAGGTCATAAAACTTCTAAATATGAACTTTCGTCCCGATACCTTTAGTAGTTTCTCCGGAATCGTCTCCACAAAAATCGTTTACACACACACACACACACAGACATTTTTTTGTACCTTGGTCAAAAATGTTCAGGGGACCCAAAAAGACCTATTTCCGCTAAAATCTCAATTTTTTTTTTCGGCACGATTACAAAAACTTAAATACTATTAGTGTTCATTAAAAAATAAATCCTTTTTTACTTAGTAACTTTTTTAAGAAATTCAGAAACAAACTATGAACACTTAATAAAATTGCACAACAAGTAACTAGTATTTTAATTAATATTTAGAAATTTATAATACTATATAATTAATAGTATTAATTGCCGTTTTAAAGTTGTATTTTAATACAGTATTACTGATTTACAATCGACATACAAACAAAAAATAATATTACACATTTTTCTTTAAATTGTAAATATCACGAAAACGACTAGAATTGGACATATGGCATACTTCACATAAATTAAAGGGAGCTCGGCGGCAATGCAACTAGCACATAATATACAGGGTATTCCAATTAAAAAATCAAGGAAAAGCCATTAGAAAACATAAGAGAACCGCCAAAACGCTCCCCCTTGCTACGCCCATGATCTAAATCCTATTTTAGACTGCAGGGCAACAGACTGCGACGGCAAGAACATCCGACGAGATATCAATATCAATGACTAGATAATACATGTTGCTCACTGTTGCCCAGGTGCAAATGAGACTTCTTAACGCTATTTGGCCGGAAGTGCTGGCTGGACAGGCCGCCATGAATAGTTTACCTTTTTAAGGCGGCCTTGTCGGGCACTTCCGGTTGAATGGGGTGAGGCAGACCAAGTTATTAGGAAAGCACATAGTCCCTTCTACAGATTCATATTCAGATATGTTATACAGCTCCGCCAACTTAAAGTTGAGTCGAGTGTGCGAGGAACGAGAACAAGGACGTCATTCGGCGGAAGCGAGATGCACTGTACCTGTACGCTCGGCATCAACACACGAATGATCCCCTCCACCGAAACTATCCGTGTCCACTGCGCATCCTAATATTTACATTTCTCCGAACGACTTCTGAGTGGCCGGGCTGTACTCTCGTTACGAATTAGCAAATCGTCGACTCGACCGCAATTGCACCGTCGGACAATAGCATTTCCTTTTCTCTGTTTTATTTTAGATCAGATGTATTTTTTCGCAGTGATGTTTTGGTTACACATACAATTTATACCATTTACATACAATTTCTGACAGAAGTCAACTGAATCTCTCTACTCCGCAATTTCTATAATTTGCCTAAAAACATATTCTAAAGGTGATGCACACACTGTATACGTTCCGTTTGAATAGTGAATAGTCGTGAATAGTTAGGTTAGTTAGGTAATTTTTGCCCTTCGAGAATCAGTGTAATTTAACATCCGAATTGTGTCTATACGTTGGCATTGTATATTTACCATATGATTTTACAAGAATTTTGTCGAATTATTACACCGATTTTAATGTAATTTTACATAAATTTCAATGTAATTTTAAATGAAATATGCCAATGTAATTTTAAACAATTTGTTTAATTATATTAACCCTAGAGCACCAGACATGACGCAAATGTTTGGTATCAACGCGATATCAAAATAGTCTGGTGTTCAAGGGTTTTAGGTATCCATCGCATTATTTTCAAAACAACTACCTACTTTCTTAAATCAAAACAATATTTTTTTAAAGAAAATATAGATTGTTTTATATTAAAGAAATATTCTTATTATCAGTATGTGTTGTTTTAAAACAAACAAATTATGTTATGAATGTTATTTTCTTAACATTAGACAACAATTTCTCTGTGTGCATTATATGTAGGTACAGGATGTTCCGCATCATTATCTGTAATAGAACAAGAAGATAAACATAGATAGACACCAAGAAGGTTAACCTAAAAATAAGATTTAACATTTTACTTTATTCTGTATGCAGTTTGAACATCTTTCAAGCTCTGGGTGCAAAAACTTTCAATTTTAATGCAAGTTTTCAAGAAGGTAGGCTCTGTACTTTCAGTTTTCTGCCGAGCATGGTGCTAAGACATCAGTCTGTAGGGGCTGTCCGCCAGCCGTCGTTATTGAACCATAAAGACTATAAAGGTCGTGTGAAATATCATTGGTTAGCTCTTTTAAAACTAAATAAGTTTCGTCTGAACCTGTTTTAAATTTGACAACACTTAAATAAAGAGAACCAAAATTTGTTAATGAAATTGGCACCAATTTTAGAAAGAAATGATAGAGAACCTAACTTTTGGATCATAGTTGGTGTCACAAGTCTTTTTTCTCCTCTTCCGCATGGTCTGGGATAACGTAATTTTAGTTTATTACCAAAACTTTTCCTGATGTTAGAAACAAAAGAAAACTAAATACCCATAATTTCTTTTCAAATTTTATAACCTAGCTTCTTTTTTTTCAGGTACCCAATTTCTTCCCGTCAAGACAGCCCCAACATGCGCACATGTCGAACGATCATCACCTGCTGCACCAGCCAACGTGGCACACACCGACGACAGAACCGATGAAGACCATTCCGCACCCTCACGTCTACAGTCTCGATCAGATGCTGGAGAGGACGTACAGGGCTGGCGGCGTGGACCTCACCCTCACGAGGAACGGCGGCCAGAACGGCGACCTGCCCGCCGCACCCATCAGCCTCAGCGTGCGGGACACCAACAAAATAAACAGCCTACCTCCAGGAGCTCTCGGCATACAGGCCGTCGAGCTGACGAAATCTTTAAGTCCCGGTTTGAAGTCGCACAGTCCCGGTGTGATTAAGCCCATGAGCCCAGCGTTGTCGACCAGTCCCGGTCTGCAGGATAGGGTGGATAGCCCGAAAAATGCTTCAAAGAAGGTAGAGAGGGTTTTTTTAATTGATTATTATTTGTTTTGAAGACAAATTTCAGATTTACATGAGGTTTATTTCCAATGATTTTGAGGCTCTTTATTTCCAAATCTGATTTTCAAAGCTCAAAGCGGCTGATTTGGGCAACCCAATGCCTAAAACTGTCGGATTTGCTTGAAACCTATTTTCTGTGATATGAGGTTCCCTGATGCCAAATCTGATGACAGATTTCTAACCAATTGATAAATCAAACTGATTTTACTATTTTAAGCATTTCAAACTATGCAAAAGCACCTTCCTTTGGATGACAAACTAATGCTGTAAATCTAAAAACGGCAGTTTAAGAAAAGAAAAGCATTTCTCAGCTACTGTCAATTTGTTCAACATTTGGTTTGATTCACTTAGCAGAGAGTGATAGCACCATTACGTAAAAGTGACGGTAGTTGTGAAATTTAGTAATTCATTTATATGGTGTTTCATTTAAAGAAATGTTTGGGTTGTTGAAATTTTGTTGGTAGCCCTGTAAATCTGAAAATCATCTTAAAATATGCGCTGATGTATTTTTCTGATATCAAGAATCAATCAGTTTTAACATAGCTTGATCAATATTGGTGGTCAACAAAAAAAAAAAAAAAAAAACTGGAGCAGTAGATGTAGAAGAAGGCTACCAAGTGCATAATCTGCGGTGACCTTGAAACAATATTTACTATTTTGAATCGTTCATTGTTATTGTTTATTTCTAAATCTTGTGCATCCAACTGATTAAAAAAGAAACAAACAACAATCACAACAGATAGAACCTATCTAAACTGTAAATACAAAACAAATTCGTAGTGACAATTTCCACCACAAGATGGCGCCAGCTGTCCACAAGCATTACCCTACGACCCTACATTATCTAACTGATTAAGGGTCTGGTCGGTATTAAACGAAAAAAACGCGTTTTAAGAAGTTGGTAATATACCAACTTACGCACTATCAACGGTGACCTTGAAAGGATTATCACCACTTTTTACCGTTCACTGTAATTGTTTATTCCCAAATCTTTTTGCATTCACGTAATGAAACAAAAATGAACAAAGTACACAACAGACAGAACCTATCTAAACTGTAAATACAGAACCAATATGCAGTGACAATTTCCGCGACGAGATGGCGCAAAGTGTCAACAAGTACATTACAGTACATTATTTATGGAATTAATGTACAAGATGCGTTAATTACAAGTTATTTAAGTATGTATGGTTAAATATACTATTCGGTTTAGGGGAGCATGGGTGTTTAGCGAGACTGTGGCCGAGTGGTAGCGCGCTTGGCTATCAGTCTGGGGGGCGTGAGTTTGAGTCTCACGCCCTGCTTTCAGAGCAAATCTTTTTCTGTGGTTTTCCTTTATTCTACGGCAAATGCTGAATGATAACTTAAGACGTGCCACAGACGCGGTCCATAATAATTCGGTAAGGATATAAGGATAATTATAGCTGCAGGCTGTGTACGCTTTGGCTGAAGACGGGACAGGCGTCCCGAAACCAGGTCCCAATAGCCCCTTAAATAAATAATACACTGGAAATTCACAACTTTTATTTAATATCTGCCAGTGAGATGGAGGATTTTATTTTGAATTTACATATGTCAATCTATTGCTTTTTAAGTAACGAAACAAAAATGGATTATCCCTGGTTATTCTACCGTTTTCTGTTTTCCGTTGCTATTGGTTTTATTTCTTTGGGGTAATCGTTTCATTTGGTTTTTATAGGTAAAAAGGATGGACTCCATTTTAGAGAAACTCTCGTTTGCCGATCGAACAGAACCTGTTGAGAAAATACAAGACCTTTCAGAGAAATCCGTGCAGAACCCGTTGACGGTAGTCGTCCAGAATCCTGCGAATGCCCCCGATGAGAACAGCAACTCGAGCGGGATCTTAAACACACCAGCAAACGACGAATTGGTCTCTCCGTACAGTAATGAGGATAGCCTAGATAGCAATAAGTCCAGGAGGAAACGCAAGCCGAGCAAGACTGTTCGGCTATCCAAAGAACCCGACAGGATCCCCGAAGAAGAAACTACCATCAAACTCCCAGAAGTTGCCGAAGCCATACCACAAGTTATTCCGGAAGATGTGGTCGATGCAAAGTCAGAAGAAAAGCCCAACGAGGAACCGGCTAAGAAGACGCGAAGGAAAACCTCCTCGGAGTCAGAGACCATCGAGAAGATAGCATCTATGGTCCAGGAGGTCGTCCAGGAGAAGGAATCTCAGAAGAAGGTGGAGGAGGAAGCGGCCAAAGAGGAAATTACGGAAGCGGTTACGAAGCCTGAAGTTGAAGTGGCAAAACCTGAAGAAGTTGCGCCGAGCATAGTCACAGCTGCGCAGAGAAAAGCGACGAATTTCGTCGAGGTCGAAAATAAACTGGAGGAGATGTTTGCGGGAATTGTTGAGGAGACCCCTAAGTTGGAGGAATCGGACCCCATCGCACTGGATGATGTGTCGTTCCTCAGCCTCCAGTCCGAAGATGGTAAATCGACAAAGCAGAAGGCTAAACCTGTTAGGAGGAAAGGTGGGAACTCGGCGGAGTCAACCCCAAAGAAGAAGAAACCAAGCAAATCAGTAAAGTCCCCAAAAAGCACCAAGAAAGGCAAAAAGTCAGTCAATGGGAAAATTGATGTTTACGCTTACGATTCGGGCAGCAACGCTAGTTCAGTGAAATCCCGGGGGCCTTTCGTCCACATCGAAGGCAACAGAGACTCCCCCGCATCCGTCAGTATTATAAACGCGGCGACTGAAGAAGACAACGAAAAAAAAGCGAACAAGCTGAAGAAATTCCACGATGACAGTGAGTACCGGCACAAAGTTCGTTCAAAGGGGCTGCACTGCAGCACGCTGAGCAATAAATACGACGCCCAAACCAAGGACGTCAGTTGGATCTGCGTCTTCTGCAAACGGGGGCCGCACTCGACCGATATTAACGTCTTGGGCCCTTCGATCTTCAGCACTCAGATCTTTCCTCCTGGCGACCTGTTCGGGCCATACGTCATCACGAATAAATGTCCGGAATATGAAAAGAGGCTCGAGGATCCTTACGATAAACAATTCAAGAGTAAAAAGATTGCGAGGATGCTGGAAGCAACTACCTCGACTACGAAATCGAAGAAGACCAAGAGAAAGCATTCGGAAAGCGAGAAGATGGACTTGGACGCTTCGGATGTCTCCTTGGGGATAACGGCAACTTCGGAGAAGACTTTTGAGATTTGGACGCATGAGGATTGCGTGGTTTGGTCACCAGGCGTTTATCTGGTGGGGCCGAAAATTGTGGGACTTGAGGAGGCCGTTTGGACATCTTGTAACGTGCCGTGCGCGAGGTGCTCCTTCAAGGGGGCGAACGTTTGTTGTCTGAAGAGAGGGTGCGCGAACGTGATGCATTTTGGGTGCGCGGTCGTCTCCGACTGGTCACTGGAATCTGAGAACTTTAAGGCATTCTGCGTCGAGCATAAACCTATCTGTTAGGGTTGATTGTGATTTAATTTTTTTTGTAGGGACCCTTTTGTTGTAAGAGCGATGTTTAAGTATTTTTTTCTACTTTTTTTAAATAATATATTAAAAGGTATGATTTGCCCACGACTAGTTTACACGTTTTCAGAGTAATGATTGTTTTATATATGAGCTACGTTGTCGCGGAAAAAATCTGTAGCACTGTTATAAAATGTTTTATTTTTTGAACCAGTGCCCACTTTATGATTTTATAATGGTGAATATATAAAATGATTTTTGATCATGTCATCATTAACTAGAAGATGAGCTGTGCTCTAAAAGTAATAATATGAGTAGTGTGTTTGTAAGCTGAAACAGTTCCACAACATAGTCTAGTTTTTGAAAAATATATTGAATCTTTTTTATTTTGTAACAAAATCGTGTAATACAACTATATTGAATCTTCTTATTTTGTAACAATCGTGTAATGAAAGATCTTTTGTTATTAATTAAAATTTTGCAGGTCATGTAGATTATTACTTTTAGTGCAAAGTTTCGGTGTAATGGTACAAAAGGTATTACGGGCACCTGTCTTCTCCATATAAGTACTGAATTAACTTTATTAAACTTTATCCATTTATTTTGTTGTTAGCGCATTAACTATTTTTTTGCATGCGTTCTCTTGTTTTATCGTGGAAAATCTCAAGTATATCAATAAGATGTTTTTACGATGTGATGTAAATATTATATTGAGAGAAAACAAATGGCGAAATAGTATTTCCGCCGTAACTTAAGCGACTGTGTCGTAATACGCTTATATAAATTTTAAAACGAATGATACAAACTGTAAATATATAAGAGGATAAGTTTGAAATACTCTGTTAGATCTATGCAATCCGTATTTTGAGCCTAATTGTATCTGTCAAAATTATGTATTTGTAAAAAATCCCTTGTAAATACTGAATGTATAGGATTAACATTAAAATAAAAGGAGAGTAATATTGTGATTTTTTTTTTATCCTGATCAAAGAGTTTAATTTTACTTGTAAATAATTCTAGAAGAATCAAAACGCAATGAGGGTGAAATTTGTACATAAATGTTTGGCTGGTTTCCTTTTCCACTTTTTATTTTTATTATGTCATGACAAAGTAGTGTTTGGTTCATTTTGTTACCTGTTCCTGTACCGGAAATTTACTGTATGATTTTTGCATATTTGTAAGTGTAAATATATAATAGTTCTATATAATTTTGTAATAAATTTGTAGACGATAAGGAATTTTAATGTAAAACTATAATTGTATTTATTAGATTTTGTCAGGATTGGTTGAAATTGTAAATATACTGATATTTACTAAACAAGATCTTTTATTTTGCATCGAATTCTTGATTAGCAGAAGGCATAGTTTTACATTTTCTAATGAATTTGTTAAAATCACTATAGATTTGGACTGCAGATGTTGCTCCGCTTTAATATGTGCAATCGTATTCAAAATAACAAAAAAAAATTCTCCAAGCAATTGTTAATTTCAATGTGTGCCATATCAGAATTAATGTTCTATAATATACTTACCGATTTCTTTTTTATAATTAAAAATTGATAGAAGGGGAAAGGTGTAATGGTAGGAAAAAAGGTTGTCTATTAATTTCTTATTTATTGATTGAATTTGTTAGAGCACAAATGTAGACCGTAACCCAAATAGAAAATTCATAGATAACATATATACAAAAATGTGGTGGTGACTCGATTTTATACAAAAAAAAAGTATGAAGGCCTTTCATTACGAATTCATTTCATTGCTTAAATTACATATTCTTTACAATATATATTAAATCTACAAAACTGTATCAAAAGATTTTATCAATTACTAATTATTGTTTTCGTATAACATTAAATTAATACCTACTAGAAAAAAAATAATGTAGCAACTGAAAATAGTAAAATATATATAGATAGATACCCAATGCAAAAATCTGGTACGAAGCCGATACAATACTTAAAAAACAAAAGCAGTCATGACGGTATAAACGAGCTATAATAATCAATTTTATAATAAAAAAATCGGCTAAATTAAATAATGCACAATAGCAAAGATAAAAATAAATTAGAAAAAAAGTAATAAAAACTCTTGGCTTCCCAAAGTTGAAAAGAAAACCCGTCCTTATAAACGATTTATATCAAAAATATTTGATTAATACATCGATACAATATGTTTGTTGCATTTATAAAAAGTAAGTACAGCACATATTCCCCTCTAAAATTTTTCCACCATCATAATAATCATCATTATCATCATAATTAATATTAGAATCCCTTGCTACGTGCGTTTATGTACAAACGAACATCGACAATCTTACTTTTTATAAATTCGTATGGCTAAGTACTTGTGGTATGTTCTCTGTCCTCGCAGGCGCGCGTATATATGTATGTACAGAGTTGACGGGATTTGAACTCGGACGCGACCGAATTTCTTTCACGTCAATGACGACAAGAAAAACAAAAAAACAAATTGAAGGCTTAGACCTAAACTCGAAATGGCAACGGCGAATTCGCAATCCCGCAACACGTATGCGTCTTCCTTCCATATTTCTTAGTTGGGTCCGTCGTCACCGTCCAGTGTCTCGTCCTGTGTGGTCGAGTCGTCGCCAGAACCGTTTCCGCTCGTCTGTATCGAGCCTCGCTTTGACGAGCTCAAGCGCGTCGAAGACAGGCCCATACTGCCTGCGCCCCTCCTACAAAAAATAATAATTTTATAAGCATTACGAGAATATCAAACGTGAAACACCGCAAGCACTAAGTTATCGTTTGTTAGTATAAATACAATCAGAATATTTGTTTCAAGGTTGTTAGTTTGGAATCGTTTTATCATAATTACAGAAAAGGTCGGAAGTCCATTTTTGTAATATTTACTTGTTTTGTAGAAAAAATTATGAAAATGGATTGTTATGAGTCCGCGTAAAAAAAATAACCTGTTAGTATTCATCTCATCTATGTTATGCTGATAATTTTATGTTCTATTAGCAGATGCAAATAAAAAAAATAACTAAGCCATTGTTTATAAGTGTATATGTCGCAATATGTCCATTTGTTTCTTTCATTATCTTAAGAAATAGAGAAAAAATAACACATTGGCAAGTCCAATATAATAAAATATAAAATTCAACTGTGATTAACATTACATTGACAAATAATGTTAATCGGAAGAATCTATACAGTAGGTCTAAAAAGGCTCTTAACAAATAGAAAATTGTATTCCTCAAAAATTAATTCTTTTAGCACATATTTATATTATTATTAATTAAGCAACTCCATGATTTTAAGAATAATTGCTTGCACTGCAATTCTGGTAAAAACTCAAGAGTAATACTGGTTAATTGTTTATTCCATTGGCAAACGTGAGCTAATATATCTGGTTATATTTTTCTTATTTTTGATTATCCATGTTTTTTTTTGTCTTTTTAGTTTTCAAACTTATTCTGGACTTAGGAAACTTTTTTGGACACACTCTATAGTCTAGGTATACTGTTCTGTAAGCTTTGAAAAAAAAGGCAAAGCTTAATTTTTCTTGTATGAATTAGTCACTAGTGCTTCTTAAGAAATATCATTATTATCATTATTTTTATTATTCATAAAAACCTATACGCTCATACGTCGAAACGTCGAAACAGTGAGGTATGAGTGTATGTTATACAGGCTGGTTTACAGTGCAGGGAAAATACTTATTATTCGGAAATTGCAGAGTGTTAAAGGAAGCTGGAAGACGCTATCAATGTAGAAACAGAGTAATTGAAGTGATTGTGTGAGGTACCATAAGATAGCTTTTTTAAAACGTCTTTGAAGAGAGTTAATGAACACACCAAAGTTTTCTAGCAATTTCTTTAACACTTTTCAGTGACACATTAAATAAAAAATATCAGATAAGACTTGTTTGGTTTTAAAGGACTTAAAGAATCAAGAACAAAAATTAAGTCTATATATAGTAGGAGTAAATGACAAAACCAGGTTCACACAAAAGAAAAACTACCACAAATATTTTTTTCAGTAAATTAGTGCTAACCATAAAAAAATGTTTTATGGTCAAAATTAAGCAGATAAGCAATTTGAAATTGTTTGATCAGCTCTCAGACTTCATGTTGCTAAATGTCAAAATAACGTAACATTGCAGCAACACATTCACCAAACCACGGATACTGGTTTTGCCAGGATAAATTTCAATCGCTCCTAGTTGAAAATAGACCATAACTTTTTTTGAATGTTACCATTATCGACTAATATAGAGCATTAATTTCAATGCTTACCATATTTGGACATTGCAAAAACTCTTTTAAATATGAAGTTTAAAAGTTTGAAATTTAAATTTTAGTAGATAATAACAGCAAGAGTAACATGCATGACTTTTTCATTTCTTGCTTTCATCAAAAAGTATTTTAAAGATTAAAATTAAAACACATTAATACAAACGAAAACTGGTTTTTTGAAAGCATTTTATTGGCTCAAGCTGCGCACACTCAAACAAGCATAGCCGTGTAAATGCAGCACTCGACGTACCATGTCTTAGATATATATTTAACTACTTATACTTTCTGCGCTGTAGAATTGCTATCACATCACGACTTAACACTGGAAACAATACTTCACATTATTCGAATACTTTCATCAATCAAAAGACGATGTTTTTCAGTGAACGAGAAAACATAGCCTTTTATTTCTCTCTAGTTATTCCCCAATGAAGAAGAAGCCTTACCTAAGTTTGCTCTTAAGGTTACTAATTTCGCGCGTCATTGACTCGTGCGTTTCGAGCATATCCTCGCATTCACGTTGCGCCTTGCGTTTCTGTGCCTTCTCCCTACTTATTTCCTCCTCGGCCTCATCGAGCTGTCTCTTCAATGCCTTCACACGTGCATTAGCCTTCTCAACCTGCTCCTTGTATTGGTCTGCATGCCTCCTCTCATCCTCTAATTGAAGCACAAGCTCCTTCAACTTCTTATCAAGCTTACGGTTTGTCTTCTGTTGAGCAAATCGTTCCTTGGCTTCAATCTATAGAGAAACATTGAAAAAATTATTTGGAAAATGTCGAGGACGAAAAATTAACGCACCTCTAGTTGTTCTTCTAGGTTGGTGATCTTGCTTTCGAGTGCGGCGATGGTGGCCTTTGTCTTGGTCCTCTGGGCGGTTTCGAGTTCGGCAAGCTTAGCCTTCAATTCCTTGTTCTGTCTCTCGAGCAGCAGTCGCGAAGAATCCATCTTTTGGGTGGCCGCACGTTCGTTGGCCAGTTCTGTTGTCAGCTGGTCGACAGATAGCTGAGCTTTCCGTGCTCTGTCCAGGAGGATCTCGTTGTTGCTCTGCTCCTCTTCCAGTTCTTCTTCCAATGTCGCTATTCTAGCCTCCAAACGACGTTTCTCGTCAACAAGTAATGTACCTATTTAAAAAGAAGGGAATCAGCGTTAAATTTGGATATTGTAACATAAACTAAAATAAAATTTTCATTTTGGGCAATTTTCTCCCAAAAGATACATTTCATGAATGTTGTCTGACAATTTCGTAAGAAATTTTTTTAAATAGGCCGTGTTTATACCGTCGCCTATAAAACGCCTTCAATCATTCGGCGCCGGACGTCTACAAAGTTAAATTTGTTTTTCTACAAACTACAGTAATACATGTATTGTGATTTTGGGCAACGTTCTTCCGAAAGATAAATGTTTCTAAAATATTGTAATTACAGAATAAGATTCTTAAAATTGGCAGAGTTGTAACCTCTTCTACCAAGAGGCGCCGAATGACTACAAAGTTAAATTTCGTTTTGTAGAAACTAGGGTAAAATTGTGATTTTGGGCAATGTTCTTCCGAAAGATGAATGTTTCAAATATGTTGTCTTAAAAATGGCTGAGTTATAACCTTTTTTGTAAAATAAATGCCTTCAACTGCAACTTTTTTTAGAAGACTTCAGCAAATCTTACCTTTGTTAGCGTTATTATTAATTTCCTCTTGCAGTTCGTCCCGTTCGGCTTCGACTGCACGCCTAGCGCGCTCCGAGCTGGCCAGGTCCTCAGTAACGCTCAAAATTTCAGCTTCTAAGGCCTTGACTTTCCTCTCGGCATCCTTGCAGCTGGCGGCGAGCTCATCGCGCGCAGCTCTAGCCTCTTCGGCGTCCCTGGTCGCCTCCTTGCACTGCTGTTGCGACTTCTTCAACTGCTTCAAGGCGTCCTCCTTGACCTTGCACTGGAGCTCGACTTGCGCCTCGATCTCCTTCAGGTCGCCCTCGAGCTTCTTCTTCGCGGCCACCGCTGCGCTCCTCTGCTTCCTCTCTTCGTCCAATTCAGCCTCCAAGTCCCTCAATTGCTTCAAGATTCCTCTGCGCTTCTCCTCGGCTTGTTCTTCCTTGCCTTGGATGTCCCTCTCGAATTGCGCCCTTAAAGCTTGCATGTTGACCTCCAAGCGCAATTTTGCGTCTTCGGTGAGTTGGAGTTCGTCCTCGAGCTCCTCGTTCTGAGATTTGAGCTCGGCCAGTTGGCTTTCTAGAGAGCGTTTGGCCTTCTCGAGTTCGTGAACGTTCTTATCAGCAGTGCCTTGGTTGTTCATCAGCTCGTCTAATTCAGCTTGTAACTGACGACGCATCCTCTCCAACTCCTCAATTTTCTCATTGGAGTCATCAAGTTCTCGACTGAGGGATAAGACACGCGTCTCCTTCTCGCGAGCATCACGTTCAGCGGAGTCGCGTTCAGCCCCTACCTTCTCGGATATGGCCTTTTCTTCAGCGAGAATCTGAAAGGAACTTGTGTAAAGTTTTGACATTTTCGAAATACACAAATAGTTACCTTATCAAAGTTCTTTTGTTTCTTTTCGAGTTCGACTACTTTGCCTCTCTGCGTCTCCAGATCGATGTTGGCGTCTTCCAATTCAGCGGCAATCTTCTTTTTGCTCTTCTCCAATTTATCGTTGGCCGCGCTCAATTCCTCCACCTGTCTCTGTAAAGATTCAATATCCTTGGCCATTTTTTTCTTGCTCTCTTCCAAGATAGCGGCTTGCTCCGCTTCATCTTCGGCCTTCTTCTTTGCTTCGATCAATTGGACGTTAAGTACAGTTAGCTAAAAACAAAAGATAAAAGATGGGATAACATTTTATCAGATAATCATATCAATAGTCATACCTGTTTCTCTAAATTTCGCTTAGATTCCTCTTCTTCTTCCAATTGGTCGCGAAGTGCTTCCTTGTCGGCTTCTAATTGCCTCAACTTTGAACTTAAACCTAACTTGAGCTTAGTTTCCTCTTCCAAAGCAGCTTGAGCTTCAGCATATTGGGATTCCAAAGTGGATTGGTTCTTAATGGCACTGGATGCCCTGAAAACAACCCCAGTTAAATCCAATCTACAAAGCATCTCCAAAAATAATCTTACTTAAGTTCGGCCTCTTCCAACTGTTGCGAGATATTTTCGGTTTCCTGTTGAAGTTTAGCAGCCTTCTCCTGGAGTTCCATTTTCGATCGTTCAATCTCCTGTAATTTGCCTTGAAGTTCGGCCAGTTGGCTTTCTGCTTGTTTTCGTCGGCGGTCGCTCTCTTGCCTGCTGGAACTGATGCTACGTAGTTCAGTAGCCAGGTCAGCATTGTCAGCTTCCAGCGACTGCTTAGCCTTTTCCAAGCCAACCTTGGCCTTCTTGATGGTCTCTAGTTGTTCGTTGATCGTTGATATCTCTTGGGTATGCTTATGTCTTAAGTCGGCCACAGCAACTTCGTGGCTTTGTGCATCGTCCTCTAAACTCTTTTTAAGGCTAGCCAACTCTTGTTCTCTCTTAGATCTGAGCTCTTGCTGGGCAGCTGTGGTATCCAGAGAATCCAAGAGTTCGTTCTTAAGGGCTTCTAATTCTTCGTTTAAGTCGCGTTTCATCTTTTCGGCTTTGTTACGCGCAATTTTCTCGGCCTCGAGGTCTTCCTGAAGTTCCGTCAGTTGGCTTTCGAGTTCTCGAAGAGCCTTCTGGGCTGTGGCTTTCATAGCACCTTCTTCATCAACACGTACCATGGCTTGGGCTAGCTCTTCCTCGCGTTTACCTAACTGGAGCTGCAACTCTTCCATTTGGCCTCTCTTTTCGGTTAATTGATCTTTCAAGTCGGTGACTTCGGACTCAATCTTCCTCTTGGACCTATCAGTCTCCTGTCTTTGCTGGTGGTCTTTCAGTAAGCGTTCTTCAAGCTCCGCAATGGTAGATTCATGTTTTGCCTTGAGTTTAGCTAGATGCTTGGCCTTCTCTTCTTCTTCGGCGAGGGTTTGACTTAGGTCGTTTGAGCGTTCCTCCAGCACCTTCTTCTCCTTCAGGAGCTTTTGATTTGTGTCATCGCTCAGAGCCAAGTCCTCTTCGAGTTTCTTCAATTTTCCATCGCATTGGACTTTTTCTAATTGCAGTTTCTGGCGGGCAGCTTCCTCCTCTTCTAGTTGCTCTTCCAAGTCTTGAATGGTCAATTGTAACTTTTTCTTGTCATTGCTCAAAGTGGTAGCCCGTTCCTCTTCTTCCTCTACTCTGGCTTCCAAGTCGTGGAGGATTTCTTCCAGTTCTTGTTTCCTAGCGGTTAGACGGGCGCGCATCTCTTCAGCTTCTGCGCAGAGTTCAACCTCGGCTTGAAGTTGTTCAGCTATGGCAGTTTTCTCGTCCATGGCTTGCTGGAACTTCTTTTCAAATTCTTGGGCTGTTCTCAAATGGACCTCGAGCGTATCTTTAACTTGTTTTAGCTCATCTTCCTTTTGCATTAATTTCTCTTCTTGCTTGGTGACTTCCAATAGGGGTTTTACTTTGGTGTATAGCCTCCACCATTGCCAATTTCTAAGTTTTAGGTAGGCCGAGCAGTTACGTTGGATGATACGGATAGCGTTCAATTGCTGCACTCTCTTTTGGTAGTTCCTTCTGGAGAGGAATCCGCGACAGAACGCTTGGAAGTTGACTATGAGATCGGTGATCTTGTAGTCACGTTCCTCTTCCAGATGAGCGAGGACGCCAGCGCGGAAGAAAATCTTCGATTGGCCGATCCTGTACAGGTTCTGGTCCAATTCGAGGCTCTTGATCATTGTTTCGCAAGCCTTCTTTCCATCCATGAACCCTTTGTTGATCACGTTGGGTGTTAGAAGTTCGTATCTTTGGCGGAACTCTTGGAACGGTATCCTGTTCGGGAAGCCTTGCCTGCAGATCCTGATGCCTTCCAGGACGCCGTTGCATCTCAACTGGTCCAAGACCAAAGGCGCGTCGATCTTTCCAGCGCGCTTCTCGTGATTCGGGATGATGCAACGCACGAAGTTCGGGTTGGTGTTCCTCAAAGTCACCATTAGGTTACCCAGTTGTTCCTTGTACAAGTAGGAAACGGTTCTGAACATACCCTTGGCGCGTCCGATACTCTCGGCATCCTTCCAAATGTGGACCACAAACGGATCAGTAGAGTTTTGCAATAGCGAAACTACGTTTTCGTTTTGCGGGTCCATGTTCTTCATCAACCATTGGTTGGCGGAATAGTCGACCTTACCGGCGTAGTGAAGGATGGAGAAGTCAGCGACGCCGCGGAAGTCGCTCTTCTTGAATTTCGGGTGGCCCGAATGAGCGCTGACCAACTTATCGACGAAGGTCTTATCGGTGGCTTTCGGGAACAAGCATTCCTCGTCCAGGAGCGCCATGATGCCCATGGGTCTCTCGATCAGGTCAATGGTTGGTTGCAAGTCAAGCCCGAAATCGATGAACTTCCATTCGATGCCTTCGCGCTGGTACTCCTCCTGTTCCAAGATGAACATAGTGTGGTTGAAGAGCTGCTGCAATTTCTCGTTGGTGTAATTTATGCAGAGCTGCTCGAAAGAGTTCAACTCGAAGATTTCGAAACCGGCGATATCCAGGATCCCGATAAAACTGGCTCCTTGCCTCTTCGTCCTTCCAAGACTCCTGTTGATCCTGGTAACGAGCCACCGGAACATCCTCTCGTAGCAAGCCTTGGAGATCGCCTCGACGGCAAACTCCACCTGCTCCTTCGTCTGGGACTTGGTCACAAAATCCCTGCCTACCTTGATCCTCGGCTTCAGGAAGGCTTTCGTCATCTCCGTGACGGATAAGCCAAGGAGGTGTGCGATCTTCTGCGCGACGGTATTCTCGGGAAGTGTCGCCTGGTCAGAGTTACGGTCTTGCTTGAACTCCATTGTCCCGAAGAGCATTACCGCTGAGACTATGCGGAAGATCGCGGTAAAATCTTCCTTCGTCATGCCCATGATGTCCATGCTGCGCACCGTTGCCTGGAATTCTACGGAGTCATCAACTCCAGGCACTATGTGGTTGTCATCGCGGAGGAAGGGGTATGTTTTTGGCTCCTCCAGTATGAACGCCTCTGATAATTAAGATTTCAAACATTATTATTTAAGACTTAAAGAATTGAATTTTCATACTTTTCTGTTCATCGGATGCACCGGCTAGTAACTGGTAGAAAATGTGGAAGGTTCTTTCCTGTTTCGCTTGTCTTATGGCACGGGATTTTTCCAATAGGTAAGTTTCGATGTTGGCCCCGGCAATGTATCCGGAGGCGTCAAAATTAATACGGATGAATTTACCCTGAAATACTGCGATTTAATATAAGGCGTCTTCGTGCAGGCCGCGAGCGAACTTACAAATCTGGAGGAATTGTCATTTTTCACTGTTTTTGCGTTGCCGAATGCTTCTAGGATTGGGTTGGCTTGAAGTAGTTGCTGTTCTAAACCACCCTACACGTAAAATATGGCGTTAACATGATGCGCAATAATAAAATTTAATTGTTTTATCTACGACTCATAAATCACTAGCATAAAACGCACCAGCGATTATGATGTTGATTATGAAGTTTTTATCATGACAGTTCTTCATTTAATGATCTGAAGACCCCGATGCGACGAAATGGAGTTTACGAGTCGTAGATAAAACCTCGTGTATGACTCGCAAATAATGGCGTATATTATGTGCCCATCAAATAATACTAATATTAATCGGCGATTAATGAATTGTTAGACCAATTATTAATTAGGTATGTATCCTATATATTTTCTTGCCGTCACGAAAACATGATTTCAGATTAAGATAGCGCGATTTTTCGTGAAGGTATCGAATAATCCAATGGCTTTTGGTTAGTAAAAAGGCAAAATTAATATAAACACAATATATCGCAATAAATGTAAACAAGACAATCGTATCAAAATCCTGGACAAAATTAGGGCACCACCGTATTATTATTTTTATTAATTACCAGATAACTTTTATATAACGATATAAATAAGACGATACATCTCCTGCCTTTGACTAAGAATTTCCTTAAATTTATCGAAAATTTGTTCGGAAACAACTCAATAGTCGAGCCAACAAACCTGTCTGTACACTGACAAAAATAATGTAAAAGTACGCATAAATATTTGTAAAAATTACAGTAGAACTGTTGTAAGTCTAAACATTATATAGAATTCCAAGTATTTTTACAAATATGTGTGATATTACAACGACATTGCAGCTTTATTTCAATTACAATGATATTTTAGAAAAAATACTATGCAGCCCAGACATTAGATTAAATCCCTAAAAAATAAATAAAGTAACACTGCAAATTGGTAAGTAACTCCTAATTTGTGCCCAAACAAGTAAATAAAAAAACCTGCTTAAAGTTGTTTTATGCATAGGCATGTTCAGGTTTTTAATGATTGCTGAATGCAAGTTTGGCATTTAAAATTACCTAAGCATTTTTTTTACGAAAAAACGACATTTTTAGAGAAAATCACATTGAATTTGAAGTTGATGATACAGCTGTTTGCCACTAGTAATTTCCAAGTTCAGGCATTTTTTGACATAATTTGACTGGACTACATTATATTAAATAAGACCACGTTTTGTATTTTTGTTTAAATTTAATAAATAAAGTAGTGCGTTAATTTTGTCCAGGAGTTTATTTATCAGAGATACAATAATTTTGCAAAACCAAGTATTAGATTTGCAATGGCGCAATAGCTATTTTGTTAAAGGGGTGACTTTGATGGCTGCCGACACGACAAGACAAAACACACAGCAATCCCGGCATGATTACACCCTCTTTTGTACCCGAAATACGTACCGAAAACTCCCTCGTGGGACTCTAATGACAGCATGTAAAAATAACAACATACTCAATTAACTTTCGTCTTTTAAACCTTAGTACTACTTAGTCAATTTAACCAAACTGCTTATGCGGAAAATACTATCGTATGTACAAAGATCTAACACAACTCATCAAAACCGTAACCTAAGAATAATAATAATAAAGCAGTGATAAATATTACTTACAATAAGATCTTTCTGTGGCCCCAAAGAACGGAAGACATGCAAAGAAAATAGCGACGATTAGAAAAAATAAAATAATAGAGTAGAGTGTGGTCTACTGACAGCTTACTAGATTGCTACTCAAAACAAAGAATGCGCCCTTAAACTTGTTTTAAGTGCATGCCATGCATTCTGTGGCTTTGCTCTATAAGTATTTTCTTTCGGCATTTATTGTGGAAGTTGGTACTTACCGCGCCAGAACTTTTTGGAGATTTTGAAGCAGCTACGTAGGCTAAATACTGTATGACCTTTTTGGTGTTTTCCGTTTTTCCAGCACCTGATTCGCCAGTACATAAAATCGATTGGTCTTCCCTTTCTGAAACAATAAAGAACGATGGTAGATAAAAATTATTAGCAAAATTGTGGATATACCTATTTCACATCGTTGTCTCTTGTAAAATAATTGGTATATCAGCGGTAAAAGCAAACAATATATAAATCTGTATACATGAGCCAATACGCATTTCCCGTATAAATGAATTTTGAAGAATTTATGGTATTTGTGGAAAGTAATGTCGATGAACGAAAATTGCTAGATGAAGTCGTTTATGTGGAGTTTGACAGAATACACGTGAATGCACGTCGCTATAGATATACAGTTGTCAAATGTATATAGGGTAGTCTATAATATAGTAAGTTGTTTGCACATTTTTCGTAACATAGTGACGAAATTTAGAAGTAAGTTTATTGCAATCGTTGGTTGGGTTTATTCAAAACTAATAGTTTTCATTCAGTATTTTATTCTTGACTGTCAAGAATAAAATACTGAATGAAAACTATTGGAGTTTTGAAATAACCCAACCAATAATTGCATCATTTTGTTTTCATTAGAGGATGAAAAGCTTTATTCAACATATATTTATTGATCTCATCAAGTAAATACTGCAGTTGTATGAAACATTGATTAATTAATTAGATTACTAAATCAGAGCAAATAATTTAATAACTTAGTACCAATTAACGTCAAAACAAACAAATTTGAAGCAGAATAATGCTGACAAGAGTTATGATGATAAACGAACATACAAATACTATTAGCAATGTTAGCCAGACGTAGTAATGATAAGAACGTTTTAGACTCAATTATGCAACGGTTCAACAATCAACAAAAAACGACTAAGTACTACTACATCATATATTTCTCGTACGAACATAATCTAAATGGCTGTACTAAATATTCAAGCAATACCCAGAGAATAAAAATTTAATTTATTTTTATTGGCAAATAGTTATAGGACTTTTCTTTCCATGACTGAAAATAGGTGATTTCATTTGAAATTTAAATGTGGTAGTGGCACTCACTAATAAATTGTAAATATTTTATAAGCTACGCATTTGCGGACACTAATAATAATATATTTAATAGAAAGTTTTTAAAAACACAAAGTGCAACTTAAACGCGGTTAAAAAAGTAGAGAATATAATAATCAAAATTCAAATAATCAAAAGACTAATGTCAATTTATTTTTTTTTTGTAATTTGAAATCGACCAATACCCAAGAAGCTCAACATCGAGAATACATTAAACACATATATCAGGGCATTTCACATATTTGCAAGTATGTACTTAATTTGTTAAAAATATGTCACTTTCTTGGTCAACAATGGACAAAATCAAACAAGTAGAAATGCAGAAATGATGTCCAGTCTTTGAAACAAACAATTGATTTTTGGGGTTTGTGGGCATACGAGAAAGTTTTTGCTTGTTTAACTCATGCGAGTTCGAGCGGTCAAGTTTTTTAGGCATTTCTCCACATATTTTGCATAGCCACAACCTTGATTTGAACCAAAATTGATTATTTCATCATTACGGTAGTAAGTCAGTATAATACGGTATGTCCGTATATTCATTTCTAGTTTTATTTACGTCAAAGCCAGTGATACCCAGCCCACTTTAATGTAATAAAAGCAACACACATTTTTGAATTGTTGACTCTTGTTCATTATTTATTTCAATTCTTACCGTTCTTTGTTTGTTTGTTAAGTTGAAATCTTGTAATCGATATTTAACCTACTTCCAAATGTCCAATCGAGTTCAAATTTAGCATGTGAACAGATTTCCGGTTATAATGCACGAATAAATAAGAAATTCGGAAAATTTTTGGAAAATTTTGGAGAATTTGGGCGATCGAGTTGAAATTTTGAATGTGGACAGACTTTCGGTTATAAGTAATGTATAAATCAATAAAAAATTCGGAAAATCTTTGCATAATTTTGGAAATATTTTATTTTCCGAAGCAGGCACTATCAACGACAAAAAGCGCAATTGCTTGTTAACAAGAAATCAGAAAAATTGCTTTTATACATCATAAGTATTCATAACTTACCATATTATAACATTTATATTTTTTTGTTATTAAAATAAATTATTGAGTAATATGTGCGTTTTCTTTTCATAGTTAGGTATTCGCTATTCGGTCGAATAGTACGCAGTATTCGGCTGAATACCGATTATAAAACAAAATGGCCGAATACGCCAAATACCGAATAGTAGCCAAATATTCGCGGCATCCCTAATATAACATATCATTGTATTGTTATCATAGATAAGACACAGTCAAATTTCTAGATGATTCTTCTGCGGGGTCCATTCCAAAAAAATATAACAAGATTTGAACGGGACAAAAGAAAAAGTTAATAAAAGAGTGGTTTAAATTAAAATATTTATCTTTAACTATTGTTCTCGAAAATGTTGATATGTACCTTCAGTACCTTGCCCTAGTTTTGTGTAAGAATTTTTAGATTAGCATTATATTTTTAAATTTTAGTGCATTGTTTGTTGTTCACTCAATGTAATGCGAACACAAACATTTCAAAAAGTTGTTGTCAAAATCTCAAAAATTCTGCTTTTGCCAATTTTTGTTCTTTTTTTCATGCAACTGCAAAGTTCATAATTTTGTTGATTAGTTTCGGTCTCGTAAATATTTATCAAGTATTTTTTATATATGTAAATTTTTATTTCTACTCAGAAACAGATTTTTGGATCGAAAAATGTTTTGATTATGTTGCTGGTCTGATGATGGACATAATAGTCCGAAATTAATAACCAGAAATTCAAATTAAAGAATAGTTCGTAGAAAAGGGAGTTTCATTTCCTTCTTTCCTCGATAGTCAAACATACCCACGAACTAATGGATGCATTCATTGAAACCATGTTTTGATAAATTTCTAATAATATTTAGTCCAGAGCAGTGAGTAGTGACAATAGACCAATTTGAATTTAATTGACAAACACTCATGAACAAAATATTTAGACAAACTACCATATTATATTGCCATATGTTTGTAATATTGAAAACACAAATTACATATTTTGTATACAGAGAACAAATCCAAAACAGGCGTTTTGTGCGAAAACTTGAGATACTCCGTATATTATTTAAGGTTAAAGTTAATTCTGTTTCTTAATGTTAGTAATTAAGAAACTGCGTGTCTTCTACAAAATACAGATGTGATGCATAAAAAACAAAATAATTAGATAATAGATATGTCTCTAGTACAGAGTACCTACTGGACTCAAACTTTGACCACAAATGTCATTTTTCATCGCTCTGCATCTTTATAATTTTTATACATCCTACGAAAAAAAAAAACACCAAAAGTAGTCAAAATCGCTAAAAAATAATCTGGGCTTAAATTAGGACGTTCGGTGTATACCGCTTGCCACGTTACCATTCATGTGAGCTAAATGCTTTGGCAGTAACATACATCTGATACACCTTATATCACAACCCACCCGCATCAATGGTCTGTTATTAATTCCAACATTAATTATTAATATATTTCTGAGAAAATTATTTTTAGTGGTTATGTGGATTTGGGTCCAATATCTATCATAACTCTGGTATCTTCGTTTAGTCACGTGCAAGTAAATCTACATGCCAAAATGCAATAATAAAGCATAATATTGTCACTTAACAGTGACACATTTGGTATCAAATTAAGAAAAATGCTATGCAGAATCACGTAATTTTATACAACAAAATGAGAAATTTGATGACAAGCTTCGGCCAAAACTGCTCGAATTCAACTTATTGCTAAAACACGTCTTAACTCCTTTTAACCTTTCACGATCATTGTTCAGACGATAAGCCTTCGAGTACCAACTATAACTCGCTAAAATGGTAACTTTAGGTCTTGTGCCAGTCGGGGCAACAATGGTATCTTGATGGACGGTAATAGGCTGAACCACCCACGGCTTGCTGCAATCGACGTACATCGATAAACGATTCAATGAGAGTATTCAATGGACGTCGCTGAATGCGTCCTCTTTTCATAGTCGATCATGCACAACAAGCGCAGTGGAAAAACTCGGCCCATACCCGATTCTCGATGGAAGCATTATTGTAAATCTCGGAGCAATATGAAACGGCAGGCTAGCGTTTAACGTTGTTGCACGGATTTACCGCTTCGCTCGAAAATTGCCAATTAAAAACGGAAAGGTCGAATGGCACGCAGGAGTGGGCGGGCCAATAATTACTGTTTACTTCTTTCTAGGTGATACGGCGGCGATGTTCTTTGTTTTCTGTTTGTTTAGGAAGCGGAACTCTTTATATTAATAGTAATTATACTCAAATATTTTAAACGAAGCAAAAACATTTGCTCGCTAGGAAGTAAGCCGAGAAAAAGTTGCTTTAGGAAGTCCACAATCATCTTCAAATCACTTTATCGCAACTGTGCTTAATTTGTATCTTGAAGGAACATTTCCAAACTATGATGTATCTCTTTCAATATTAAGAGGCATCCTACAAAAAGCATCCATATAGTGAGCTTAATTTTGTATCAATTCTCTCATGTTCTACATCAAGTTATGGATAAAGATGTATTTAGTTGGTTTTAGTGAAAAAAGCAAATAAAATATTGATATTTTGACGTAAAATTTTATACAGTTATAGAAGGAACACAACTTAATCTATTATGTGGTACGTTTTCAACTTTAATCTGTGTTCTCCGTGATAAAAATAAACAAAAATTTTAAAAAGCCTACCACTAGAACGAAAATTAATTACCTATTATCTTTAATTTGCTGTATTGCTTTTACGATTCTGTGAACTAATAGTAGGGATTTTTTTTCTTTCTCGAAGCAAACGTGTGACAGTTGGCTTACAATTGAAGTGAGTGAAGCGAGTTATGTGACAAAATAAAACTTTAAAGTTAATTTAAGTTATTCTGAATCAATTTTGTTCAGTTTCCATCTTATTAATTTATATGTTCGAGATAGTTTGAGGCTATCAAAGATAATATAATTGCTTAGATGAAAAAATTGCATAAGTTTAATTTGATTCAAAGTTTGATTTTGAAGATAACACCTTCGTCCATGCAATGATTTAAATCAGATCATAATTTCTAGAAAGTACACAATAAAGTCGTAGATATTTTACGCTTTTTACTTTATCATACGCAGTATGATTTTTGTGGCGACGATTCCGGAGAAACTCCTAACGGTATCGGGACGAAACTTCATATTTAGAAGTTTCATGACCAAACTTTTGGTTCAAAAGGGTCCAAAGGAACTGGATGTCTTAGCGCTTTTTAACAATTTTGCAAATGAGCTGCCACTTCTGTAATTTCGCCATTTTTTGGTATAAACATAAAAGTATAGCTGCATGAGCAAATTGTATTTCATTGAGATCGGTCGTGTCTGCATCTTGGTCAGCCAAGATTTGACAAATAGTTTCATTCTAACGTCAAACGCTTATGTTTTGATAATACCTACTGTCAATAGTAAAAATATCTTAAAAAATCTATTCTTCGTCTTTTGGAGTTTGATTTGATTGTCAATCGTGTAATATATATCTTTTTTCCTATAGCGGTTGAAGAAGTGCCCAGTAGGATACGAAACATCTAGCGATTGCTAAAATAAAACAAAAATAAAGAATCCGTCCACTTTTTATTGTATTAACATATATCTGTCAAATCCTGGCTAACTAGTTTTATTTTAATGCAGATACGACCGAATCTGGATCATTTACTAGTATCATTTACTAGTAATTTTATAAATAGTATGATAATCATGTGCCTGGCCACATCAGATTTTTATTATATCTCCAAACATTTGTTTTATTTACTTTACCATACGCAGTATGATAACTCCAGTTAAAAAAAAACAAATATGCAAAAATGAAGTCTCTACATTTTTGCACTTTTTGTATAATTTGCAATTTGTGTCGGCTGACTTAGATTATAAAACGTCGATTTGGTTGTTGTTGGCCAGCGTAGTTTTTTGTATTCGATTCTTGTCTTTTTGAACAACAGCCGAACTGGGATCGACTAAAAATTTCGGAAAAATTATCATCCAAATAAGTGTGATGTATCATTCGAATCAGAATAAAAAAAACTACATTCGGGGATATGAATAAATAATATGAATTTTATTTTGAGTATTTGATTTTTTGTTATATAAAATATTTTCAAACTTTCAATCGATCTCCTAAGTTAATTGATCGACAAGAAAAAATGCAGTGCTATAACGTGTCACTAACGTTTTTTTTTTTTTTTGGTATAACAATGTTTAGTTTTCAAATTTCCGTTACGTACTCAATTAAGGTAACAAACAACAATTTCAGTTTTCTATTGATTTATACAAAACTATAAAATAAATTATCCCAATCTAAACGTTTTCATATAAACAAAATCCAATACATCTAGCAAAAAAGTTATAAGAAACAGTTCAACATTTAAATTAGTGTCGATGTGTTAGTACTTTGTTAAATTATATAGGAAAGTTCGTTAGATTACCAAAAAAATACGATAACTAACTATCAAACAATGCAAAAGTCTATAATTATTTCTGATTACTTCATAATAAGTCTCAAACAATCAAAACATCGTTGTGGTTCGCCCTGTCTTATAAGCGGTAACATTTTATTATCAAAATTGCAAAGGCATGCGGTAATCTTGATGAATGTCTTGACAAAGCGCCGAAAAGATCATCAAAATCGATAAAAGATTTACAAATCTAGATCATCAAAGTTCAGGATCGACTTGCTCGATCGTTATTTTCAAATCAACACCAAGTTTCTGTCAATAAATAAAAATTTATGATTATATTATAACAAAACAATAGAAAATCCGCAATAGCATAGCCTCATAATGAGCTTAACATCAACAACAATGATTTTGGTTATGGTAAAAAGAGATTAACTGGAAAGATTATCTTGGATACCTTCTGATATTCTGTAAACAAGCACAACTAGAAAGAAGTACATAGATAATAACCTACACACCTTAATTCGATTTGGCAAGGAAATAAATCCGGCAAACACCTTGGCAAAGATATTCGATAACGTATCAAAATATCCACAGTTACGCAACGCTTGACAGCGATATCGTGGAACGGAAAAACCAATATTGCATCTGGTCTGGACGCATTTTTGCATACATAATCCACTGAATGCACTCTCTCGAGATCTCTGCGCTTTACAGAGTAATTTCGCGTCTAATATCTTGTTTCGCAAATGGGTTTCTTGCTTATGATGCTCAATATGATAATGGGGACCTTGTAAACAGCGACGGCGGAAAACAAATCCCTTTGAACCGACAATTTTAATTGATTGAGATGCCGAACAGTTTAATAAATCATCTCGGATGATACGGATAATGTAACCAAATTGAAGCCAGTGACAGATTTAATCGCAGAATGCCTCACCAGTCATCAGAACAATTAAGTTTTACGATTTTTCATGTGGGCATCGTTAATTGTAGCTCTTATGAAAACACCCGCTATATGGTAGACTTGACAAACGAAACAAATCGGTTTTGCTTTTGAAGAGAGACAACCAGTCGAAAAATGTGTATGCGCAAATATAAAGTAGAGGCTTTTCTGTGGAACTGCCTAAAGGGCGTTTTTTCAAATGGAACAGCCTGTATATGTTTACATTTTGTAATTTTAGGTCTAATTCTAAACATCTTTTATTAAAATAGTCTTTTTATAAAATGCATCATTTTTGAGTTTTAAGCAATTATTTAAAATCAGTCATAATTTCCAGAACACCTAGATAACTCCCCAACCGTAAAAAATTTCAAAAAGCATTCGAACTAACGTTTTTTGACGTTAAACAAGCTATCATTAAAATATGCTTTTAATGTACAGATCGTTCATTTTATTATGAAAATTTGGTAAGCT
Source organism: Melinopterus prodromus (assembly GCA_964023965.1). Classification (NCBI taxonomy): domain Eukaryota; kingdom Metazoa; phylum Arthropoda; class Insecta; order Coleoptera; family Scarabaeidae; genus Melinopterus; species Melinopterus prodromus. The sequence goes on from OZ030396.1 coordinate 13,531,387, forward strand.
TTTCCTTTTCAAATGGAATACCCTGTATATTTTTACCATTTATAATTCTAAGACTAATTCTAAACATTTTTATTGGAATCATTCTTTTATAACTTTCATAATTTTTTAGTTATAAGCAATTAATCAAAACTCCTGAACTTCAAATTAATAATATTTTCCCACATACATACCAATTCATCTTAATCAAACGGATAAACTTTTTTTTCTCGTTTGGTACAATAATTTGATTAAATTTAGAAACTTTGGACATGTTACATTATTAGACAATTTTTGCCTGCGACAGTTGGTGTCTACTCAAGTGTCTACTGGTAGCCACATTGTGGTTATGTATTTTTACTTATTTTGCAAGCGATATCACCAATCGTGCAAAACTTAAAGTTACCAAAAACTGCTAAATAAATTGATGTTATCAGACCACTGTTTTGGAAACTGTTTTAGAACTAAATAACATTTGATTTCAACAAGATGGTGCCCCGCCGCAGTACGGTGTCCAAGTACGAAATTATTTAAGTTCAATTTTTCCGCAGAGGTGGATTGGAAGGAGAGGATCCATTGAATGGCCACCTAGGTCGCCGGATTTGCAAATGTTGGATTTTTCTATTTGGGGACACCTAAAGTCCAAGGTTTACACAATAGGCCGCAAAATATTGGTGCGTTGAAGCAGGGGATAGTGGAAGAAGTTCAAAGTATTACTGTCGAACATTTAGAAAACTGTTTACGGGAATTTGTTGATAGATTGCGGCATTGTCAAGCCGCTCAGGGATGGCTGTTTGAAAATATAATTTAATTACTTTGTTATTTTTTCCTGAATTTGTTATTATTTATCCGTTCGGTCAAAATAAATGTTCTGGAGTTTTGATTAATTGCTGATAACTATAATATGATGCAGATGATGCGATGTACAGGATGTTCCATACTTCCATAATAAAATAAACACCCTCTATATTAACAGTATATTTAAGCAGAGCTTGTTTAAAAATATGTTTTTTACGGTTGGAGAACTATGTCAAAAATAATGCATTCTACAAGAAAATTATAACAATAAAAAATGTTTTGAATTAGTCTTAGAATTACAAAATGTAAAAATATACAAGGTGTTCCAGTTTTAAAAAAATGTACGATATTTCCATAATAAAATGAACAATTAATGAAAATTAATAATGATATAATTATTATATAATAATAATTAATTAATAATGAAAATCCATAATAAAATGAACAATTATGAAAAATATATTTGAACGATAGCTTGTTTAAAGTCAAAAACCATTTCATTTGCTTGAAAGTTTTCTTGAAATTTTTTGCTGTTGGAGAATTATGTAGGTGTTCTGGTAATTTTGACTAATTTTAATTAATTGCTTAAAATTCAAAAATGGTGTCTTTTATAAAAAGATTATTTTAATACAAAATGTTTGGAATTAGTCCTAAAATTACAAAATGTAAAAATATACAGGGTGTTCCATTTGATAAAAAAGTTTACGAAATTTGTACAATAAAATGTACATCTTTATATTAAAAATATGTTTGAACGATGGTTTGTTTAAGGTAAAAAAACGTTTGTTTGATTTTCTTTTGAAATTTCTTACCGTTGGAGAATTATTTAGGTGTTCCGGTAATTTTGGCTAAGCCTGTATAAGATATAGATAGGTATCTAACGTTTGATTCTTACCTTGTAACATAGAACGATAGGCTGTGTCGGTTATTGCGAAAACGTGCGGAGGCACTTCATGTCTTTTGATTCCTTTATACCTTTCCATGATCTTCTCTGTGTAGATGGGTAATTTTTTGTATGGGTTAACGACGACACAGAAGAGGCCAGAATAGGTCTGAAAATAATAACGTTCAATTAGAAATCATTCTAGTTGTCAATTTAATGAATAAAATATCAAGAGTAGTTTATAGGAAAGTTATAATAGGGTGGATCTTTTCTTTCTCCAACATGACCAAATTCAAAGTTAAGCTCTTCACAATTTTGTCAAAAGGTTTATTTATCAGCGAACCAAATTAATAAACAAGAAACAAAAAAATATTCAACATTGTTGGTTTGCCATGATTTTGAAGCATTTTGAATATGAATCATAACGGCAATATTATTATAAATTGTTCACAAATTATACAGTAATAATTGTTTTGTAATGTGTATTTTTTCAAAGGGTTAACGAACAATTTGTTCGGGTTTGATGATAAAAATAATTCGATAATTGTCGATTTTCGAGAAATTTGTATTTGAATAATAACAGCAAGATGATTATAAGCTGCATTTAAAACACTCATACTATGTCTTTGACTTTTTATCAATACGCAATATTATACAGTAATATTTGTTTTGTAATGTGTATTTTCCGAGGATTATTGAACAATTTGTTTGAGTTTGATGATAAGATAGCTATGATTAGTCGATGTGTTTATTAATGTTGTTCCTTGGGTTGGGTGTGCCAGTATTTGTTTGATAAAACATAGCAAATGAAAAAAAAATAGCAGTAGAAAGAACGTTATAAAACCAAGAGTCATAAAAGCAGAACAAGACAATGATTTTGAAGAACTATACAAAGTTGTTTTAATTAGCTATGTTCAGGGGAACTGTTGGCTACAATGGAGCAGATGTATCAGTGTGAGAAGGGTAGGAGACTCATAGCGAGAGGTTGTGTTGGTCAATCATAACCAACGGTTTCCAAAACAGTAAATTGTGTTACCGCAAATAGATCTAAAAGAAGCTAGCTAAATCCATAGACATTCAAGGATTTCCTGTGGGATTGCAAAAATTGTACAACAACACGCTAATTATTTTGTCACCATAAACGAAAAGCTAATTACAGTACATGTTTGGGTTCCAGGTATCAAAATATATCCAGTTTCTCCCATCAGTTCTGAGTTATTTTGATTTATTTTTTTTTTATTACATTTTTAAGTTTCACTATAAACTTTAAACAGGGTAAAAATGTCCTATTTGATAGTTCAAAATCATTATGGTGTGCTAAATTTTGCAACTCAAGTATTACCCGTAGAAGGACATTCTGCGGGATTGCAAAAATAATACAACAAAACGCTGATAATTGTGTCAAAATAACAGAAACATTAATTACAGTACATACACAACAGTGTCGTATATTTGAAATAACAGACTATTAAATTATATATTTGAATAATATTGATTAATATTGTGTATTATTATTTATATATTTAAATGGAATTATATAGTTTTTATTACGGAAGCCAAACTTCCAGGTGTCAAAATATATTCAGTTCCTCCCAACAGTTCTGAGTTATTTTGATTTTATTACATTTTTGATTATCACTTTAAACTTGGCCAAAAATTATCTATTTGAGACTTCAAAATCAGTTCATCATTATGTGGTGTAAAAATAAGTAACACACTCAAAATACACTTGAAAAAAAAATGCTGTTCTCTTGAAAACATTTGCATATCGATAAACTTTAGAAAGAAAATCTTGCGCTCTATTATTGCATACTGTGGCTTCCATACACAAATCTGCAGTAGTTGAGATGTTATAACGTTGTGTTAGGGTCATTAAGATGAACCTGGTGCAATATAATAAACCCTGATATGTTGACAGATATTGTATCTTCATTATCTCCATTGACAATTGCTGACGATTGTCCCAGATGGTTGAATATTATGAGAATAGATTTGGTTATAATATAATAAAATATCAGTCATAATATCTCCGCCTGCTAACGTTATCAATATCTCTAAAACTGAAGATAGTGTTATAGGAAAACTGAAGATGCTTGTAGGAATGCCCCAGTATTTTGTGAAGTAAAAGCTTCTATTTCGAACGATTTGCAAAAATGGAAGTAAGTCATTTATGATCCAATCAAAAAACGGTTTTTACATTACCCAGACAATTACTATAAATTTAATTAAGTTTACTTTTCTTTTCACTGACAAAGATATCATTATTATTATTTAATATTATCATAACTATACATATTTGAATTCAGCATTGTCTGTGTACATATTTTGATAATAAAAGATTGTTTTAAAATATAAACTGCGTTAATATGACTGTATTTATTCGGAATCTGACAATCTCATGGTGCCATGGAGAATACATTTTATGGAACAATGTGCAATCTTCCACTCAAGTGGCAGTATTCTTTTCCTCTGGAGTAAGTACTAAGGAATCATTGCTTAAAATCATGTGAAACAACATTTAGACGCCTACGTCCTAGCGTAGATTGTTTCGTAGATAGACAACCAAACATACACCGCAGTAATATGTGTAAATAATTTGTGACTATCGTTGACTAGCATCAAATTAGTTTTGTTTGCTTTGGCTATTTAGTTTGTATAGTGGATGTATAAAAACAATGCTACTTCGTTCTTAAAATAACAACAGACATCGATGAGATAATTAGCACTTTTCCTGGGACGGACTATACCTATTAATAAATAATCATAGTTGTAAATTCTAGATGATTGAGAATCAACTGCCAACCTAACAATGGATTTATTTATTTGGGACTTTGATTCGAGGACTTAACCAAAGCATAAATTCCAAAAATATTTATATTATCGGCTCTAACAGAACGCGTAATAATATCCTTTAATAGAGTACTGACATCATATCGGCCCTTAGTCACCATTAACACTTCTATCCAGTATATAAACATACTCAACATTCCCCAAAAAATCGTTAACCCAATATCCAATATATTTTTATAGACCCATTATCTGACAGTTTATCTTATCGGTACTTATGCTTCCCGGAATTTCATAACATTTTAATACATTAATAAGCGTTAACATACCGACCGCCTGATTACCTATATAAATAACTTTCGATTTATATGTAGGTACTTCCAAAGCTGACCGACTTGCGCAACATTCTCAGATACCGTAGAAAATATCAAAGACAGCCAGTAACGGCCATCTGCACCGTGACGGATTTGGGCATGTGGATAAATTGTAACGCCAATTGCCTTATTGGGAAATTAAGCGTTTTCCCAGAGACCGATTTTCATTTATATCTATAGCCTCTGGGTTAACTATGTTATTTTTTCGAACTGTTTCGGTTTCTGTGTCCTTTTCTGTTCACGCCACAGAGTGCCAGAGCGACTCGTAAAAGTACAGTGTGACCTTTTTTAGAGTAGATATTTGCATGAGTATCCTACAGTTTCTAACGATCTTGGATAATGATAGCTTCGAGTATGCGTTGAATTACTGACTCAATGAATATTCACGATGTGCGACTTCTTAACTTGATAGAAGACTGGTTTACATTTTGTATCGTTTTCCTTTTATTGAAATAATATGTAATAAATTTCACTGTCCAATACTTCTTAAATTGAATCATATCGACAGTTAATAATATTTATTAAGGTTAAATTTTGTGTAATAATCTAGGTGGACATGAATTTGTTAAAATAGTTGAATAGTTGTCAACGGCAAGAAAAATGAATTCCATTAGTGTTTCAAAAAATCTAAGTACATACAATAAATTTGCATACCACAATTTATATCTTATAAAAATATACATAAACTTTGACATCAGAGCATTTCATAGATTTCCGTTTATGTACTTACTTTGTCAAAAATACAAAAGTCTAAACTAAATGACTTGCCCAAACTCTAATAAGTACCAATTATAAAATACCAAACAGCAAAAACACTTTTCCTCTAAAAAAGTCAAAAGTTATTTTCAATTTGACATTGTTTTTAATTTAAGAAATATTCGAAATATGACAACTGATTCTGATAATTTTACTTTATCATACGCAGTATGATAAAGTAAAATGTAAACGTGAAAAAAAAAAATAATTTTAGCGGAGCTTCTACTAGGCGAAACTACTAAAAGTATCGGGACGATACTTCAGAAGTTTCATGACCAAACTTAGTGCTGAAAAGCTTTTGGTTCAAAAGGGTCCAGAGGAACTGGCCGTTTCTGTAATTTCGTTAAAATAGTTAAATCATACATTAAAGTAGAGGAAATTCTGAATAATTTATGTATACGACTTTTTTTGGTAAAATCAACAGTTTAGCTGCATGAGCAAATTCTATTTGATCGAGATCGGTCGTGTCTGTATTATAATAAATCTAGTTAGCCAAGATTTGACAAATAGTTTCATTCAAATGACAGTAGGTAGTGTCAAACGCTGATGTTTTGTCAATACCTACCGTCAATAGCATCAAAATTTAAAAAAAATCTGTTCTGCAGTTTCATATTATGTTTGTTGTTGTATGTTCTCCAAGGCCCACGCCTGACAAAATGTCATTTTTTACAATTGTGTTTTTTGCAGTTTGATTTGTTTGTCAATTATGTAATTTATTTATTTATTTCTTATAATCCTGGCTAACTAGTTTTATTTTAATGCAGGGTCGACCGATCTCGATCAAATAGAATCTCATCTACTATTCATTTTATATATAGTATGATAAGTCATGTTGCCTGGCCACATCAGATTTTTTTCTGTAGAACCTTATGATAGAAATTATGATTTGGGTCTACTTTTTGAGAAAGGCAGTCCCAAAAATAAGACAAAAGAAAATATTTATTGACACCTACACAAAGTATGTATATCTTTATTTAATCGGTTAATAATATTCTCGAATGCAAAAAAAATCACTAAACTATTTATCATAAAAAAAGAGTTTTTAAACAAAACTATTCATTTTAAGTTTGACAGAAGTTGACAGTAGCAACATCTAAATATTATTTTAAAACTATAACTAGAACATTTTAAAAACATATCCACTGAAAACCCTAAATAAGAACAGGCCTGATATACAGCGTGTCCCACATTTTTCACCGATTTCTTTTGTATATATGTCATACAGACTACCACTTCGTCCATTTTTCTTTTCATTTTTTCAGGTCAATATTAGCCAAAGAAAGAAACAATGAAAACATCAAACAATGCGAAAACAATGGTTATTACAATAATAAAAAGTAAATAAATTTAAGTAAAAATAATAATAATGAATACGTAATAGAGAAATAAATCCATAAAACTTTTTACTAATTTTTAGAAAGTAAATGTTGTTGAAAATAAAAAAAAATATAGTTTTTCAATTTCAAACACGTCCGTAAGAAACTTTTTAATCAGTATGCCATTAACGATCTAAAAATGTTTTTCAGGGAAAAATGTGATACTTGTATGTACTCTGTATTGTCAGATATACATAATTGAAAGTATGTACTGCTGCACAAGAAAATACGTTAGAAAATATGTGTCCTGGCATGGAGAAATCATTCTACTAACTAAACATTTCAAACTCAAACTGAAAATGATTTTACTGAGACCCCGTATGAAAAATTCTAATGTATTGAAAATGGGCGGAACAAAAGTTGTAAATAAATTAAAAACAGGAAAGGTTTCAGATATAAACTTATTTGGATACACCACTGCCTACTTTTCCCTATGTTATTTCTAAAGTTGGTCCAAGAAAGCAACATTTTTAATAAACCAAAGAAAACTATGACGTGATTGTAACTTTTTAACCACCGCTGCAGGGTTAATAGTCCAAACTGAAGTCCAATGTAAAGTCTAATAGAAAACACAATCAATTGCGAAAAACTTGAACGAAAGTGGAGAATGGAAATTAATAACCAATAGATATTTTTATTCTTTACCTAGTATGTATCTCCATTGCAGATTCACTGCTTTGTCACCATTTTCTGTTCCTTCTATTTTGTGACATTTAAGGGTATTTAATTAGAGTTGTCAAAACAATCAACTGCAACATAAAAATGACGACAAAATATATTGTCATAATCTGCTTTGCCCAATGCTACAAAGTCTACAAACAATGGTTTAAAACTGTAAAAATCTTCTGAAAATCAGGTATGTATACATAAAATAAATATTGAAAAATGACTGCCCACAAAATTTAATAAATTAGGTTATACTCGACACGTTACTCAAATTACATTACCACTAAATTATTTTCTAATTACATTAGCATCTGTTGCATTTCGAGACATATTACTACCACCCACAATGTTTTACTACCCTTCAGGCAAACCCTCTGTTGATTTAATTTCCCTGTCTGCTAAACAGGAGTGGATGGGGATCGATAAGTATCAGAATGGCTTGTCTAGACTGCAGACTTGTTGTCTCCGTTCCTTCTCTCAACTCAAGGTAGTCGGTAGTTGCTACTTTACAGCTCAAACGATATTTTTAACATTCTCCATCGCCAGTACACAGAACACCCATATATGGTTGTATCGGTCATCAGGCCAGGGTTGTTGTTACTTTGTAAGCATGAAACTGAGCACGTAACATGTGTTTTATTCCATTATGTCACCCGTTTATCACCATATGTTCGTAAGGGTGATATATTACATATTACACACTACCTATATATAATCCAAATCTGGATTCAACGGTTTGAATAAAATTATAGATTTGGTGTTCTTTTAGATTTTTCAACTGATAAAATACAAAGAAACAAACAGAATTTTGAAATTTTGACAAGCCTATCTATCAAAGCTTAGTAAAGGGCTAAAGATAGATAAAAGGTAACTAAGTAAATGTTTGTTACCGTAGGCTTTTCAAGTGTTCCTTGAAGTGGATAAACAGTTTCAACTTTCTTCATTAAAAAAAAAAAAACATGCGCATGTGCCACTTGTAACGTGTTATCAGAAAATTTATTTCGTAACTAGTACTCGTACTCGCAGATTAAATCAGTCGATTCTGTGATAAAATTTATATTATTGTTTATGATCAATATTATGCCATATTGCAAACCAACTATTATTACCTTTATGCCAAACTTTTCTGGTGTCAGATTAACCTATCTGATAAAGATCTAATTTACATGCTAGTTTTGTTATTGTTAGTGTGTCTAACTCATATTTCTGAAAGCCAATTAATTAATAATACCAGTTAATACGTTTTGTAATGTTAGTAACAATTTTTATCATTTTTACATTCTCTTAGTTCCTTTTTAATACTGTACAGTACTTTTGAATTAAAAAGACTAATTTGTTTGGTTTTAAAAGAGCTATCAAATGATGGTTATCACATTTTGCCATAAGACACCAAATTTTCGAGATGCGTTCCGCAGACGTCGTATTTACCGTTTGATATGAAATAATGTCTTATAAAAAAAAATCATTCCTGGGATGAATATAGGAAACTATTTAAACAAACTATTCAACAACAAAGTTAATAAGTATGTTAAAAAATTAAAAATTACATTAATAAAGTATGCAATACAAACATTCTCAAAACAGAAGTGACCTTATAAAACCAACATACAAAAACAAATAACGTTATAGTTTTTTTTTAAAAGTGTTTGCTATCTTGCAATTATTTTACACATCGTGTAAAAATGTTTACAGCACTAAACATCATCAGCGATGGCATTCACAACATTTCTGCTTCAACTTTCATCGTTATCACGGTCAATAAAAAATTATTGTTTTTATTGTTTTCTTGGAGATTTGTCGCATCTTTTACGCAAGGCTGCATAATTTTTCAATGTAATTCCAACTTTGGAATTTTAAAAAACATAAAGTTACCCTTTTATTAAATGTAAACAGTGATGTTAAATACCCGTATATTTATTATCAAGGGTAAATACCCGGGTTTTTACCCAAAGTGGGAATTTATAGTATTTATAAACATAATATTATTAAAAATAGCAGTAAATGGAAATATTTAATTACTAAATAAAGCTTTTGCTTGTATCATAAAATCAAAAGGTATTCTCTTCTCACAAAATAAAGGTTATTCTTATACAAATAAAAACATTTTTAAAACAAAGAATAAAAATATCAATCTCAACTGAAACAGAAACTTATTATGTTAAGTATGTCAACTGAGCGGCTTTTGTCGTTGTTAATCAATTTCTTATTTTACTATGAATCCAACTAAATGTAGTGAATGTTCTTATATAACTCAAATATTTTACATTATTTGTAATCAAGAGTACCTACACATTTACAGAGTTCCCCATTTTTCTTTTTCTCGCAAAACTATTTTCCAGATAGTAAATGCCGCTGTGAGTAAAAAGTTTCATATGGACCTATTTGTTCTTTATTCCTTAGAAAATTACAACCGTTTGAAAGAAATAATTATAAAATAATTGCAAAAATGAATTTTAAATGTTTTAACTTCTTTAAAAATTGATAAAATCAATAAGCCGGCATGAAAGAAACTTTATACTTAGAATGACAATTACTTGTAGAGAAACAAGTGTCTTAAAAGGTTCATATGTATTTTGTTTTCGTTCGTTTGTTTATTTAGTTCATTTTTAACATTTTGAATTTTTGACTTAAATTTGTTTACTCTTAATTTTGTTTTAAGTATTGATGGTGGTCTCTCTTAGTCTTAGCATTGTTTGATATGTAGTTTATTGTTTATTTTTCTTTGTTTAGTTAATATTTCAAGGGGCTATAACTTGGAGTTGAGAGAACAAGTTAGGTCCATATGAAAAGCTATACTCAGAATGACATTAACTATCTAAAAATAATTCTTGCCGGAAAAAACTGTTACACCCTGTATAAATATCCTAAAATATTTTGGTATTTACCCTAAGTTTGCTGATAGTATGCTATTTTATATTTTCCATTTTAAGTTACAGTTACAATTTATTTTTAAACTTATATAGTATGTCCAGGAAAGTTAGTTAATTATTAATTACTTATTAATTAATTAATTAGGAAAGTACATAGTTTAGTTATTTAATTTGTTACACTAATGTTACTAAATTAGCATATTTAGCTTGTCGTAATCTACATTAAATGTAACTAAATATTTAGAATGTTTGATTATTCTCTTTTGTTAAAAAAAAAAATCGAACAATAGAAGAAATATGATTGGAGGGTTCGCTAAAAAGGACCATACCAAAAACGCTTTATTTTTATACAAATCTTTACTTTCTCAGTTTTCTGTAAATATAGAATTTTATACTTAATTTTTTACATATTTGGCACGTATTTACTGCTTAGTATTTAATCTAGCTCCAAATACTATAATTAGTTTGTATTAATTTACATTAATTAGTCAATAAACATGTACCATGTTATGTCGATTCTTCTTTTCCCACAATATCTACACTTATCCGAGACACGCTGTATATTGTCCTTCTTAAAAACACGCCGATATACGCTCTTAATTAGCAGGTTTTGCTGTGCAAAGTCTAGGACAAGGTCGGTTTAAAGGATATACTGTACAGTAGGCAACGTAAGCGCGTTGTCCGACAAGAGAGACAAAGGATTCGGAATCTCCGGCTAAATAATCGAGTTGCCCAGGTGACCTTGAGAGGTCACAGACACCAAACGGTGGAATAAGCGAAGATCTCCGTAACCTTTACCAACACAACGCTTTTTATTCGTGGTATACTGTGAAGCTACCAACTTTAGTGTTCACAAATTCCACATAATTGTGAGCAATTACAAAAAACAATACGAAAATCAAGTTATGATTTGGTTTGCAAGCCCATGTTTGATGTATTAGTTGACGTTTTATTAATCTGCAGGTGGGTAGTCGTGTCCATTTTTGGAATTGAATTTGGAAATAACGGTGGAGATAACATTCCTGTGCCGAAATGCCAACGTTAAAATAGATCACATAGTCTTGATATACGGCTAGGAATAAATGTGGCATAAATAGACTGGACGATAAACGAATTGCTTAGATAAATTATTATCATTGTGCATTCCTCGTTTTCATAAACGAACAATTAAACAGACAAATAAACACATGGAATGCCCATAACCATAATATCTTAGACATCGTTGGCCAACGTTTCAAAAGACAAGCTCTGTTTTCATTTATTTCGCACACACATACCTCTCTGAAAGATTGATTTGAATACATGAAATAAATGATGTTTAATTAAACTATAATAAAATTATATGCCAAATTCAAAACAAATATTCTTTATAATAATCGCACAAAATAAAATATAGGGAATCTTTCAGAAATTCTTTGTTATGTTCCAATCCTAACAGATAAACTCTATGTACTATAAATTTACAATCAACTTTATTAGAATTTTGGGGTGTCGACAAATATACTTCGTTATAACAATAGTATATTATTATGATTGAATTGAAATCATGTTTTGTATGATTAAAAAAACTGGTGTCTAAAATTTGGAAATTTGTTCCTTGATTACAGATATACATATATACGTTCTTTTACAAATCGAAAAATTTCGCAAAAAAGTCACTTTTTTAAATTACACCAAAAAGTTTTTATGGCATTTTCTCGAAAATTTAGTGGATCCTGTATCGGGTATCATTAAAAAGAATTATTTTCAGAGATATATATTCAAAATTCAATATCTTTGGTTCTAGTAATCGTATCGGACTAATTTTTTTTAAGGTTGAAATATTTGTTAGATAACTGCATACAATTATTATTTTAATTTATACAAAAATAAAAACAATTGAATTCTTTAAATAATTATTACATATGATACAATGGATAAAATCGAAAAAATTATATAGTTTTTTACATATAAAATTAAAATAATGGTACGCAGTTATCTAGCAAATATTTCAACCTTTAAAATAAAACAAAAATGGGTCCGATACGATTACTAGAACCACAGATATTGAATTTAACAAAGTTTGGCAAATAATCGTAAATAATCCAAACGTAAAACTTTCATATCTCTGAAAATATTTTTTTTCGGCTAATTCCTGATACAGGTCTTCATTTAGTGTATACAACTTATAAAAAAAGTTTAAGCCAAATCTAAAATGTGACGTCATAAAAGGTGTACGATTTGTAAAAAGAACGACCCATATATTTTTTTAATAAGTAGGGTTTGTAGATCATAAAGTGGAAGAGCAAAAACTCAAAAAAGAGGAACTTGAATATAGAACACTGAGCAACAAAAAAATTCCTCGTGGGAAATTTTAGCTAATAATTATTCTTTATGACCCCCTGAACACTTCCCCAAGGGCGTTTTTAGCTAGTTTTTAGTTAGCTCGTATAAATGAGATATATGCAAATTTATTTTTAATTTTATTCATAATTTTGCCATAATATACAGAGTATTTTCTTATCCGCTTAATCGAGCTAACCTAGAAAAACGCCTTGGGGATGTGTTCAGGGGGTCATATAGATTTATTATTAGCTAAACATTTTCCGGAGGGAAGGAAATTGATCAAAATTTACCGCACAGTGGAATCGTATAACCGTTCGTTAAAGATCATATCGTATCTCCCCATTCTCCCACCACAAACAAAAATATGTAAAAAATTAAATTTTTATGCCAATAGTTAACAGTAAATTTCCCCCATACAAAATATTAGAACACATTTACACAAATAAATATTTTCAATATTTACAAACTGAACAAGCTTAACTTATTTTAAGAAATTTTTTAACATATGTTGAGAATTTGGCAGACAGCATTGATCTAATATGATTCTATCACATACATTGATAAATAAATTTTATTTTGTTTAAATACAGAATATTATCAGTTTTTCTTTTAGATGACATAATGTTTATTTTATTTTGAGTTTTGGTGTTTTGTCCAGTAAACAAAAATGGAATTCTCAAATTCCAATTCCATTTTAAAATTATCGTCGAAAATCATTGTCTTCATTACCGTATCTAATTTCTAAGAACAATTATGTTTAAAGTACTCTTTAATTTTAAGTCAGAATTTTCTCAAACACTATAATGCAAGATTGCTTTTATTTTAATACCAATAACCCGAAATTAGAGATGAGAAATCACAATATTCTTAATTTAATTTTATATTAGTTGGAAATTGTAGCATATTAATGTCTTTTTTCAAAGGGTGCGATTTAAGCGTGCATTATTTAAATAGATATGTGCATTAAAATAGATACTTTGTGCATTAAATAAATAGAAATGTGTTACATAAAAACTATTATAATGAGAAATATTTTATTCATATTGTGCCGTAAAATGAATACCTTGTGCATAAATATTGACCACGAAATCTAAAGAGCATCAAAATTGGTTTTGACGATTCGTATGGCAATAGTAATGGTATAGCGCGTATACTGTCAATGATATTCGACCTTCAAATGGGTCACCCGGCATATTATGTTTAATAAAAATCTTACATTAAACAATAGTTTGTGTATTTGTATTGGTCCCTAGCGATTGAACTTTGAAATGTATAATAATATATGTATTAGTACCTACTGTTATTGTTATTATTGTTATATTAAGGTATATGTACTATTTATGGCAAACAGTGATTATGTTTATTCAAAAGTGATTCCTAAACCTTAATCTAATAATTGATGTAATATTCGAATCAGAAAAACAAAACTACATTCGGGGATGTCCATATTATAATATGACGAGTCCCATCCATTTTGGATATAAAATTAGAAACCATAGTTCAGAGTATTGGATTTTTTGCCATTAAAAATATCATATTAAACGATAGAAAATAGATCATATCAATTATTAGATTGTATAGAATCCACAAATTGAAGTTTTTGGGTTTAAATTTGTTCTCTTTTATTTGTAGTGAGACGAAGTTCAAAGTTGAGGCTATTGATAGATACATTTTACATGTCCATAGACATCATTTTCTTTAGTACCAAATCCCAAATTAAAACAAAACGAGTTGGCAAATAAAAGCCTTCAATACTTTTGTACAAGTAACAAAAATCTATACAGAACTCATAATTCCTCCAACAAATCTTAATCTAAACACCATTCCATTCCAGACCGGGTTATCTATCATATAACCATATCGATTGAGAAATGTCATTGCCAACCTCTCCTCAGTCATTCATTATTTTATCAATACAACTGGTACACTATTGATGAATGATCAGCCTCGCAATAATTCTGCATTCCATCGAGTTTTTCTGACCAAATATGGCGTTATCGCCGTCCACGAGCACATGCGCCAATCAACTACGATTACGATGTAGACGTAAGTATGCACAGGATATATTCTGAGCAATCGATAACGAAATCTTGCAGGAAACCACAATGAATCATCATATCCAAACACACATCCAAGCACTCCGTGCCCGTATGTGGAACACTATGCAAATAATCATGTATGTCTAACAAACTGTCGTTGGTGAATTTTTGGTTCCCGAGCGATAGGTTGTTTGCGCAAAATCTTCATTACCTCATATCCGCAACTTATAGTCACTTGAGTCAATATTTACTGTAGTCATTTTAGAAAACGTAACTAAACTTAGAAATAATCTCTGCGATTTTATATAGCTATTACCAATGAGAGTAAACTAGTTTATCGTTTGGTTTACGTTTGACGTTTACATAATTTTTAAGTTTCAAAGAAGGCGGGTCTATGTATAAAAATAAATTTTTAATGTTGATGTAATGTCAAATGATATTTTCCAATGCAGAACTGATGCCCATTTTTTCCATCTCAGTTTAAGCAGTTACTTTCAGTTTAAAATAAAGTTTAGATTAATTTCATATTTCTCAATATTAGTTTATATATTGTTTCTTGATATGATTTTATATATATTACATATTTCTAAATTGTAGACTTCCGCGGTCTGAGTCAATGATATATTGATTTCCGGGTGGAAACCGCGTTGAGGACTTTGAAGTAGTCTATATTACATATTGTTTGTATTGTATATGATAAGTTTTTAATGGAGAAAAAACTAGCTCATCTTCAACCCCTGTAAAATGCAAATATACAGCAAATTGGCTTGTGACGTACTTAGCTATTTCATAATAAAAGTTACATTATGAAACATTAAAAATAAGTGATAAAATAAATAAATAAAATGAATAAATAAATTTGAGTCCCGGTTTTCTTTGATACTGAAACCCATATTGACGCCTATTATAAATATTTAATGTTTAATGACTTTCAACACAATATTCATATTTGCAGTAGATTTTCTTTCATAATTATTTAAAATTTCAATAGAAATAACGCCAAAATGGTAAGCGAATTTACTGGAAGGTTTGTAGGTTATGTACCTCAGTCTAGACAGTGTTCCCATGTCTACAACCAGTTTTCCAAGCAATTAAATGTTAGTTCAGATACTAACATGTGTTTTTACTATCAAAGTATGAAAAAATATCTATTATTTTTTATCAGAATATGTCCATAGAGATCATTATTAGTCAAGTCTTTCTTGGACGAAAAATCACGTCGTTGAACATCGTAAATAATTCTACCGCCCATAAAAGTAATGCCAATAGATCCAGAGAAATGTCCTGAACATCATCCCAAAATGTTTACTGAATCTTTGATGATTAAACTAATTAATTAAAAAACTATCAGATGATACTGCGAAAGCATTAAGCTTAGCAGAACAAATTATACACCATTTTTAAAACGAAAGATGTAGTTACATAATAAACTTAAAATTACTTAAATGTATTTACAGATGTAGGTTTAAGAGAATGTTAAAAAACGGGTTGTCAGAACCGAGATATAATGCCAATATCTATCCTGTCAAGTCATCGGTCATAAGCAAACTTCTGTATTTGTAGACAGAATAGATATTGATAATCCTTTGTTCTTAAAACTAATTTTTTAATCTTCTCCCAATCCTACATCTTTCTAACTTTTTAAGTAATTTTTTGTTTATCGTGTGGCCACATCTTTCGTCTGTAATATAGTGTATAATGTGTTCTGCTAAGCTCAATACTTTCGGAGATATTTGATGCAAACAAAGGTAAATTTCATGACGATTTTTTTAATTAATTTCAATAATAATATCATCAATTATTGAGTAAATATTTTTATATGATGATCAGGACATTTTTCTGAATCTATTGGTATTATTTTCATGGGCTAACTATTTACGACGTCTAACCTAAAATTACTAGACTAGTTATTTTGGAAAGATTTTTCAGTGTAATGTTTAATTAAAGAGCAGAGCGAATGAAATTCGTTACATCAAGCCCACAGCTAAACTGAAAGGTACACTGACATTACGTGGTTTAGTTAATCAAAAGCTTGAGTTACATTGTACTATTTTCATCCAACTTTCTGTCAGTTTCAAAACTTGACGCGCTTGTATAAATTTGGATAATTGGTAGAAAAACCAGGTCCGGTCATATTTGGTAAACTAACATCTAGTATTAAAAATTTAATGAATTTTTTTTCTGGATTACGTTATCCAAGCACATACAGGCGACTCTAGTTTTGAAGCTTGGACGAAACTAGTGTAATGAATTGAAATGGTCTGATGTTAGAAGACTGAAAAAGCTGCAATTCATTCGACCTGCGTTCATCATCATAACTGTACGGGTAAATACGAAAAACATTGAGCTTCGCATCGGCGTCTCATCGGGCGTCGGAAATAGACGGCCAGGCTATTTCAAATAAGGCACACCCGAGCCAAATATAAACCTGACTTAGGTATATAGCGCCACTTGCGCAAATAAACACGCTGTAGTGCGATGTAGGCCTAAAGGGGTCTAGATTAACACGTCTTACTTTGTTCCATCGCAAGACGTTGAGTAACGACTCACTTCACTCGTTTAGCAGCAAAATTGAGAAGCAACTTAAAGATGACTTTAAAAATAAGAAGAAAAAACGTTTAAAACTCAAGCTATCAAAATTGAAAGCACAGGATATGGCAATTAGGGTAATATGAAGTAAAAATGTTCGACTTAAATCCAACTATGGCAAATTATGGGCATAAATTGCTAAGCCAAAGATTCGCAATTAATATTTGAATGTCAGGATAGTGAATATACTGTGACGATCTTAACAGCCGCGAAGGCGCCAGAAGTTCGAGGTTATTCTCGAGGTGGCCCATTCCAGAGAGATCTATCCGGACGGCGAGCGCGAGTAACGACTGTTCTGTGCCAGCGTAGAAGATTCGCGAAGGGTCCCGCACGGATCGATACGGGTATATAAGCGAGCCGTCGCTCGCTACCGGCCAATATAGTTCTGAGTGCAGTCGGAGTACTTGGCGCGATTATCGATCGACATAAATAGTTAGAAATAAATACTGTGAAGATAAATGTTTATAGTAGCCTTAAGTGACAGTTAGTTTTTAGTGTTCGTGTTTAATAATTAGGTAATAAGACTGTAATAGTGTTAAATAAATTAGTTGACTATTTTAATATACCGAGTGTTTTAATTCACACCTTAACGAACGAAAAACGCTACAATACGATAGGATAGTGGATTGAAAATTCCAGACAAGAATTGGATGCCAACATTCTTGAGATTCTGATTTTCATTTTTAAATCAAATTCAATTTCCGATCTTTAATTGTTACCTACTGACTTATGAAGTAATCGACATATTTTTAATGGCAACCCCACATTTTCTTACTGAGACCTGCTGTTTGTATTTTAAATAAAACGATTATTGTTTACAAAAAAGAAGATAGGTATGATGACTTTAAGACCTAGTTCTAATCGTGTTTTCAAGTCAAGACTTTATTTATTGTTCAGTGCAACTTCTTAGAATATTAAATATTCAATTTCTTGTCATGAAAAAAATTAATGTTCGTCTTTCGGTTTTCTCAAATACAGTTCAAATAACCCAACCCACATTATAAAAATAGATTCTTTTTTCTCTAAGTGCGCTTTTTGAAAAACCTTTCCACTAAAAAGGCTTAATTTTATTTTATATTAGTTGGAAATTGTAGCATATTAATGTCTTTTTTCAAAGGGTGCGATTTAAGCGTGCGTTATTTAAATAGATACATTTATATTGATACTTAAAATAATGTGCATTAAATAAATAGGAATATGTTACATAAAAACTATTATAATGAGAAATATTTTATTCATATTTTTTTCTCTAAGCGCACTTTTTGAAAAACTTTTCCACTAAAAAGGCGACAATTGTGCGATGAAGTAAAACCAAAAATGACTATATTACCGCCGTCACACCTCATAAAAAACAAACTGGAGGTGCTTCGTACCTAAATATTTCGATTTTTTAGTTTGGTATAAATAATCCTTAAATTGGAAGACACTTTTTCGCTGTACTTTATTACCAATTTACCAATTTTACATTGTGTAGTAGGTACATCACTGAATACAGGTAAAGAAATCAATCATAATTTTTTTTCTGTTTTAAATACAGCCTGTATTTTTTGTTGAGAGTATAGTAACTAAGAAGACTTAAGCAAGTTGAAAAGGTTCATGTTTGCCTCCATATTGAATTATATCTACATCTTGTAAATTATGTTCTTCCAATTATAGCAACATGTTGGTGTAAACGAACATTCTATGATTGATACTTAATTTAATCAGAAAAAGGGTGCTGTTATAGACTGAAGTTCATACTTAAAAATATCAGCTCATTTCATTTATTGTAGATCAGCGCCCACGTTACACCAATTAACAAAAAAAAATAAGAATATAATATTTGGATTTAACTTTTTCGGGGTCCCGGGATTTAGATTTATAATCCCGGGTATCCCGAAAAAGCTAATTATTTGTCGGGATCCCATAATCCCGGGATTGGGAGCCCTAATTCTGATGCCTATAGCAATGTTTCAAACCGCTAGCAGTAGGATAAAATAAATTCACAGCGTAAATTTTCAAAACAAACAATAAATCTTAAAACTTTTGAATCCTAAGAAAATTATTTTCGGTGAACTAAAATTCTGCATCCTGCATAATTGCAAAAGAAGAGGACGTATACTATATCAATTATAAAATTGATGAGGTATTTTCTAGAAAAGAACAATTAAAAAGAATTTAATGAAAATCCAAGGTGAGGTAAAGTAAAAGATGTGTCGATTGACATGGAATTACTCAAGGGCAAACCCTCTTCAATGGCTTCAACGTTATTTAAACAATTGAAATTATATAAAACGGGATTTAGAAAGAGTGAAGCCTTTGAAGCATAATGAAATTTGTCACTTATTCTGGCAGCCACAGCAAAAATAATTTGCAAACGTACATATACAATTTTCTGTCAAAACAATTAATCTAATAGCTTTGCCATCATAGACGAATATTTAATTATTGAACCGAAACCCATCTAATAAAAAAATGTCCAGCATATAGTAAGCAGTGCATCTTGATTTACACGATACCATCAGTTTGCTGTATTAAAGTTAGTAAAAAAAACTATCGTTATTTGCACATCGCTCCAATTGTTTTGAAGAAAATATTTGGAACATTCTTGGTAAACCGTCAAACCATGTGACTAGTATCTACGGCAAAAGATAGTTCCAGACCAAAGCAAAACGCAAGATAAGCAAAGGCGACCAGTAACAAACATAAATAGGCCGAACACCTCAGTACTCCATAATTCCCCAAGACCAGCACTATGCATAATGACATACACTTAGTAATCTTGACTCTATGTCACATTGCTTTGCGTCTAGACAAGACTGGTATTTTCCAATATAAAGGCCGTTGCTCTGTCCCATATTGATTCAAACAAGGGAGCCATACAGCTTAAGCTACCTCATACCATATCAAAACGAGCGGCATGTTCTTATGATACAGACCAGTTGCTCAACACGGTAATAAAATATACGATATCAGTTTCGCAAATAAATCAATAAACTGTTTCGGCACCTTTGTGCTGAGCGCATATCATAACATTCATAACAGATAAGCAAAGAGCGTGTTGCAAATTGAGCCAACCGAATAAAATTCAATTAATTGTTGTTTTGGCTAACAGATGTCCAAACTCGTAATCACATAAACTGTATTCAACTAATTAAATATGTCTAATCGCGCGAGTTAATAAATAGTTTTACGACAGTAACGCAAGAAATGTTTGTTTTGCGGAATTCTCGCTCGATGAGTATGATGACACCGTTTCAATTCTTTGAAATTCAGCGGTCAGCGCTTTCAGATGTCAATGCCCACAATGGTGACTTATCAGCAAACCTATATCCTGACCACAGGAGGATATTGTGCAAGAATTAAATGCTGTTTTCGGTGAATTTTTGTTGGTGTTACAATATAAGGAAATTGCGTGCTGTGGTAAATAATATTTAAGAAATGAGTATGTGGTTTCATATATTATTTTGGAGTATGTATATACAAACTAAAGACCACATCGGTAATTCTAAAAATTAATTATACTAAATTACGTCACAGCCAAAAATAACTACATACATACGTGATATGAGAGCATCTGACCCCACATATGTTACATACTGGCTTCTATGTGGTCATGAAAACAAAAAAAAATACGTATCTTAACGGAAATACTGACTTATATATAAATATTTATGATGTTATCGCGTTCTTTTCTTATAAGTTAATGTATAACCGAAGCAAAGCATGTAGAAGCAAAGTAGAATTAATATAAACTAACATATTATTTGACAAACACGAAATAAGGATATAAAATTGAAGTTTAAAAACGAAACGTAAGCGATTGAATAAATATGAGAGGGTTAAATACGACGTGTTATCTACGACTAAATTAGGTGCATTTAATTTCTTTATATCCTATACATAGTGTATGTTGTTTTACGAACATTTTGAACACTGATTTTTAACTATCTAAGTCCACATTTTGATGTACAATTCAATTTCCGAGATTCGATTGTTTATGGTTTAGGATGTACATTGACCACCAAAAAGACGGCAAAATGTTATGGTATTTCTAAAATTATAGAAAAATATGTAACAGAAGAAATTATTAGTGTAATTTGTTGTAGTTAAATGAAGTGGTTTTATTATTATTATTGCTAGTTAAATTAAAATTTGATTTAAAATGATGTTTAATTTTGATATCGAGCCATTTATTAGACACGTAATAAATATTAGTAGAGCTGTCGGTTATACACATTTCTTAAAATTTGATTTACTCAGTTTTTCATGTAATTCGTGCTTTGAATAAGATTTTACCTTGTAGATAATTAAAATCATGGAATAACCATGCAAGAGTGATTTAACCTTTATTCATTTACTTAATAATGATGACGATTCATATCAAAATCTCAATATTAGGGTAAAATACCAACATTACATTAATGAAAAATCTAATTTTGTGATAATTCTCAAAAAACGTTAGAGATGATATCAAAATCCGAATCATATAAACAATTTACAAAAAAAGCTACTAATATATATCATAAGAGGGAGCATTAAAAAAGTTTAGATACGCTGTGGTTTCAAATTTGAATAGTATTTTAATTCTTAATAATATTTGAAAATAACATTTTTCGATAATAGTGGACTTTACAAAGGTATTTATGTCAAATTCAAATTTTCTGCATTACCCACTACATGATACACAATATTTTAAATTTTATGATTGCATTTTTGATTTTGGTCGAAAGCAAAAACTTTTATGAAATTATTTTCTGATAAATCAATAATAAAAAATTCTATATAATGCCGACTGTTTGGTAGTCAGTGTATAGCAATTAAGGCTTCCAATCCGGGGATACCGGGATTTCGACAAATAATGAGCTTTTTCGGGATCCCGGGATTATAAATCTAAATCCGGGGATCCAGAAAAAGCTAAATCTAAATTATTTTCTTATTTTGTTGTTAATTGGCGAAATGTGGGCACTTATCTACAATAAATCAATTAAACTCCTATTAAAGTATGAACTTCAGTCTATAACAGCACAATTTCTGATTAAATTAAGTATCAAGCATAAAATGTTTAAAAAACCCAACTCGATAAATGTTGCTATAATAGGAAGAACAGATTTCGCAAAAGTAGATATAATTCAATATGGAGGCAAAATGTTTAATATTATTTAATATTATTTTAAATAATATTATTATTTGAAACAGAGAAAAAAACATAAAAGTAAAAATACAAAAATAATCGCGGATTTCTTTACCTGTATTCAACTAAAAAACTTTTTAGTTAAAAAGCGAAATATATAGGTACGATTATCGCCTTTATGCTTTTTAGTGGAAAAGATTTGTCAAGAAGTACTTTTAGATAAAAAAATCTGTTTTTATAATGTGTGAATCATATTTGACTAATCCGAAAGACGTACAAGTTTTTTTTTCCTTTTTAACATATTGAAACTAATCTAAAAGATTAACCATCAATTTAATTCTGAATTCTTAAAACTAGGTACAATAATACACAAGTACATAATATTAATTTCTTTCATGACCAGAAATTAAATATTTAAATTGCCTACCTCCTTATTCATCTAAGAAGTTGCACTGAATATATTTCATTAATGTTGAACAATAGATAACGTCTTTCCTTGAAAACGCGTTTAGAACTGGGTCCTAAAATCATACTTATCTTTTTTTGGTAAACAATAATAGTTGTATTTATAATGCAAGCAGTTAGCATAATAAACATCCAAGACGTATGAATTCTAAAGTTAGCCAATTTTAAACAATTTGTCAAAATGTTTTATTGGCATTAACACGAAAAATTGAAAATTTGTCTCGATTTCTTTTGTCGCGTCTATTCTCCAAAATTTTTACAGAAATGTAAAATGTTTGAGCAAATTTAAGATACAAGAGCAAGTTATTATCTAATGGAGTTTAAATGTTGTTTAGTATTGTTGTAAATCAATACACAGACACTTTGACACCTTTTACCTTTTCAACCGATAATGTTGGTTTTCTGCTTGCAAGGCAAAATTAGAAAAAGTTGATCAATTTTCGGGGTGAAAGATATTGTCCACTCAAGTATATTTTAGGGGTTTCTTACTGACTGGATTTGGGAACTTTTGGCATCCCAGGAGTTTTGATCCGGCAATTTTCGCTTCTTTTTATGAATCGCAGGATTACAAAATTTTGAATCCCGAAATCCCGTGATCAGTATGTCCGGCATTGGAGGTCCTAAATTAGCAACCCAATATTTTTGGGCTGATTTTGGTAAAATTGTCTTAATTAGTGCGAAAACATTTTATGGCCATTCATAAGAAAATTAATTTGAGTAAAATAGAATTGAAAATATTGATAACTCTGGAGAACATGGAGTTTGTATATTGTCAAATAAAACGTGATTTAACAATTCAAATTTATACAAATTGAACTCAAGAACCCTCCAAAGGGTTTTATCACCCACAGTTTAGTCACAAATGTTTTTGGAGTATTTACACTGATTCTTTAAGTGAATATACACAAAAAACAACGAAAAACGCAAAAGCCTGAAGTGATATGCAACTTTTAAGCCCGGATTCATATTCAGCGCAAAGTAATTAATAAAAAATAACGCCAAATTGCTTTAAAAAATTACACAGAAATTGTCATCTAAAAGCCATTTGCTGCTTATCAAATAGGTGTTGATAAATTTGGTCCGAACAGTAAATGCCGGACATTTTATTCCAAACAAAAGATATCAATCAAGCACTCACCGACTCAAGTAAGCAATAAAACAAGATTGCCAAAATACAACACAGCAACTTAATTTTTATCCAATAAGAGACGCTACGACAAAACAATAATGGTATTGTTCATTCTATTAACCAATATTATAATACAATCCATCACAACCTACAAGATTGGTAACCAATATTGAAACAAGTTGACTGATATTAATATAATAACATAATAATTTATGCAAATGGTTCGCTACTATGCGTTTTTGCTCGACCGCACACGCAGTGTTCCATTAGATTTGCCTGCAAGTTAAATGTTAACAGCCAACACATAAATCAATAGAAGCACTATGATATACGACAATAAATGAATAAAATGTCCGGCATTTACTGTTCGGACCAAATTTATCAACACCTATTTGATAAGCAGCAAATGGCTTTTAGATGACAATTTCTGTGTAATTTTTTAAACAATCTTTTATGGCTTAATCATATGATTTTTGTTGTTTTGTAGACTGTCTTAAAATATTAAAACTTTATTGGAAGTATCGGTATGTCTTATAATTCTCTGTATAAGATTGTGGCTTATCAATAAATTGTTTTCCACACTAGAAAAATTAATTCAAAGATAAAATAAATAAAAAACAAACGACATTAAAGTGCATTAGGTACACTTTCCTTCACTAAGATAAAACCATCAATAACTTGTCTAGCAGCATTATAATGATTAAATGATCAAATGAATTTATTCATGCATTCTCCTTTTTGCAACAGACAAAAGAGACATGTTTACATTATTGTGAAGTAACCGAACAGGAGAGACAGTTGTATTTATGACTGCAATTACATCAAAGCTAAATATACCGCCGCCTTGCAAACGTAGGCTTGCGCCACCATAGTCTGAAAATTGCAGTGATTGCCGTGTACTTTTCGATTATGGTCGCAGGTTCATAGTAGTTTCTGGTTTCCGTTTTAAACATACGCAAAAACCGTAACGCAGTGGTTCCTAACCGGTGCTCCGCGTGACACTGGTGCTCCGCGAGCTTGTTGCAAGTGCTCCGCAAAATTATAAAAGCCAAAATTGTTGACTCATTTACCGTATGTGATCAAAATAATAAGAGATGGAGCAGGGCAGAAAGACCTAGGTCAATAGCCCAATAGTTCGAACACCAAATGAAATTTATTAAATGAACTAATTGTGTAATAAACCTGTGCAAAGCTGGTTGTTGGAATAAAGATTATTAGTTATTACTACTACTCTAATACAAGTTTCAGAAGACAAAAATTGGCGCACGAGTTGTTTTGTTATATACTATTTTTTCTACCTTGCGACATTAATTTTATCATAAATTTCGAAAAATGCGGTTGATATCTTACAATTTAAAGTAATTTTATATTCAACAGTTGGTAGTTAGTGTAAAATTCACAACTACGACTGACGCGAACCAATAGCAATTCAGATGTCAGCCTTATTTGACACTTGACGGCAATATCATAAATCTGGGAAACCGAAAGCTACTAAAAGTTTGTGATCTAATGTTTTCATAATAACACCGAAAGCGGTTTTGTTATGTTACGAACGCAAAGTAGAAAAAAACATTTACAATTTTCAAACAGTAATAAATATGAATAAAATAAATAAAGAACTTAGAACATAATACAATTAAAATAAAAATGGGTATAGCTCTGCTACACATGCCACATAAAAAGTTCAGAAAATATGTAAACATCATGAAATATATTTCCTAAAATAAAGATAATAAATACCATGATGTTTTGATAATATATATTTTTGCCCTCATCTACATATCATCCACATATTATGTGCGGATTTATTAAGCCTTAGACCAGTATAAAGTTGTATTAAAAATAAGCTTATCAAAACTACTTGAGTAGGTGGTACGTAACTGCTAATATAAAGAAACTAGCCAAATTACCTAAATATTTGACAAACTAAAAATGTTCTGAAAGTTTTATTATATTTAAATTTATACTACCGCGAACATGTCAGATGCTTGGAGGAACTATCACAATATACCAAATAGGTGGCGGCATTTATAACCACCAGGTGATAGTTCACGAACAAATTTTTGTGGGGCCAGGAAATCAAAACACACACACACACACACACACAAAATGTGGAATTATGTGAATATGGGCAAAAAGAAAACTTCGGAAGCAATTCGGTACATCGAGTGTGCTTTTTCCCTCAAACATTCAAGGGTTGGTTTGTAGAAATAAATTCGAAAATTCCCGTTATGTTCTAAATTCATACAGAAATATATTTTTTTCTTTTCTGTATCAGACTGTATCGCCGCAAATAAACTTCATTCGAGTATTAATTTTTTCAATTCGATAAAAAGTTAGAGCTGATAAAAATATCAATAAAACCGTGTTTTAAACGGCTACAACTTCTTAAGGAATTGAGAAAACCAATAAGTCAATATGAACCTTTTTACTCGGAATGACATTTAGTTTTTAGAAGAAAATCTGTAAAAAGTTTTATGTGGATTTTATTTTGTTACTTAAATTGATTTACTTTTTATTGTTGTAATAGGTATTGATTGTTATTTTTAGTTTTCCCATTGTTTATATGTATTTTATCTTTTATTTTTCTTTGTTTCTTAACATTTCAAACGGGTGTAACTCCTTAAAGAACAGAAAAAACATATAAGACCATTATAAAACATTATACTTAGAATGACATTAGATTTCTAAAAATTAATTCTGCTGAAAAAAAAGGCAGACTATTAATATATTTATATTTTTTCTAATTAATGTTATTTTGTAACTGTTATTTAACAATCGTTTCAATTTTGAGTAAAAGTTATGTCAATGTTTTTGGTGCTCCGCGAATTTTTCGTATGATCAAAAGTGCTCCCTAACTTCAAAAAGGTTAAGAACCACTGGCGTAAGGTGTGGAAGACAGATGCTAAACTACGCTATTGAAGGCTATTTAATCAAACGTAATTGGTAATTTGCAATGATGATAGTGTTTAACTGAATCGATAGATTTTCACCTTTACCAGCAAACATTCAATTTCTAATCGTATCATTATTGTAAAATTAAATACCTTTAATGAATTGTCAATTAACCCTTTTAGTTCAATCAAATGCAGTGTTATTTTAGTCATTATTACATGCCGAAATCTCGAAAAATAAATTGTAGAAGTTGAATTTTACAAAAGAAATAGACTATCCGAAGATCAACTTGTGAAATTTTTGAGTCTGAATCATTTAAATTCAGACTAAGAACTCTCTCTCAACGAAACGAGCAAGGATACACCTTGATAGCTCCAATATAAACCTGCGAAAAATTCCAATAATAACCCAATATGTACGTGGGTATTTTAGGGATATTTGGTATTCCAAACACATACGTTTGTAACGATTCAAGCGGTATACTGAATTTAAATGTCCAAGGTCGCAGTGGCAGTTAGAAGCTGGTATTTCTCTTTTATACTTAATTACAGAGAATATTTAAACCTTTAGACTATTTATGCAACGACGGGGCAATTATTTTAAACTAAATCCATTAAATTTTAATCTAATTAGACATTTAAAGAACTAACAAGCAGAACTTGATAATATCTACAACGGGGGTATTATATTTTTTGTTCAGAATTGAAGAAATTACTATTTCTGTCATGCGTGTTGTGTTAATGACTTAGTTGCAGTGTCGAATGAATATGCACAACTGCATAGGAAAGTGAGAGTGAAAATTAACGGCCCATTTTCCAATATGTTGCGCAAGAGGTATGTGTGCATGGCATAATTAAACGTTAAGGTATTCATATGGCAGCATTAAATGCATTATGAGTTTGTAGTAAATAGTAAATAAACTTGAGGAATGCCGATGATGCATTTCTAATTGCTTTTAAAACCATGCTTTATCTAAAATGTACCGCTCAAAATAGTTTCTGTCATCAGTACACATAGTAGAATTTCTAAAGCTTACTAAATCGCAGATAATCAACTACGTAGAGATTAACAGATATTTGCTTCGAAATTTAGAGTTGACAAGGTTTAGGTAACTAAAAATGTATTTGGCCATCTTGATGAAATCATTTGAAAAGACTCTCCTTAACGATCTCAATAAATAATTATATATTAACAGTTTCTTATTAGCTTGAAAAACAAACAAAAAACCTGAAAAGCCAATTTTCAACCAAAAAGTAGGTATAAGTAGTAACCGTAAACTTTACAGGAAAGCTATTGCAATGTTTCCAATAGCTATAATTTTCAGTAAATTAATAAGAATCCATTACCAACAAAATGATTTTTCTCTTTTCAATTATTAATCTAAAATGAAAATCAATAAATTAGGAAGCAAATGATAAGTAATCCAGGCAAGGATAATTCATGGAAAAAATAACTTTTTCAAATGAGATTTGATTTCATTCAGGAACAGCCCTCTTTCTGGTAGGGAGCTCTCCCAGTTGAACTACCGAGGCTGTAAATATTTACTTCGAGAAAATATTGTCACTACTTAATAACATCCTAACGTTCTATTTACTTTTGAAATATGTTAACTTATGTTAATTTCTGATGTTTCTTTTTAATAGTTTCACAAAGAAACTGGTAAACCTTGATCTATATCCAATTGTACCCAAAACTTAGATGAGAAGAAAAGAGTTTATCAACTAGACAAATAGTATAAGTAACTGAAGCTCATATAATGAGTAATAAACAACAATGATACAAGATATCATCAAGGTACAAAAAAACGTTGTCTAACCTGACAATTTTTTAATTTCATTTAACGAAATGACGAAATACATAATTCGAAAGCTGTACAATATTCCACGTACTATCCATTTTTCATCGTCAGAAGAATCTCGCGTGATTCAGAACACCAAGAAAACGTATACAGGCAATAACAATAAACAAAGTGATTAACACACTGCAGGTATTTTCATATTTTTTCCATGTTGAAGAATGTCGTTGAGCCGGTATGATTCACGGCCAATTATTAACAATCAAGCCGGATGATTAGACCATAAACAAAATAATGTTCGTTAACTCGTTAGGAAGTCCTCAAACACCTAAGGAATGCGTAAGGATCTGACATCATAAGGCCGCATATCAGCGGATCTACCTGCAGATAGAGTACCTACATACGCAACATGACTCAAACTATTGTGTACACAATATACAATAGGCCCCGCCCACAGCTACTGAACGTATAGTTGCACAGCACATACCATGATCAATTGGGAATTGCCATCATACTTCTTCGACAATATGCTGTTGTTGAATTTCATGAAATTGCATTCTTAGGAAACACATTATAGTATTATACCAATAATTTTGGATTATTGGAAAGTGTTCTTGAAATACATACTAGTAATTCAGAGATAAATTCTGCATTTTTGAACAGTGGGTTAATATTCAAATTCAGTGACGTTTTCACGATAGTTTAATGTTCGAAACGAAACTGAAGGTAGGTTGTGTTGTATCATAGGTCAGCTCTCTCAAATGTAACTCTAACTGAATACTGTATATTATTTATGTGTTAGAATATTAAATTATAGTTTATGTCTAATTGATTTTTTGTTTGTTTGTAAGATATACAAGGTATTCTAAATTAGGTTCGATCCACTTTATTAGACATTGCAAATTTTTTGATATTGGTAACTGTTTGCGTTAAACTAAATAACTTTGTTTGAACTTCTCATAGATAGTATATAATACAAGGATTACGGTAATTTTCTGTTTTAAAATTATCTATCACTTTATTAACGATAGTGACTTTTATACTAAACATATTACTAATTTACTACCGTTATACACGTTTTAAATATTTGTCCGATATGAACAGTTCATAATTTGTTCACCTTCCTCTTTTTGATAACAAGCTATTGAAATTAGAAATTTTTTATTTACACGAAATTTAATGCCTATCTCTGGTGGAACCAGATGTAAAAATTAGAAACTGTCGTAATTAATTCATCTTATTATAATGTTACAAAGATATAAAAACATTCTTCTGTTTAGAATAACTTGCCCTTAAACATTGAGAAGAGGCATTAGGCAATGCTTAGCTACTAACAAATAGGATAATACTCTTCAGAAATTAGAAAAGTATAATTATTTAAACTAATTACACATTTTATTATAATATTATTAACTTCATTCAGCTAAAAATAATTATGATGCAGAAAAGACTAATAAGGTAAATTAGTAGCCAAGTATCTGATACACGGTACTCCATGCAATCTAGATCTTTTGATGAATTTATTTCAATCAATCGATAGCTTATGATTCACGTATTAAAATGTTTTGAATCATAGTTAAGAGGAAAATTTATAATTAATGAAAAACCATCGAACAATTGTGCCTGTCGGACTTTAAGCCTTCATTCCTCAAATGTCACTCACGTAATCTTACAAATAAAAATGCCACACAATATCGGATAAAATGTAGTGGCACAATTTTTCAATAGTTTCATAATAGTATATTATTTGTCGAGCACATAATGAAGTATATTTTACATATTATATATTATACAAATTCTGTACAGAACAGCCGTATTAATTTTTATGAAGCGGCAAACACAAATTTTTACATATGAATTCCCCGTCTACTTCGTTTACAATCATTTATACTGACCCGTTATGTGAATCGTGGATAACCATTTTTATCTAAGACTATGAATGGGAATGAAGGGGTACTTCATTGTGTTCATTCAACAATTTTTATTTATAACTTTGTATGCAAAGAACTTGTAATAAAAACATTACCCCATTTACTTTTTCCTTTATATTTTTGACCAAGGTACAAAAAAATATCTGTGTGTATGTGTGCGTACCCGATTTTTGTGGCGACGATTCCGGAGAAACTACTAAAGGTATCGGGACGAAAGTTCATATTTAGAAGTTTTATGACCAAACTTAGAGCTGAAAAGCTTTTGGTGCAAAAGTGTCCAAAGGAACTGGATGTTTCCTCTAAACATTTTTCAAGGATTTTGCAAATGAGCTGCCATTTCTGTAATTTCGTCAAAATAGTTAAATAATAAATTAAAGTAGAGGAAATTTTGTATAATTTATGTCTATGACATTTTTTGGTAAAATTCATAGTTTAGCTGCATGAGCAAATTATATTTGATCGAAATCGGTCGTGTCAGTGTCAAACGCTGTTATTTTGACATTACCTACTGTAAATAGTATCAAAACATCGGTCAAATCATGGCTATCTTTATTTTAATGCAGACACGACCGATCTCGATCAAATAGAATCTCTAAACTATTAATTTTATATATAGTATGATAGTCATGTGCCGGACTATATCATATTTTTTCACCTTTAACGTTTTCCGCACAAAAATAGCAAAGTCCGTCAATATTATGTCAGATTCAGTAACACATTTATCAAAAACAAACAAAAATATCAAAAATAGCTTCTCATGCAGCTAAACTATTAATTGTATATATTGTATGATAAAGTCATGTGCCTGGCGACATCAGACTTCTTTATAACAAAGTATTGAAGTTCGATTTTTTAATATCCACGATATTTAAGCCTTCAGATGGATGGTAAAAGTGAATGTATACATCATCATTGTAAATTCTCAAATTTAATCTACCACTGATGGTCATAAATTGTATCTAAATCATAATTATTTTAAACAGAATAAAGTTAATAATTTTATAGTACCTACCTACCAATAATTTTATAGTACCTCTCTTCAACTCTTTTCTTAGCTTTCAGACAAAACTTATTTGGGTTTCTTAACAGAGTTTACCTATGATACGTCACACGACATACGTCATTAGTAATGAGTTTTGCTACACTGCATCACAAATAAAGATACATATTACAGTTTGATTCATAGTAGCTCAAGAAAGTATAAATGTTTAAACAAGTGTAATTTTACACATTGTTACAACACACTATATTCTACTAACGATCTCCCATAGTCCATTACCCATTAGTCACAAATTATCATAGGAACAAACACCTTTTTATGACACCTGAAATAAATTCCTCAAATTCCAATTTACAGGTATCGATAATGATGCAATTAAGATTATTTATAGTGCAGTATAAACCGATGCATTCTTTCAACGTACTTAATTCCCCCATACGCGTATACATATAAAAAAACGCTCGTAACCTTTTCAATGGTTTAACCTACTTCGCTCCGCCATCGACATTATTTAACTTTTTCAGCCCGCATCCACTCCGCAATAACTCCCAGCGAGAGAGATGTTTTCCATTCTCGAACACGCGAAAAAAAAAATAAAATGGTCGAGAAACATTAAACTGGTTACCATAAATGGCAAAATATCGCGTAAGAGTGCGACCTGAGGCTGTCGGGCTATCAGCTGGCCAGTTTTTGTCCACTTTTGGCATCGCGCTGTCAATCTACGTCTAAATTGACTTATCTAAAGCGACCTGTCACCGATAGGGTGGTTATTTTGTTGCAATTCCCCGGATTATGACCGTCTATGATCCGAATAATAGGCGTTTATCGCCCACGTGTTCGCGTGTCGCGCCGTACCAAAAGTTATGAAACCAGAAGGTCGGCGCGTTCCAGATTTTCTGTTTGGTCACTCTTCTTTCCGTCTGTGGCTATGCCGCCTTTAATTTCGCAATTATAAAAGGGCATTTAGGTCGGAGGAACAGTATATTTTAGATTGTGGTCTTTAGATGTTGGTTTTCACTGTTAAATTTGCTTAATTCGTGCATTTTATGCAATCACAACGCTTAACTAACAACTACATAATTTCAAGACAGGTGTAAAGTTGGAAAAGAAGATGTTTGTAACTGCCCTCCTTCAGTTTAAAATTTAAGCACAAGCATATACGAAGAAAAGATCTAGGAACTCTTCAAAGAACGGCCAGCATATCCTGTGTCTCGAATTGTTTGGCAACCTAGTTCGGTTTGTTGATGTAATTCGGCAAGATTGTCGAGTCTGACATAGACCAAGCTCTTCGAGCTTCTAACCGCACAGAAAATAGTTTCTGGGGTCAAATCAGGTGACCCTGGAGGCCCTGCTGGACAGTTCTTGCCAATTCTTATTGCAGAATTAGTTAAGTTATAGACACATATTGATCCAGACTATTCGACTTCTTTTGGTCTCTACTATTATCGTGTTTATCAAATATCTTACAAATTTACTGTAATTTGTTTAATTATTTTAATAGTAGTCCAGTCAAATTAGGATTAGAAAAACTGCTGTAAAACTTTTATATTATCTTGAAAACTATCATTTTCTTCTGGCAATATGAAGCTTATCTAAATAGTAGGTCAGTGGTTCTTAACCTTTTTGAAGTCAGGGAGCACTTTTGATCATACGAAAGGTTCGCGGTGCACCAAAAACATTGACATAACTTTTACTCAAAATTAAAACGATTATTAAATAACAGTTAACAAATAACATTAATTAGAAAAAATATAAATATATTAATAGACTACCTTTTTTTCAGCAGAATTAATTTTTAGAAATCAAATGTCATATCAAATCTTATATGTTTTTTTCTATTCCTTAAGAAGTTACAGCCGTTTGAACTGTTAAACAAAGAAAAATAAAAGATAAAAAACAATGCAAAAACGAAAAATAACATTATCAGTACCCATTACAACAATAAGATGTAAATAAATTTAAGTAATAAAATAAAATCCAACTAAAACTTTACCGATTTTCTTCTAAAAACTAAATGTCATTACGAGTAAAAAGGTTCATATTGACTTATTGGTTTTCTCAATTCCTTAAGAAGTTGTAGCCGTTTAAAATACGGTTTTATTGATATTTTTATCAGCTCTAACTTTTTACTGAATTGAAAAAATGTATACTCGAATGAAGTTTATTTGCGGCGAAAATCATTAGTCTGATACAGAAAAGAAAAAGATATATTTCTGTATGAATGTTCTCTTGAATGTTTGAGGGAAAAAGCACTCTCGATGTACCGAATTGCTTCCAAAGTTTTCTTTTTGCCCGTTATCACATAATTCCACATTTTGTGTGTGTGTATGTTTTGATTTCCTGGCCCCACAAAATTTTGTTCGTGAACTATCACCTGGTGGTTATAAATGCCGCCACTATTTGGTATATTGTGATGGTTCCTCCAAGCATCTGACATGGTCGCGGTAATATAAATTTAAATATAATAAAACTTTCAAAACCTTCTTAGTTTGTCAAATATTTAGGTAATTTGGCTGGATTCTTTATATTAGCAGTTACGTACTACTTACTCAAATAGTTTTGATAAGTTTATTTTTGATACAACTTTACTCTAATCTAAGGTTTAATAAATCCGCACATAACATGTGGATGATATACTAGATGAGAGCAAAAATATATACATCTTATCAAAACATCATATTTATTATCTTTATTTTAGGAAATATATTTCAAAATGTTTACATATTTTCAGAACTTTTTATGTGGCATGTGTAACAGAGCTATACCCATTTCTATTTTAATTGTAGTATGTTCTAAATTCTTTATTTATTTTATTCATATTTATTACTTTGAAAATTGTAAATGTTTTTTTCTACTTTGCGTTCGTTATAAACTTATAACGAAACCGCTTTCGGTGTCGTTATGAAAACACTAGATCACAAACTAAGTAACTTTTGGTTTTCCAAGATTAATGATATTGACGTCAAGTGTCAAATAAGGCTGACATCTCAATCGCTATTGGTTCGCGTCAGTCGTAGTTGTGAATTTTACACTAACTATCAACTGTTGAATATAAAATTACTTTAAACTGTAAGATAACAACCGCATTTTTCGAAATGTATGTAAAATTAATGTCTCAAGGTAGAAAAAATAAAATATAACAAAACAACTCGTGCGCCAATTTTTATCTTCTGAAACTTGTATTAGAGTATTAGTAATAATCTTTATTCCAACAACCAGCTTTGTACAGATTTATTACACAATTAATTTCATTTAATACATTTCATTTGGTGTTCGAACGTGCTATTGACCTAGGTTTTTTTGCCCTGCTCCATCTCTTATTTTGGGTGTCTTCTTGTATTATAATATACTATAATTGTTAGATTTTTTGAAGTTATAATGTTTTGTAGGTACGTTAATAACATACAAATACAAATATTATTATTTCAATCACATACGGTAAATGAGTCAACAATTTCGGCTTTCATAATTTTGCGGCGCACTTGCAACAAGCTCGCGGAGCACCAGTGTTCCGCGATCTCCTCTACCACTTTGTGGTGGTGCTATTTATTCGGACTTTTGAGATATCATTTAAAACATAAAAATAATAAGGGTCCACCTTCGTAATCTGTAAATTTTAAACTTTTAGATAATGTAACTAAAGTCAATAAACTGTTCATTAGTGGAGATCATTCCTCGTAAATGATCCCAAAATGTTTCTTATTCTCATTATACTTTTAGTACGACATATCCGCTTTTGATTGTACACATTCACACTATAAATAGGTAGACACTGAATATTCCAATTAATAATAATCTTAAATCATTTATTTAAGGTATTCTTAACGTCAGTAAATACCGAATTAATATGCAACGACAGTTTTAAAATAACGTACAAATTTAGGCCGCACGCATACTTAATCTGAGAATAAATTGTCGTTGTGTATACAACTGCTGATAGGTATAAAAACTGACAGAATCATTCGGTTGTTTTACCAAACATCCGGTGGCCCAGGCCTACACCCACTAGATATTACGCACGTTTTCGCGTTTATAAATAAAACTTTTGTCCGCGCTTAAATCCAGTGTCATCATCATCCGCGCCTCCTGTCGACATTTACAAAGTGCTAACATGACGTTGATATTTTTAGTAAGAACAGATTTCCTGATTATTTTGAAAATAATCTCTTATATCTGCGTGTACTGTTACGCATCACATTGCGGAAACATAATAATCAACAAATTTTGTTTATTTTTAAAGGATAAGGATAGATAAAATTCATAATGTGTTGCTGTAATGTAGATATAAGACGGAGTGTGTAAAACAAAATGCAAATTTGTCCAATTTAATAGTATAAATATGGTTTCCTTATGGTTTGTACATAATCGTATTTATGTATCGTGTTGACAAACCGTTTTGATATTTCGACATCAAAATATGCTTAATGTAGGTGTAACATTTTGATATAAAAACATATTTTTTAAATTATAGGAAAGTTCTCACTTTTTGTATTTTCTGCAAAAAAAAGATGCAAATGATGTTTTTATAAATAAATAATCTGATGTGGTCAGGTACGTGACTTTATCATGCAATATATAAAATTAATAGTTTAGCTGCATGAGATTCTATTTGATCGAGATCGATCGTGGTTGCATTGGATTTGTTTCCTTCATTACTTATTTTATTTTTATCCTTAAACTATCGTTTTTGGGTCAATTTTTACTGTTAATTGGGGGAAATCGTAAAATCTATCTAAGGTCTGCCCCACGACAGGTGCGCATTACTCATTGCTTAAACGCATGCGTAAGACAGCCAAAATCGATGAGTAACTCGCACCTGTTGTAGGACAAGGTATATCAACACTGCGCTAGAACACAACAGAAGTGCGTCTCATAATTTGGCCAGGGACTTTGTATTAGCGTGCACCGAAAAAAAAAAAAGTTCGTCTCCGTAATTTAAAATTTCATGTTGATAAAAAAAATCCCTATAGACCGATACATATACTACAAAAAATCCAATTGAAAAATATTTAGATCTCCCGCAAGACGCCAAACGTTTATATAATTTTCCTTAAAAATTTGAATTTTTTTCATGAAAGCTGAAGTAATTTGACTTTTTTAAATAGAAAAAGTTTAAGGAGGTGAATTTAACGTATACCAAAATATATTACTCTAACGCAAAATTGAGATTGCATGCAGTTTTTATTTAGATTTGACAGAACTTTTAGAAAAATGATCATTTTCGTATAGGTAATTTATAAAAATGAGCTCAAAAATGTTAATAAAAGATTATTTAACTAGATATGAATATACGGATATACCGTGGTTGTAATTTTTATTTATTTTAAAAATTTACATTCTGCCTGTATATCACCATTTACATTGAAAAGCGTTGAAAAAACACGTTCATACTTCACTCACTAAAAAAAATCTGATGGGGCCAGGCACATGACTTTATCATACTATATATAAAATTAATAGTTTAGCTGCATGAGATTCTATTTGATGGAGATCGGCTATGTCTGCATTAAAATAAAACTAGTAGAACTAGACAGATATGTCGATTAAAGCTGCGTTCGGATATTGTACTCCGTTGACACCGGGTACACTGTCCAAATGACACGTGTTATTGGGTGTAAAAAGTGTAACGGTGTACAATATCCGAACGCAGCTTATATTGACAGAAGGTATTGTCAAAACATTAGCCTTTGACACTACCTACTGCCATTAGAATCAAAATATCTGACATATCCTGGCTACTAGTTTTAATGCAGTACGACCGATCTCGATCAAATAGAATTTGCTCATGCAGCTAAACTAATGATTGTACCAAAAAATGGCATAGTCATAAAGTATTCAGAATTTCCTCTACTTTAATTTATTATTTAACTATTTCGACAAAATTCTAGAAATAACGGCCTATTTGCAAAATCTTTCAAAAATGCTAAACATGGACTAAACATCCAGTTCCGTTGGGCCCTTTTCAACAGAAAGCTTTTCAGCTCTAAGTTTGGTTATGAAACTTCCAAATATGAAGTTTCGTACCGATACCTTTCTCCGGAATCGTCGCCACAATAATATAATACACACATACACACAGACATTTTTTTGTAATTTGGTTATTTATCATACTGCGTATGATAAAGTAAAAAAAACATATTAAAAAAACTCTAATTTTTAAAGAAAATGATAAACTTTAAGGAAGACGGAATTTTGAAAAAAAAAGTTTTTTTGATACTGCCTAATGTGTATAGGCAAAGTATAGGCAAAAACTATAATTTTTTCGATTTAAACTAATATCTTCAGAAATGGGTGTATTACTTCAAATTTTATGTTCATATTTCAAATTGGAATCTTGTATCTTAGTCTCAGATATTTGTCTAATAGAGAAACGATAAAGACAAGAACGAAAATCAAACTTTGTTTGTTTGTTTATTAAAATTGATATAAAATAATTCAAATTCGATTAAAACAAAGTTTAAAACTTTTCTCCATAACATTTTAGATTTAATTGTGAACAAAATGTAAATTTAATAAATTTGAAAAACTTCTTGTTTTGCAACCATCTTTAAAAAAAAACATTGTCGTTATACAACCACTTAATATTAATAATCGGACTACGGCTGTCTCTAGGACATACAAACCTCTTTATGAAGAATACCGTTTTTTTCGAGTTAATAAAAGTTTGTTCTATTACAGGTATAGTTAGGTCCATCTGGAGACACACTGAATAGACATAGAAAAGGCTCAAAATAAGTAGTTTACAAGTTGCATATTATATCGCCATCAAAATCTACAGGTGAATACATTTTGCGTCGACTGCAACAGCATCGTTATTATGTAAAACAATAGTCCTTTATACGGCATATATTCGGCATCCCGCATGCGACAAACAAAGAAAAGGAACGAAAACAAATGCACAGAGACTCGCGGGGGCGAGTGGTGGCATTGACCCTGCGACTCTGAAAGTCACATTCCTCAGCGTGACATCAAATGTCGCACAACCACCTGGGTGAGCAGCCTCTCGCGGTACACCAAAAGCAAGGCGATTTCGAAGGCATATAGGTACCTACTCGAGGAGTGTCTCATACCTTATCATTTGATAACGCGACATTACAGGAAATCAATTTCTGTAAATGCGACTGTACACAAAACAAGCCAAGACAATATTTGATTATCAAACAGTGGCTCACAGTGTTATTCACTGTTGCTTGCTTCCATGTCCGATAAGACTATCTGCGAAACCAACAGAACGAGGACAGGGAGGGCTTGCCTTTGTAGGTTCACTGGTCCTCGGTTTTACCGACATACTGACTAAGAGGCCAGGAAATTTCTTATGGTGAGTCACATACAATATTCAAGCATGCAAGGAAGAGAAATGAGTGTGAAATGCGTTGGTCATCGGTCAAAAAGTTTGGCTTGAATTAAACAGTTTAGCCGGCGTTAAGTAAAAATAGATAGGGGGCCGACGCTTAAAGTTATCAATAAAGTCAATTGGCATCCACTCTATTAGAGTATTAAGTAGATTTCCTCATTGATTTATTACGGACAGAAGAAGCCGATCGACTATCTTTGAGCGGATAAACTAATGAGTGACTGGGAAAAATCTTTTGTGACATGACAAAATACGTTCTTTTTATTTACTGCAATGTTGGAAGAAACACCCATGACTTGACAACACTTACCCTCTTCATTATTATTATAATAATGCATGGTGTTTACAAGTTCAATTGTGATCTTGATGGCCATTTGATAAATGCTTATCGAACAGAAGTAATATTTTGCGTGATATGAAAAGATGTACTCAAAAAGGGATGGGCACTTTAGCAACTTGAAATTTGTGACAGAGAGGTTTTGGTAACTACAGCATTTCTATCAAAGTTGGTACATACTTTTTGCTTTCGAACTTTGAGTTCATCTTCAGGCCATGCCAGTTTTCTTTTCAAAAAAAAACTTATGCCGTTTTATCTGGTCTCTGTCAAGTTAGTATCACATCTTCGAACATACTTTAACTATATGTACCTTCCGAATGGTAGGTGCTCCAGGATTCTTTTCTTATATGACTATGACTAAGGTGACCTACTTGATTTTGATTGAGGAAAAGTGGGACAAAAGCAATGAGCCGGATAAACTCCGGATAAAAGTTAACCTTAAGTTTTTTTGGTAAACCAATGTAAAAAGTATCAATATAATTTTGAATTGGGTCTAGTTTTTGATACTGTAAATTTAATATCCATAAGATTGCTCACTAAAACATAAGAGGAATCGGTACGTCCTACAAAACAAGGACCCGTAGTCATGGGCGCCCGGAGAATTATTTCTAGGGGGGGTGCAAAATCTAAATCTCAATCTTTTGGGTTGGGTTGATTGAAAACATGGCACATTTTTCATCATAAAATTACTAGGTAATGTTTGTGCTTACCAACCGATTGGTTCTTAACTACTTCGTCTTTAAGCGGCACCTTTCTCTAAAAAAAAATTCTAAAATTTCAATAGCAATTATAGTATTTTTTTTATAAATTTGAAATAATATTAAAAAAAAACATATTTAGTAAATTTTTCATGTAGATGACAAAACAATGGCAGATTTCTAGGTATTGGTATCTAAAACGCCATGTTTTATGAAATAAGAAAAAAAAGATACGTGTAGCGATAATATATTACTTAACTGTCTACCAACAAAAAAGTTTCAAACCAATTTTAATCAATTCCAGGATGCTTTTTTCTGTATAATAAGAATTTTAGGACAGAAATGGTTAATTGACTTTCATAATTGATTTTTTGCACTAAAAAATATGAGAAAAAAACTACTACTCAGGTGCCACTTTTTCAGTATTTTTTTCCATTCACGTCATTAAAAAAACTATTGTTACTGCAAAGTTTAAAACTTATTTTTCTTTCTTAGTAATATTGGTATAATGGGCAAATGTGTTAAAATGAATAAGCCAAAAGAATTTTCTATTTAATTGATGTTAATTAAGTTTCTCAGCTGTCAGCAAACTTTACATATTGTTTTAAAATTATCCAAAAAACTAATCCACTGACAATTTATGCAAAAATGTAACCAAATATTTATAATTTTTAGGATATAAATAAAAAACTGAAATATAGAATTTTTGTACTAAAAATAATAACTAAACATATTAACTGAAACATTAGGACTCTTCCCTACGAGTAATACAGTTGCAATTTAATTATTTTATAAATTGATTAATTAAATTAGATTTTAAAAAGCAGAAGAACCATGGTTTTGTGTATGAAAGCCATGGAAATTTTGAATTTTCGTGTTGTGGGATGTAGGTACTTTATCACGATCAAAGATTCATCATATTGTTTGGAAATAGATTTTCAGCAATTTTTTCTGTTTATTATTATGTATTTTTTGTTTTTCTTTGAGCATTGAGGCTTTTTTTATTCAAGCAATATTGAAGCAAAAGATTATTCTAAATCTGCTGCCTGAAAATACCACCAGACTAAGAAACGAAAATGTTTGAATGTCTAGTCCCATTGTTGTTTCTGCAAGAAAATTTATATGTATATTGAAATCTGCTGTAGTTTAACTTAGTATTGACTTGAACCTTAAAAACAAAATATTTTTTTTAATTAGGAAAATCATAATGCGCAACTTTAACCAATTTAACCGTTTTGTAGCTTTTGTTTGTTTATCTACAAATATGTATTGTCGTATTGTGGTAATCAATATGTATTAATTGTTGTTGTATCCACAGAACGTGATGAAATATGTCTGTTTCATGTACTCAAAGAGGTAACGTTTTGACTGAAAAAAAGTATATTTTTAAGATATTGATATGTATAATACCGACATGATATGTACACATATATAACGCAGATTTAATTCAGTAATATATTATTATTAATAACTAAAAATGACGCTACCTAAGTGTTCAAAAACTAATTAATTAGAAATGATAACGAACTCAGGTTGACCAATGTTCAGATAAGCACGGCGTTAATCATAACCTGGAAAAAGTATGATCGATGCTATTTTTAGTAGCAAATCCCCGATTACTAACGCCGCTAAGTAATTTTCGGTAATTTTCAAGTAGCAAATTCATATCACCCAAACAGGATATGACGACCCGAATACATACTTTTAACAATACATTTCGCGTGATAACAAAGGTCCCAAGTTTGTAGGCACTCGTAAAAATTGAGTCTTCCAAGTAACGAAAGTACGAAAAACGCATAATCGGCGCATTTGTGGAGAGAGATTATCCAGCTTCCGTAGTTCTAAGAACGGCGACTAAGCATTGGTGTCGCAGAAAACCTGGGCAGACGGATCTCGAAAAGTCGAATCACACAACCGAGTGAGTCAGATACTTGAAAATTCACGGTCAACCACAAATCGTACGTATAAACAGAACGGCAAACCGTCCGAACAGGAAGGAAAACACGGCGAGGAGAATTTACTAGGTTGGCCGGTACCGATCAATGAAGATCGAAAATAAATCGTTCGACTCATGAAATCCTGAAATATGCAGAAGTTTAGTCTGTAGCTGAAACAATATGCAGTCAATGGAACCAGTTCCGAAGCCTTAGGAGTATTAAACTTTGTTCGAAAGTTGGCAGATGCTCAAACGAAAAACAAAGCAAATATGAATAATTTAAGAGTGAAAACAAACATTCGGATTTCGCATTAAACAAGTCATAATGAAGAAATGAATTCCTCTTCACTTCATGAATACTAATGAATTAAGTTAGGAGTTTAAGAACTTTTGATTGACTACCAATTAAAAACTCAGTTTGAGTGTGAATTATTAATACTTTTTCCGCCTTTTGAAAAATTTGTAAAGGAATCTGACAAAACAATCTGCAACTTTTAACATTTTTTCTTTTTACTAAAAACACAGCTTGTGCCGCAGTTAAAACTAGCAATAGTACGAAAGGATAAAACATTATACACATCTGATATACCGTGTCCGGGAGAAAGTTGAACACTAATGTCACAAATTTTTATCATTAACTTTTCAGCATATTTTATTCTTCATAAAAGCTACTGGACTGTCTTAAACCTATAATGCAATTATTAATATGTAATTATCTGCCTTCAAGTACCGGTTGTTACCAAAACTATGAAAAACTCTTAAGAGTAAGGCATGTACAGTCATGGAAAAAAGTATGTTCGTATCGCTATCGCAGGATTTGAAAATAGTATGTCGGTTATATATTCGGTTATATATTCCCTCGGCCCGGCCGCTTCGCAAAAAGTTGTCCGTCACGAGGTTGTTTTTCGATGGATGTAATGTAACGGAATTTAGTTTATTTTGAGCGTGTCCGATCTTTTCCTTAATGTGATACCTTCATTGCAATGTAATAAATGTAATATGACCACAACATTTAAGTTTACCAGTAGTGCATTTAATTAACTTTAAAATTACTTTTATAATAATATTAATAAACATGAAATTTGATAATATGATACGAAAATCTGATATTAAGATATTGCGTAATATCACGACACATTATTTAAATTTATTTTATCTAATACACATATTAATTACGTAAGTAAATGCCTTTGCCCAGCAGTGGGATGACGGGCTTAAGTAAGTAAGTAAGTAAATGCACAAATCATCTTGTTGCCAAGGATTATCACTGAATATAGACTATTTCAGAATTGTAATATTAAAATATATTCACTAAATGTTAATAAATTCTCTAAATTTAATTTAAATTTATATTTAGGACGGAGCATGTATTTTGTATGAAGGGACAATAGAAATATATCTGTATTTACTTTATAGCAGTTAATGTTTCAATTATCTTTCATGAGATCTAATACATGCTTGACAACCAAAATAATATAAAATTATAGCAAGAATATATGCAGGCTGTCCCACGTTTCTTCTGCAAAACATTTTTTCAGTAAGCAAATTACCTTTTCAATGCATTAAAAAGTTACAACCGTTTGAATTATTAACAATATCTTATTTTAAACGGCCCCAACTTCTGAAGGAACAGAGAAAACCAATAAAACCATATGAAACTTATTACTTTCTACTTTCTAGGGAAAAAAAACATTCTAGTTTCATCTTTTGTTCATTTATAATTCGAATTATTAAAATTTTACTTATAATTAATTAACAAATTACTTAAGAATACCGAAAATTAGTTTATTATGTCAAATCTTTTTTCAAATCTCAAATCTGTAGTAGTTTTGGACATAGAGGGAACTAATTTTAACAATAATGTCATCTAAATGTTCTTTTAGACTAGATGGTCGTATATTTTGGTTTATTTATTT
The DNA here is from genome assembly GCA_964023965.1 of Melinopterus prodromus. Taxonomy (NCBI): domain Eukaryota; kingdom Metazoa; phylum Arthropoda; class Insecta; order Coleoptera; family Scarabaeidae; genus Melinopterus; species Melinopterus prodromus. The sequence continues at coordinate 13,575,395 of OZ030396.1, forward strand.
TTTAATACTAATTATTTCATATTTACCTTCCATCAAAATTCGTAGAAAATTTAGAGCTTGCTTCTACAAGCAATTATCAATTTTTGTAAATTAGTGATATACATAATTCTCATTATTTTCAGTTGTCAAATATTTGAAAAATATTGCTGTAAAGTAAATACAAAATAATAATATAAAAAGATTGTAATGATACATTCATGCTATACAAAATACATCCTTTCTGGTTATTAAGTTAAACTGCAAAATATCGTTGAAGCTAAATATCTCGAAAATACCAGTAAATCACAAGTAACAAATTACCATAAATACAAATTTAAAGCAATTTAATTTTATTAATTTATTTCTATATTGTGAATAAAATGTTAATACATAAAAGTTCTGAAATAACCTTCAGTAAAAATATTCACCACAAGAAATTGATTTTTGTATTTATTAACGAATACAACGAAAAGCTATTAGATGCAATAAGTTTGTATAGTTTGTTGTGTTTTATGCAATATCTTGAAATGAAATTTTCATTTTATGTTATATAATAAATTATATTTAATAAAAACACAATTACATTGCAATGTAGGAATTACATTAATTTATTACACATGAGGCTAATAAATAGAAATATATAAATCATTATAAACCAATTCAAAGCATTCGAACAAGGTTTCTCAAATAATAAATTTCCGATATACGAGTATGCAGCGTAACCGGACAATTTTTTGCACTTAGCGGCCGGTCGGCCGACTAGAGTAACAAAAAACTCGTACATGGATGTAACATCGACACACTGCTGAAATACGGATCAGAACATACTTTATTCCACGAGTGTACATTTATTTTAAAACCTATACAAAAATGTTATTTGAAAGAAGTGTTTATTAGAAGACATTAAACATTAAATACGAAATTATCTCCTTCCTAGTTGCATAAACACCCGGTATATGGAACATCGAAGGTACATTTAATATTCCTAATATTTACAAATACTTTTTCAAATAACATTTTTGCATAGGTTGGAACACGACGTAACCGCTATAGGTAAATTTTGCAGTAAATTTGGCAATTGAACTACTTCATTAAGTACACTCAAATCTAAAATACCTCTCTGCGTTATATTATATGAAATAAATTGTTTTTCAACCGCACGTACGATTTTTATTACCTAAAATTGCCGTTGGAAACGTAGAAAAATGAGTTTTTGGCGAATAACTTTTAAAATATTGGGACAATAACACGCTTTGAAGTTTGAAGTTTTGAAATGTTATTTAATAGGTAACTGAGCTACAGAAGACGGGAGCTGAGTTGCAGGACCCTGTATAGTCATAAATACGCATGGAATGAAGTTATTTAATATGTGAGTTGTAGATAAATTAAATATAACACAACTTTGCTCTATGCTATTTTACATTTAATTGTGAAAAACTGACTTTACTCGCAAATTTCACAATGTCTTGTTTTGCAACCACCTTGTATGTTAAATCAATATTCTGACTATAGCTGTGGGGGGTTTCTAGTTTCTATTAAATCTAAAACTTAATGAAAAATACCTTTTGCTCGAGAAATGTAGGTCTATTGTAGGTCGATGGTGAACAAGAAAAGTGGCACATCGTCATCTTGGTTCGTCCAAATTAGTAATGTTTGAATTAAATGATGAAATATGTTTGTAAAAACAGGTATTTATAAAATTTTACAAAAAAATTTCATAAAAATAAGTGCTCGATAATAGAGGCAGTTTATAGAACTTCATCAACATAATTTAATTTATTATCTAAACAACTAAAATTAAATAATTTAATACACTTTTTGGTATTTCCAATACATAATAATAGTACTTTTTTTTAAGGGAATGTGTGAATTTCTCAACCTACCCGTTTATTGCTTTGTACCCTACAATGCATATGAAAATATGGGCATGGCTTTTGTCACGTAGGCTAGGAATGCTTCGGGAAGGGTAGGTTTATTTGGGCATTCGGCATTAGGTGGGTGTTACCCTAAAATAGCTTCATATTTCAAGACAATCTAATCTGTTCTGAAAGACTGATGTCATGAGAATAATGGAAAATGTCTAGATAGCCATAATTCAACCCATATCGTGGTAGAATAGGGTTTGGAAAAAAACATGTAAAGTATGTAGAAATTGTATAAAAGTGTTGTGGGTACTTCTGCTGCTTAAAGTTTTGACATTATTGCTTCGTTGATGACTTAAAATTTTAAATTTTACGACCAATATGCAGTACTTTTGTGATTTTTCAGTCATATATTTTGATACTCCTCTTTTGCCATTCTCTATACATCTGATTTGTTTTTAACAAATTAGATGTGTAAAACACCTTATAAAGTATTCAAATTCCACTGACATAATCAGCGCATTGCAAATGTACATAAATTTATGTACCTATATAAAAATAAATCAATTTATTCAATTGGTTTGGTTTTAATCTTATCTTCCATTGGCTAGAACAGAAATAAACAGAATTGTATCACAACAGCCATCGAAGTAATACTGAAATACGTAGGCGCTAAGTTTGTAATTACATATTAATATTCAAAATAAACTCTCTAATTGGTCATATTAACATAGTTTCTTTCGAATATTCAATTATTTAATTAAACATTCAATATATAATAATTCACAAAATTACAGCAATACGTCAATTACAATCGTGTCATAACTTTTTGCATCTACGACCTACAAATAATACATTCATTATGTACGTATTATCTATAGTGACATAATCCTTAGCATAAAACACACCATTATTACACACAACAGTTCAGTGCTTCATGATAGCAGGGCGGTGTTTTATTATAAAACACCGAACTCTCATAGTACTTGTCGATTGTAATTCAAAATAAACATAAAAAAACAATAAAAATCAAATAATTTGGTTTCAGTCATCGATGATTTTCTCTAGTTTGCTAGGAATTTGGGTTAACATACTGGGTCACGCTTGTGACGAAATTTTACATCAGAACTAATACTTGTTGCGTTTGTTTAGTCTACGAAAAAAATGAATAGCAGGTACATGCTGTATCGAATAACATCAGCAATATTTATAATTCTGTCAACTTGGTGAAAAATTTCTATGCCGCATTCCCATGTCTAATGTATCACTGAAGTTGTTATAAATAATTGAATCATGCATGCAGTAATTGACAGTAATTGGCAAACACTGCAAGAAGTAATATTAAGTATGTAGCATGGAATTGCACTTTGAGGTCATGGCATTTTGATTAACATTTACACATTTTCATACACGTAGTGGGCACTGTTACCGATGTGAGGTTTCTTTAATTCGACAAAAATAATACAGTATAAATATAGTACAGACAAAATGAAGATTTGTCATAAGATTTGATAAAATATTATGAAAAGCACACAGCGCGTTAAAATTAACGCACCACTATCTTTTTATAATATCAAAATTCATTTTCTCTTGATGCGCTTATGATTTTGACGGTAATATTTGGAAGTTTGACATTTTTAGTCAATTTTGTACCAGCTAAACGCCGGGAATGCTACACATTTTCACAAAAAAAAACTTGCACGTTGTATATGTACAAAATGGAATAAAAATTGTATAATTGTGACAAACTTTTAGTGTTAAATTATTTTGACGAGCAGTGTATCATATCTCTAAAGGGAGATTATCTGAACTTTTTCGAGTTCGTTGAACAAGTTTGTTTTGAAAGCAATAAACTGACACTTAGAAAAATCGAAGTTTGTATTTTTCTGGGTATTGTTTATTTTTAAAGGACAGAAAAGCAAGTCGCGGTTGGCGAGGTGTTCAACGATCTCTTTCTTGTTCGCCTGGTTACAATTACGTCATTTCTTAGGCATTTTTAAGGTTAGGTGGCGGTCGTTGAACAAAAGAAAAAACGTCAAAACACGCCGGTATGCATTCTTCGGGGGGTTCTTTCATTTTAAAAGATAGGGAGATAATTTAAGAAAGAAACTCACATATATCAGTCCTGAGTAGTATCTATCCTTGAGGTTATGGAGAACGCAAGCCTCGTTGAGGCAAGTGAGATCTGCCATGTCCTCGACTTTGTCGAATTTCGGCGGGTTCATCTTCTGGATGTCATCCTTGGCGACGAAGGTCCTCTTTCCAGTTTCCTGAACTTCCACTTCAACTTCATCTCCACGCTCACCCTTGATGCTAGCCGCGACAAAGCCCTGGGTGTCATGGGGCACCCACACGAGCCTCTTCTGGGTCCATTCCGCTTGCGAAGCCGGATCATTATACAAATTCCTGTCGACACAGAGATATTTCAGTTCTGGATCGTAACGGTCTTTAGCGTTTTCGTCCGCCATCGTATTCGAATCACTCCCGGTGTCCAGTTGATTTTTTTTATGTTTTATTATTCTCTCGTTTGCGATACGAGCGGTAGACGCGCGAATTATATTACTACGGGTAAAAGAACTGAGCGCGGTCTCAATCACATTGGCGGTGTTGCGCTCTATAGAGTTTGTGTCCAGTCGCAGTGAGCGGAAAAGCCGTTTTCAACACAAACACATATACAAAACCGCAGCCGCCTCGTGTACTACTGACGAATGACAGGAGAGGCGAATCGAACGCAACCGTCAGGCCGAGCCGCACCCGATTTACCGACCGAGCGCGCGATCGCGGCCAACTTTCAAAATCAACCGATTCGAACACCTGTTGATGCGGGCCCACGTTTCGGTTATCGCAGCGGCGAAAAAATGCCGACAAACGGCCGGGGTTGATTAAATTCCACGCAAAAATCGAATATTTGCAGCCAAATCCAGCCAACGTGCGCGATAAACGTTATTACTTTTCCAGATTTATCGCAAAAACAACATGTGTTCGCCAAGTAGTTCACGCATACAGTCATCTTCTTGTGACTCATACAGTATTTACAAAATGCAAACACTTTCTCATTTCCTAAAAAGGAATAATATTTCAAACATATATGACCTACAGCAAAGTCTAAATTACTTTTTAAATTAATTCATTTCTTTGCATACAAAGCCCAATATGGTGCGATTACATCACACGAAAATGACTGTTTTATGATTATTGATTACACGTAGGGCTACCAGAAACCAATTCATTCAACAAAACAAACATTTCAAACAAGCACACCTAAACATTTCCGAATGTGAAACTCAAATCAAGTATAGTAGATCTGGCAACCCAAATTGTACTTGTACTATAATAATAATTATCACAATCAAAGAAATGCATTATAACTAATCATCCAAAATCCCAGACCATCAAGATCTCGCCATATATTTAGCTCCATCTATGAACGAATAGGTAAAACTTATATATTTTGTGCGAAAATTGACGATATCTTGATGTTGGTCATGTGGTTTGATATTAAGGTTGCATCTCAAGAAAAACTCACTCTTTCTCTGGATTTAGCTCCTTAACGATCGCTGCGACTTTTGTGAATGTATTTATTTGACGTGGTACGAACGATCCCCTGTTAGCCGCCCTTTTTTCTAAACACTCGCGAATTTTACTGACGCTGACAAATGTCAGATCGTCCATGTTCAGACAGACGCGTGATCGACATTTTCAACAAAATTCAGGGCCCACTACCAAAAATATACAGCCACAAAATCGAAGCATGAAAAATATATCTTATACACGAGTCGCAAAGCGAAAAAAAAACTTTAAATTACTAAAAAAGTCATATCTATTTATTTGTTGTGTTCTTGCTTTGTTTTCGCATTGTTCGGTATGTTTTTTAAATCTATTTTAAACGGCTCAAACTTTTAAGGAACTGACAATCAAAGAATTCCATATAACACTGCCCAAAAAATAACGGAAAAATTGGGACACCTGTATATTACAGATGTCGCTGAACTTTTGAACACAGAACACAATAGTCAATAATAATAATAATATTCTTTTCAACCAATTAGGATATATAAAATACATTAGGTATTGGAAAGCATATAATTTCTTAATTTTAATTGTGTTTTCCGTGTTGATTAAATCGCAATCAGTTGATCAAAAATTAAAATGAAATTCTGGTTTTGTCATTTTTATTGGTGGCGCCATCTCTGCAATTATCGATGAACTTATTACACGACGAGTGTATAAAGTTGTCTATATTGTGCCAATAAGATTTCAGTTATGATTTACGGCAAATCTAAACTTCAAATATGCATTTATTTGGGTAAAGTTGTCCACAACGACAATACAACCATTCATATTTTCCAATTCGGGGCTTTCATAGGATATTTAAATTTGAACTACTATGCGCGCCAAAAAATTTATTCTAGATATGCAACCAAATATACACAATTGCAATATTTTAAATTTGTAAAAGACAAGTGTAAAAGATTCACTTTTTGGTATTTTCCACTGTTTAGCTCAAAGGGTTAATAGGCAAATCTGATCAAATATCATAATTTTGATTAAAGGATTAGAAAGTCATCAATCCAACCTATACGTTTTCCCTGTATGGAACCAGTTTTGAGTTATTAGTTATTGAAAATACAGAATTTGGCAGCCTAACTTTTTTAGGAAGACTGGTAGTGGACCAATTCCACGATCAGCTGAGCCATGTAGTCCCGTGTGAATCCGCTTGCTCGCATTTTGTTTGAGTTCTTAGTTGATCCGTGTCTTTGTTATTTTGTGTTTCTGTGTGTGATGACCATTTACGGATGTGGCAGAATGCTGCACTCGAAGACTTTAAGATGACTTTAGACGCCGCTCTTTAAGTGCAAGTTGGAGTCGCCGTACAGGAGTTTGTTTGGAGGCCAACGGTGCTCACTTCGAGCAATTTGTTTATTTTTATCGGTAAGTGGACCATTAAGTTAATATACATTACCCCTTCAAATTATTGCATCAGTTCGCAATTCGCATACTCTCACCCCCAAAAATACTGTAAAAAAAACAAGCACTTATAATAATAATTCTTATATTTCTCCATATCTTACACATTTCCTCTCATATCAATAATTAAAACTATTAACAATAGAATAAAAAAAACAATTTGTACATTACATACTGACATTTAATTTACACATATAAAAACAAGCGATAACGAATCTATACCACCTCAATTAAACTAATTGTTCACCAACTGCTATATAGTCTCAACAAGCCCCTTCGTCTTAGGGTTGGACGTATCCGCAATAAAGGATGTCTCAACAGATGCTACAGTCGACGACGTACTAGGTGCAGGTACATTTTGAGCAACGTCACTTACGGCAACTTCAATTTCTCTCACGACTTGCGGACGTGACAAAATTGTTATTTTCGGGGCCATATCGATAAGAGACGATGGCGCTTTCTTTATCAATTCCAACGGAATTTCCTCTGATCTAGGCCTTGGCATTCGGGGACTCCCATCTCGAGATTTGACTCTTGTACCGGAAGGATCCCTGGAACGTGATTCTTTTCTCAGTCCTCCGTTTCCGTTGGATTCTTTTTTAAGTACCGACAATCTGTTTGGACTCTCGTTGTCTCTACGTCTTCTCTCGGCGTCCGCTTTGTGAACTACGCCCGGCATGCTATCCCGACGAGGAGCTGCAAATCCGGGAACTCTTACGTTATGGAATAAGGGACGGGTCTCCCTGACACCACGACCTGTCGTTCGATTTGTATATATACCTGCGCCGACAAACGCCGGACTCGGGGGCCCCGATTGGCCGGGAATCTCCAGTAAGCGGGCTATGTGCTGCATTTTTTTCTGTCTTGCCTTTATGCGACCCTACAATTTTAAAAAAATGTTTACAGTTTAGAATATATCAACGAAAGTACAGAGCAATTTCATGAATGCACCCTTTTTTGACCAATACAAAAAAAGCTTATTTTGTAAAACAGGAGTATCTAAAGTGGATACTTTTTTTAATTAGATTTGTGGACATATGTATTTAGTAACTAAAAGTAGAGTAAAATAGTGGTAGGTAGTAACTAGTAAAAAAAAGGAGTAAGTAAAAAAGATTTTTAGTACTTTTTTCTTGTTCAACTTGATCTTGTGTTTTAAAACACACTGTATAACATTTTCAGCAACTGTTTGAGATCTTTTTCCACCAGGATTTATAAATAAATGAAAGTATGAAGACTACTGTGAATTTCTATTAAACCCTTGGAATACCGTAAAAATTACATCAATTGTATATAGATAATATCGTGCAAGATGGAACAATAATTTTAAAAAATGGAATAAAATGTAAAATAATGATAAGTTGACACTACTTTTGTCAAGCATTATTCTACAGTTTTTCCTCCACAGTACAAATATACAATGTGTATAATGTAATATATACAAAACTAGCTCAAAAAGTGAAGTACCAAAATAGTTTTTTTACGTATTTTTAAAGAAAATTACTTATTTTTCAAATTATTAACACAGAAATTTTAAAAAGGCAAAAAATACGTATTTTGCATATTAAATAAAAATCTAGAGCCAGAGCTAAATCTTATTTTCATTGTTCTGGAGACACCCTGTGTCTAGCCTTTCATAATTTCTTTTTTGTCACGTCAAGTTTAAAAAAATGTGGTCAAAACATGGTTTTGTAATTCAGTCTTAAATTGCACCAGAATTAAGTGTGGATATAAAAGACCAAAATGTGAATGTCCCGCAGAAAAACAATTAAAGTCATTTTTTCTATGTAAATAAGAACTTCTATCAATCATTTGCACTGGCTCCATATACAAAATGCCTTGGTCTGCGTTACATGTTTCAGGACTATTAACGGTAAAAATCTAACAAACAAAACCTGTTTTTCAGCCTGGTTAACATAAACAAATTTATATCATCATTATGTTGTAATGATCAGGCAAAAAAGTTCCTACACTGGTTTCATATAAATAAATAAGGTACATGTTCCAAAAAATGCAGATATAGAATTATTCTGGGATGGGATAATCTTTATCATCAATATTCAAATGAGAAAATAAATACACACTCGGAAAATTACACCTATTTATTAGTGCACAAATGTGAGATTCCCACTACACCAGGGGTTCTCAACCAGTGGTACGCAAAGAACTTCTAGGTGCAACACAAAAGGTACCAAACTTTATGGGTAAAATCATATTTATTTTGATGATAATGTTTGACCAAAATTATAACGGTAAAATTAAATAATATTCCCTTATTAAATGGTGCCGTACACAGACGTATTGCTAAAATGGCAGATTGTGTAAAAGAACGTGTAGTTAAAAATGCAAAATAAAGTAAATATTTTACGCTACAGTTAGATGAAAGTACCGACATAAGTTATTTTGATTAATTACTAGTCTTTAACTGATTTGAGGTTGAAGAGGAAATTGCAGAGGTATATTTATTTTAGGAACCTCTGCCCGAAAGAAGATCTGGTGATAAATTTTAATATTAAAACATACAATTGTATGTTTAACAATTCCATTCCATGGAACAAATTTATTGGTGTCTGCACTGATGGAGCTCGGGCTTTAACAGAAAAGAATCGTGGACCTCATAAAAAAATTAAAACAGTAGCTCCAGAAGCTCAATTCACTCACTGCAAAATCCATCGGGATTTTCTAGTAGCAAAATCTATACCAAACAGAATAAAAACAGTTTTAGATCAAGCAGTAAAAAGATAACATTGTCTCTTTCTACTTAAATCAGAAGTTCAACTTTTCCATGCAGAAGCTAATTTTGACTACAAATATTGTTTCTTTGATGAATTGTGGATAGTCCGGTTAGTATATTTAGCTGATATCTTTGGAAAGTTGGATAATTTAAATTTAGTTTTTCAGGGAGAAATGGTCCTTTATTGTTATCGTTTATATTATTATTTTATTATTGTAAAATTAACGCAGCAATAAAAAGAAGATAATAAAAATAAATGCAGTTTATTGACAGCATTAGAAGGCTTTCTTGAAAAAATTATTATCATAATAACCAAGTTTAACAGTTATTTTTCAGAAAACTATGACAATGAAAATTGGATCAGAACTCCAAAAACTATGAGTATACCAGATAACTTCACTGCCAAAGAGAAACAACAATTGATAGAAACTTCCTCAGACTGATAGAAAATTTTTAATACACATCAATGTTTAGATCCAAGGGAAGAATTATTTTAAAGAAATTGCAGATTAAGATATCTTATTTCGTCATAAATTTGTAATGGCAGATTATTGTGGAGCAGCCTGTATAATATCACAAAAATGTGTTTCTAGAAGATAAATTAGAAGGTTACAAAAATGTATCAATAAAACCACAAATAGATGTACACATAAATAATGAATGCTATTATTTACCTTAGATAATCTTTGTTTGGCTGCCATGCATCGAATATTATCGTCAAAAATAAACTTTGCTGATAACAACGGGACTCTATTTGCCGTCCCACTGGACAAAGGTTTGTGAATGGTGATATGTAAACACCTCGAGTCATCCTGATCACCGGTAACTTCAATATCTTGTAGAAATCCGACGAGTTTGGACACACCCCAACCTAATCTCTTCGGGTCAGGTTCCACCAGTATAAGTTGCATGATATCGATAACCAAAAATCTCCGTTTATTCTTCCCGTCCTTCCAAGCAACGGTACAGGCGATCAAATCGGAATTATCTACAATACAGAAAACACATTCCTCGTTATTTTTAAGTTGAACGACGGGTTATGCCGCAGAATGGCAACAAACACTAGACTTTTAGGTTACGTCATGCACTAACGGTCACGGGAAGCATGTAAATAAACAAAAAATAAAACTGAAAGCGCTCTTTTATTCGAGATATAAACTGTATATAAATAATAGAACAGAAAAAAGGATGAAACAAAAAACGTCTAGTGAATGTATATTTTCTGCGGTCCGGACACACAACGAGGTATACTCAAGTCCAACGCCTGGTCTATCTGGACACTCGTCTGCGGGTTTGTTAGCGGCAATTGTGTTTCCACTTCTCCGTTTAAGGTTAGAACAGCGTCGCGTACGAGAAAGAACACCCGTATTGCCCTCCTAGCCCTTTCTACCTACAAAACAAACAAAACAAAAAAAAAATAACCTAAAAAGTTTTGAGGTTAGAAAATGTTATTTACCTCACCGCATGGTAACCTCTTCGTGAAATCAATACCCGTAAGCGGAGTCCCAGTCGGTGGCAATAATATTGCGCTATCCATACACAACCATTCAACGTTTAAGGAACCCTTTGACATATCACAATACTCATGTTCGAACATATCCAAAAATATTTCCTCCGATTTGTAGAAGTTTCTCAGTAACGCCGTGCTTTGGGATTTTGCAGAGTCGATTGCTGCCTTATGAGTTTCGTTGAGAATGTTTTTTCCGTCGCACATTACGAGTTGCACGAGCAATTTCAAAGCCAACTCTAACGTTACTAGTCGTACTCTGCAGGATGGTTGACAGGATAATATCACAATGTGCATGATTCGATCCACGAGGTTGTGGTTATATGTGTATTTTACGTCTTTAGTCGTAGATGACGAGATCAACGACTTCTTTGGTCTTAGTATATGCTCGATGTGCTCTGGCAAAACACCTACAAACATGAAATAAATTGTTTAACTACCAAAGCTACTATACTTCATTATTATTTATTTTATCTTCCACTGATTTTGATAAAAAGAAGAACTAACAGCTTACTTTACCGGAAGAATCAACAAGATGTTTTGTGGTCTTTGAGAGTAAGTTTGAGGCACATTGTGGAGAGACAGACTATATTCTGTTCAATTCTGTTCAATTCACAACTTTTCTTATTTGATTCACCAATATCTGACTATTTGTAAAAGAAGCAAAGCACAAAAGGTGTCCAGAGAAAAAAATATGCAACCAACAAAAGTTTTAGCTTTGATATTGAATAAATAAATAAATAAATCTTTGATCAATTGTGATGATTTTATCATCAGTGTAAATTATTAGGGTTACCACATGCCAAAATTTTGGAATAAGAAGTCTTAAAATTTATATCAGAAGAACAAAAATGTTTTGGTGGTCAGAGTTTGAGACTTCTGTTGAGTAATTATACAGGATTATTATAAATGATTGTAGTCAAATAGATTATGCAACCATTATAACTCTTGCAGGTTGAATGTGCATTCAATTTTTATAGAGTGGCATCCAGAAATTTTTACATTAGCCTACTTCGAGTACCATCATTTATAATAATGACCATGTAGAACTTGGCTACGTTGCGTTGTACTCTTCTCAGTTCCCTACAGTTCGGTTTTTGATTCATCCTAATAGGCTTGCTCTAACCTTGGAAAGTGACATGATAGTCCTCTGCCCAGGAGAAGTTAGGTATGCAGGTTGGTGCATAATAAAATAAATGCTTCTAATAAAACTGGTGACAAAGCAACACCAGATTCTTCTTCTTTAAAAACAGAGAATTTAGTGTGGCTTTTGATGTCACCAGTTTTATTTGACCATTTATTCTACTATGCACCAACCTGCGTACTTAAATCCTCTTGGGCAGAGGTCTATATGTCAGTATTCAAGGTCAATTTCTGAAGCTTTGTACAAGATACAATTACAAGTAAATATTTGTAATTTCAGCTTTAATGTGTAATAACTTTTTTAATAATGCTTTAAGCATTTCATTTCTCCACATTTCTAAAGTATGTGCAAATGTTGAATTTCCTTTTGAAACATCAATGTTTAGCCAGTTTGTGGATAACTCAAAAATAATATAAAATTACCTTTATTATTTGCCATAGCGTACAACAAACTAAGCGCAAAAAGCGCTGTGTAATCATTCTCTGTGCAATCCAACGAATTAAAGACAGTTTCAAGAAACGGCTTGTCGGATATACCATGCACGTCCCCAGTTGGAGCAACCAATTTCTCCTTCTCTTCATCAGTAATATTCTTGGGTTCCTCGAGCAAGTTTTCCTTCGACGAAGAGCTGCCGTCAGTAGACATAACCTCCGAACCATGAGCTTCCTCCCTGACGGAATTCTCGTAATGTTCAAGCAACTTATCTCTGCCTTTCTCGGACATGCTCTTAACAGATTTGAGTATTATCCAAGCAAGTGTTTGCACCAAAGGGGCATGCGATATTATCAAAAACACTTGCGATAGCAGAAACAATGAAACTATGCACGACACCTTTCCGTTTATAAAATCACATTGAGCTAGATTATCGTTTATATTAATACTTCTATTCAAAACTTTCGCCAAGTTTTGCGTGACAGTTTCAATAGCCGTCTCCGATGGTTTCCTTACAGTCGTTAACGAATAAATATATAACGGAATTAATAATTTATGTAGTAAATGATCCGATAGCACCTGATTTAAATCGGTTATGTTTAAACAGAGTATATCGTTTAAGTAGTGAAGGTGATCCAGATGCTCGGCGACCAAATCCGAAAGCCGATTCTGCGACTGATGACTGGAAATTAAATTATAACCTCAAAAAAATTTATAACGTCGAAATATGAAATTACGTACTCAGCGTCGTTTCTAACGCACGTATCTAACTCTTGAATGTGTTTCCCGATGAACCAAACTATATTTGAGAAATAAGGTGCTGCAGTCCTATCCCTTATAAAACCTAACATACTCGTATCTTCGACTCTGTAGACGTTTAAGGTTAGAGTTCGCACGGCGATCCGGACCATGGATTCTGGGTGATTGAAGAATTTTATAGCCTCCGTGTATAAAGGAAAATCGTTTGTGTGCTGAAATTTGATAATTCACTGACCAACAGAGATTTTTACTCAAAATGAATTACACATCATTTCAATGGTTTGTTTCCTCATACATTACAAATCTGGTAACCAAAAGTCTCCATCACGTCACACTTTTATATAAAATTGGCCTAAAGAACAAAAAATTCGCAATTTATTAATCTACAAAATTTATAGTGCGAAGCAATAGAATTCTTTCAGTAGGCTCAAATGAAAGCTTGAATCATGAATACTAATACTGTGAACAGAAAAAAAAACAAGTAACAACTCTGTAAAGTGCTATAAAATACGTTTCTTTTACTGATGCGTGCTATTTAAGGTTCAACCTTTTATTTTGGATGTAAATCCTAAATTACAGGTACGGAATAAAAAAAAAACGGTCCCGATCTGGATTTGAACCATCACCGTTTTGTGTCAAGCACAATAAATTATACTATTATGTCTATAGTATTCTTAAAAAAAAAATAAACAAACTTTAAAATATGAAAAGGGAATAAGTACTTATACTATAGAAACAATGTGACAAATCGTTGAAGTGTCCCTATCCTTACTATCAAATCCAGGACCAAAACTGGCATGCACTTGTTTATAAAAATTAATTATGTTGCACCACTTCAGATACTTTGCTGCTTCATGACTTTAATGTTCAAGTTCAGCTTCCACCGGAGTGTTTAAAAAAACACAAAAACAAAGAAAACAAATATTGCAACCTGTCAACATTTTTCTAGGTATAAAAATAAAACGTTAAACCTAGAATTTTAAAAACTCTGAAGAGGCACACCAGTGACAATTCTCAGTAGTGCTCCACAACTTCAGAGTTAATGAATGTTGATAGAAATTTCGTGAAACTGATTTTGGGGCCTCAAGAAGCGCCCAGTTTCACCTATGGCGCTCGTCTCAGAAAAGAATTATTTTCTTGGCTTTGTTAAAAAATATACTATCTTTTAGAACATCAAAAAGGGTTAAAGCACAATTGTTTGGATATTTCAAGTTTTTTTGTTGGAAAAATGTGATGTGGAAGCTTTTAGTTACCAGATTTGTAACCTACAAGGAAAACCTCATTCAATCATTTCAAAACCCCATCATTCCTTTCAAGTAAAAATTAAGTTTCTAAATGTCGCTCCGTGATAATTAGACTTTGTCAACTTAACCTCAAAAATTACTAACCTCGTTATAGAAGAAATGGATCGTGTGAATGTTTAATTTTAAACTTAGCGTCTTCAAGAAAGAAATGTAGTAAGCCATGACCTCCTCGTCGGAGAAATCAAACTTATGCACTATTATGGAATTTACGTGGTTATTAGATAATAAATAATCTAGAATAAAACGATTAAATTATTCAAAAATAAAACGAAATAGTCGAGAGGCAACTCACATAATGAGGTTTCATTCCTTATATTCTCAAATAAGATATTCAAAGTTTGTAACAGTTGAACGCATACAAAACTAGATCCGCCGCTGCGTTGACGCATAATGCGAAGAAAGAACGATAGCATATTCTTCTCCAGGAAGAAACTAAAAACAAAGGAACGTAGTAACGACAACTTTTCAGCAGTGTTCGTAACTCACTCAAAAACTGATGAATCATTTTGATCTCCCCATATCAGTATTTCGGCAATAGACCGTAAACTCTCAACTAACAGGCCCCGGTTGTGTTCGGAAACTGTCTGGTTCCTAGAGAGTACGTTGTAGAGGTATTTCAGGTGCTCCAACGAGTGAGGGTTCTTGGGTCGTCCCCAGCCCCCTCCAAACCAACTTCTACTGCGGAACATGTTTCACCAATAATTAGAAAATACACCAAAATCACAGCTATTTCACATGATTTCTTTTAGTGTAGCATGGTTTTGCTAGGAGGACGGAGGTAGATACAGCTAGGTCGCTTTATGTTTTGATGGCCTTGTCATGTCATGTGTCATTTCAGCTGAAAAACATCACGCAGTGTTGCCAAAAGTGCAAAAGATTTTTTAGGAATTCCAGCAAAATATGATGTAATTTATCGTAAAGCACATAAACAATAACAACGCACAATGTTATTATGCATTGATCATGCGTTTATATATAGCTGGTATTATTATTAGTCGTTATTTCCTTTCCTTATTCGATAAGAAACTATTGTTGCCATATGAATTCTAACCTAAATTATGACACAAGTATGACAACCTCAATGACAACATATTTTTAGGTTAACACGTGTTTACTTTTGTTTTGGAATTTAAATCGCGATTAGTTTTTTTTTACAATAATTCCTAAACAATGAACGTATTAGAGTTGTACAGCGGAATAGGAGGCATGCACTTTGCCCTGGAAAGTAAGATACGCGTTAATGACATTGAAAATATTCTATTCTATTTTTCTTAGGTGCTGGAATCGAAGGAAAAATTATAGCTTCGATAGATATAAATACAGTAGCCAACGAAGTTTACAAGCACAATTTCCCATCTACTAATTTACTGAATAAAAATATACAAGGCCTCTCAGCCAATTTTATAAACAAGTTAAACGTTAATACAATATTAATGTCGCCACCTTGTCAACCGTTCACAAGAAACGGGTTGAAGAAAGATGTGGAAGACTTTAGGACATGTTCTTTTTCGCATATACTAGAAATGTTGCCGGAGCTGACAATTGAAAATATATTAATTGAAAACGTGAAAGGCTTTGAATGTTCGGAAATGCGAAATCGTTTAATCGGAAGACTTACAGAATGCAATTTTGTTTATCAGGAGTTTATTTTAAGCCCGCATCAGTTTGGTGTTCCTAATACAAGACATCGCTACTATTGTTTAGCTAAGAAATTGCCAGGTGGATTTCGTTTTGAGACAACTGAACTTGTAAGGAACCTTTTATTATATTGTCTTAAATTCTATAAGACTTTTGTGTTTTTACAGATACAAGATATAAATGTGTTTGATTACAAATATACACCATATTCATTAGTTGAAGTTATAGAAAAACTTGAAGACATTTCTAAATATTTATTACCTGATAAAGTGTTATTGAAACGAGCGAAGATTTTAGATATTTGCTTTAAAGATTCGACTAGAAGTTGTTGTTTTACGAAAGCCTATGGAAGATACGTAGAAGGCACTGGTAGCGTGTACACCGATAAAACAAAAGAAGATGTAGATGACGTGTACAGCCAACTAGATGTCTTAACTGGTGATGACTATATAAGATGCTTAAAGCACTTGAATTTACGATTTTTTACACCTACAGAAGTATCAAGACTAATGTGTTTTCCAGAACGGTTTTATTTCCCTTCTAATAAATCTAATAAACAGTGTTACAACTTATTAGGAAATAGTATAAATGTTAAGGTTGTATCAGAACTTATTAAATTATTGAACAAATAAATTTTTCCGTCGATCGTTTATTTATGAGGTAGTTTAGTGAATCGGAAATCGTTTATTAAACAACTCAATTAATGCAAGATTTCAATTAATGCATGATTTGTTATAGCCATGACACGACGTGAAAATGTCGTTTGATTGGCCAATCGAACATATGTGAAATGAAACCTTCCAATGAAAACATACCACAGTCTAGAACTGTCAGTGTCAAATTACATAAATTGTCATAACCTAAAAAGACGTTGGTGAAGAAAAATCTATGTAGACGACTCTAGAAGAATAAGATCGACGAAAAAATTTTGTTACCTACTCGAATATTAAACAGTGATTAATGATCTTGACAATGAACGCTCGAGCGCTAAACAGTCTCGATCATTAATCGGTCTTTTTAATATACTTGTTGGTTAAATAACTATTATAAACGTTTTGTTTAATTTTTGTACAATTAATTGTGGAATGCATATTTACAAATATTGTTCTATTATAAAATTAATTAATTTTTAATGGTGTTCAATTAAAATTGTTCTATAGTACGCTCTGAAAAAATCAAATCTGATAGAATTGTCATGGCTAACTAGAGAACCATCTTAATTGAACACCCGTTATGTCATATTAACTAAACCTATTATATATCAATTACACAATAACGAGGCAGTCTTTCCTGCACAAACTTAATTAAATAGTTTCCAACTCCGGTGGGATGGGAATCTTGTTATTCCTGGCAAACTTCAGAAGGCTGTCGTAGCGTGATTTTATCGTGTTAACTTCCTCGGCATATTTGACGACGTCGTCCTGCATTGTCTCCATATCCCTCCACTCTGACGTCTTCTCAGTTTCCAATTCGTCTTTTTGTTCAATACGTTTGATACGACAGGAAGCTGCGTAACCTCTGTTTTTCAATGTCCGTCTGCGTTGTTTCATACGAACAATTTCATCTCTCGACAGCCCTCTTAATTTTAGCTGCCTGTTCAAATCTCTAACAGATATCGAGACCAGCTCGTCATCTGATATGTCAAGGACAGGGCCAGGTGACAAAGGTGGCTAGAGAATAGAAAATATTAGGTCCTTGTTGGATGATATAACCTAGAAATAGGGGAAACTTACCAGACTTTTCCGGCCACTTTCTTTTCTGTGATCGTGTGGCATCTTTGCTGGACGCCAGCGCAGCTGATTTTTATGCGCAATTTCTAGTAGTTTCCACAAAAAATGCAAGTCATCCCGGAGTTGATGAGGTTGTTATATTAGCCATTCTAAAAACATGTCAGTCAGGGTTGTTTTAATACTGACCGAAACGCAATGGGTTAGATTATCTAGTTTCATGGGCATGATTTTATAATAATTTTATCGAATTTTAGTAGAAAATTGGATGTAGATAACGAGTTTGTTGAACAATAAATGTGTATATTTATGTCCAAATATTCAAATTCTGTTGGTTTAATGGACTTCGCTTTAGACTTAAGTATTTTTTCTCAATAAATTGTTATGGAAACTTATTTAAATCCATAATTATGACTTCAATCTGTTATAGCAAATGTTTTTAAGAATGCCTTGTAATTAATGAACGCATCCTGAAAGGTGTATTTTTAAAAGCGTAGATGGCGTTAGTAGCAGCACTTTCAAAATTCGGTCGTCAAGCCTTCAAAATTTTTACACAGTAATATTTTTTATTCCGATGGCTACACAAGACAATCTCGAGTTTAAAAACGCAATCCGCGACGTCGCCATACACGCTCATAACCTGACAAATCCATATGGTATGTTCGTTTTTGTATGTATAGCATGGCTTTCTGTACTCCTTATTTTCAAGATCGCGTCAGATGCTCAGAATGGGTGCGCAAACTGTCAGGCATACCCGACGACAATTTAGAAACTGCAAAACTGCGCAACGAGTATATGCAATTCCTGCGAATACAGGTGCGTAACAGATTTCTGCATGGACCGTTTACGAAACCTCCTCCAGAGTCCGACAATTTATGTGCCTTGGCCGAGCATTTGGGCAACATGTTAGCAAAAGAGATCCCCTATTTACCTAGGTCAGGACCAATTGCCCCTATGCTGTACCATAAGGCCCCCGACGGTAGAGCTTTTGTATCGGCGCAACAGATACCAAATGGTGGAGTTCTATGTTACATGGCCGTCAGTCCTGATGGTCTAGACACACCTAATTCTTGAGTTTCCCTGCTCTAAATTTTGCAACTCTATGGTAACATCGCTTCAAGAAATCCCCAAGTGTGTATTCAATGTATCAGATAAATGTATGTAAATAGCCATAAACGTATGTTACTTTGTAATAACATCAAAACCATAGAGCGGAATAAACAAACAACAAATTACAGCATCAATATAGTTTAATAATAAAACATCAGCATACAATCGCTATATTTTGACCGTTACACAATCTTTACAACCTAAAATGTATTGGATATATTTTATTTTTACGATATACATCTCAATCGAAACTGATCAATTCAGCCGTTGGCGCGCCATCCTGCACTGGCGGTGGGTTCACCTGAGGGCTAGCTGGCGGGGCCCCCGGTTGCTGAAACTGGGGCCCCTGCGGGGGAATCATATCCTGTGACGATGTTGGATGCAACCGATGTAACGGCGTGTGTAATGGACCCTGCACACCTTGGGGATGTCCTTGCATAGGTTGTGGTGGCCCCTGAACATTTTGGGGCGGCCCTTGCATACTCTGAGGAGGTCCTTGCATGCCTGGAGGCCCCCCTTGCATTCCCTGAGGAAGTCCTTGCATATTTGGCTGGGGACCTTGTAAATTTTGAGGAGGTCCTTGCATGGTTTGAGGAGGTCCTTGTAAACTTTGCGGGGGTCCTTGCATGGGTTGAGGCGGTCCTTGCATGTTCTGAGGAGGTCCTTGCATGTTTTGAGGAGGTCCTTGCATGCTCTGAGGAGGTCCTTGCATGTTTTGAGGAGGTCCTTGCATGTTTTGAGGATGTCCTTGCATGTTTTGAGGGGGTCCTTGCATGTTTTGAGGAGGTCCTTGCATGTTTTGAGGAGGTCCTTGCATGTTTTGAGGTGGTCCTTGCATGTTTTGAGGGGGCCCTTGCATACTTTGATAGTTGGACATCATAGCAGGCATCATCATGGGTGGTTGACCATATTGGAAGTAAGGTTGTGAGGGTGGGGGATATTGCTGACCGTGGATTGGTGATCCCATGTAAGAGCTGTATTGTGGATTGATCATGTATTGTTGTTTCTGCTGTTCTTGCCGCATCTGCATTTCTCGTTCTTGCTCTTGTATTCTCTGCAGGGCTAATTGTCTTTGGTACTGCAAATATTCCTGCTTCTTCTTTCGCATGATATCCAATTTATGTGCCATCTGGAGCTGCCTCTGTCGTTCCGCTTCCTCAGCCTGCTGCCTCAACTTTTCTCTATGCTCCTCTCGTAACGCGTCCAAAGCAGCTCTAGCGTCTTTGACTTGCGTCATTTTATCCTGTAGCCCCTCGTAATAAATCCTGTTATCGTCATGCTGCTGTATGTACCTCAGTAGTTGCGAGTGCATCTTGGTTAAGTTCATGAAGAGAGTTTGTACACTGCTATCAGTGGCGATTGACCTTCCTCTGCTCGAGTTACTTTTCATTCTGTTGATGAAGATCTCAACCTGGGACTTTAAGGTGTTAGTGAAGTCCTCGATGGTGATATCAGCCAACCCATTCTCCCTGAATTTGATCTCAAGGTTTTGGATTGGGGCACTCGCGGAGACAGCTGGGCTGCTGACCGATCGCCCGGCGGAAACGTCAGTGATGTCAGTCTGGCGGTTCTCCCAGTATGAGCGATTCAAGTAGTGCGATAACTCGGGGTTTTCTTCTGGGGTGAGGCTCCGTTCGACAGGTCGCGCCGGTTCTGGTGCTATACATGGGAATTGGAGAAGTTTTGGGTTAGTAACGTGTGGGATGTGGAAAATTTGTTGATTTACCTTTGAAGGTTGTTGTGCTTGTGTAGTTTGTGGTGACTTTCACCTTTTCTTTCTCTTTAGCCTCAGCTTCGGATTGACTTAAGGCTAGAGCTAACTGTAATTCTTCCTCTTCTCTTAGTTCATCTTCATTTTTCTTTGGTGGCACCTGAAATAATTTACAAACTCTCATTTATTTTCTGATTTTTAAATTTTGAAATTGTTGCCACAGAAATGGTATTGGAGATCTGAATACATGTATAACGGAATTAGAATCAAAATTCTCCAAAACTATGTTATAATAATTATTTTTAAATGGACATATGGCTCACAAGCCGTCAACTGATTTATTTTTAATGGCCTTTGAAATGAAAAAGTTTATAGAATTTCTCAACAACACTCTAAAATATTGTGCTTATGTTGTCAAAATGTTGTGCTAAAGTAGAATAATAATGATATAACAAATATTATATTAATAGTAATATTATATTAAAAATAATCATAAATTTATGTGAATGAACACTGCAGTGGAGTATTATATATTTATGCAGAATAAATAATCTGATTATTTTTTTATTAACTGTTGTGGTTACATAGCCCGTTTTTATCTTATGGTAGTTTACTGGTAGATTTGTCCTGATATGCATAGAAATATGTATAGCAGATATTTAGAAAGTAATATTTTTCTCGTTAGAAATTACTTAAAATGCCTATAGTTTTTGCCTTCTTTGTATATGCATGATCTGTCATGTGTATCTAAGGTTTTATTTTTGTAGCCTGATTCAATTTTTTATCAACTGATAAAAAGTCATATGATTTTTTCAAGTTTCATTACTATTTTATTCATTGGACAAAAGTCTTCTCGAAATACTCAAAATTGAAGACAGAACATCGATAATTAAAAGGAATATTACCTGACTCTGCTGAGCAAGAGAACTTTTTAAATATTCTGCTGGTAGATCAGATTCCCTTTCGGTGGCACTCTTCGCTGTTGGTGGTTTTGTGTGTTGATCAAAACAATGGTCACATACACGAACCTGGAACAAACAGTAATTTGTTTTTTATTGGATATTGTATTTAATACTTGCTACAAAAATATATTTGGAATCAGCAAAAGAAATGAAATAAAACTTAGATATGCATTTACCTCTTTTTCAATCCCAAACTTGGGTAAAGTAGTGTTTTTTGAGGAACACTGCCCGCAAAAAACTTGGCCACATGCACGGCAGTGATGCTTCCGTTGAACAACACCGAATTGTACCCTACATCGATGGCAAGCATCTCCGTCAAGCCATTTCGGGGCGGTGTCCGCAGAAAACATGGCATCAGATTCGCGCATCACAGGAAATGTAAAGCCTTCTGCCTTCATAATGCCAACTAAATCCTAAAACAAGTCAATAAAACTTAAACAGATAATTAAATTACACAAAGGATTCAAGTGGGGTAAACAGATGAATCACCAGCCAACAAAACATATGAGATATGACAGTTATATTCTAACCTTCAAATTGGAGTGTTTGGGATTCTTGCGTGCAATACCAAGATTCCACACTTGCAGTAGCTCGAGCATTTTCTGCTTGACGTTGCTGTGTTGTGTTGACTTTACAAAGTCATGGAGTGTGTCACAGTACGCTTTGCTTGTTAATTCGTCGTGTACTGTTGGACCTATAAGTCAAAACACCTAATAAGTACTAATTCAATAACGGGATTTATAATAATAATTACAGTTCTTAACAACGCTCTCAAGAACTTGCAAGGCGTACATCGCGGTGTGAGGGTTTGCCGATGCCAGCTTCTTTTTTATCGACAGTAAAGCAGTTTTTGGCCTGGAAAAATTCTAGTTATAAATGCGACTCCGATGTTTTGTAGCGGCCCAATACTTACTGTATATCGTCTTGTCTGATCAAATCGCATATTTGTAAAATTGCAGTCCAGTCCGGTTCCATAAGAATGTGGCTGGTTGCCTTATCTGAAATTTTATAGAAAAAAAGTATGGTTTGGTCGAATTTTGGGGTTTGTACTCTTACCTAAAAGTTTGTCAAACGTAGAACTCTTGAACATTTTGATCAATGTGTGCTTTTCACTATTTCTTTGGAATGTAAACACGAAAATCTATTTTTGATGACTCACACTTGTCAAAATTAATCACAATCTGACTTAACAGCTGTTTTTGCTCTGTTCGGGCCTCTGGTGGTGTAATTTGGAACTGCTCAGATAACTGCAAGCTGTAGATTATAAGTAGAACAAGTAGAACTGGTTGCCTAGGAGTTAGGAGTATCGCTGAATGGAACAGATTTCTAGTTTCCCATTTCCACTCTTGTTAATTTTAATACAAACATGTTGGATTTTTGATTTTTCTAGCATAGGGTATGGATTCTGTAATCACGAGAAACTTCTCGTGCTTACTGCATGCGAAAAATGGTTAAAATATGTGGGTTTCTCATGCTTACAGAATACATGATAATAGCTGTCAAATAAAGGTGACAAGGTCAAATCCAGTCAAATTATTGTCAAATAAAACAAAACAGGTTCCTATTAATAACTAGAACTTTTGGGTTGATGTGGGGTGTTGGTTATACACCTTTCGTCATAGAGTTACTACAGGGTTATTATAAATGATTGTAATCGAAGTAGACGCTGAGATCCAATGAAGAAATTTGTGTTTTCCGCTTCATTTGAACTGAATACTACTATGACACTACTGTTGTATACTCAACTGTCAAATTGGTTGCATATCCTAAAGTAAGTTTGATATGTACTTGTTTGTGTAAAGCGGCAGAAATGTAGTAACATGGGCATGGCCTACTTCGGCTACAATCATTTATAAAGACCCTTTATTACTAATTAGTATCCTGTGTTAGTACCTCTGTGCCTTTGGTAGTACGGCAATTCACCGATAGGGACTAGTGAATTATCAATTTCTCAGTTTTTTCCTACGCTAAATATGAATTTTATATTTAATTTTATGAAATTACGTACTTCGCGCGCAAAAAAAGTTGTACGTCTGTCTATTTTTACATAATGTAGGTATGTGTTTGTACTGTTTCAAGTATGAATGCTTATTAACAATTGGATTTTTACTTAAACTTCCGTCAGAGTAAACGTGAATAACACAATAACACTGCTAGCGCGAGAAGAACCTTCCACAAAAGTCAAATATTCGAGCCTTTTTTGGGGCGGATAGTACCTACATTTACTTTCATTGCTATCAAAAATTATTTTTATATAGAAAAACTTCCAGAACTAAAAATTATAATTGATTAAGTTATAGGTAAATAATTTATGTAATAATATACAATTTGCTCAAAAAGAGCAAGAGTTTTGGAGAAAGGTTTAAGCTAGAAATTTTTTGATACTTAATATACAGTGTGGTTCATTTCGAAGGACACCAAAGTATCCCAAAGATATTTTTTAAAATATATTCCATTACCATTCGTATTTTCCAGCTTTTGATACTGTTTTAAATTACAAATTGAACTGTGAAAATCGCATGTCCCCAAGTGTATTCATTCACAATATGAGTGAAATTGTCAGTATCTAAAAGCTTTGTATAATTGTTATATTTTCTTAAATAACGTCGTCCACATCGTTAAAATAGGCTGTGTTTACATTCCCGGAACCCAACCCAAAAGCTCGGTTTTAACATTTTAAAAGGTAACACAGAGGGTGATTAAAAGTTACCTTATGGATTCCTGATACCAAAATTAACATCATGAAATCTCCATAGATATGAACTAATACCAGGCAAATGTATAATTTAATGTTATGCATAATTTGTTTTCAAAATTCCGGACCCTATTTGCAAAAATAAAGCTAAAAAAATAGTCTTATAGTTTATTTCATCTAAACACATTTTCTTATAAATAAATATACAATTCAGATTTTTGCGTTATACCTATAGCTAGACATGTGTTTCGAAAGCGTTCTTATCTTTTCCTCCATCGTTTGCTTCACGCTTATCGGTCTCTTCTTCATCTTCACTATGCGATTCATGTGGATGAATGGTTATTCCTATATCACTATCGTATTCGTCATCGTCATCTTCGTCTTCGTTCATAGAAATTTGCATTAATTTGCTACTGAGCGGTGATTGGCTCAAAATTGATGTTATATCTGTACAATATCAAAACAAAACATCTTAAAATAAAAGTTTAATATGACAATCGACAACCACAGAGCAAGCAGGCCACAAAGCATTAAACATAATCGACAAAACAATGTATAAAGCAATTCAACTGTCCATTTGTGGATAATTGTCCGATAATTTGATACAAATCGTTCGCTAAAATCTAAGATTGCTGATGAAGTTGTAGAAGTTTAAATAATATCTAATCGGCGAGATTCTGTCCTCCACGATGATTGTCCGTAAAGTTAACGATAATGTCTTTGAGTATATTGACGGGCACGATAACAGTAGAATAGATACTACACTAAACAAAAGCGAGAACATTACACAGGGTTGGCATCAGGTGATATCTCACTAGTCATCCTTTGTAACGATATCGAATCCACAGGTTCTAAAGGATAAACAACACAGTTACGATCACAAACATTGAAACAAACAGACTAGTTCTTACCTATTGGGCTCATGCATATATTAGCAAGTTCAAATCCGGAACATAATGGAGTATCCACCTCAATCACATTATCAAATTTGGAATAATTGACTTCGTAACCTCTTCTATCTTTGCTGTAACTGACAACAGGATCAAACCTGTGTCCCCATAAGACTTCATTGGCAATAAAACTGGATCTAGCTTGAGTAGTCTGCCCAGTACTCTCAATAGTTCCCTCTAGAATCACCACGATCTCAAACTGCTCACTCAAGAAATTCCTGGGTGACAGCGTATACAATGGCGAATTTTCATCTATTTTATGGACGATCGTCATAGGCCAGATGAAGAATAGGTCACCATCGCAACCATCCGCAGATACTGATAGCTCAGTTTGATACTGGTTTAAAATCTCACCCTCTTTCGTCGTTTTTGGCCTAATCAGCTGGGCCCTAATACTAGCTCCAATGATATGACTCTTCCTCATATCTCCAACCCTGAACATCAAACACAACAAGCCATCTCTTTGGCACACCACTGCAAATTTCGAAAACAACAACGTTTGCGTCCTGTGCTTTGGTCTGGTCATCTTAGCGAAGACTATACCAACCATGAAGGCTTGTATCATCACTCCGGCTATGCTCTGGAGACACATCACGAAAATAGCTTCCGGGCATTCCTCTGTGGTTGCTCTGGAGCCATAACCGATGGTGTGCTGGGTTTCTATACTGAATAGGAAGCATGAGGTGAAGCTGTTCAGTTGGCTCACGCACGGTATCCATGACGAATTTTCCTGCATTGCGGGAAGGTGATTGTCCTCGAAATCGCCGTGGGTGAAGGCGATCAACCACCATATCACAGCGAAACCCAGCCACGACAGCAGGAAACTTAACGCGAACACTATGAGAGTCCATCTCCACTGCGTGTCGACGAGAGTCGTGAAGATGTCTTGGAGGAAGCGAAGCCTTCGCTTCGATATTCTCGATTGGAGGATGTTGCAGTCGCCGTTCTTCAAAATGGCGCGTTTCTTCACCCGTGGTGATACACCTGGCCGCGCTCGTCTGAAATCAAAAACAGCACATGAATTTTTCGAAGTTTTGAAGTCGGTTTGCGATTTTAGCAAAATATTTAGAACCATCTTAGGATCAAAGCTCGGTGATAAAATATATATTTAATTCATTTCTCGAACGTCAATTATTTTTGACTTAGGCCATCATCTACAATTCGTTTAATTTTTCTTATTGGTTCTCATAGATTCTTTTATTGCATCAATAACGGAGCAAGGTCCGTTTTTACAATTCTGGTATATACACTGTGGTCCAAAGAAAACGGTACAAATGTTCAATTGCTCATGTTTCCAAAGATATTAAGTAAATTTCTTTGATAAACTAATTGCTTATATTGTGAAGATTGAAAACATACTAAATTTGCAATAATTGAACGGTTTAATTCAACGTAATGTCGCTTTATGTATGGCTATGCAACATTTCTCATAATATCGGGTCAATTTAATGTGAAATGAAAGGTGTAATGAAGTTAGTAGGTAATGACATTTGTTTTCTAATGGTCAACAGGAACAGTAGAGATTTTATAGCATCGTATGTATACAGGGTGATTTTTTAGTATATAGGGTAAAATTTTGAAACATCGTTTTTTGCTGTTTTTACTCAAAAAAGCAGTTGAAATGGACGTTTGCATAGACAAAAAGCGATTCCATTGTATAGGCACGAAAAGTCCAATTGCGAACTTAAGTTATCTTTAAAGATGGTGGATTAACTATGGCCAACGTTTAGCTTTCTTATGGGCGCCAAGTATAATTTTGAATATTTTGAAGGATTTTTCTTACCCTTTTTCCATATTGTGCTACAATTGTAGCGCTGTATATTTGTTTGCAAATTTTTGTGTTCTTGATACAAATACATTAAAATTTTGCGCTTGGAGTGCTTTGGTACTAAAATCAAGATCGTTTTTTATTGAACTAACATTATGGCAGTTTGGTTTCACTTGGCTGACTGTAAGGTCTTTGCTGTTCTTTTTTCATGTAAAAATTACATTTTCTAATAAAAAATAACTAAAAAAAGGAACAACTCAATGTATTCAGGCTGGCTTCAGGCTGATGTTGGAAGTGCTATTTATTTAAACATGACATAAAAATAGAAAAGAAGACTTGGTTTGAAGTCATGTGACATACCTACTCAAAAAACGTTGATTCCAGCTATGGTTCAATTTTAGCAAAAACAAGCAAAAGAACAAGAGCAGGTAACATAGTCTAAAATTTACAGTAAGCAACAAGTGTGTTATATCATAATTGAAACTGACGAAAAGGCCACCTAAAATGATAAATTCAAACATACTGCCCATAACAACACCACGATCTTTAAAGATAACTCGAGTACACCGTTAGATTTCTCTTGTCGTTGCAATGTTTTTGTTACAAACATATTCCATCATATTCCACTGGTTTTTAGCAAAAACGGATAAGAAAAAATCACGCTGTATACGATGATATAAGATCTCTAGTGCCGGTTTTTACTAAAACAAGCCAAATGTCATTACCCATTGATTTAATACACCTTTTTTCACATTAAATTCCCCCATATTATCAGAAATGTTGCATAGCCAAACATAAAGCAACATAACTTTCGATTGAAACGTTCTGTGATTGCGAATATGGTGTGGTTTCAGTTTCATCTTCATACTACAAGCAATTAGTTTTTTAGGGAAATATTTGAATTGACTGAATATTATTGAAAATATGAGTGTTTAAGAATTTTTACCTTTTTTTTGCCC
This sequence comes from Melinopterus prodromus, assembly GCA_964023965.1. NCBI lineage: Eukaryota > Metazoa > Arthropoda > Insecta > Coleoptera > Scarabaeidae > Melinopterus > Melinopterus prodromus. The sequence continues at coordinate 13,603,601 of OZ030396.1, forward strand.
ACAGTGTACTTGGAATTGCTAATACTTGGAATAGGCTGGTATTACTATGGAAACACAGAAAGCTGAACCAATATGGGAGGAGACGCAGGAGTATTTATTCCTGGACTAGCTATTCTGATGATTATACAACAATTGTAAAAATTGTCCTAACAATACGATGGCATTATGCAAAAAAAATGCAAAAGCTGAAACAATGAAAATATTAATAACTGTGGGGGCATGGGTTTTGTGAATAGAAATCGAAAACGCATTTTCGACAGGAAAAAGTAAAAATTGCAAAAACGTGGTTTTGTCAATATTTGCGACTTGATAGCGGTTAAACCCAAAATTCAGAAGGGTATCAAAGGAAATTGCAAAGTTTGAACTTTTCTAAAATTTGTATGGACATATACGAGGATTTAAAATACATTGTGGAAAATTGTGCTATAACTTTTACAACAATTATTACCAATTATCTTCCCTTCTTATGTCAAATCGGGGTAGTTACTTATAAATGCTGGGGATGCTGTTGCATGGCGAACAGGTGGGAATTACTCATCGCTCAACATCGTAAGAACAGGCGCATGAAAAACCGTGGTCTCTCGTTGTAACGTCTAGGATGGCTTGCAACGTATGCGCAATAACAGCTGAAATCGATGAGTAATTCCCATCTTTCGTAGGACAGAGTAAAGTACCTACTGAAGTAGATATTTCGGTATCGTCCAAATAACGTCACAAAAGTCAACGTTTTTAAATATACCTATAGTATGAAACATTTTCTAATAACTAAAAGACGGTACACTCCCTACTTATTTTGGCAAATTTTTGACGCTTATGTACACTCCGGGGCTCAAAAGACAGGATGTGTAATAACTTTTGTTATTAATTGATTTAGATGTTTTTTTTTCTCAACATCTTGTATTTATATATTGATTTCCGGGTGGAAATAGCGTTGAGGACTTTGAAGCAGTCGACGTTTCGCGCTCTGTTGCAAGAGGCATCTTCAGGACTAAGTTATCAAACCAAGTGCTAAGAAGAGCTTCTTGGACGAAACTTTGACAGATCGAAGTTGGTGCTATTCTAAGTTGTTAGTTGTGACTCATACTCACTCTCTGCAAAAGCAAATGATGATAAATGTTGACTAAACTACAGCTACCAAACTAGAATAATGGAATAAGGTAAAAACCAGAAATAAAATTTTAAAAAGATACTGTCGTCTGTTGGGACGGATCTTTTTATATGAGTGGAGTGGTGTCACCAGATGGTGTTTGGAGTGGGGGTGACGAAGTGGAAGGGGTAGGGTTAACAGTTAGTTGGCCAGCAGGTAGAAGCGGTTGGGACAGGACTGATTTCCAGGTATGACGTAAGTGAAAACCATCGTCTCTATTGATATTGATGGGGTGTTTAGGATTTCTATTGATTCACGGATCCTTCTAGGGTAGTAATGGGATTCACGGGTGAGGATTTTGGTGTGTGTAAACAGGATGCTCAGATACTCGGACGCTAACTGATCGTTTTGTCTCACCAATATAGACACTTCCACAAGCTCATGGAATCCGGTACACACCAGAGGAAAGAAGAGGAGGGATTTTGTCTTTTGTAGAAGGAAGTAAGTCCGATAGTTTGGAAAGGGGCTTGAATATCGGTTTTATGTTGTACTTGCGGAGGATGCGTCCAACACGATCTGTCCTGGACGTACCCTGGACGTAAGGAAGGAAAGCTGTTGCAATTGGACGTCGTGATGCTGATGAGGTTTGTTATCGGTTGGGTTTAGGTGTCGGGAAATGGTTTTAATTATCGAGGACTTGTAATAGTTGTTTTGGGTTAAGACTTTGGTTAAGTGGTCAAGTTTGTTTTGGTGGTACGTGGGGTGGGTTATAGAAATTGCTCTTTTCACAAGGGTGTTGATCACTGCTTGTTTCTGAGCGGGGTGATGGTGGGAATTGGCATTGGGGTATCTGTCGGTGTGGGTGGGTTTTCTATACACGGTGCGTTCTAGGGTGCCGGATGGAGTGCGAGTAACTAGGACGTCGAGGAAAGGGAGAGCACCATCTGTTTCCACTTCCATGGTGAAGCGTATGTCAGGGTGTTGCTGGTTGAGGTAGTCGAGGAAATTGTTTAAGGATTGCCGTCGATGTGGCCAAATTACGAAGGTGTCATCCACGTATCTGAACCAACATTTGGGCTTGAGGTTGTGTGACTCAAGGATTTGTTGTTAAAATGTCTTCGAGAAAATGTTGGCAACAACAAGGGATATGGGTGAACCAATGGCAGCACCCGAAACTTGTTCATAGAACTTGCCTCGGAACTGGAAGTAAGTTGATGATAGACAAGCACATACCATGTCAGCGTAACAGGAAGGTTGGTTATCAGATGTAAGGAGTTGTGTAACTAAGGTGATGGTATCCTGGATTGGAACCCTGGTAAATAAGGGACTCAACGTCGAAACTAACCAGGAGGACTTGAGGATCAAGGGACAGGTTTTGGATTCTTTGCACAAAATGTTGGGAATTGAAGATGAAGGAGTCCGTGTTACCGGTATATTTGTATAGCATGTTGGCAAGAAACTTGGAAAGACCGTAGGTAGGACTGGCAATTGAACTGACTATAGGACGTAGCGGAATATTAGGTTTGTGGATCTTAGGTAAACCATACAGTCAAGAAGGTCGGGAGTCTCGTCACCAAGAAATTCGTAGAACTAATTATACCGGAAGAATCAACATGATGTTTTCATGTTCTCATCCTAATCAGTCAACTGGGTCAGATTCTCAAGTAGTCTGTTACAAAGCAGTGTCAATTCCCTTTTTTTTTGTTGGAGCATCACACGTCTTTGCTATTTTGAGAAAAAAAGATAAGAAAATTATTTTGTAATAGTCCAACTTTGTGACACCTGTGAAGAAATAGAGGATTTTGAAAAGTTACTCAAGAACCCTGGAACGTCATATAAGTTGTTTTTCCATACCAAAATCTAATAATGTGAGTTCGATTTTGAGTTCTTTTGAACAGTGTATCTTCACAAACGCTAGGAAGATATTTTTTTCAAATATTGCAAAAGCGTGTGATAATCCTGATGAGTTATTTACAATGTATTTCAAGAATCATTAAAGTGGGTCAAATATTGCAAAAGTTAAACTGAACTGACTACTGGAACCATTTATAGTTTTAAATATGTTGTGGTATGCCATATCTAAATCATATCTTGTACATTTTTCTGATGATTTCAAAACACATTTTTTATTTCTAAAGTGTACTTTTATACTCTATATATTTCTAGTTTTTAAATTTATAATTCCTCTGTCTAAAAAAAGAACGTATTTAAGTAATTTTAATGAAATATAATTTGTTTTTTTCGTTTACTTATTTATAGAATACTTAACAAAGGCGTGCTAACTTCGCAGCTAATTGTAGTAATGCTGCGTTTGTTATTTGGACGGTCAATTTTTATTTAGCGGTGCTACTTAGCACATCTGTAATAAATCTGGCTTCGCTTTTAGCGAATTACATATCAAATGGGATTTTTATTATTCCTGTCAATATTTATTGTTCGCCATGTTCAATTGTTCGTTGACAAATCTGTTACAGCAAGCCGGCGCCATATGAATATTGTTTGTGTAAATATTACCAATTTGGAGTTAATAAAACAATTATACGTAAGGAAAGGCAAACATAAAACATTAATAAATACGCTCAAAAATTCATAGGTAAGCGATGCATGGGAAACTAAAACAATTGACTTAAAATATCTTACACATTCTCTATACACAAACAATGAGTTAAATCCATTTATTTTGATGGATTATGAGTTGTTTTATCTAGAATTATGGTGATTAATGGGCTTTTAGTAAACGAAAAGGGACATTTCTATAAACCATTATTTACAAAGGATTTAAAATGTTCGTTTGTACTTATTATAAACATGTGTGGAAATTAAGCAACGGATAAAATGATAAAATCACTCGATAGCAATGACTTTTTGATAGAGTTTTCCTCATAGATTGGGAATCTCGTAACGAATAGTCTCCTAACATCACATTAAAGATGGGCTTCGAAATGAGTAGGCAACCAAATATGCTTCATAATTTTGTGCTCAGTATTTCACCGAAATGATTAGGTATTTCCATTCAAATAATAAGTAAAACTGAACTTGAAACCTTTGCCGATAATACAAAAAATATTCTGCTCAATTCTGTCAAGTGTAGGTGACGAATTCTGTGAATATAGGCGTTTTTTTTTGTTGAATGCAAGAAGACTACGACATAGCCACCAACAATCTTACATCCGTCACCTAGACTCGACAGAATTGGGTCGGATATTTTTTGTATTATCGGCAAAGGTTTTAAGTTAACGTATAATTTGAATGGAAATACCTAATCATTTCGGTGAAATATCACGAAATACTGATAAAAAATTATGAGGTATATTTGGTTGCCTACTCATTTCGAAGCCCACCTTAAAAGGATTAAAATTTCGTAGGTTAAGAATCTGGCTTCTAATAAAAGTCTCCATTTTCTTTTCCTTAGAAAAATATGCTCAACATATCAAGAAATCTCGGTATATTGTCATTTTTATGGTCTCCAAAGAAATAATGTGCGGCGATTCCAACTATTTCAGTCGCTCATATCAAACGTGAACTTAGAACTTTAACGCTATGAAGTCAAAATACATTAAATTACTCTCTGAAATGTTATAAGGCTGTTGGAATATTAGTCTCGCGCTTAACAGCAATAAAAAAACACTTCACAGTTCACAGATGTCACTGGTTTTCTCTTTTTAGCTTTGAAGTACAAATTCAACTTTCATTTTAGCCAATTTAAAGCATTCGACTAGGACTAGGGCGCTTTGATAAAAAAAGATCACTACATGCAATGAAAGCATGACAGTGTTTCAAAGATTTAACGTCCGATGTATACGTCTTCATGGCAACCACTTTAGAGAATTTTGTCGAAGTCTAAAGAAATGTGGGACAGCAATTACGAAAATAACAACTTGTGTTGAATGATTTGAAATAACTTTTTCTAAAGTTCAGTTTTACATCATGTTTGCAGTAAATTTCTATTGGTGTAAAAGACGTAATTTTATGTTTGGCATAGGGTTGCCACTCTTCCTCGTTTTGTGATTATTGTCCTCGTGATTATGCATGTGTTCTCGACGTGATACTATTGTCCTCGTATAACGTATATTTTTGCAACATTTGATAAGTGTTTACTTAAAATAATGGATACGGAGGTGAATAAAGTTGCGCTGAATAATTTTATTAAATATGGAGAGGAAAACCTGTCGTTCTTGTGATACATTTTTACTCAAAGTTGGAACTAGTAACTTGTAGCACAAATGTTATTGTAACTACTTTTTTTACGAGAAATAGTGTAATTTGATTTAAGATAACCTTAAATATGTCGTCGTCAACTGTGTTGTCTCGGTGTTTTGTTTTGGCAGTACATTTCACGCGTTTTTGTTTTTATTATTTTTTTTGTTGAAATAAGCGTATGCTGCTATATAGCTAGCTTGTTTGAATCAGATCTTAGTTTCTAGAAAGTCGACAACCTACAGTAGTAACAATTATTTTACACTTTTTAATTTTTTCAGGGATCCCAACCATTTATTCTTTTGCTATTCTTTTTAAAAAGATCTATGATCTGAAGAAAATTGCAGCATTTTTAAGTTAGTTTTCAAATACTGATTTGTGGTTATTTACTGGCTACCGGCTGTCTAACTTAATTAATTTAAAATAAATACAATTTTTACTTTTAAAAATTGCGTTTTCTGCGGAAATAAGTCTTTTTGGGTCCCCTGATCATTTTTGACCAATGTACAAAAAATGTCTGTGTGTGTGTGTATATGTGTGTGTAGGTATTAGGACGAAAGTTCATATTTAGAAGTTTAATGACCAAACTTAGTGCTGAAAAGCTTTTAGTTCAAAACGGTCCAAAGGAACTGGATGTTTCCTCTAAGCATCTTTCAAGGATGTTGCTAATGAGCTGCAATTTCTGTAATTTTGTAAAAATATTTAAATAATAAATTAAAGTAGAGGAAATTTTGTATAATTTATGTCTGACATTTTTTGGTAAAATTAATAGTTTAGCTGTATGAGCAAATTCTATTTGATCGAGATCGGCCGTACTGCATTAAAACTATTAGCCAGGATATGTCAGATATTTTCATTCTAATGACAGGTAGTGCCAAACGCTAATGTTTTGACAATACCTACTGTCAATATACGACATATCTGTCTAGTTGTGCTAGTTTTATTTTAATGCAGACATAGCCGATCTCGATCAAATAGAATCTCAAGCAGCTAAACTCGAAATTTTATATATAGTATGATAAAGTCATGTGCCTGGCCACATCAGATTTTTATTTACCTAATGAAAAAGAAAATTGTTTGTTAATTTTAATAATAATAATTAATTTTCCTTATCTGAATCAGTAGACAGACATTATCAACTGACTCGAGTTTTTAAAGAAAACAAATGTCAAAATGTGTTCCGTACTTTTTGGGCCCTCAGTTACTATTATTTTCTTTGACATCTACACTCAAAAGATTATTACTTATATTTTTAATTGTAGTTTGTAAATATATTAAAATAAATAACATAATTTTATATTATTTTAACATTGGGAAAAAAATCTGTAATTATTTTTAAATCATAGAACCTTTTGAAGAGATTCCGCTTGTAGAAAAATGTTACACTTAATGAATAATTAAATTGTTTTACAATTATGAAGATAATAATATACACAATAAACAAACTTACAAGGCAATCTTGCAGCAAAACTCTGTACATACTTCAATCTTGCTTGCCTTGAATCTTGATATTCTTAATTTGAAAATGCCTACTTCACTGTTCAATGTTACTTCCAAGTAGATTCGTAAAATGTAATCCAAACAAACTAACGTGGGATGATATTTTATTCAAGGGCCAGTATTTTCATCTCCCGTTAACTGTCGGATAGCTTCACCGTTCGGTAAGTAATAAGAACTTCTCTGATGGATAGTTACCCCCAACTTTATTGGTGTGTCGGTATAAATAATAAATATAGGTAGGGTATAATTATTAATTACACAGTTACTCAAATTATGGGTAATCCAATATTTGTATATTGGATTGTGTATATTTTTTTGCGACTAGAAGTCATATGACATTCATACGTATAAGCAAACCTATGACGTGCATGTATTTATGCACAGTCCCAGTATATTTTCGCAAACAACAATTCTTAAATAAACTAACTTTAAATATCAATACACAATCAGAATTTACGGCAACTTTAACTAAAGAAAAAATTCATATAACAGACGAAATTGTAAGTACCTACACTTACATTGTAAATTTATTGATGTTGCGTGGTTAATTAGTCTAGTATTAAATGGTGATATCTCTATTATCCGCAAAACGTTTTACATTCATTCTTAACTCTATACCTACATGATGATAATAAATCAAGATAACCTAAAATAAAGCGAGAACAGCCGCAGAAGATAATTTTCAATGTTATATATATATATGTACGTGCTACAATAATGCGACTGTGACGATACAGAACATAGAGATAACGGTTTAATTTTTCAATTATCTCAATTTTGACACATATCTTTGCACTTCTCTTGGACAGTTTAAATTGACACCAATTATGATTAGGATGATTACAGCTGGAAGATGAATGTATTAGCATTGTTCATTCGATAATTACTGATATCTTATCATTTTCTTGCTTTAAAACTAGTACATTATTGCCTTAGCTACAACAGAGCATATTTTTTGTAATTATGCATTATATGTGTCCTATATTGCTCCACCACATGTATTGCGTGATGTTAATCATCAATTTGTATCACCAACATATTATCAACCGGTTAAAACAGCTTTACAATTGTCAAAAATAATAAGTAAATCAATTTTATCATTTTTAGCCATACTATCGGGTGTCAACGGGTGTTGATTCTAAAAAGGAACCATAAATATTATGTTCCATTTTTTTGGAAACTATTTGTATAACATCTGAATCAGTATTATGAACGTCATATATGCTAATTTGAGTTTAGAGAAAACAATAGAACCTGAAATCTGAATTTTGTCATATCACATCCAACAAATTTACTGTTTTTTTTTAAGAGAAGCAATACTTAAAGAATAACAGTTTTGTGATATTGTCTTACAGTAAAGAATTTTGAAACATGCGTCTATGCATTACGCATAACTAGGAAAAAACAATTAAATAATATTTTCATTAACAAATGTACGAATGTCCGAAATCGCAGTTGATAAGCAGTTATCACAAAAAGTACCTATAGATTTACCTTTAAACGAGATTACTAAGATTCTGGTAACCTTATATTATTAACAAATATAGGTATCTTCAAAGATAAACGGAAAGATAAATAACCATTATAGTTCAGTGAAACTAGGTTTAAAAATTGCCTGTAAGACAAAATTAGTAACAAGCTGAAATACTCTGTGTAGCTTTATTTAGGTATTTAGGTCTTGTATTTGTCAAAAAAAAATGAGATATTTGTGGGGAAATACCAGCCCAAGGAATAGATTATATTATATAATAAATTATTATTGTACATAATATACAGGGTTAGCCAAAATTACCGGAACACCTAAATAATTCTCCAACGGTAAGAAATGTAAAAAAAGTCAAACAAAAGTTTTTTGACTTTAAACAATCCATTGTTCAAATATATTTTTAATATAATGTTCATTTTATTATAGAAATTTCGTAAACTGTTTTTTTTTTCAAATGGAACAGCCTGTTTATTTTTACATTTTGTAATTTTAGGACTAATTCTAAACGTTTTTTATTAAAATAAACTTTTTATAAAATGCATCATTTTTCAGTTTTCAGCCATTAATTAAAATCAATCGTTAAACTCTCCAACCGCAAAAAATATCAAAAACATTCAAACAAACGTTTTTTTGACATTAAACAAATTATCATTAAAACATATTTTTAATGTACATTTTATTATGAAAATTTGGTAAGGTTTTCTTTTTCAAATGGAATACCTATATATTTTTACATTTATTATTCTAAGAGTAATTCTAAAAATTTTCATAATTTTGTTGTTATAAGCAATTAATCAAACTCCTGAACTTCAAATTAAGGATATTTTCCCACATAGATACCAATTTATCTTAATTAAGCAGATAAACGATGTTTTCTACTTTGGTACATTAATTTTATTAAATTTAGAAACTTCGGACATGTTACATCACGTAGTAGACAATTTTTGCCTGCGACAATTTATTGGTTTCGACTCAAGTGTCTACTGGTAGCCACATTGTGGTTATGTATTTTTACTTGACATTTACTTATTTTGCAAGCGATATCGCCAATTGTGCAAAACTGAAAGTTATCAAAACCTGCTTGCAATAAATTGATTTTATCAGAACACTGTTTTGGAAACTACGGGAAACTGTTTTAGAACTAAATAACATTTGGTTTCAACAAGATGGTGCCACGCCGCATTACGGTGTCCAAGTTCGAAATTATTTAAATTCAATTTTTCCGCAGAGATGGATTGGAAGGAGAGAATCCATTGAATGGCCACCTAGGTCACCGGATTTTGCAAATATTGGATTTTTCTATTTGGGAACACTTAAAGTCCAAGGTTTACACAAATAGGCCGCAAAATATTGATGCCTTGAAGCAGAGGATAGTGGACAAAGTTCCGAGTATTACTATCGAACATTTAGAAAACTGTTTACGGGAATTTGTTGATAGATTGGGGCATTGTCAAGCCGCTCAGGGATGGCAGTTTGAAAATTTTATTTAATTGTTTTGTTATTTTTTCTTGAATTTGTTATTATTTATGCGTTCGGTAACACCGTCGTCGTGAGAGACCCAGTATAGGTACATAGAACAATAAAAAGCCTCTTTATATTTGCAGAAGTTTATTTAATTAATACTCAGATTATTCTTCACTTTTACAGAAGTTTACGGTGATTTAGGAAATAAATAGCTTCCATAAATCAAAATTCTGTCGTAAATGCTGACGTTTCGCGAACCATGTTACTCACTTCTTCAGAGCTAAGTGAATACTAATAATATTTGTTGGTAAACGCTTGTAAGTTCACGAAAAATATTTACAAAATTACCTAATGATTTAGGAGTTAATAACACACTATGCCATCAAGATAAAATAGTACCTACTCTTACACGAGATCTTACACGAGATCAAAGTCCAAATTCTTTTATAATCCATTAAAATCAGTTAAAGAAGCTTACTCTGAATCCTTACTCATTATATCAATATCGAGAAAGTCAGTACTCTGAGATGTACCTACTCATTTGACTTATTAGACGCATTGTAAGTACATGTGGTGATGATTGCGATTCTGTGGAAGTTGTATCGCTCATCACTTATCATTGTATCGTTCATCAATATTACCGAACATAATTTGTTGAAATTACCGACAGGAGATTTTACATTGAAATAAAATAGTTCAGGAGACAACATACGTTGTTATTAAATGAGTTTTTGGCGATATACAATTTTAGTTTCCTGGGCCCACTTTAGAATATTATGAACGGAAATGCCGAGCCTGGTTAACGTGATTAAGTTGCCGATCCCTTGCACGAATCAGCCATTAAAAGATTACAAGATAACAGGTTTAACAAAATTAAACAGTGATGACACATTGTCCGTTTTTTCCGAGAAATAAAAATGTTACTCATTTTCTGTACCTATCAGACATAGAAAATAGGTATTCAAAATGAAAAAACTTTATAAAATGCGCATGTTTTGAAAGCAATTGATAATATGTCAACAATAAGACAACACTTGAGCAATAGAAAAAATAACTAGAGCATTAAAAAATTAAATCTGCATAAAATAATATAAATTTGAGCAGTATTTAAAATGGAATTGCATTTGAATAAATGCGTCCATGTTTATAAATTTGAATGTTCCTTTTAAAATACATATATACAGTATATTCCCGGATCGACTTATAAAGACGAAAAAAAAAAATCAAATCATCCCCTAAATCGCACAAAATTATAGTCTATGAATGGTAATTAATAATTCCAGTTTTTATGTAACAATTGAACGTACAAATCAAATTAACATAGGACTAAATAATTGAGTTAAATATTTTAAATGTATATTTATATAAGAACACACTATGTAAGTAATAAATAATTATTTTATGTCCTACATGATCATAAAGTGACATTTCCGTCGTTGACATGGTTGACGTCGAAGGTGTTACGGGCCCGGAAGCCGCTTTAAATGCAGCTTATTGTGGACAATGTAAAAGTCAAGTGTCAGTGGAAGCAGTATGTGAAATTTGTGGCTTTGCTTTTCACCCGAGTTGTTTGAAAAGACACTCCAAGAAGTGCGGGGAGAGAAACAAAGAAAACAAGGATGATGAGGTTATGTTCACCAACGTGGAGCGAGAAGTCCAACTGCTGAGACTTGAGGTATCTTTGCTGAAAACAATAATAAGTGACAAACAAGAGAAGAACAATATTCTCACTGAAAACAATACATTGCTGAGGGAAAAAATAAATTATTTGCTAGCTTCCAAAGCAAACGATAGTGGCGCCATCTCTAGAGATGAAGCTTACATATCAAAGCACAAAATCAACAACGAGCTCAGCGCTATCTCTGAGCCAGCAGCCCAACCGAATAAATCATATAGTGGTGCTGTTCAGTTAAATAAAGGAACTGAAAACTTCAGAAATATGCAACTGAGGCAAAAACAAACTTTGGAATCAGTTATTGATTTGGAAAATAAAAATGAGTCAGATGATTTGAGCAATAAGCAAGAAGACGACGATAATTGTCTGAAGCAAACAGTCAACTTGGCACCAAAATCAACACCCAATCATGAAGATATGCCATTCACCACCGTGACTTACCAAAAGAAAAGAGGCAAGGGGGTGGTTCGCAGGCAGCTGGTTCGAGGATCTGCCCAAAATACCAAACTTAAGGGAGTTGCCAGATACGGTTACCTACACATTTCCCGCCTGGAGAAGGATACTAGCCCGGAAGACATACTACAACACCTAAAACTAAATAATATAGATTCTGCAGAATGTGAGAAACTATCTTCTAGGTATCCCAGCAAGTACTCGTCCTTTAAAGTTTCTGTGCCAATGCACAAACTTGACGCTGCTAGAGATTCAGCACTCTGGCCAGAGGATGTGGGTATCAACCGATTTTTTTGGAAGACTCCCGCGAGAAACAAGAACACCTAAACTTAATTATCTTTCACATAAATATCCAATGTATTTCAAATAAACTCAACGAGCTGGCACTTTTCACAGAGAGAGAGAAACCTGACATTCTTTGTATAAATGAGCATTGGTTGCAGTCGGATGCATTGGAAACTGTAGGTATCCCATATTACAGTCTTGCGAACTATTTTTGCAGATCTGTGAAGAGGCATGGCGGCGTATGTATCTACGTACGCGATGATATTGACTTTAGGAAACTGAATATGAGCGATATGTCGGTGGAGTTGGACATTGAGGTAACGGGTATACGGTGTAAGGAATTCGTAATTCTCTCTATCTATAGATCCCCAACTGGCAGTTTTGAAAATTTTATTAATATATTATCAACTATTCTGGATCGTTATTATACAAACAATAAACTAATCATTTGTGGTGATTTCAATGTCAAGTTTACTACCAATGATACAAACGCGTTACTTTTATGCAATACTTTGAAAACATTTGGAATACACTCAACCAATAAACACACCACTAGAAAGGATTCATGTTTAGACAATATTTTTATTTCTAATTCTATATTGCTCACTAGCATCCAAGTAGATGATAGTTTAACATCCGACCATGCCGGATTGATCGCTAAATTACGATGTTTGCCTGAAACAACAAAAGGCCAGAGGATTTCATATAGACCGATGACTAATCTTGGTATGTGGACATTATACAATACTTTGGAAAACACAAATTGGTCTTTTATTCGTGACAACTCGATGCATCTGGATCTAAGAACAGACAAATTCATTAACATCGTTTCTGAAGCCATTCAATCCAGTTTTCCCACAAAATCTAAAATGGTTTTTAAAAATAAACCTTTGGTAAATTGGTATACAAACGATCTGTATGACATGAGAGAACATTTGCGATCACTAAATATCTTTAATCGTAAGTACCCTGGTCTGGTTTCAACGAATGAATTGAAAATTTTCAAAAGCAAGTATCGAGCTAAACTTGTTGAGGCTAAAAGAACAGCTTTTGGTAGCTATATTGATTCCAGCACCAATAAGCCCAATACACTCTGGAAGATCATCAAGCATAGTATCCCTAATGCCACAAAAACTAATGTTCAAAACACACCATCTGCTGAGCAGTTCAATAACTTTTTTGTCAATATCCCTAGAGATATTATGCAGAATTTAAATCAGTCCGCTGCGGGTCCCTTTCACTACATGAATGTTGTTGACACTAACCATTTTCAATTCGATACAACTTCCTTTAATGTTATGAGAGATGTAATAAAAGCACTAAAAAATTCGCCAAGCAAGGACTGCTATGGTATTAATGTCAAGATAATCAAAACAGTATTAAACATTATAATTTATCCGCTTACGTATCTCTTTAATGCTTGCATTGAGCAGAGTTATTTTCCGAAATCTTTAAAAATATCAACGGTCATACCTATCCACAAGAAAGACGCCCCAGATAACTGTAATAACTACAGACCCATATCTCTAACGCCCATAATCTCAAAAATTTTCGAAAAAATAATTAAACAACAAATTAATGATCACTTTGAAACAAATAAACTATTCAGTGAGTCGCAATATGGATTTAGGCACGGTAAATCGACCAGCATGGCCATAGATTCCCTCATATCTGAGATTCTAAGAAACTTTGAGAATGGGCACCACGCAGTTGCTACATTTTATGACCTCACAAAGGCCTTCGATTGCGTGTCTCATGAAATACTGTTAGACAAACTTAAGCATTATAACTTTAGCAATTCCAGTATCCGGTTATTAAAATCTTATCTGAGTGACAGATATCAACATGTTAAGTTTGAAAACAAAACTTCAACGAATCAACTTTGTGAGTACGGAGTCCCACAAGGTTCGGTTCTGGGTCCTATTATGTTCCTTATATTTATTAACGACATTCAGAATGCAAATACATCTTCTAAAATTATCCTGTTTGCTGACGACACAACTGTAGTAGATGGGGGAGATAACTACGAACAGTTACTTCGGACGATAACTGTGGGTGACACAAATATAAAAGAATGGTTTTCCTCAAACAAACTGCATATAAATCCAAACAAATGCATGTCATTGTTGTTTAGTCTGAGGCATGATCAACTATTACATAGTGCAGATGACGAATATGTAAAGTTTCTGGGTGTGCTAATCGATTCAAAATTAAAGTGGGATAATCACATTGAATTAGTGTCAAAGAGACTTGCTAGGGTGATTTACTTTCTGCGAATACTGAGGGAAACCGTGGCCCTAAATTACCTTACGGTTGCTTACTTCGCATTGTTTCATTCGGTAATGACATACGCAATATTTAATTGGGGCCACTCGACCCATAGCAAAAAGATTTTCTCACTTCAACGTCGATGCATAAGGGTGATACATGGCATTGGTTACCGAGAAGATTGTCGGCCTCACTTCCGCGACGTTAAAATCCCAACTCTACCTTCAGTTTATATTTTAGAGTGTTTGGTGTATGCAAAAGTAAATTCGGAGACTTTTACACAATCAAATTCGATTCACACCTATGATACTCGTGCAAATCAACAATTTCGCCAACCTTTTCTCAGACTGCAGAAGTCACGTGTCGGATCAAGTTATTGGGCGTTAAAATTTTATGATGCTCTTCCGACTGCAACCAAGTCTCTTTCTCCAAAGGAATTTAAGAAAACCATGAAAAAGTATTTAATGGAAAAGTGTCCGTACAGCAACGAGGAGTTTCTGGATCGTGGCTTTCACGATTTGATACATATGTAAATTTTTTTTTTCTTTATTTGTCTATTTGATGTATTCCTTTGACTTGTGTAAACATTCTTTTGTATTTAGCACCAATAAACATTATTTTACATCTTAGATACCGGGGCAGAAACTCGTTCTTAACGCCCGCGAGGGACAATTAATTAGGGGTTACCATGGTCATGTCAAATATATCAAATATTTGTCATTCAAATTGTAAATTTGAAGTCATCAATGTCAATTATTGGCGATTAAGGTTATAAATTGGACAAGGAATTGTCTGTATTGCCACTCAACTCCGAATTGTTTGTATTGTTATTCAACTCCGTAGATACGTATGACACTTGATAACGTCAAAATATTTATTAATATTATTCAAACGGAGGAACAAAACCATTAAAGGACATACAATTTTGCATGCACCTCGGGCATTACTTGATGTTTTTATCCTCTGGCGACTTAAAAAGCTCTCGGGCCTATCGGCTTTCGAGCTTTGTAAACGGTCACCCTCGGGCCATAAACTTCCGTGTAATACCCTTGGTACATAAATAACTATTATGTTTACAATTACCTACATGTTTATAAAGCTACTTTATGCCCGCGATGGCATAAAGCCTACGTTTAGATCGACGGAAACCGCGCGGATTTCCTTTGTCGGCGCCCAGCAGCGGTCGATGCCGACAAAGAAAATCCGCGCGGTTTCCGTCGACCTAAACATAGGCTAAGATGTCTTAATACCGCGCGGGGATTACGCGTTGCCATGGTTTATATGTCAGATGCATCAAATATTGTAATTGTAAAAATAATATAATTATAATAATTGTAAATTTTAAATCGGCAACGTCAATCATTGGCGACTAAAGTTATAAGTATGACAATTAATTGTCTGTACTGTCACTCGGCAATGTCTGTTATTGGCGATTAAGGTTATTCAGTTTGACAATTCATTGTCTCTATTAGTCTGTAATGTTACTCAACTCCGTATTGTTCGTGTAAACTATTGTAGTACAAAGAAATCACCTAGTTCTAAATTCTATATATGAATTTCGATTTTTTGCCAGTGGTAAAGATTCTATCACATTCATTATTGTTAGTTTTAAGAGTTCTGCATTGTTTTGTAATGGTTCACTGTTAACAATTTGTTTCAATCCTCAATCCAAAAAATAAAAAAAACCCGGGCAGCCGTCTTGCTGAAAGTACAATTGACCGTATAAAATTTAAGGTTAGTTCCTCACGTTGTTCTTAAAAATAATTTTTCAACATATAAATATTTCTGTTGATAAACATTTCCATCAAAGAAATATGTCCCAATTACGCCATTATAGTTTTAATTCCCATTAAAACAAAAAACCCTTTCTCGCACAAGTAGGTCGTCGAAAAAGGTATATACAATTTTAAAGATACATATTTCCGCGATTATAGTGATTATAATACACAATATTTATTATTTTAATGGTTCAATTATTATATTTAATTTCTTAAAGCAGTTAATCTAATGTATACATACCTATTTCAATAACGCAAACATAAATCAGGTGCGAATTCCAATAAAAATGATTATATATTTATCAAAACGTTCAGTAATGAATAACTGTATTTTATTTCTAAACGATTTTAGCTATTTATATCACCGATAGTATAACTTATTAGTATTATAAATAGTATGTAACGACCAATATTACATTAGCACTATGATAGTTTGATTAGTACATAAAGAATAATTTACTCATATGCATCACAGGCGCAAAAAGTATAAAATAAATAGGAAGAACAGGTTTATAGTTTCTTTTCATTACGATGAATCAGCCGGTATTGTATATGTAGTTCTTTATATGGCTATAATATTTTTAGCAAACATATTCTATTATTGTACCATTGTAACAAATACACAACACACCATAAACTTTTTGCTCTGTAACAACGGATCATGGTCACTAACTTGTTAAGTGTTGTGTTTGAATTAGTTTAAAAGGATTTGAAAATAATATATTATTCTAGACTGATCGACACAATTAAAGGAAAGCTTAAATAAATATAGCTACACTTTGATGTTCAATAGCTTTGGCAATCTTTGCCCGATTTTATTATTTTTTCTGGATATTGTAAATAAATTCATCATGATTTTCATATATTTTCATATATAATCATTTATAATGAACCTGTAGAAGATGGATTTTATTCTGCGAAAACATTTGATATCGTTGAAAGAGTGTCCAGTGGCTGTCATAAGAGCTTGCAGGATGCAGTAATAATTTTTTTTTATGTTGAACGAAATTAAATAAATCGTTAACTAATTTACTGTAGAGTTACTCATGGCCAAAGGAGCGAACTAAAAATATCTAGAAATTAGCATGACGAGTATAGTAAATTTTTTTCGTTTATATATTAAGACTCAAATCACGCTAATATGCAACTTTTGTGTCCGGGTTCGTAGTTCAGAGTAAAAATAACATTCGTAAACACAGCAGTTTTTGTAAAAATTGACAAAGAGATAAATTAGGAATTTGTGAATGTAAAGTGAGGACTGTATTTCGACATTTGCTTAGAAAATTGTGCGGTTTTTGTGTGTTTTTTACACACCATTACAATGCTAGTAAGCAAACTCTTTTTTTCGAAGGTTAACCAAAACTGGTGTAACTAAACTATGTTCTCAAATCTACGATAGTAACTGATACTAATTGTAGATATATAATTGTGATACTAATAAAATAATTTATACAACACACTTTTTACTATATCATACATAGTATGATAAAGTATTGGAATCGTGCCAAAAAGAAATTTGAGATTTTAGCGGAAATATGCCTTTTTGGGTCCCCTGAACATTTTTGATCAAGGTAAAAAAAAAAATTCTGTGTGTGTGTATGTGTGTACCCGTTTTTGTGTCGACGATTCCGGAGAAACTACTAAAGGCATCGGGACAAAACTTCATATTTAGAAGTTTCATTACCAAACGAAGAGCTCAAAAGGTTTTTGTTCAAAAGAGTCCAAAGGAACTGGAAGTTTCCTCTAAGCATTATTCAAGGATTTTGCAAATGAGCCGCCATTTTTGTAATTTTTGTGTAATTTATGTCTATGACATTTTTCGGTAAAATTAATCGTTTAGCTGCATGAGCAAATTGTATTTTATTGAGATCGGTCGTGTCTGCATTAATATAAAACTAGTTAGCCATGATTTGACAAATATATTCATTCTAACGGCAGTAGGTAGTGTCAAACGCATGCTGATGTTTTGGCAATACCTACTGTCAATAGAAACGATATATCTGTCAACTACTGGCTAACTAATTTTGTTTTAATGTAGACACGATCAATCTCGATCAAATAGACTCTCATGTAGCTAAATTATGAATTTTATATATAGTATGATAAAGTCATGTGGCTGGCCACATCAGTTTTTTATATATTATTTTATACAGAAGATGAACATAAACTTTATTGTAGAAAATTTAAAAAAATAATAATTTCAACCTAACCTTTATTGTCGTTAGACCAATAGGAAGCAAGAAAATGTAAAAAAGTTAGGATAAAACGTTTAGATCTTTTAATCATCTACGAATTAATGTCATATGCATCTTGCTTGTACAGGCAGCCCTTTTTCCCTAATTCGGCTAAAAGCAGCGCCCACACCTTCCTAGGATTTTGTGAAAAAAGTATCAAGAAACATGTAGTAGATAAATTGTTACCTTGTTTTTTTTTATGGGATTTTTCCAAATAATGTATGCAAAGGTAGATTTGAAACCATAGTTACACTTGTTTTGATGGATATTATATACGACAATTCTTAACGTTCTAAAGTACATATCTCGGAATAGGTCAAGTTTTAATATAAAATATTAATAATTCTACAACTATCTAGACAGAAAGTTTTCAAAAAAGCGAGGTAAAAATGTGTGTTTTTGTACACAAGAGTTTTAATAATCGATTCAGCAATTGTTAGAAGGTATGCGAGCACACAAAATCAAAAAAACTAACGTGATTTAAAAATTTAAACCAGGATTCGTAACATAAAACGCAAATTTACTATTTTTTCATAAACCACGTTATCAATACCTTTCTAATGTTTTGTAGAATTTTTTTTATGCCGTTGTTTAATTTACTATTAAAAAGTGAAACAAAAAAGGCGCTAAATTGACTGTCGGAATTAAAATTTTATATAATTTAACTGTCTAAATAAATTGTGATAATTAAAAACACGTGCCTGAGAATTTTTTAAAATAACTAAACTGTTTTGGTTTAAATGACTGGTCTAATATGAACTTCAAACAAAATAATTTCGTATTAAAACAATATTTTAATAAATGTGTTTTCTAGTAAAATAACAATTTAATTTAATTAATTTGACTAATATATAGTATAGGTACAAATTCTGTGTTCTTCGATTGATTCCAACCATTTATATAACTCTTCATTGCGGCAGTCTGCTCTATATAAAGTAATCCGTTAGCACTACCCAAAACAAACATTGTAAAGAATGGCGTATCGAACACCCAGGGTTTTAGTTATGCAAATTCCTAGTTGAATAAAATTCTTAAAAATGGTTGTGTAGAGAAGAGACATACAAAATCACATTGAATGAAATTAAAAAAATATTTAAAATTATCAGATTTCATCACTGAACGGTCACAAAACGAAGCACACTACATCGATATACTAACCTCTTAGGAAAGTATACACCTGGAACACCTGGAGAAATATCACCGTTGATCGGCATTGGTGTAAGGGGCGAATCATCCCCAATCAAGAGTCTTTTATCACTGGGTGGCGACTCCATATTTTCTAGTAACATCTACAAGGAGCCGGTGCACTAACAACTGCTTCGCGATAGCAAACGTCTTCACATTTTAAATATCACCGACAACGATACACTAATTTAATTTGAACGTGTTTGCCAAACGATTTAACAAATACGTACCACTAAAAGGTTTAATTAACGTACACATCCACCTGCACAACATATTACCATTGGAACGATGGAAATTGTACGATTTTCAGCGAGATTCCAGAACGGAAGCCGCAAATATTGCCGGGGCCTAGCAAATACTCCAGCAACGGCGGTCTGGTTCTGAGGTACGGTCTTATTGAAGCATGTGAGCCAAAGTCGTAGCAAAGCAAGATAAGATAAAGCCGATTTTATATATCTTAGCTCGCGTATATAGTGTCTGTGTACTGTGATCACTATTAAATTTATGGTAAATAAACAAATTCTTGCGATATGTGTACCTTGTATGCAAAACGTCAGCAGTTTAGATTGGATTATATGTAAAAGAATGCGGTTAAATCGCTGATAGCTCATATGTAAGAAATAATTAATTGTTGTTGTAGTATTGTATAGATTGTATAGCGGTTTTTTTATTGTATCGGCAACCAAACTATCGCAATTATCGAGTTCATATTATTCACAATTCTGTATTACGGAATAATAAAACTATCGGAAGCTTCTTTATAATTGCTTTAATACTAATGGGAGACATGTCCCGGTGTATTAGACCATGATCAATCCTATATCTATAACAAAAGGGAGGATATCAAATATAGAATGCAATAAAATCTAACCAATAACTAAATAGTTTACAACAACACGTCTCTCAGAGTAAAGCAAATCACAAACAAAAAGTTCCTTATCAGGCGGATGTTGTTATAGTTTTTATGAAATCAGATGATTTATAGCTTGATACAATTAAAACTAAGAATTAACGAGGTTAACGCGGTTTTATGTGCAAATCTAATTGATCGTTTAATAGTTTTATATTTGGGTCTATTTATGTTTCTTTGTGGATCTTTAGTTGTTCTAGCAGATCAGATTCAACCAACATCCCATTTGAATCAAGCCATGAAATAAGACACAAACTTACCACCTTTCAACATTAAATTAGTAGAGAATTTCAATTCATTTTTCAACTTACAAAATCAACGGTTTTCCTGAAACGTTGATAAATCCATTCATAGACAACACACATAAAAATTTTGACCCACCCACTGTTTTCAAAAACGCTACATAAAGTTGAACAAGTAAAATACATAAGACCATAAATATAATTCCAATAGTCCCAGCATAAAGAAATAACAATCAAATAAAACAAAAACAACTTATTATTTACTTAGTGGAGTCTACTCTGTGAAATGTTCTAATTGCCAGTCTGTATATGTTGTGTATATATGATCTTCTTCCAGTACCTACCAACATACTCTAGATTCTAGAAGATTTAAAATTGATCTACTAGAACCACTAGACATCCACAAGCAAAAAAATAGAGCCAAACCGCTTTTCATATATTTACAATTTCAGCCGGACTAGGTTGATTAAATAATAAATAACATTAAGATAAACGACCCAAATTCAGACAGGTTAAAGAAGTTTTGTTACATTTGTAACTGTAGAAGTTGTAATTTATGTGGTGTTAATGACTATGTACATTTTTTTAAAACATATATTTCCTTCTAAAGGTATCTGGCTATTCATTTTTAAAGAAAATTGATAAATTTACTTACTATATATTTTATAAGTTTAACAATTA
Organism: Melinopterus prodromus; assembly: GCA_964023965.1. Classification (NCBI taxonomy): domain Eukaryota; kingdom Metazoa; phylum Arthropoda; class Insecta; order Coleoptera; family Scarabaeidae; genus Melinopterus; species Melinopterus prodromus. The sequence continues at coordinate 13,625,046 of OZ030396.1, forward strand.
CCTACCCCTAATTCTGACACTACTATAAGCGTATATTTTTATCCGAAATCCGACACCTCAGTGAACCGAATTTAGACAGTGCTCCTAAATCAGACACTTGTGGTATAGTATTCTGACAAATATAAACATTCAAGTAAATATTAAGTGTTTTAAATATTGTTAAATAAGATTTATCATTAAGAAATGTTAAACATTTATGTTTTGCCATTTTTAATGTAACACAGTTTAAAATAAGTCGTTAGTCTTCAGTCTGTCCTCTCTCTCTCATCTGTATTTTAGTATTTCTTGTATCTAGAATGTTTAGTGTTTTTTCTTGGTGCAGCTTTTTATTCTGTTCCTTTCTCGCTTCCTTTCATATTTTTTAGAATTATTTGTTTTGTGCTTTCTTCTTTTGTATTAACAAATGTTCTTTCCAAACCTTTGATCATAATGTTACAGAAGAACAGTTTCGTTTTACTTTATTTGGGTGTAACAGGCCAGAATAGTGATTTTTTCATGGGAATGGCATGAGTTAAACTACTATCTGGTGTATTTGTGCTTAGATCGCCACTCTCTGCAGCTAGTGTAATAATTAGGGCTTATTGATGTCCGTAATTCCGACACTCATGTAGGAAATTGGACAAAATGCGTACAATTAATTGTAATATAGCAAACGTTGTAAAATATGTTATTTTCTTGTGTAAACACAGCAATAGAGCCATTTGTATTACTTCTAACCATGTACACAATTCCGATACACATGTCAGATTTAAGGACGTGCTATATATACATGTACTTAATTCCGATACCCCTAAATTTATATATAATAGTGGTTAAAAGAGTATTATTATGAAAATATAAAGTATTTTAGGTCAGCCTAAATAGATATTATTAGAATTTTCTTAATTACTGTTATCCTGTAACGATGTAAAAACTTTTAGCATATCACTCAAACTCCTGATGCAGTTTTATTTTTAACAAATTTTTTTAATAAAATTTTAAGTGGACGTAAAGTGCCGTCTGAGTGGTTAGAAATTATTATTGTTCGCATCTCAAAACAAGGAAAAGTTCCTGGCACTGCTGATGGTTACCGACCAATTTCGTTACTGAATTGTATTAGAAAGCTTTTGGAAAAGGTTGTACTGTTTAGGCTGGATTGGTTTGTTGAACGAAATGGTTTATTTGATCACGCACAATTTGGTTTCAGAAGGGACTCTCGTGTGCATCAATGTCTATTCTCTTTATTGAGTAGTATCCAGTCTGCATTTGTACAGGGTAAAGTTCTTGCAGCAGTGTTTGCTGATATTGTTTCTGCCCACGACAGTGTCATGATTCCAGTATTAACAGAAATTCTCAGATTAAAAAAAATCCTTCGGGCCTGCTCCATATTATTAAAAATCTATTCTCTAGAAAAATCATTAAGCTCAGAAATGCCAATTGCAGTGTTGGCAGCAGAATGTCTCTAAGGGTCTCCCGCAGGGAAGTGTGATAAACCCGATCTTGTTTAATATCTATATTTTTAGTCTAAATTTACTTCTTGAGAATATTAAAGTTAAATCATTAATTTATGCTGATGATATGTATTTATATCGGAAGCTAATACTGTTGAGATAGCTGTTAACAGGCTTAATTCGGCGTTGGTTAATGTATCAAAATGTATGGAATACCGCGGCCTAACTCTCTCTCCTGAGAAAACAAAGGCAATTATTTTTTCACGTAGAAGGCGACAAGAGTCATGCCCACAAATTTTCTATGATTATTCTCACATTCAGCATTGTAGTTCAATTAAATACCTGGGAGCATTCCTAAATTTTAAATTGTCCTGGAATGACTACATTAACAATGTATGTCGCTCATCGTTTAAAGCTCTTAATATCATAAAATCCCTGTCCTCACCTAGATGGGGTTGTTGCCCAAATATTCTTTCTATTCTTTATAAGGCTTTAATTCGTTCTAGATTGGAATATAGTTAATGGCTTTTACTTCTCTGACTAAGAGAGACCCAGCTAAATTAGGTACCATCCAGTTTCAGGCTATTAGGCTTATTCTAGGTGCTTTGCGATCTACCCCTACTAATGCTCTTTTAGTTGAGGCTGCCGAATTACCTTTGGACATGGTCTTTTTCCAGCTGATATGTTTCGCATAGGTTTGTGAAATTCTCCGTTTTGCATTTGTGGACACTTTGGAAGTCTAAATCATTTATTTTTTGCCTGTAACAATTTGGAAAATTCTAGGTTAGAGTTCTATAGGAAGCTTCCTTCCTTAGGATTGTTCCCTCCTGTTAATATATCTTACCTTTTAGCTTCAGAATGTCCTAAAATCTATAAGTTATTATTTTACTTTCTGGCCAAGTGCGAACTTGGCCACCGAACCTGACAAACTTTTAGGTTATATTCTGACCGTTAGAACATTAGTAGAATAAAAAATGATCGTGGGCTGGATAAAAATGTATTTTACTGTCAAATCAACAAACTGGATGTCCGAAAATAAAGTTCATTGTTGTAGATTTCTCATTTTATTGAACTAAACGGAAATATGCCGAAATTTAGGACAGTATCTGAATTTGGGACTTGCACCTTACTCCCGATCCATGCTCACTACACCCTTCTCACATTATATTAATAATCCCTCGTTTCCGCCGTTTAGATTTTCAAGGGTCCGTTTTTGAAAAATTTGTGTTTGTGGTTGTCCATCTGTTTACTTGTGAATTTCCTCTTGTTGGTTCTTCCACTTTTCTTCAGCTGTAACCCCGTTTCTCATGCACGCCATGAATACAGCAATTAAGCTGGTTAAACTCGCTGATTATTAGTTTTAATTGTATCAAGATTAAAATAAGTTAATCTAATTTCATAAAAACTATAATAACATCCGCCATATAATGAGATTGTGTTTTGTGTGTGATTTTCTCTACCTTGACAATAAGTATTGTCAAATATTAAATTTTTTCTTTGTTGAATAATTTTACAGAAGAGAGAAAAACGTTTCACGCTCAGCCTATTTAATTTTGCCAAAATGTTGTTTTCGTTTTCACAACCTACGGTGTGTGATTACATATCTTTTTTCGGTTTTAAGTTAGCAGTTCTGTATAATTATTTATAATTAAAAATTGTTTGGATTAAGCTGGTTTGGATTAGGCTGTTTGTACCTACAAATACAATAGTAGGGAAAATCTCTAAAAAGTCTTTAGTATTCTACTTGGAGGTATTGACACACTTCTTTGAATCTTAATTATAACAATACAATAATGATATTATTATAAACATATTTATGGTATAATTTTACACATAATTATAATTTTTATTGTCATTAGATCAAAACATTTTTATTGGAGTTTACGCTGGCAACATATTCGCCTTCGTCGGAGAAATTATCTTGTTGTATGTAGGTCATCTCTATGTATGAGTATAATATTTGACGAATGAGCAAACCGTTCACGACATTTATCTTTGATGGAGCATCACGAACGCCAGTAGCCACAGAGGAAGGTTCCTCTGAGGACGGTTCCTCTGTCGATGTTTTGACAATATCTCACTATATCTACTGTCAACAGTAAACAGATTTCATATTGTGATGCTGTGTACGGTCCTTGCCTGATGGCGTCGGATAGGCAGCGTGTTCAGCGTGTCCAAAATGCATGTGTTCTGTTTATTTTTGGTTTGAGGAAGTATGATCATGTATCGAATGGGCTGGGCGACTTGTGGTGGTTGAACATGGATAACACTAGGGTGTTGTTGCATGCAGCAATATTATATCATACGTTGCTATCCAGGAGTATCCCACAATACCTCATGCGGAAGATACGCTGTAGAACGGATGTCCATAACGTTAATTTAAGATTCAGGGGGTTGTTTGCTCCACCTGCCCATCGCGCTGAGCTGTATAAACGGTCATTCTCTTACCAGGTCAGTCACATATACAATGGTCTCAGGGAAGATATGAAAAAATTATCGTTAAACAGTTTTGGGTTAAAGGCGAAGTGTTTTAGGCATTGAGCGCACATCGGAGGCTGTTTTAATTTTAATTTTTTTGTGGGCATGTGCGATGTTTTGTTGAGTTGGATTTGCTGCAATTACGTGTAATTAGACTCTAGAGTAATTTTTTATTTTGTTTTGATAAGTTCTCGGAATTATTGTTATATTATAGGTACAATTATGTTCTAGTTTGCGTAAGGGGTTGAGTCGAAGAGCAAGGCAATTTGGAAACAAGTGTGCTGATCTCCGCCCTAAATATAAATATTATTTTGTTGCATTTAATATTGTTTTATGTTAATAAGGGAATTAGTTAGTTATTTAATTATTTATTTATCTGTCAAATCCTGGCTAACTAGTTTTATTTTAATGCAGACGCGATTTATCTCAATCAAATAGATTGTCATGCAGCGAAACTATTAATTTAATATATTGTATGATAAAGTCATGTGCCTGGCCACATCAGATTTTTTATTTTGTTCCCGATGAGTAAAAATCGTTTAGAAGCTAAAAATGTAAAATGTCAGTTGCCACGATCATGTGAGGTACAAAATCGAGGAAACGTCAGCTTTGACGTCGTAACAGGTTCGCTCCCAGGAAGCGAAAAGCGAGCGGTTTCATGCTGAGCAAGACTGGCTGTATATTATTGGGGGTCTATCGCTGTTCTTCTTCTTTATCCTTTTTTTCTATACGGCCGAAAACGCGGTCAAATGGTAGGAAAGAATGCCCTTACGATAGGGAATTTATACGAAAATAGACAACAAATAAAGCGAAACATTTTCCTTGCGATGGCAAAACTGATGTATTAATTTAGTCAATAGTGAATCTTGGTGACAAACTACGTACTAACTGCCGTGTTAATACAAATGTCGTCTCTGCTAATTTGTTCAGTGGTTACCATGGCATATCCTATTAAATTGTGAGGTGGACTGATTTTTTGTTGATCTGTTAGAACTGTAAAATATCGGTAGGTATTGAAATGAAGAAAATATATTGAAAACAAAACTTGCCTTTGTTACCTACACACTTTTTGCTCCATATTGTAATATTTTTGTATGCAATTTGGTTTAAATAAATCTTACAAGATGGAGCAATAGTAAATAAACAAAAATGTACAATCAACAACAATTTATTAAAATAATTCCATAAATAGTAATAAAATTCCATTATTGGCTGGTATGGGCCAAACTTGTACTGGAGTTAAAATATGCACCATTTGTTTTTCGCTACTTTCTATGGGGAAACCAGTAAAAATAAAAGAAACAATTTTGCATTTCTTTCCAGCTGGTTACATTGCGTATCAATAGTGTATACCAGAATCATAATTTTAGGTCAATAAAACTATTTATAAATAAAAAAAATGACGATACGTTTGTTTTTTTGTTCAGAATATCATTTTGATTGGAACTAGGTATCACAAACAAGATATTGGGTGTCATTTAAGACACGCACCAAGAGGGGATAAGACGGGGATGAACTGACACTGTTTCTAAGTAATATTATAGGTTAATAATATGGTGGCATACAGGGGAGATGTAAATTTTAAGTAAATGAAAAATTACAACCTCAACCTGGATTTGAACTAGGGCATTTTGCGTTTCTAGCACAATGCTCTCCCATCTGAGCTACTGAGGCCTATGACATTTGTAGATGACATTAGATAAGTGTTCCTTGTAGCTCAGATGGGATAGCATTGTGCTAGAAACGCAAAGGTCCCTGTTTCAAATCCAGGTTGTGGCTGTAATTTTTGATTTATTTAAAATTTACAGCCCGCCTGTGTGTCACCATATTATTAACCTGTAATATTACTTTGACAAAGTATGTCGTTAAACATTTACACCTTTTTCAAGGTTTTTCAATTCTTATATTATAGAAATTCTTACCTACTGTCAGGTCTAGACCCCACATGGCTCAACGTGCTTCCACAAGTCGACGTCCTATTTAATTCTACAGGTAATGAAGGCGCAATAATATACTGGGACGTCCTGAACATCAATGGCGAATCAGCTCTCGAAAAGTATTCTAGTTCTTCCTGTTCCTCAATAACTCCCGGCCGAAAGAACAACTTCTGTGGCTGGGGCGTTGTTGGACTCGACTTCTGCTCTACAATGCTTGAGCTGTTACCATCGTTGACAGAATCTATGCTTTCGTTGAACGATTTTTGAAGAATCTTCGATAATATGCTTCGTTTCTGTTCAATCGTTGGCATTGTTCTGTCTATATTCATGACCGCTGATTGTTGTTCTTTCGAAGTGGCCATAATGAATCTAATCGTGTCCGTCAAGTGGTATTTGGTGTGTTACGGTTCATTTAATTTGAAATTGGATCACTGAAAAAAAAAATAGAGTAAAAATAGAGAAAATAGATAACTCAAATTGAGATTTTCTGAACTGTCGGTAACACAAAATTTCCACTAAGTTTAGTAAAAACATCCACTTATTCTTTATGATGGATTTCTTATTCCGTCCGTTTTTTTATTTAAGATTTTTTGTTAGAAATATATATATATATATATATATATATATATACAACTTGATGTACAACTTGGAAACAGTTGATAGAGTATACAGGGCATTTCAATAAACCAGCTGTATAGTTTTACTACCTCAATAAATAAAAACGATTTTGGTTATTTTGTTATAGAAATTATTACTTATAACAGAAGATAACAGAAGAATCCACTACTGCGTCTATATTGACTAACCCTGTATATAAACAAGCAAATGAGCGCATTATTTCTACCGGACCTACCGGACCATGTATCAGCTTACATAGACTCGCGTGTCCGTTCGATTAATGAGTCAATTACATATTATCTAATTGCAGTTGTTATGTTTAGTGGTAAAGTGGTAATATAAACTTCTTGTGTAGCTATGAAAAAGCTATTGGCGCGATAGTATGTAATATCAATAACAACATACTCGCGTGTAACACTGAGCAAAAACTTTCATATGGACTAATTTGTTGTGCCTTAAAAAGTTGCCTTGCAAATGTTGAAGTTTCATGTGTATTTTGTTTCTTCCTTCATTTCTATTATTATTATTTAATTTATTATTTTGAATTATTTATTTTTATTGTTATGGGTTTGATTGTGTTCTTTCTTCGTTTCGCGTTGCTTGATATGCATTTCATTGTTTATTTTGTTCCTATTTCAATGACCGTACTATAACCTTACATACTCGCGCTGCGTGTCCTTTTATTAAAGATATTTTGGCTAAACACGTCACAAAATTTTATGAAAAAGCCATTCGGCATGAGAACCCCTCATATGTAACATCACCAATAAACCGAGGATGCGAAAACATCGCTTTCCATTCGAGCTACACAACCTCTTGCCACCACCGCAAGAGGTTGCAGCGCCGGAACCACCTGAGCAGCTTGGGGATCAGCAGGAAGACGACGCGGACGCAGGAGCTCAGCAACATGATGCTGAGCGGGACACCACCGATGAGGACGAGTTTCAGCCGGATCAACGGAGGAGACGGCGAAGGCGGTGGCGGTAACTGCGTGTGTGTGTGTTGTGCGTGTTCGTGTTTTTATTAATAATTTTTAGACCAAACCGTTTTACGACCTTTTAAATATTTTTGTAAAACAATTTTTATCGTTTTATCGTCGTTTATTTTTAAAAATTTACCCGTCAAGCTGGTTACTCACTGGCGGGTAAATCGTAAAGACTCTCAACATTAAAGATAATTTCGGATAAGCGCCCACGGCGCAAGGCACCGTATGTATATATTTGAAATTATGTTCGTTCATAATGTATGTTTTCTTTTAATTAATATATTTGTGTTAATGGTTAATGGTTAATGGTTCATATTTCAAGTGGTTGTAACTGTTGGCAAGGAATTGTAATAGTTATTTATGTAGCAAGGGCATTACACGAATGGTTATGCCCCGAGGGTGACCGTTTAAAAACTCGAAATTTTATGCCTACAATGGTTTTGTTCCTCCGTTTGAATAATATTAATAAATATTTTGACGTTGTCAAGTGACATGCGTACCTACGGAGCTGAATAACAATACAAACAATTCGGAGTTGGGTGACAATACAGACAATTAATTGTCAAACATATAACCTTAATCGCCAATAATTGACATTGCCGAGTGACAGTACAGACAATTAATTGTCAAACTTATAACCTTAATCGCCAGTAATTGACTTTGATGACTTAAAATTTACAATTTGGATGACAAATATTTGATATATTTGACATATAAGCATGGCAACCTTTAACACCCGCGCGGGCTTAAGAGTCCTGAAACGCTCGCCTTAACGCCCTGGTGGGCGTTAAGAAGCAGTTTTTGCTCCGGTATCTAAGATGTAAAATGTCACTTTATGATCATGTAGGACATAATAGTTATTTAACCAACTAGTATATTAAAAAGAGCGATTATTAGATCGAGACTGTTTTTGTTCTTTCTTCGTTTCGCGTTTGCTTGATATGCATTTTATTGTTTATTCTGTTCATATTTCAAGTGGTTGTAACTGTTGGTAAGGAATTGTAATTTCACGAGCACATAATTAAGGATATAAATCGCAAGCAAGAAGTTTACTCGCGAGCCGTAGGCGAGCGTGTAATCATGCGAGCGATTTATATCCGTTATGTGCGAGTCAAATACGACGTTTTATCTATGACTCATAAATTCCATTTTCTGCAAAATATTTTAAATGTATATGTCAATGATGGCGAGGCGAACTGTCAAATAAATGTCCGACGTAGGTTCTGACAAACTTTGACACTAGCGTTGCATAATGATGACAGTTCGTTCAAATAATGAGGTCATTATTTGAACGAACTGTCATTATTATACAACGCTAGTGTCATTATAATCATTGGCGCGTATAATGATGGGGATTATATAGTCATAGATACGTATGCAATGAACTTATTACATGTGAGTTGTAGATAATAGTTATTTATGTACCAAGGGCATTACACGGATGTTTATGCCCCGAGGCTGACCGTCTCGGGCCTATCGGCCATCGAGCTTTTTAAGTCGCCCGAGGGTATAAACATCAAGTAATGCCCGAAGTGCATACAACATTTTATGGATTTGTTCCTCCGTTTGAATAATATTAATAAATTTGTTGACGTTGTAAAGTGACATGCGTATCTACGGAGTTAAATAACAATACAAACAACAGTTGAGTGACAAATCAGACAATGAATTGTCCAACTTATAACCTTAATCGCCACTAATTGATATTGATGACTTAAAATTTACAATTTAAATGACAAATATTTGATATATTTGACATATAGCCATTGCAACCCTTAATGCCCGCGCGGCCGAAAACAGTTACGTCCATATAAAAAGAGATCCACAGAATGACATTTGCTTTCTAAAAATTATTTTTGCGAGAACCACTTTTGTATTTTTTAAATGGTTCAATGTCGCGAATAACTGTAATTTAATAATATAAAAAATAACAAAAACGCTTTCTTATATGGTTATATACATACTACAGTTATTATTATTAAAAATAATCAATTAAGTTTTGAGTCATGATATCAGAGCATTTCAGATATTTTCAAACACTGAATTTGTAAAAATACAATTATCTAAGCTACGTGACTATCCTGACTATCCGACAATGAACAAAATCTAACAAGTGATAACTCTCTAAATCACTTAGTTTTGAGAAACCTAGAGCTTATAGCTTTGTCAAAATCCAAAAAGGATAGAAACAAATTTAAAAATGGATACCGGAAGCAGTTTTTACTGGCCAGGATAGAAATTAATTGTGGTAAAAGAAAACGAAAGTTTTAGAATATCAAATGGCACTACATTCTAGGACACCATTTTAAATTTTAAATGAAATTTCAATTTAAAAAAATGCGATATGTTTTTTAATTATAATTGATTGGGATAAATTGACGCATATTTAGAACATTGTATGAATTTTCCGCTCAAGACTTGTTGTTTTCGAGGTAATTATTACGGCATTCAACTAAATTGTTTTTGTAGTGGCCCTCGAAAACTAAACAAGTTACCGTGAGCGTTTTAACGTAATGTTATAGTGTAAGAAATTATTTAGGGAGTGTAATTCTAAAGTTAAATAAATAAAATAATAACAAGCGTATAAAAGCACAAAAGTACATATTACAAAGTTGAACATATTTAACTAAAGAATTTTAGTTGAACTTTCTTTTAGAAACGTGATGTATAGTAGTGAAAAAAAATCACGCAGTTAACAAGATAGAAAATAAGCTTAGTGAAGAAAAAGGATATTGCTTCATACATATATTTGTCCTTTCTGGTTGTATCATGGAAGAATTAATTAAAATAATCTGCATATCCCCCTAGTAACGATGTTTGCTGCTCTTAGCACCCATAATTTTATTTGTTTGCTTACCAGATTGTTTGAATGATAGATTATTATAATATTGCATTGTTTAAACAAGAAAACATATAGTACTAATAAATAACTACGAAAGAGACTTACATGTGCACCATAAATTAGCAATAAAATTAATTAGAATATATGCGGGAGTTTTAAATTGCACAACACTACATCCACGTGGTTAGGTTTAAACATATTCACGGTCATTTTTTTCAATTTACTCATGCCCTCACCATAGCCGAATAGTGTTTGTTGTGTGAAACTTTCTATTTAAAAGAATTACCAGGAAACCGTTCACACCGAGTGTGTTACTTCCATCTTTTTTATATAGCAATTAAAGCATATTCATTAGATAGAGATGAAGATACAATCAATGCGGTTAAATTAACGTTTTTTTACTGTCTGGTGGGAGGTTTTGATTTATCCAATGAATATTATTAAAAATGTTCGGAACGTTGATTTTTCTCTATGCAGAGATCTCTGATAGTGTTAATTGGATTTTTTAATTGATGATTTGAGGTTGTGTATTGTGCTAAATTTTGAAATATGGCTTAGTTCTAAACATGTGGAATATGATCCGTGGTAATGAACTGATGTAATGATATCAGACTTCATGGCCAGACCTCTTATGTAATCGTCGTTTTTAAATTTATTACTCAATGTTTAATGCATACGCATTCTATGCGAGAACAGATTTATTAATTATTGATGATCGGATTTATCACTACGTAGTATCTCGGTTTAACATTATGCATATTGTCAGTCAATCCACTAGGCATTGGAATATTCAGTTTTACGTGCGTAATAAGCTCCATATAGCTTGTGATTCCCCTAAAACACAGTATCCACGAAACAAGGAATAATAGGAATAGTAGAAAACACTATTTTATAAAATACACTTAGGTGTTGGAAAACAAATAAATACAGGTAATTAAGTAGTTTTAATTAAAAGAAACTACTAAAGGTATCTGGACGATACTTCATATTTATAAATTTCATGTCCAAACTTTGAGTTTTGTTCAAAAGGGTTCATAGGAACTGGAGGTTTACTCTTAGCTTTTTTCAACGATTTTGAAAATTAGCCGCCATTTCTGTAATTTCGTCAAAGTAGTTAAGTAATAAATTAAAGTAGAGAAAATTGTGTAGAATTTATATCTATGAAATTTTTTGATAAAATTAATAGTTTAGCTGCCTGAGCAAATTCTATTTGATCGAGATCGGTCGTGTCTGCATTAATATAAAACTAGTTAAAACATCAGCGTTTGATACTGCTGTATAGTATGGTAAAGTCATGTGCATGACCATATCAGATTTTTTATCTAAATTTCATTTGTTTTTTATCTATCATAGAATGGCGTTGTGGGAGGCGTTTTGTGTGTTCAGAATGAAATTTTTAATTTTGAAAGTAGAAAACTAATTGGTCGGGTTTGAAAATATGTATGTATAATTTATGGCGAAAACGAAACAGGCCAGTTGTAAATTTAAAAATCTATTACAAATTACGGACCCAGCCCAGAGGCGAACCGGGGTTTTCTGTCTTTCCGGGCATTGCTTTACCGCTAAAATTTATATATTTATTGTTAATTTTGAACCCCTTATACATGGTCCAGCTAGAACTATTAATCATCTTCCATTTGTACGGATAATTTAATAGTAAACTAAATATTTTCCATATATAGTAAATGGTGATATACAGGCGGATGTAAATTTTAAAATAAACTAAAGATTACAGTCACAACCTGGATTTGAACCAGGGACCTTTGTGTCGCAAGCACAATGCTCTATCCAACTGAGCTATTTATGCCTATGACATCTTTGCTAGTGCCATAAAGGTCCCTGGTTCAAATCCAGGTTGAGGCTGTAAATTTTAATTTATTTTAAAATGTACATCCCGCCTGTATATCACCATTTACTATATAATATATACATTAATCATTACGACAAATCCGGAAAGATACGGTATGGCCGTATACTTATATCTAGTTAATTATTTTCTGTTTACGGTGTTCTAAATAAAGATTTAGAAAATGAAGAAAATACAGATTTTCCCAGATTTTCACAGACTTTTACTTAAAAAATCTGTGATTTTGAATATCATTTCACTGATCTTTGAATTCTATGCTTCAGAATCTTTTATCCAGTTCTCACTCCACGAAAAGAATCGCTTGTCTTCAGTTATCATTATCGACTGCTAAAAACAAAACAACCTACAAACGTTGAATTCTTATGCATAGTATTTAAGGAATGTTGCTGCAACAATAAAATCCTACAGTAATATACTACGGTCATAATTCGTAACAAACATGTACAGTAAAAGCGTTTTGTGTTGGCAATATGTTGTCCGGGATTATTAGATCACAACATGATGATATTCATATATTTATTTAATATTTGGCGCATAAATAAATTTGACTAAAACTTTTTGTAAGCTCTGTCTTATGTCTTAATCGTGTGAATTGCAACAGTATTTGTTTATCATATTTTGATGGTTATTGCTAATTTATAAACAAAAGCAATGAACAAATTTCGGTATTTTTATGTAGAATGGTGGTTTGTTGTGTTTTTTATTAGGCAAGTTTTTTAACTGAAATTGTTTTCTCGGGAATTTTTCCGAAGTGAGAAAGTAATCTTTCTGTGATGAAGTAGTTATTTATTATTATACTTAACTGGATACCGAAAATTGCATTAATTTGATGAGGATACCATAAAATTTGTAGAGGTAGCGATAAGCAGAGTGATTTTATTTAGATTCATGCAAAACATACAGGATGTTTTAACGCTTGTTTTATAATATGTTTGTCATTAAATTCAGGTAGCATCTGTCGTTAATGTGTTGTAGTAAACTTGCGTCATGAATTATTTATTCTTCAATTCGCGAATATTATTTTTGGTAATATGTCAGCGAGGCATTGACCTGAGTTACATCTATTATATTCTACTAATCAAACTGACATTTATATTAATATCAATATTTGATGTTACAAGTTATAGGAATAAATTATTATTTTAAATAATTGTACTGAATGACTTGGACAGATCAAATTTAGTAGTATCTAATTATCAAATACTAAAATTTTATTGGGGTTGTAATCAATATTCATGCAAGATCGCCATCCAGAATAACATGTGTAGAAGTCTTATGGCTTGTTTAATATTGCTCTAATTGATCTGTAATGTTCGACTGTGTTCAACTTGTCTAATAACTGTCAATATCATAAACTCTAGAACTCATGCATATTCACCTCTTACTGAATTTATTTGAAATCGCAGGAATAGACATCTAAATTATAGAGATTGAAACTGAATATGTGTCATGATAATTAACATAGGAAACAATAAATTTAATCCTACATAGCGGTTAGATAAACACGTAATTATGATTCATATAGAACGGCGATCTGTTTGCTGTCAGGCAATGCAGCTACTAATGAGTATATTAATTAACCTGCTTTAAACGACAATGCCACGTTTTAACCACGATTTTCGGCAAAATATCAAGTATTTGGTGTCATTGTAATCGGAAAAATGTTTTCTCTCGAATAAATGGGGTGTACCCATGAAGTGCACGGAAAAAATTACTCATTGCCCAAAAACCAATGAAATCACTATAGAGGGCGCCAGTGATTTAGTTAATGTTTATTTTTCAACTATTTTCACCAATTCATAGCCACCTAGATTAATAAACAAAAAAGTTATTTTTTTGTTGGCTTGGTAATAAAAATTGACGATCAATATGTTTTTGAGTTCAGAATGTCATCCTGATTTAAAATAACACATAAATAAAATGTCAATAATGACGTCTTCTCTGGAAAAAAGAAAACGTAAGTAGGAACTAACCTTACTTCTATCCCAAAAAAATTTTTGGTAATTAGCACTAGTCAACATTTTTTTTGTCCAACGCCATAAACGGTATATAATAAATCGTTGTTGTTAATTATTTGGTATCAGCTATATTGCTGTATATTTTCCACATCATTTCGACATGAAGATATTCCTGCAAAATTACAGCATTATCACAGCTATTTTACAGGATGTTTTTGCAATTTCACAGACGGTAATTTCATAGTAGTTATATTTGTTTACTATTTAAATGCATTTTATACAGACTCGCTGGTTACCTTAGTGAAACTGCTCTGCATTAGAGTGTCTCGAAAAAATCGTTTTTTTCAAAATTCAAAATGATAAAAAGTTAGAGACAACTAATTTTATTCCGATAATATCAAAATATTAGCATGCAACGCAACGTTAGAAATTAGTATTTAATTAGTTCAATAATGCACCCCCATAGTGGTGGAATTATTACCAGTGGGGGTCCCTGGTCTCTCATACCAAAGTATTTAAAATAGACCGCATTTATCGCCTTGTGAACACCTATATAGTCAGTATTTTTAGACAAAAGTTGACCAGGGTTGTATCGGTTTAAGTAATTTACATGGAAATTACTCTAGAAATTGGAATGCCAATGTATTTATGTATACTGGTTGAAATAAAGACTCAACCGAAAACGAGATAAATTTTTTGTAATAGGTATTGTTGAACGTTACACAAATGGTTTACAATGAGACCTTTTTTGAATTTTTCGTAATTCGTAAAAAACACTATTCGTAACTTGCAGTAAAATGTTTATTCGTGGCTACGACATGTTTCGGCTAAGTAACTGTAAAAATCCAACAATAGAAAAAGAATATAAAAAGCATCTTACACCGTGTCAAAAAAGTATATAATTCCAGATTTAAGATAATAACGAACAGATTATGAGAACAACTCCACCATAATTTTTTGAGTTTCTTAGTCTTTGGATTCAGCGGCCATAAATTTGAAAATAATGTTTTTATGTTATTTATTTCTCAACATCCATGTTTTTAGTGTCATCAATATTTTATGCGTTTGAAACTTTTATGTACAATTTTTTTTAATTGCATTTGAGAACTAATGCAGTTTTCATTCATACGTCATTCCGCGTAGAAAAAATCCTACGATAATGGCAAATCGACATGTTTTGTTTTGTAATAGACATAATCTACTAGTAATAATTGTAGCGACATAAAAGTCCACGACTTAAAACTGATTGGTTGGCTCTAGAAGGCCAAATTGCAGAAAGCAACACCGGTTTCAAGAGCCTTAGAATAATTTAATCTTTATTTGTCATTAAATATTCGACAAAACTTGTCAATTCATTGTCGTGGGACAACATTACAGTTTGTTCCAGATCGACCTCTGTGGGTGGTCGATAAATAATAATAGATTTTAATGGTTTCTTTTCTGTTTTATTTATCAAGTGTGGAATAATGGTAGCAACAAAAGAAAACAATTTTTTTCCTGGTAGTACAGAGAATTATTAGATCATAAGGTTGGGTAGTTAGATTAATCAGCTCACATTCTTGAATTAAACGTTCAGCTACTTCTTTTAAATATGAACATGTTTATTATGAAAGCAATAATATTTTACATGGAAGGCAATTAACGCATCCAAAGACGAATATTGTTATTTTCCCACTATAGAAGCCACCAGCCGGTGTCTCTTCTTAGTCTCTTGCCATCAATATTAGAGCTGTTGGGCATTTCTACGTCAAGTACATTGACGGTATAATAGCACAATCACTGATGCTGCATAGAAATGTATGCGCTTAAATAGTCTCTGAGAAACCCGTCTTACGACGAGAAACTAAAGCTCCATCTATCGGCATCGTTCACACTATTTTCGAAACAACGACTTTCTTAAATCAAAATAATCGTTTTCTTAAACCAAATGTTTAGGTTTTATATTAAAGAAATATGCTTATTAAAACAAACAAATTATGTTAAGATTGTCATTTTTTTAACATTGGACAATATTTGTCACTGTGTATAAATCCAATGAAAACATTTTCCCCTTGATTGAATAATGGAACTGTAGGTTTTTGGGTTGATAGGACTCAAATAAAAAAATGGTGCCAATTTATGTGGGCTTCTTCAGGGACTAATAATGGTGTTAAAATACAAAGACGAGCATGGCAACTAATAAAATCTTGTAAAACAACAAGTACAGACAACGGCCACGAACGTTCAAGCTAAACTCCATTTTTTTATTTGAGTGTTAACTTATTTATTTAAGACTATTTTGGTGACAAGGGATATTTTTCCTGTTTTAAAACAATTTTTTCTTCTTTATATGAAATCTTATAAGGTTTCATAATCTGATATTTTTTCGCCCTATACCTTTTCAAGCACAATTTGAGACGAATCAACTTCGATTTAATATTTAATAAATTCAATTTGAGACAATGAGATTTCAATTCTGATTTTTCAATTTCAATTTGGTACAAAACAAAATTAAAATGAGACTAAACAAAATCAATTTCAGATATTTTGTTTTAAATTGGGATCTAACAAATAATTTCAATTTATAATGAAACAAAATTCATTCGGAATTTAACAAATTCAATTTGGCTGTAAACAAAATCAACTACAACTTTTAGGATTTAAACTTTATAATAAACGACATAACTTTAATACGTTATAGAAGCTTTATACTTTTATAAATTACCTATGAGAAATGCATGGGAATGTTAAAGGTAAGCAAAAAAGCATAATGAGAAAATTAAAAAGAATTACAAAGTTGGAAAAAATGTTAATTAAAACTGCATGTAACAATTCCTGATTCCGTATTTTGTCTTTATTTTGATTGGAATTTGCCTTTTCTGGCTCATATCATATGTTTTTCAATGTATATAGTAAACCGTCTAAATGCCTTCAGTACATGATGCTATTACTTCGAAATTTTGCATTTTTTCCTTTATTCCTTTTAATGTTATTTTAGAATTATCTTCAATGCATTGCTGTATGAATGCTGTATCGGCGCTTTCAACCGCGTAGTTTAGGAGGATTCTCATGATTTTTCACCCATCAATAAGCAGTTGATCTTTTCACACCTAGCTAGGGTCGCCGCAAGTGCCTTCCAGTCTCCATTATAATTATATGCACACAGTTGCGTATACAATCTAATCTTTAAATCGTATGAAAAAATTACATACACCGACTTGAGTGCGTTACAATTTTATTGTGACTATAAGTTTGCATCGGCAAGTTGATTAGAACTCTATGTATTTGAAATATGTTAATTGTTCAAGTTGATTTTGATTACAGCCACATTGAATTTAGTAAATCCCAAATGAATTTTGTTTAAATATAAATTGAAATTGTTAGATCCCAATTTGAAACCAAATACCTCAAATTGATATCGTTTAGTCTCAATTTAATTTTGTTTTCTACCAAATTAAAATTGATAAATCCCAATTGAAATCTCAACGTCTCAAATTGAATTTGTTAAATCTAAAATTGAAATTGATTCGTCTCAAATTGAGCTTGAAAAGGTATAGTGTCGTAAAGCTGTATCCTGTTGCACCTGTATAACAATCTGCAACTTTTATATGGCATAACTACGGGCATGACAATGTTGAATACACTTTGAAAAAATAGGGAACAAATACTGAAGAACTGTAAAATACTTGAAGACATCCAAAAATAGCTGTTCAAAATTTTGGATTATCTAACAAAAAAAATCATCAATTACATATTTTTACGTATTATTATGGAAATATATTTATTGTATTAGTGTAATATATTTTAAGGTCAGGCTGTAAGACACTAATATAATGAGAATATAATATGTAGAGTATACAAAATGCCGTGTAATTTTTTAAAAAATTAACAGTTCTATATATATTTTAAGCCTATACTAACGCAATCATATGCTCGTAACTACTATTAAATAATGAAAATGGGGGGACACTTACTCGCAATTTTCCAATAAATATACAGGAACATTTTGATTGTTGCACAATGGATCAGATTAACTTAAAACATTATTCAATATAAACGAGTCACCGAGTTTACTCACGGCCCGAACAAACCGAGTCTTAAAACTGGCCGACGGCGACCGAGCACGTTTTTGATGATAATTGCAGGAAAATGCAATTTTTGTTTAAGCGTTCAAACCATTTCCCATTCGTAAATTGCGAACATTAGTACTGGACGGTAACTAACGCAGTGTTACGTACCGGTCTGAGGCGTTCGCATCACTATATTATTATGTTATCCGACTGCCTGTAGAGAAGACTGGCCTCTAACATCAATGGAAGAACGTGGTTTGCATTATGCAAATTGCACGGTAAATGCTCTTATTTATGTTCGTATCACAAATGGGCTATTCCCGTCTGTCGAAAGCAATTGTCGTGAGCAATTTTCTTCTAACAGGAAGAAGATTTTGCGCTTATATCATGATCGTGTAATGCACATTAAACATTTCGTACCGCATAATACTATACTTGGAGAATTGATGGGTATACTTATTAAGTTAAGATCTTAACTCAAGTGAGATCTGGGTAAAGTACATCATCTAGAGAAATTAGAGCATCCGTCTAGAAGAAAAAATTACGCCATAGTATCAAATCGTGACGAGATGCCCGAGGACAATTTTTGCTGATCTACTTTAGTTGGTTTAATTTTGACAAAACCAAATAAAAAAAATGTTTGCTTAAATGATGTCTTGAGATCCTCAATATAGTATCCTCAATATCCTCGTTGAACTGACGCTAACCCCACAATGTTATATCTAGCTCTCTGATGTAACGTGCGTTGTTCGTGATTAGTTGGTAAAAAATGACAGAAATAATTCGTGACATTCCCGGAGTATATCGTGATCGAAAGGAATCAGCAGGATTGCAAATAGAACTAATATGACAAGCATTGAATCGTTTGGAACTAGAGTCGACTCTGCCTGATAACGTATCCACAGTCCTTACCTGCAAAAAAGTAATGTCGGTTGAAGATTATTACAACGTTGAAGTGGATGACATTTAATTATCATCTTTTGAACTTTGTTGTTGTGTTTTCTGCTATTTCACAAGTTGTAGTGTGTAAAACGTGCAAATCAAATGCGAAATTGGCCGAAAGTGGCAACCGTGACCTAGGATTTCAAATCGTGGTTTCTTGTGAGAATTTTGAACAAACTTTCAGTCCGAGTTGCCCATTTGTTCAAAAAGGATATAAAATGAATAGCGGAAGTATCCTTGCCATGCGCATAACAATAGGTGAAGATCGAATTGAAAAGTGTTAGGCATTCAGGGACCTGCCTCGACAGATTTTTCACTCATTTTACGATAAAGGAGTTCGCATCATTTTTTTCGCAACAGAAGCAGTTTGTCTACAAACTCTGCAGAAAGCAGCAGAAGAAGAGAGGGCTACAAGTCAACTGGAAATAGTAAAAAAAGAATGGCGTAACTGTCTCGGACGATGGAACCTGGAGAAAACATAGCTTTTCTACTCTGTATGATTGGTGGCGCTTATCAACTGGAGAAATATTGTTGATATTCTCATAAAATCTAAATACTGCAAAGCTTGCATATTTTAGAATAAGAAAAGGAAATAAAAAAGTATAGATCACGTGCAAAAGCTAAGGGCACTCGTCCTCGCCATTTGACAAAAACCAGTTAGGGCAGTTAACCCAGAAGTCTACTAATGAGCTTTGAATTTATGATGAACAATCCATTCGTCGTAATCATGATTCAAGTGATAAAATGAAGAAAATAGATCTCAGCGACACTGCTCAATACATTCTGACCGATGAAATGCCGCAGCACGAGAATTGTCCACCTGGTAATTTCATTTTCACTTTCAAGTGGCAAAATAATTCTGAATATTGCAGCAAGTATAGCCATATGTGTTATCAATGACGCATTATCCAGCCTTATGAAGATTATAGATTATGAGAAATATGAAAAGAATATGAAATATGAAATAAAAATATGCCTATATTTGTTTGCTAATTTTTTGCAAAACAGATTTTTAATAGTCGTAAGAAATCCGATTCTTCCATATAGAAAAGTTGTGGATTATTCGCTCCACAGAAAGCAAGTTGTATTTTCATATATACAGGATGTTCCACAACGACGTACCAACACAAACTTATGTTTCATGGTTTCAATGGAACACTGCGGTATATTATTGCAGTTTTTGATTAAGATTTGTATCCTAATCGTTTTGCCAACAACTTGTATTAGGCTGTTATCAACTGTTTCCGCGTTATTCTCAAATTAATGTCAAAAGCCTGTTTTTAAAAAAGAAATATTCTGAGGTAACTCACAAGGAATAAGGAAACAAAAGAACTTATTTTGCTTAGTAAAAATATCACACTTCTTATATGACTTATCCCGAATAACTGAAAGTATGCTAAAGGTCACATAACTTAAAAATTAGAAATGGACCTCCCTGTACGTCTTAACATACTTCAAATGATCGATTTTCAGTAGAAATTCAGTAGAAATGTATTAAACATCTAATTCGACATTTCTAACACAATAATTCATAAGTTAATATTAAATATCTAGATGGTACGACAAAATTGAAGAATCTCACAAATGTAGTAATTCGTCCCTTCATACAGCAGCATGTTTATAATTGTTTCCCTCCAAAATTGCTTAATTAATATTTATACAAAAGGTTAAGTTGTTTATGGTAATTGTGTTCGTCATACTTTTAGTTTTATTACAAACAACGTACCTATCACATTTCTTATGCTTGTGTTACGTAAATTCATAATTTATAATTCAACTATAGTGCAACATATCCAAACAAACAAAACTATTAAATTAAAAATATCTTGCGTGAATTTAATGTCATTGGGCTATTAAATGATATGTGAATTTTTATCAGGGGCGTTCCTAGGAGTGAATGGGGCCGTATGCGAGCAGAGGCAACGGACCCCTCTGATAATGTTATTTTTTAGACGCTTAAAAAATAAAATAAGAGTTTGTGGTTTATCAGAAAAAAATTAGATCTGAGTATGCAACCGAACATACAGTAATAGCAGCCGGGCATTAAATTGTTAATATGACCAAACTGGGGGACCATAATGTGTGAAAATTGGGCTGTAAAATGACGCAATTGCTGATAGTACCCTAATAATAATAAAATTTATATTAGATAATAGTCTTGTATTACCACGTGAACGTTTATAAGATTACATTCACCTTTTACACATATGTATATAACATTTTTTCGGGATCTTTTTATTCTTTAGGTTTTTTTGAAAACAACATTCTTCTCTGTGCGTTGACTATCATTATTGTAAAAGATCTAGATTTTCTACAATATTTGCGATTTATTAACGGGGTCCCATTATAGTTGACATTTAAACACTACAAAAGTGTTTTTTTATAGCTATGGACTATTAATATCCAACGTACTTATGTATATTCACACAAACAATGACGACGATTTAGTCCGAGTTTTATTCAATAAATATAGGTACATAACACTGACTTCATATAAAATCATTTGCAGCAAACAACAAGGCACTGCTTGAAGGCAGTAGTGATTTACATTTAATATTGCCATCATCTTGTTTCTTCTTCTGAATGTCAAATTCTTCAGCGCTGCATTTAGGAATGTCGACTTTTTCGGTGTCATCAAACAGACTGTAGTCAACTTCGAATTCATTTGTTCCAAAACTAAAGCTAACCATATGCTTGAATTTATACCCCCATAATATTTCCGAAGGAATGTAACTCGATCTAGCCTGCGTGGACAATCCAGT
Organism: Melinopterus prodromus; assembly: GCA_964023965.1. Taxonomy (NCBI): domain Eukaryota; kingdom Metazoa; phylum Arthropoda; class Insecta; order Coleoptera; family Scarabaeidae; genus Melinopterus; species Melinopterus prodromus. Next base: position 13,646,914 of record OZ030396.1, read on the forward strand.
CGACTCAATAACTCCACCTACATGCATACATTTTTTAAGAAACTTGTTCTTAACCGTTTTTCACATTTTGAACCTTTACCTAATATAACTACAATCTCGAAGTCATCTGTCATCAGGTCTTCAGGAGTTAGATCGTACAATGGCGATGTTTTATCGATTCTGTGGATAATAATTGTTGGCCAAATAAAAAATAATTTTCCTTCTTCATTATCAGCGTATACCTAAACATTCGTGGTCAAGAAAAAATACAATTTATCATAGCCACCCATACCTTTAAGTCTGTCTGTGAAAATGGTAGATGTTCTCCATCCGATGTTATTCTATGTTTTATCAATTGAGCTCTAATATGAGCTTCTATGATATGGCTCTTCCTCATATCGCCAACTCTGAACATAAGACAAGGTACACCGTCTCTATGACAGATCACTGAATGTTTCGAAAACAACAAAGTCTGCGTGCGTTTCTTAGGCCTGGAGAGTTTTGTGAAGACCACACCTACCATAAACGCTTGAGCCATTACACCTATGATACTTTGTAGGCACATCAGTATTATTGCTTGGGGACACTCCTCTGTCAGCATTCTTGTTCCATAACCTAAATTAAATGAGATATATCGAGGTAAAGATTGATCGATTGAGCTTTACGAACCAATGGTATGTTGGGTTTCTATGCTGAATAAGAAACAAGATGTGAAGTCAAAGATATTTGTAGCACAAGGTTTCCACTGAAGGTTTTTCTAAAATATATATTTACCAGAGTTACATTTACATTTACAGAAAGTTACTTACAATATTTATATGAAGTAAGTCTCCGTGGATTGAAAATATAATCCACCACAAGATGCTAAAGAATAACCACGATAAACAAAAACTTAAGATGAAAACTAGCATGGTCCATCTCCATTTTACGTCCACAAGCGTTGTGAAGATATCCTGTAAGTATCTTCTTCTTCTTTTAGCTACGTTTAGCATGACTACGTTGCATTCTCCGTTTTTGGAAATAATCCTTTTTGAAATCTTTTTCAAAGTAAATATTGATCTAGCCCTGTAATCACACGTTTTAAAACAATTGACCATTGGTTTATGATTGATTTATGGTATGTTTATGGTTACGTACATGATTACAGGTAGTTTTCAGGTTGACACTGACATTGCTTTGAGTCGGCTGTGCTATCGGTGCTTATGGAAAATATGTTGGAATCCACGCATAACTTTATAATATGTTGATATGAGTTGCACGGTTGCGTATTTAGTTTTTGTTTTCATGCCACTGAAGTGTTTGTTCAATAGTCGGTGAATTCCGTTGAATTCAATGCAAGGTAGATGAAGACAAAAAATATTTAATTTTAATTTTAAAATGTATTCATTATAGTTTTCTCATGGCTTGTGTTGAATATGCCGCTACAAATCGCTTAAGCGAATTTAAAATTTAAAACTAAGTAAATCGATTCTAGTATAGAATAGAATAGACCTGCGTCAACGATTTTAGAATCCATCTTCCTCTTTTTAAAAATGTTGAGTAATTTTAATACTGCGTTTTAAGGACGATGTTTTAAAAAATGTTGTCTTGTTAGCTTAAATATGTTAGTAAAAGATATGTTAAATGACTACCTACTAAGATTTCAATGTGCCAGTTGTACGTTTCTCTGTGGTTGAGGTTAAACCTACCAACTTTCACGCACTATACTATGATAATGATACCCAGAGGTGTTCGATTGGTTGCCAGGACCAACGGCTGAAATAGGCTAGAAAACTCATTATAAAGACAATTTGAATATCGGGAGGAAATACATACTGTCTCATTGCTGAGAAGTAAGATTTTTTCAATTTTAGCTTTAATTTTGGGTTGATTCTACAGGTGAGATTGGATTTAAGATACACAAAAAATATTTATGTAGGGATTGAAATTATTTACACTGCTTGTCAAGATTTACGGACCAGTAAAAATTTCTCACAACTTTAAAGATGATTTTCTCTGGAACCGCTTAACCAGTTTTGATGACTCTTTTGGTACGTCAGAATGGATACACCAAGTCTGACATACGGGGTGTCACACAAAGAAAACCGCAAGTCTCAGAGGAGCGGCAAGAGTCAAAGAGGTTCGCTTAGTTACCATACGTAAGTGGGGTATCAGAAAGAATCGGTAGAATAATGAAGAAATCGGGTATCACGGTAAGGTAAAGAGCACCAGCAAAGGTAAAGGATCTTTTGCCTAACCCAAAGGATATCACACCACTCCTGAAAAACGAAGGGGTATACAAGATATCATGTGGGTGTGGAACGTGCTATGTAGGACAGACATGACGAAGTATCGAATGTCGAGTCAAGGAGCACAGTAGAGACACCCGGCTACGCAAGATTCAACAGTCCGCTGTTGCTGAACTCTGCCACGAGTCGGGACACACAATGATTTTCGATGAAGTGAAGATGTTGGCAATTAGTGTTGGTAATTATCATCGAAGCCTGATTAGAGAAGCCATCGAAATTTACAAACATCCTAACAACATCAATCGCGAGGATGTTACTGACATTAGTAGGGTCTGGAAATCGATCCTAACGCGGTCGGGTGGAGACGCACATGGGAGCGGTAGGTCCAGATGTACGCAGTAAGGTGTAAGTACAGGTATATAAGTGAGAGTTTCTTGGTAGGTCTTCAGTATTCAATTAGCTTTGGAGGAGCGAGCACCATGGTTCTCGAAACGTCAGCATTAACAAATCTTGACACAAGCATAACCCGGAAGCAGTTTATTTTCTATTTATATTTATGTATATTAATATAAAAGATAAGAAGCCTCTATGTTTATCCTTGCTTTAATAAAAAAACATTTACATAGGGTACATGTTTCGGTTTATGTTTATGTGGTGATAATGACTATGTCAACTTTTTTTAACAAATATTTCGTTCTAAAGATATCTGGTTACTCATTAAAAAAAATGATAATAATTATGTAATTTATATTATATTATAAGTTTAACAATTGCCCCTAATTCCGACACTAAGCGTATATTTTGAACCCGAAATCCGACACCTCAGACAGTGTTCCTATATCACACTTGTTGTACATTATTCCGACAAATATAAACATTCAAGTAAATATTAAGTGATTTCAATATTGTTAAATAAGATTTATTATTAAGAAATGTTAAGCATTTATGGTTTACCATTATTAATGAACCACAGTATAAAATAAGTCCGTAGTCTTCTTCAGTCTGCCCTCTCTCCTTTATTTGTATTTTAATGTATTATAAAATTATCTGGAATTTTTAGTGTTTTTCTTGGTGTTTTTCTTGGCGTTTCTTCTGTTCCTTTATCGCTTCCCTTCTTGTTTCTAGAATGATTTTCTTTTTCAGTTTATTTGTACTTTATTTGGGTTTCATGACAGAATAATGACTTTTTTAATGGAGATGGCATGAGTTCAACTGTTTGTTTTCTCCAGTGGTTAATACCAAAACCGCTGCTCTCTGTTGCTAGAAAGATGAACGTATTGGCGGAAGTTTCCGATAATAGAGGTATAATCGGGTTCGGCGGGCTGTTTCAATTGGGGCTGTGGAATCGTTGATTTTTAGAATGTCATTCTGACATATTTACAGTGTATATTCCTTGAATATTGTGCAATCAAAATATGCAGAGAATCATTAATTTTTTAAAATGTTGTAATAGAATGTACCCTTAGTAGCAATTCATTATTAACATGGAAACAGGGGCTATAATAAAAATACATACTATATATTCCAGCAATTTATAAAATAATCACCGACGCGAAACACAAACTGATTTATACTTGAGTTATTGGCTCCGCTGAATCGATCTCCCCCATCCAACCCTCTATTCATGCGGTACAAACAGATTAGCTATATTTTCTCAAATAATATTATTTGGCAGATGGATTGCGGAATGGAAAGGGGCTTTGATAACGAAAGAGAGTATAAAAATGATCGTTGTTTGTGAAACTAGACACAAACGCAATAAGATACAAATAAATAATAAAGAAACAAAAATACAATATTTTTTAAAAGTTAATCGTTTGTCAGGGCTTGAAATTATTATAAATATCGATAAATTACCAACGATAATACATATATGGTAACGGACTAGCGGTATATAAGCGATTACTATACATACAAAATATATTGTTAATCAAGAACCGGTATTTTCATCTCCTGATTTGTCCCTGTTTGCCCAATAGGCCATAGGGCGCCCGATGGACGCACAAAATCACGCGCCGATTGAGAAGGAAAACAAAGCCATCAACGTTATCATTTTTTACGACGCCCTTAAGTAAAATTTTGCAATAAAGAAATATATCATGGTATTCTTAAAATACAAAGTTTTCCTTATTTTTGCCATCTATGCGACGCTCCCCCCTTAAGAAACAACGTATGTCCTACTCACATATAAAAATAGACTTTATATGGAGTACAATTTCGGCCCAAACTTTATAACTTGTCCACAATCGAACAAATTACTATAATAGTCAATAAAGTCAAAAATTATATTTCTGCTACGATGTGTGGATAGCCCTATTCAGATTCCAGAAGTTTTAACCGAGACAAAAAGCGAAACAAATCAGTGATATTAGCTGGAATCTCGAAGTAGCCACATTTTCTCTGAACTTTCTTGGTTCCTTCTTACTGTATATTACAATCATAACATCAGTGATTGTCGCTGATGCTGCCCCATGAGTACAGCAAATGCCGCACAAAAAACTTACCTTTATTCTTGCTTACCTGTATATGTTTCAACTAAATCTGAATCAATATAACACAACATCGTTTCTGACACATCGTGCTACAACTGGATACAAAAATCATCGGAATCATCGGTTTGACTGAAAATCAACTTTGAACATTTGATTGGGTTTTAGTGATTTGGCTCAGAGTTGAAGTTCTTTCGGTTGGAGATTTACTTCATTTGAATACTTGAGAATTTCATGTAATTGTTTTGGAGTATTTATTTAACTGAAATAAATTATGTTTCATGCAAGACACATTTTACTTTTCAAATATCATTTCTTATATTAAAATTGAACAATTTTTCCAACTTACGAGAACGACCTGCGTGTCGGCATCGAACTGTCCAATCCCAATGTTGATTTAATTTGATTTAATGTTTAATTCACACTTTAAATGTTTAAAAGTTCGCTCCTACCCATCATAATTCATGTTGGATTTTCTTCTGACGGGATGCAACAATCTTTTCAGTTATGAGAAAAAAACAACAGTTTATTTTCATAATTTATTTATTTAAAAGTCAATCACATGGCAATATTATGTACAATATTTTATACATTTGGCTATTTACAGACTCTTAAACTTAAACAATTTGTTGTGGTCAGATATATACTCAAACAACTCATACCAGTGCAGTTACACCAAAACAACACAGGCGAGCTTTTCTATTATCTGACTTGGAGGCAATTACTTGGTGGTAATTACTTAGTTAACAAACTCAAAAATCTTTCTATTAAAAATTATTCCAAAATAAGCTATATAGCATGGTATGCGCAGTTTGTAGCAGAATTATGTCCATAATATTAGAAGTATGGGCATGGGGTATCTGTTACATTCTCAAGGTGGCAATGAATTGCACTGGTATGAATTGTCTAAATAATAAATATGCATGATATTCCTGTTGAATTATATGTAGTTCGTTGCAAATCGGTAATTTCGTAATAATGGTATGCTGACGAAACAACGCAATCGATTCGCCAATAAGAACTAACAAAAATGTATAAAGCAGGTGTCCAATCCTTACCACTAAAAACTAAAAATGCATAAACGACTAAAGGAATCAACAGCCTTCTTAACACAATTCGACTAATTCGAGGTAGAAAAAATACACAATTCAATCCCTAATTGTGTAATAAAGGAGTCAACAATTTATTTAAATTCGTCTCTATATTGTTTTATCAAGGTACAATTAGGCAAAAGTTCTCTAAAAATCGGAAAAATTGTAAATAAAAAAACCAATAATAAAAAAATAAATATCAGAATTAAAACTAATAATACTTTCCATTCTACCTATAAAAGGTATACTGAATTAAAAGTTTAAATCGCTCGGTGTTATTTACGGACACGTGGTACTAAAAGTGTCTATTTTGCTCACTGCCGCTATACTGGTACCGCTCGCGCAATGCCGTTCTTGAAAAACTTTGTTGCACCATTATGGACGGTCTGAATTTCGGGTGCCGTTACTGTGACAGGTACAGGACTCGGCGGTATCTTGATCTCGATATGTTCGTCTGATATTGACTCCATACTGCATAGAGTGTCACTGGATTGCGATCTGACGTGTGGAATGATATCTGAAGTGATTTGCTCTGAAATAAAATAAAAAATAAATTGTCATATGAGGTAAAACTAAAACTAAACTAAGAGAACTCAGATATTGACAAGTATAAATATATAGTAACAAGAAATATTGTCCATCCTGTATATCCTCACATCGCCTAATATCTAAGTTTTATCTGATAAATTTGTATAGGGCAATTTAATCTTATTTTGGTCACCCTATACGCCCCTGAAGTGGCGGCTCTGTTAAGAGAACTGTTTAGAATATGTTTTATTTAAAATAAATAAATTATAACATTTAAAAATATACAGTGTGTCTCACGAGACGTTGAATTGTATAGATTATTTATGTTATTTGAAAGTGATAGAAAGTTCGTTAATTTGTTTATTTTGCACATGAAAAAGAAATTCATGACACCGAACGATTACTCAGAAAAAATGTTTGAGCCAAATGCGTAAAAAACAATATGGCGCCCATAAAAAGTTTTAAATGATTTCTTGCCAGCGAATTCATGGGCGACATAATCTGATTGTAGACAAAAAGTGCCTGTAAGATGCCGAAACAGATCCACAGAACTCAATAACCATTTAATCTCTTGTTCAAATTTCCTATTTTAAATTTGCTATTGTCTTCGATTTAGTTTGGAACAATTCTAACTGCTCTAAGTAGGCATCAAAGGAAGATTTTTATTTGTAGACGATGATTAGTCTTCTCACCTCTTTGTGATTATACTGAAAATCAGTAGTTTGGCGTTTTCGGGATGAAAAATAATTATCTGAAAAGACCCAATCATACAACCACCACAAAACGTGTAGTGTGTAGGCGTTAAAAAGGACTCAAAGGAAAATGTAGGATTTTCGGGAAAAAATGTTATGAAAATTATAGAGATTAAATTTTGCTGTAGAACAGGTTTCATGTATTTTTGAGGAAATATGTATGTTTTGATTTTGTTAAAAGAAGTCATGGTTTGTGTATAAATCATTAGATATGTAAATTACTGGTTGACTTATGACCTTATCGACATTTTTTAATGGCAACCTCATGCTTTTGTTACTGATTTGGGTAGATCTTGGTCTTATTAGAAGTGAACACATTTTATGCTCTTATATTAGAACTTTTTTTGAGTAAAAGACTTTTTTGAATTGAAACATGTAAAAACTTGATAATTCTGAGTAACATGAATTTTGTGAATGGAATATAAAAATTACTTTTAGAAAGAATTATGTGCCCTGACTACAAATGCGCTCTAAAACAAATGCCTCTCAAGTGCCTCAAAAAACGTGTTGGCAAAATGTCAAAAGAGCGTGGTTTTGGAAATTTTTACAACTATATAGTAGCTGAACCAAATGTTCTTGACGTTTCAGAACTGTCTCATGCTTAATCTTAAACTTTGTACCTGTAAGACTGAAAGATTGTTTACAAACGTTTTCACAATCGCATTTACAACGATTATTTTAGTGGCGCGCCAGTGGTTCCGTTAAAGAATAATACAACAACGTAATACTCTGACGTGCTATGCAATATTCATTTATAGATTTCTATTCAGCGCAAAGGAGTCTATCAAAAACGTATATTTGTTTCCATTCACAAACAACAGTTTTCTTTTAATTGTCTATTCTCCAACATTTTCTGATATAAGGTCATACAATTTGTATGCTAAGTTGAAGACAATTACGAGATCTATTATAACCAGTGAAAAATATGGCGTTGTCATTCAAAAAGTGTCGTTGTCATCATAAGTTCCAAAGAATTGAAGTATAAACATAAAAAAAAAATCTGATGTGGCCAGGCACATGACTTTATCATACAATATATAAAATTAATAGTTTAGCTGCATGAGGATCTATATGACTGAGATAAATCGTGTCTGCATTAAAATTAAACTCTTTAGCCAGGATTTGACAGATATTTTGAGTCAATAGTATCAATCGAAGGTATTGTCAAAGCATCAGCTTTAGACACTACCTACTGTCATCAGAATATTAGTTGTCGGAATAGCACAACGAGCGGTGATGCGGCGCGTCACCGATGACGGAGCGTCGTCGTCGCATGTGAGCAATTCGCGCTATGTAGTTTTGCGCAGGAGTGACATCAACGTTTTTTGTGTTGCTTTTTGAGAAATACGTATTTTAAAAAAAAATTCAAAAATGGTTATATTTCGGTATAGAAAATGTTAGGTTGATACCACTTCTACGAAACGTCCAAGTTTAAAAAGCTAATTCAAGTTCTGACAGATTTATATTCGTTCATGACACTGTAGATGACGTTCCATAGCGGTTCTCCGAGTGTGACAGCGTGGTGCCAGCCATAGACATTTCTGTGGTGACAGCACAAAAAAACTATTTGTCAAAATCCTGGCGACTATTTAGTTTCATATCAATGCAGATGCGACCGATCTCGATCAAATAGAATTTGCTCTTGCAGCTAAACTATTAATTTTACCAAAAAATGTCATAGGCATAAATTATTCAAAATTTCCTCTGCTTTAATTTATTATTTAACTATTTTGACGAAATTACAGAAATGGCGGCTCATCTGCAAAATCCTTGAAAAAGGCTTAGAATAAACTACCAGTTCCTTTGGACCCTTTTGAACCAAAAGCTTTTCAGCTCTAAGTTTGGTCATAGAACTTCTAAATATGAATTTTCGTCCCGACACCTTTAGTAGTTTCTCCGGAATCGTCGTCACAAAAATCTGGTACACACATACGCACACACACACACACACACATACACACACACAGACATTTTTTTGTACCTTGGTCAAAAATGTTCAGGGGACCCAAAAAGACCTATTTCCGCTAAAATCTCAATTTTTTTTTTCGGCATGATTACAATACTTTAGCATACTGCGTATGATAAAGTAATTATAAAGCTATGTAAAAATTCTCAGGTCCAAGGATTTTTTAAATATTTCGTTTCAAACCGTTTTAACAGGACGTAAAACTCAACAGAATTTATGAAGTAATTTGGCACAGTACAGTTTATATAAGATCTATTCCAACACAGAGGAAACACCGTTCAGATGTGTTCGCGCTACTTTTTATCATGTTGTTGTCGGTCGTAGCATAACTCCGTCACAAAACACAATACCTGAACGGTGCTTTCTTTGTGTTGGAACACACCTAATGTTTAATCCTTTTGCTGAGACGGTCGTTTGTTTGTTGATTGCTTGTAAGGCGTCATGTGATTATTCTGATCTTATTTGTACGTGAAGTGGGAGGAAACTCGTCTGAACCAGTTGGCGAAAGAAATTATATTACAGTGCTGCCTCTCAACTGCATTTTGCAACATTTTGCATTTTGTAATAGATATAAATAGACAGAATTGTGTCTTGTTTAGCTGTTTGTTTGAAAGCTAAACAAAGCTTCAAAGTTTGTCACTAAACAAAGTGACAAACATCATCGATTGAGCCTGCGTTTTTATAGATTTTGTGATCAAACATGATTTTTTTGAACCCATAATAAATAGTTGAGTTAAAAGTATTTATTATAGAAAAAATCTTTTTTGGGATTTTCTCTAATATTTGAGACTCACGCATCATTATTTTTGACAAGAACGGATATTATTAATCAATTCTTACCTATGCCATCCATACTTAGCGCCGCTCGGTGCTCATCCAGCTTCTGAGAACTACAAAGTGGAGTGTCAACTTCAGTGGTATTGTTGAAAAGAGCATAATCAACTTCGTATTCGCCAGTCTCCTTCTTGAATGTGATCAAGCTCTGGAACCTATGTCCCCAGAGAACTTCTGAAGGAAGATAACTAGACCTGGCTTGGGTCGTCATCCCAGTTGATTCTATCACACCTTCTGCAAATGGATAAAGCATGATTAGATATTGCAACAGGACACCAGTTTTTCCCTTACCTAAAATCACTACGATCTCAAATCTCTCCCTCAGCAGGTCAGTTGCTGACAATGTGTATAGTGGAGAGTTTCTGTCGATCTTGTGGACTATGGTGGTTGGCCATATGAAGAAAATCTTATCCTCTTCGCCATCACCGCCAACCTATAACCGTCGAGAATACATAAAATAACAATTACGTGTTTTTACATAATTTTGGTTGGCAAAGCTATACTTCATGTATCAAACCAAATTTGAATATTTTGTTGATTGGCCAGTTTTGCTTGTCTAGTCAAAGTTTTCGGAACTTATGAGGAAGGAATCTTTTCAATCATTAAGACATGTATAACTCATTAGGACCATTATTGCTCAAACCAATAGTTTTTTTACTTACTAACCAATCGAACTACCAAATGTTGGTTGTATCATGTTAATTACACTGGCCGACAATTGTTTGGTGCACACTAGTGCTGAGTGCGTACATTAAAGTGGAGTAACTGCTTTATTTTACACAATGCGTCATTTCAGATGGCTGACTTAGTTTGATGAACCAATCAATACCCGTCATTCTTCATACTCAATCTTTCAACCTAACATTCTAAAGTCTGAACATGATGGCTCGCGTTGGTCAGACTAATACATAGTATATTTTCTCTTATTTGATTTTTCTCTATTTTTACAATTGGCGGATCAGGAATTTTTCAGCTTCGTAAGTGGACACGGCCCTCGACCTTTTTACTTTTGTGAAGACCATCAATTTCAATGCTTAAGAATTTGTAATACTAGCGATCAAGATGGTTTCTGTGAACTTATTCATCGAATGTAATAAATATTTTACGATTTTCCTAAGAAATTGGACCAGTGGAAAGACTTGGATACGGAAGGGTGGGGCAGATTTTGACTTTTTTCAGTAGCGATTTTGTCAACTTTTTGATAGTTAAGACTGTTGGTTTAGTCGTTAGTTATGAATGTTGTCTCTAAAGTCTTAACATGAAATGACCATGGTACATTTTGACAGAGGTAAGGTACAGTTGGACAATTAAAAGTAACTTCATTAAAGCCTTTTTTTGTAGAAATTTATTATAAAAGTATCTACGGATGATACTTATTCAAAAGTATAAAGAATTATCAGTATTAATATACTCTTAAATAAAGCGGTAAGCGGTCTATCTGTCTGTTCAGGTTCCCTAACGAAGAGGGTTGACCGCAGTCTCGGGACCCCTATACCGTATGACTCTCCATCGTATGCGAATTCATTCTTCGCTCTCCCCTCCTGTCCAAGCAACCCAGTCACAACCTCTTCCGGTGAGCTGTGACAAAAATCAAAACCTGTTACGAAGAACTCTGCGAATAAAACGCAATCTGACCGACGAACAATGACAAATACATCATCTGGGTCGCTGATGGTTATTGAATGTATTATGATATAAACAAATACATAGGCGGACTTTTTAAAGGCTCTGGTCCAGCGAACCAAGTCGGATACGTCAAATATATTACTACACAACAGGAAGTTCACGTGACGTCAATTTGACGCATACCACTTGGTCAACCGGATCAGATTCTTTAAAAAGTCCGCTCGTGTATGGTCGGTTATCAGAATACATAGTCCAAATCTGCCCCACCTCATTTGTCCAAATCTTCCCCACGTGTGGAATATAAATAAATCCGTTAATATAAAATTTACTAATACAGTGCATGCCGCTTATTGTAATCACGGTTAATGTTATCAATCGGTTATTGTTATCACTTTTTCAAAAACTGGCCGGCCGTATATTACCACATTGGAAAAACACCGCTTATTGGAATCATCACAACGGATTATGTTATCACTTTTTCTTGCGTTGAGCATCGAATAAGCAAAATAATAAACGCGCGGCGAAGAACCGGGGCGGTAAAATCAAATAAGCTGTGGTTGTTTTTGTGGATCGACGGGTCATTCGTTTTGGCAATAATATTTTTACCGGCTAACACTTCTTCTTTAATACAGCCGTGTGATCAAGGCATTACCTACAAGCATATAATCGCAAAAAAATGCGTGCTAGAATTTTGGAAAATATGGATGTTGGGAATGGTTTGAGCGCTAATGAATTAGCAAAGAAAAGAAACCTACTTCATGCATTACACCTTATATTGCCATGTCGTGGGAGCAAGTCCAGCACAACTAATAAAAATTGTTTTAGATACGGTGGCTTCTTGGCAGAAGATATTGCAGAAGATTACTTATCTATCTGACATGACTGCAGACGAGTTTGAAGAGTGGTTGGCAATTGACGATAACGTAACTACCGCGGAGCGTCCTACAGAAGATAAAATTAGTGAATCTGTAGAGAGAAGTCCGGAATGGTTTAAAGTTTTAGGTTGTGGTGTCCAGCATCGATCGTAAAATTTTCATCAGCTTTACGGGTACGAACTCTACATAACCGCACTTTTTCGCAACCACCTGAGACAGGAATAAAACCACCTGAGGAATATTTCTAATTTTGTTTGTGTACCTACAATCTACATACCTCAACTAAAAAGCATCAATGTTGATTTTATTTTATGAATAATATATATGTAATATTAACTTTCTTATCAAAGATTTTTTTTTCGAATGTTTTTCTTCGGCTATTGTTATCAATCGGTTATTGTTATCAAGAACTCCGAGTCCCGATGTGATCACATTAAGCGGCGAGCACTGTATTAAAGAAGCTTACTGGATGGGTTATGTTAATCCAGGCACCATGTTTTCTGCGTAACAAAAAACATTTACATCTGAAGCAATAGAATCTTATAAACAAGACCGAGCCATATTTGCATTTATGTTCAAATATCTTCTTTGTTTATTTTTGCTTAATTTTTATTAGGATTTCTCAACTGTTTCTTATGACTCCACCACAAGGAATCCAAAGCTAGACTGTTTATACAAGTAACTAGCTTCATAAACCAAATGGAGAGGAACATTTTGATTGTCTAAATGTGCCCCACGTCCAAATGTGCCGCACTCTACCCTACCTGTTTTTATTACAATTATGTTCATACATAGATAAAAAGGTATACGATTAAAGTTACCAACATCTAGTCGGCCAGTGTTAATGTAAAATAATATTAATTATTGTAATAAAGAAAAAAATAAGCCAAAGCTAAAATATGTACGTCAGATAATCTAGTATACAGTGAAGACACACATAAATGGACCTACTTACACGTATAATGGATCTAAATTTGTATTTCTCAAAACAAAGTCCATTGCCACAGTCAGAATTTTCATTTAACATTTGACAACAAATAATACACAGATTATATTATAATTCTATAATAATAATGATGACCCATAGTTAAACGATTAAATAAGAACAAACGATAAAAACAAAAAATATAATATAATTGATTTGTTTCGTTACGACATTTTACACTTAATTGTGATACTTTACTCTTGAGAAAATTTACCAATTTCTTGTTTTGCAACCATTATATCCATTATAGGTATAGATAGGTTCATCTGGGACACACTGTATACACATAACATAACACTTATAAAGCAGGATATCCGAAATTTAGTGTGGATTTCATTCTGATGAAATATCCAACCGGAACAAAAAGAACAACACCAAATTAAAATCCAGCACTCAATTTCGGACAACCAACGTAAAACTCCAGCAAATAACACTCAACGTATGAAATAATGACATACCAACCAACCAACCTTCAGTTCAGTTTGGAAGAAGGGCAGGTTCTCCCCTTCTTTGGTCACCTTATGCCTAATAAGTTGCGCTCGGACGTGAGCTTCGATGATATGGCTCTTCCTCATGTCGCCAACTCTAAACATGAGGCACGGTACGCCGTCTCTATGGCATATGACCGCGTTTCTGGAGAAGAGCAATGTTTGCGTGCGTTTCTTAGGTCTCGAGATCTTCGCGAAGACTACACCGACCATGAAGGCTTGCGTCACCACCCCGCTTATGCTTTGGGCGCACATCACAAAGATGGCTTCTGGGCATTCTTCCGTAGTACTTCTCCCACCGTAGCCGATGGTGTGCTGGGTCTCCACGCTGAAGAGGAAGCACGATGTGAAGCCTTTGATGTTGCTAACGCACGGCGACCAAGTTGCGTTCGCCTGTAACAAAATGATGATTGTGAATAGAAACTTAAGATTTCTTTTGGTTAAGTTAATTGTATAGTTCGCAGTTTGGAGTAGCAATAAACCATTAATGATAAAACAGAACTGCAAACATCACAATATACAGAAAATCAGTATTGCTGTTTTTAACTAACCAGCAATGTAGTTGTAAAGACGTTTCTGTCTTGAAAGCCACAAAAATTTAATTTATTAGTCGTAGATAACACGTCGTATTTGACTCGCACATAACGGATATAAATGGCTCGCATGTTTATAACTGAGTATATCTCTAATTTTATTTACTCGTCAAATAATATACGATAATAGGGATAATAGTTTGAAAATCAATTATTATAATCAGAGCAAAGTGTCAGGAAATCTTTAACTTTGACGCAAAATACCTTAAACGAAAAAAATACGACCTTCAAATGCAGATAGAACGTATTGTTTTAGGAGGGCAGTGTAGGTTTTATAATCAACGTTAAAGAAAAAGAAAAATACTAATGCGAATTAAGAATCACATTGAGATATGAAAAGAAATTGCTACCCATCAACACGTACAAGAACTAAATTACGCCACTACCGTCGTAGTTTGTAATCTCCCCGTCTGGAAAATAAAATTAAATTGGATACCGGAGAATCATGAATCATTAAACCCCAATTTACAGCAGAAAGAATTCCGGAAGTAACTCCACTACAATTTCAACCTGAAATTACTGAATTATATAATATAATGAAAGGACATAATTAATCTGAGACATCAGCAACATGTAACAAACAAATTGGTGTTCTAACTTCAGTGATCGAGAACTGGTACATTCAACATGGTGTGGCCGTTGCCGTCAGTTACATACACAACCAAACACGGAAATTCGTAAGAAACCACAAAAAAATGGCAACGGCACGCGGTGTTCCCAAGCGGTCACCCATCCAAGTACTGACCGCGCCCGATGTTGCTTAACTTCAGTGATCGGACGAGAACTGGTATATTCAACATGGTGTGGTCGTTGCCGTTAGTTATATATATTATACACAACCAAGGCTGATAAACGCCGATATTCGTAAGAAACTACAAAAAAAGATGACAACGGCACGCGGTGTTCCCAAGCGGTCACCCATCCAAGTACTGACCGCGCCCGATGTTGTTTAACTTCAGTGATCGGACGAGAACTGGTATATTCAACATGGTGTGGCCGTTGCCGTCAGTTATTTACAAAACCAAGGCTGATAAACGCGGAAGTTCGTAAGAAACTACAAAAAAGATGGCAACGGCACGCGGTGTTCCCAAGCGGTCACCCATCCAAGTACTGACCGCGCCCGATGTTGCTTAACTTCAGTGATCGGACGAGAACTGGTATATTCAACATGGTGTGGCCGTTGCCGTCAGTTATTTACAAAACCAAGGCTGATAAACGCGGAAGTTCGTAAGAAACTACAAAAAAGATGGCAACGGCACGCGGTGTTCCCAAGCGGTCACCCATCCAAGTACTGACCGCGCCCGATGTTGCTTAACTTCAGTGATCGGACGAGAACTGGTATATTCAACATGGTGTGGCCGTTGCCGTTAGTTATTTACACAACCAAGGCAGATAAACGCGGAAATTAGTAGGAAATTACAAAAAAAATATGACAACGGCACGCGGTGTTCCCAAGCGGTCACCCATCCAAGTACTGACCGCGCCCGATGTTGCTTAACTTCAGTGATCGGACGAGAACTGGTATATTCAACATGGTGTGGCCGTTGCCGTTAGTTATTTACACAACCAAGGCAGATAAACGCGGAAATTAGTAGGAAATTACAAAAAAATATGACAACGGCACGCGGTGTTCCCAAGCGGTCACCCATCCAAGTACCTACTGACCGCGCCCGATGTTGCTTAACTTCAGTGATCGGACGAGAACTGGTATATTCAACATGGTGTGGCCGTTGCCGTCAGTTATTTACACAACCAAGGCTGATAAACGCGGAAATTCGTAAGAAACTACAAAAAATATGGCAACGGCACGCGGTGTTCCCAAGCGGTCACCCATCCAAGTACTGACCGCGCCCGATGTTGCTTAACTTCAGTGATCGGACTAGAACTGGTATATTCAACATGGTGTGGCCGTTGCCGTCAGTTATTTACACAACCAAGGCTGATAAACGCGGAAATTTGTAAGAAACTACAAAAGAGATGGCAACAGCACGCGGTGTTCCCAAGCGGTCACCCATCCAAGTACTGACCGCGCCCGATGTTGCTTAACTTCAGTGATCGGACGAGAACTGGTATATTCAACATGGTGTGGCCGTTGCCGTCGGTTGTATACACAACCAAGGCTGATAAGCGCGGAAATTCGTAAGAAACTACAAAAAATATGGCAACGGCACGCGGTGTTCCCAAGCGGTCACCCATCCAAGTACTGACCGCGCCCGATGTTGCTTAACTTCAGTGATCGGACTAGAACTGGTATATTCAACATGGTGTGGCCGTTGCCGTCAGTTATTTACTCAACCAAGGCTGATAAACGCGGAAATTCGTAAGAAACTACAAAAAAGATGGCAACGGCACGCGGTGTTCCCAAGCGGTCACCCATCCAAGTACTGACCGCGCCCGATGTTGCTTAACTTCAGTGATCGGACGAGAACTGGTACATTCAACATGGTGTGGCCGTTGCCGTCAGTTATTTACACAACCAAGGCTGATAAACGCGGAAATTCGTAAGAAACTACAAAAAATATGGCAACGGCACGCGGTGTTCCCAAGCGGTCACCCATCCAAGTACTGACCGCGCCCGATGTTGCTTAACTTCAGTGATCGGACTAGAACTGGTATATTCAACATGGTGTGGCCGTTGCCGTCAGTTATTTACACAACCAAGGCTGATAAACGCGGAAAGTCATAAGAAATACAAAAAAAGATGGCAACGGCACGCGGTGTTCCCAAGCGGTCACCCATCCAAGTACTGACCGCGCCCGATGTTGCTTAACTTCAGTGATCGGACGAGAACTGGTATACTCAACATGGTGTGGCCGTTGCCGTCAGTTATTTACACAACCAAGGCCGATAAACGCGGAAATTCGTATGAAACTACAAAAAAGATGGCAACGGCACGCGGTGTTCCCAAGCGGTCACCCATCCAAGTACTGACCGCGCCCGATGTTGCTTAACTTCAGTGATCGGACGAGAACTGGTACATTCAACATGGTGTGGCCGTTGCCGTCAGTTATTTACACAACCAAGGCTGATAAACGCGGAAATTCGTAAGAAACTACAAAAAATATGGCAACGGCACGCGGTGTTCCCAAGCGGTCACCCATCCAAGTACTGACCGCGCCCGATGTTGCTTAACTTCAGTGATCGGACGAGAACTGGTATACTCAACATGGTGTGGCCGTTGCCGTCAGTTATTTACACAACCAAGGCCGATAAACGCGGAAATTCGTATGAAACTACAAAAAAGATGGCAACGGCACGCGGTGTTCCCAAGCGGTCACCCATCCAAGTACTGACCGCGCCCGATGTTGCTTAACTTCAGTGATCGGACGAGAACTGGTATATTCAACATGGTGTGGCCGTTGCCGTCAGTTATTTACACAACCAAGGCTGATAAACGCGGAAATTCATAAGAAATACAAAAAAAGATGGCAACGGCACGCGGTGTTCCCAAGCGGTCACCCATCCAAGTACTGACCGCGCCCGATGTTGCTTAACTTCAGTGATCGGACGAGAACTGGTATACTCAACATGGTGTGGCCGTTGCCGTCAGTTATTTACACAACCAAGGCCGATAAACGCGGAAATTCGTATGAAACTACAAAAAAGATGGCAACGGCACGCGGTGTTCCCAAGCGGTCACCCATCCAAGTACTGACCGCGCCCGATGTTGCTTAACTTCAGTGATCGGACGAGAACTGGTATATTCAACATGGTGTGGCCGTTGCCGTCAGTTATTTACACAACCAAGGCTGATAAACGCGGAAATTCGTAAGAAACTACAAAAAATATGGCAACGGCACGCGGTGTTCCCAAGCGGTCACCCATCCAAGTACTGACCGCGCCCGATGTTGCTTAACTTCAGTGATCGGACGAGAACTGGTATATTCAACATGGTATGGCCGTTGCCGTCAGTTATATACACAACCAATGCTGATAAACGCGGAAATTTGTAAGAAACTACAAAAAAGATGGCAACGGCACGCGGTGTTCCCAAGCGGTCACCCATCCAAGTACTGACCGCGCCCGATGTTGCTTAACTTCAGTGATCGGACGAGAACTGGTATATTCAACATGGTGTGGCCGTTGCCGTCAGTTATTTACACAACCAAGGCTGATAAACGCGGAAATTCATAAGAAATACAAAAAAAGATGGCAACGGCACGCGGTGTTCCCAAGCGGTCACCCATCCAAGTACTGACCGCGCCCGATGTTGCTTAACTTCAGTGATCGGACGAGAACTGGTATACTCAACATGGTGTGGCCGTTGCCGTCAGTTATTTACACAACCAAGGCCGATAAACGCGGAAATTCGTATGAAACTACAAAAAAGATGGCAACGGCACGCGGTGTTCCCAAGCGGTCACCCATCCAAGTACTGACCGCGCCCGATGTTGCTTAACTTCAGTGATCGGACGAGAACTGGTACATTCAACATGGTGTGGCCGTTGCCGTCAGTTATTTACACAACCAAGGCTGATAAACGCGGAAATTCGTAAGAAACTACAAAAAATATGGCAACGGCACGCGGTGTTCCCAAGCGGTCACCCATCCAAGTACTGACCGCGCCCGATGTTGCTTAACTTCAGTGATCGGACTAGAACTGGTATATTCAACATGGTGTGGCCGTTGCCGTCAGTTATTTACACAACCAAGGCTGATAAACGCGGAAAGTCATAAGAAATACAAAAAAAGATGGCAACGGCACGCGGTGTTCCCAAGCGGTCACCCATCCAAGTACTGACCGCGCCCGATGTTGCTTAACTTCAGTGATCGGACGAGAACTGGTATACTCAACATGGTGTGGCCGTTGCCGTCAGTTATTTACACAACCAAGGCCGATAAACGCGGAAATTCGTATGAAACTACAAAAAAGATGGCAACGGCACGCGGTGTTCCCAAGCGGTCACCCATCCAAGTACTGACCGCGCCCGATGTTGCTTAACTTCAGTGATCGGACGAGAACTGGTACATTCAACATGGTGTGGCCGTTGCCGTCAGTTATTTACACAACCAAGGCTGATAAACGCGGAAATTCGTAAGAAACTACAAAAAATATGGCAACGGCACGCGGTGTTCCCAAGCGGTCACCCATCCAAGTACTGACCGCGCCCGATGTTGCTTAACTTCAGTGATCGGACGAGAACTGGTATACTCAACATGGTGTGGCCGTTGCCGTCAGTTATTTACACAACCAAGGCCGATAAACGCGGAAATTCGTATGAAACTACAAAAAAGATGGCAACGGCACGCGGTGTTCCCAAGCGGTCACCCATCCAAGTACTGACCGCGCCCGATGTTGCTTAACTTCAGTGATCGGACGAGAACTGGTATATTCAACATGGTGTGGCCGTTGCCGTCAGTTATTTACACAACCAAGGCTGATAAACGCGGAAATTCATAAGAAATACAAAAAAAGATGGCAACGGCACGCGGTGTTCCCAAGCGGTCACCCATCCAAGTACTGACCGCGCCCGATGTTGATTAACTTCAGTGATCGGACGAGAACTGGTATACTCAACATGGTGTGGCCGTTGCCGTCAGTTATTTACACAACCAAGGCCGATAAACGCGGAAATTCGTATGAAACTACAAAAAAGATGGCAACGGCACGCGGTGTTCCCAAGCGGTCACCCATCCAAGTACTGACCGCGCCCGATGTTGCTTAACTTCAGTGATCGGACGAGAACTGGTATATTCAACATGGTGTGGCCGTTGCCGTCAGTTATTTACACAACCAAGGCTGATAAACGCGGAAATTCGTAAGAAACTACAAAAAATATGGCAACGGCACGCGGTGTTCCCAAGCGGTCACCCATCCAAGTACTGACCGCGCCCGATGTTGCTTAACTTCAGTGATCGGACGAGAACTGGTATATTCAACATGGTGTGGCCGTTGCCGTTAGTTATTTACACAACCAAGGCAGATAAACGCGGAAATTAGTAGGAAATTACAAAAAAATATGACAACGGCACGCGGTGTTCCCAAGCGGTCACCCATCCAAGTACTGACCGCGCCCGATGTTGCTTAACTTCAGTGATCGGACGAGAACTGGTATATTCAACATGGTGTGGCCGTTGCCGTCAGTTATTTACACAACCAAGGCTGATAAACGCGGAAATTCGTAAGAAACTACAAAAAAGATGGCAACGGCACGCGGTGTTCCCAAGCGGTCACCCATCCAAGTACTGACCGCGCCCGATGTTGCTTAACTTCAGTGATCGGACTAGAACTGGTATATTCAACATGGTGTGGCCGTTGCCGTCAGTTATTTACACAACCAAGGCTGATAAACGCGGAAATTCGTAAGAAACTACAAAAAAGATGGCAACGGCACGCGGTGTTCCCAAGCGGTCACCCATCCAAGTACTGACCGCGCCCGATGTTGCTTAACTTCAGTGATCGGACGAGAACTGGTATATTCAACATGGTGTGGCCGTTGCCGTCAGTTATATACACAACCAAGGCTGGATAAGCGCGAAAATTCGTCGAAAAAAAAAATACAAAAGAAAGTGGCAATATCATAAAAATAGTATGTAATGGTGTTTCTGATCAAATAACATTACGAATAGGAGCCCCTTAAAAGAAAGAATTTTTGGAAAATTAACAAGCAATCTACCCTGTATTTTACAATACTATGTTATAAATTGTGATATTGTTAAAGGTGCTTATAATCTTATAATCGTAAGTATTTATCATTAATTTTTCAGATATGTGTTATTCTTCAGAAAAATGGATGATTATAGCAAAATTGCAAGATTCAAATTTAAAAATTTTATGTGGTAGTTCAGAAAATATGAATTTGCGATAATAGTAAAGTATATAGTTTTCATAATTACCGTAATGGAATATTAAGAAAGGTTGTTATTATATTCAAATTTTCTGAAAAACCTGTCTGGTTCACTACTATTTGGGGAATGATTTGATCAAATATATGTAATTTTCTTCTCTAATCAACATTTAATTGGCAAATTGTATGTTGATTACTTGAGTAGGGACAAACGGTGTTGGACAACTCGTGCCACTTTACTTCGAAAGTTAGTTTTACCCATTCGTTTTTTTTTTCTGTTAGAATACATGCAGCTACAAATGGTATTTGTAAATAATTGATGATTATTTAAATTACCACACAATGATTCTAAACGAAAATCTATTCAAAACTTGATTTTTTTTCCTCTTAAATTTGCATGTCTTCATTATACACACCAGACAATTTTTCTTGTATCTTGTGGTTGGAAACCTGAAATATTTGTTAATAGATTTGCTTTGTTTGCCAAAAGTTCAATGGGTTTAGTTTTTGTGTTAGAGCTCATATGTTTATTTAGAATAGCTGTCAAATAAAGAAACCCCCAATCTTAAAAATCGGCCAACGGCGGGGCAATAACTTCAAACGCAAGGACGTATTTCTGGGCATAATTGATTTCATGAGAGCGCTGTATATCAAAAATTTTATGTTTAGCAAGTGTTATGAGAAATAAAGGAGCAGTTATTTTGGGATGCGATTGACGTCAATGTAAATACATAAGAAGTGATCCTTAAACTTGAATGCATATTGCACCATTTGAATTGAGTTGTACGATATGTAAATAGATTTAGGAAATGATCTCGTAATATCAAATTACACTACTTAAGGAAAAACTTAAAGTACTGGTGTACTTTAAAGTTGTAAAAACTCTTATTTTTTAGATTTTCAAATAAAACTATCGTAACAAAACTCTTCCTTACACGTAACACATACTGATTTTGGAACAATTTGAATAGAATTAATCGATCACTACGTTAAAGTGATCGATTAAACATTCCAACAAAATCTAACATATTGTGACCGACCAATTTTAAATTACAAGAAATGGAATTGGTTTTTACAAATTCATGGACAAATTCATTCAAGTTATTTTAAATCCAATCTCACTACTCGATACAAACCCAGTGACAAGGATTTTTGTTACACTCCATGCGCATCAAACTACAACAATTTGCGTCTGTCAAAAGTAACTTCTAAAAAACGCGAATACTATGTGTTCATCCGTTATAATTCCCAACATTCACTCCAAATCATGCAATAAACCTACACTGGGAAAGCTCTATAGTAAAAAATTATTATAGCCCAAACGAATTTTAATATCTATGAAAGTGTATGTTAGAAACACATATTCGATTTAATAAATGGTAAAACATAGTATCATTTGAATTTGAAATATTATAATTTTGTATCTTAACGTTTATGAAACATTATTATAGCATTCAATAGAAACACTAAATTCCTGAAACTAAAATACGAGTATTTAAATTTTATAGAGATACATTTGAAAAATTAAGATACACTTTTATTGACTTCACAATAAAATTCTTTAGAATACTGTGTGTGCGAAGTGTGCGGTGCACACAGGCGCCGTGATAAAACGCCTCCTAAGGCTGGATTTTTCAATGCCAGTTTAAATCGCGTACTGATTTCAATTATACAAAATCCTGGCAAACTGGCATTAAAAGCCTCACCCTAAAGATCTTAAAAATAACTGTGAGATATGTGTTTATATTAAAACTAATGATGATGATTAAACAGTGATGATTTTCCCAAATGCAGACTTGCATTAACTTTACCTGTTTTAACTTCAAGATTTGCAGTAGTAAAAAATACGTGCTAAATTAAATAGACTTAAAAATATCTATATTACCAGAAAAATTGAATAGTTTCGCAATTATTTCCACTACTTGAAGAATTTGCAAAAAATAAAGCTAGGAGAGTTCCTTTCAATTAAATATACAGTATGTCTCCTTGGAATGAGGTACAAACAGAGAACACATGTTTATTGTGATTTCAAAATTTCAAACCCCCAACCTCATAAAGTTTCCAATTTACTGTAGTTAAAAAATAATTCCAGTTTTTATGAAAATATTTAGCTGGCTGCATTATTTTTCATACGTGTGTCATTAATAACAATACTCAAAATTAGATTCAAAGTACTTGAAGAAAACTGCCATCAATACGTTTTAATCACATAGCCAACTGTTCACTTGATATTTTCAATTTAAACATAAATATGAAAATCTATGAGAAAAATATTCTAAATTCTCTTGTTTTTTAAACAACTGTACTCCGAAGTTAAAATAATTCCATGAAATAAAACCTCATGTAATTGTACTAAAGATTTTAAGGGGTTCTAAGGGATTTTAGGGGGACTATTGTGAAAAATGGTGGAGACGTTTCATTGTAATGGTATGTGCCGTTATGCACAAAAACAAACAGAAACGCTAAAACCTGTCTTGACGAGCTACGGTTGAGAGCGGATTTGCATTAAGCACAAAATAGGTTTAAAATAGGTTATTTTTCTGGAGAGATAATTGATAATTGGGATAATATGAAATATGAATGATAGTATGAGTAATATTGATAATGTGAATGGAAAGTGGGTTATTTGAAAGTGTTTTAATAGCCTTTTTTGCTATGAATGAAAATCTGAATCTAAAGATGCCTATGACTTTGTTTTTTTTTGCATATTTGGTTTTTGTGTGTGAGCACATAAATCACGTCAAAGGAAATCTGATTTTCAACATTAAGAAGTCAACAAATTTTCCGACAGTTTACATTCATAGTAATTTTAAATTTTTAAATCGCGTGTTCGGTTGCCATACGAGAGACGGAAAAATATACTGAAAAAACTTCATATAAAATTGTTAAAATGTTGATAACGGTAATACTTAGAATTAGGATGAAGCAGGAAATCGTTTCTAAATTATCTCTTCTATCGCCACTTGAAGTCGTTACATCAAACTACCAAATACCTTATTCACAGCAATTTTAAATTTACAATTGCATTATATTTTCGTTAAATTGTAAATATCACAAAAATAGTAACATTCCGTGTATGACAAACTAGATGTTAATTGGAGCGAAATAAAGCGTTATTGCAGCCAACCCAATTAAAAAATCGATGACAGCCATTTGAAAAAACATCAAAATTTACTAAGTTCAATGAACATCCTGTATAGTGTATCTAATATCTTTGGATACTATCACCTAAGACCGTCAAAAATGTCGTTTTTACAGTTTTTAAAAAGATCCTGCTACAGGCATATTTTTGAAAAACAGTTGAATATCTACACTGAAACTATTAACGCTGTGACTTAGCAACATACCTGGTTGGATAAACAAATTTAGTAGTATTCATAATATAATAAAATATACAGGGCGTTTCATTAATTAAAAAATCGCCATACTTTCCGTCACACCTAAATGCAACACCCTGTATAAATGAATATAATTTTACGTTGTAGAAAATACCAAGTGTCCAAAAATGGACGCTGGACCTCAGGAGAATATAACATGATCTGGGTCAAGTTAATGAAACTCTATCGTAAACAATGGTAAAACCGATAAAACAGCGTAAACATTAAACGATTCTTATATTGTTATTACATTCATACATGGTGTTATCTATCCATAATAATCCTACCATATTTTCTGGAATTAAATCTCCATGAGTATACGCTATCAACCACCATAGCACAGCGAAACAAAGCCAGGAGAGCAGGAAGTTCATAGCGAACACCAGTAACGTCCATCTCCATTGAGCGTCAACTAATGTCGTGAAGATGTCTTGTAGGTACTTCCTCCGTCTTTTGGCAACGTTACCTTGGACCACATTGCAGTCTCCATGTTTGAAGACGACTCGTTTCCGTATTCTCCTAGCATTGAATCTCGATTGCCTATATCTGCAATAAAGAATAATTTTAGTACCACGTCTCTTGACTATTGTAGTATTAGTAGTCATGTTAAGTGTATAAATTGTGACTAACCCAACACTAAGACAATCGATGCCTTACATGACAATTTAAGCTTAGTAAACAGTGACAGAAACATCATGTTGACAACGCGGGGCCTCTATTTCTTTTTGGAGAACGAAAATAAGTTGTTGATCCGTAATTAAACTATTGAGCAAGCGTCGCCAACTCTTTTTATAAGTTCTTTTCGGTTGTCGCATAATTAATTTAAGTAACAGCTGAGGACTTTTGCGCAATTGGCATTGGTGCTATTTCAAAAACAAAATCGGGGGTTTCCACGTCGGTTTATTGTAATGTCGCATTAATACATTTCGTTTTGGCGATAAATACCGTTGATATAATTGTTCTGCAATTCGTTTGGTGTCGTCTTAGATAAATTGCCGGTTTATTGTTCCAAATGGTGATGACGCGGGTGCTTTGTCCGTGGTTATTTTTGTATGCGAGTAGGTTATTTCGCAGTTGTAAAATTAGAATGAAAATAGAAAAGGGGGAAAATGGTAAATGCTGGTCACGGCAAATCTGCATACATTAATATGTAAAGCGCAAATAATCCGTGTTACCTGTTCTGGTTTCCTTTGAAATATATTGTGTAGTGAACAAGATAATTTAGTTGGTTTTACATGACGTCTAAACCCATGTAAATGCTAACTTCATAATAAAATGGTAATATGTGTCCGTTTGGTGCTACCACTTCCTAATAATAATAATTTTATAAGCATGAACGCTGATCCTAGATTTCTCATTGTTTATTTTTTTCTGTTTCTCTTCACATTTAAACATTATTTTTATCGTTGCGTCCCGTCGGCTTAAAAATAAATATCACTACGTAACATTTTGTTATACTTTATGGAGTCTTGACTTAATTATAGCCAAAGTGCGTATAAATGCATATCAATTACTATGACGCGATCAATAAGTCACAATAAGTCCTCTAGAATCAATTAATTCTCTAGAAAATATGATTATACCGGGCGACACACGCCATAGGTATTACGGTTAATTTTTTTTATTTATGTAGCTGGACGAATGAAATTTTGAGTAGTGCTAATGGACAAAAAATACAATTTTGGAGCCCTATATATTTGTGTTGTATTCAGGATGACATTCTGAACCCAAAAGCATATCGATCGTCAATTTTTATCACCAAGGCAACGAACAAAAATGTTTGTTTATTAATAAAGGTCCTATCAATAAATTGGTGAAAATAGTCTAGCTCAATCGATGTTGGCCGATATTGTATCACTGGCGCCCCCTAGCGTGATTTAATTGGTTTTTGGCCAATGAGTCGTTTTTCCCGTGTACTTTATACCCTGATTATTCGATAGAAAACATTTCACCGATTACAATGACACCAAATACTTCATATTTCACTGAAAATCGTTTATAGCAGGGAAATAGAGAAAATCTATATATTTATTATATATATATATTTTTTCCTAATCTATATATCTATTATATAATACAAGTTTTATAAGACAAAGAAATGGCGCACGAGCGCCATAAGACGTATTGTCTTATAAAACGAGTGTTATATACTATTTTTTCTACTTTTCGACATTAAATTTACATATATTTCGAAAATTGCGGTTGTCATTTTACAATCTAGAGTAGTTTCATATTCAACAGTTGGTAGTTGTAGTAAAATTCACAAATACGACTGACGCGAGCCAATAGCGATTGAGATGTCAGCCTTATTTGACACTCGACGTCAATATCATCAGTCTTGGAAAACTATAAGTTACCAAATGTTTGTAACCAAGTGTTTCATAACGACACCGAAACCGGTTTCGTTATGAGTTTATAACGAACGCAAAGTAGAAAACAAGTGTTTTAAACATTTAAAACAAACTGTATTAAACATGTTTAAAACAATATATTTGTTTTAAAACTTGTTTACAACAATGTTTCAATACAAAGTATTTAAACATTTAAAACAAACTGTTTTATATGTTTAATACAAAATTTTTGTTTTACAACATGTTTAAATTTATTGTTTTAAAACAGTGTTTTAAACGTAACAACCCTGGCTAAAATCTATTAGTTAGTGTTATTTGGCAATGTTCTACTATTTTCACCACTTAGGCCACATCTTAGGCCACACTTAGGCCATCATGGCCACTTAGATTAATATAAGAAAAGTTATTTTTTAATTGAGCCGACACTGGAATAGAGCGGCTTAAGAAGCGTAAGAAGTATACAGGATCCCATTTTCACTGTCAAGCAAATTATAGAAAAAAACCATTAAAAGCAAAAGGAAAACATATTTTACATTTATTGACTTGGAAAAAGCTTTTGATAGAGTGCAGAGAAGTAAAGTATGGGCACCGCTACAACGCAGAGGAGTAGATGGGGACCTACTAGAAGCAATAAAAAACCTATACAGGGACAACGTTAACTATGTCATAAATAAAAACATCTACTACATTTAAAACAAAAGAAGGCCTGATACAGCGAGGAGTTCTGAGCACGGTACTGTCTACAGTATTTATGGATGAAATCATGAAGCAGTGCAGACCCAAACTGAAGAAACTCAGCATAGGATATCGCAAATTACAAAGCATAACATTTTTGGAATGTGCCTGTGCTGACGAAGCTGACAAGAACGACAATATAGATGTATGGAACGAGACCCTAAATAGAAATGGAATGAAAATAAACAAGAATAAGACGAAGGTAATGGTGACGTCATGGGAAATGGAGAAGATAAAGATCAACATCAAAACAACGGCAAACAGGACAGGGACATAAGTGAAAGGATACAGAAAACAGTTAAAATGTATCACGCAATGAATAAGACATTTATTAGAAAGAAGGAAGTGCTGAGCGAAACAAAGATGACAATAATCAAGACCATATTGACCTGTATTGACCTTTGGAAGTGAATCTTGGATTCTAAATAGTTCGATGGAGAGCAGAAATGAAAAGCCACAGAAATGAAATACCTACAAGGAGTCAAGGGAGTAACCAGAATGGACAGAGAAAGGAACGACAACATAAGAAAAGCACTTGGTCCTATCTCTATTTTGGACTATGTTGAAGAAAGACAGCTCAGTTGGTGTGGTCACATGCAAAGGATGGACGAGACCAGGCCTGTGAAAAGTGTATGGGAATCACGAATAACTATAAGAAGGGGAAGAGGTAGACCAGCAGAAGACCTGGACGACACCGTGGCTAAGGCAATAATTAGGAGAGGAAAGAGTGTACCAGAAGCAAGACAAACAGCAAAGAATCGAACCCATTGGAGAAACTTTACCAGATTTACAGTGTTGAGTTATATTGTACACAGGATTACTTTAAGTTAAGATGAATAGTATTTTTTGATTTTGTGTAGATACCCCTACACCGATTGGTAGATGGGGAAACGATTAATAATAATAAGTTTAATAATATTTTTTTTCGGTGTCTAGATGATAAAAAATGACGATGGTTATGTTTGTGTTCAGAATGTCATCCTGGTTGAAAATATCACGCAAACAATATAAAACATTATTTGAAATTTCAATGATAACGTCATTTCGTGAAAACCGGAAGTCATACTAAACTCAAAAGTATCCCAAATAATGGCATTTTTGTCTATTAGAACTTATCAAAATTTCCTTCGTCGAGCGTCATAAATATAAAAATAAAATGGCGTACCTATGGTGTGGGTCTCCCAGTATGTAGCAAGAGAAGAGTGGCGTGGAAAAATCTTTACATGTACATACTTGGAATAAATCCCCACTCCAAACTAACTCGAAATCTATGGAAAATCCCAACCCTACAATAATCCAAAGAAATCGTATATTCCTAGTTAATAAACGGAATTAAAAGCATTAAAAATAAAACAAATGCAGAAGAAACTTGTTAAGCTAGGTAGCTAGCTAATCTAGGCAAAGATCGCATTGAATAATTTAGGCTACAATTCGTACTAAAAAAATTCTAGAAGAAATGACTATCATGACTTCTTATTATTTTCATTTAGAAACATACATTTGATAATCCCCTGGACCCAATCATCAAAACAATAAAAGCGGCAATAACAACAATAGAAAGAGCTATAGAAGAAAATAATGTATGCATCCATATTGCTGGAAGTGGATAGTTTACAATAATGGGAATGAGTAACTACTCAAACCTGAAAAGTATTAAAAATGATGAATGGAACTAGGACCAATATTATACTATATCCGCAGACACATTAACTTCTACAATCAGATGATGTGCTAATGGGAATGCTACATTATGCGAGAATGTAATTTTTGCGGATATTATATATACAACGGAGATAGAAAGGTTCCATCGTTGGGTTCCATCTACGACTGCTAAAGATTAAAAAAAATCATTAACCAAAAGCTGTTGAAAAGTAAATATTTTTTCAAGGTCACCGATTCTATCGACTATTACCAACCTCCCACAACAGGTTTGTTCTTTTGACCGCGCATCTATAATATAGTATGTTTAGAAAATCTGCAAAACATCAAGTAATTGCTGAATAACATAGCAACGATCGCTTTCCTAGGTTTTCTACTCCATGTTTTTAGTTCCGGTTTGTTATAATTGCTTAGTATTTCAATTGGCTTCTCTTAACTTATAAATATTTAATTTAAAAGTTGGTGTAATAAAAATGCTTTGATATATTTTGATCTAAAATATTCAAATATTTATTATTATATTGAGAATTTCGTGGTGTTCCCTTTACAATTTGATATCAGCATTTCAAGGTTATCTGGTCGCTTCCATTCATTCGTTGAATATATAGAGTAGATGAAAGGGTTTGCGGAAAGGCCAGCTCACTAGTCCCTTTCATGTGCGATATCGTATGCGCCATTCAAAGTTTGCTGGTCTTGTAAGGCCAGGTGTGCGCTACAGCAGCTGGTACTTTACGATAAAATGTTTAGATAATACAATGTAGTCTACTGAAGACTGGTTTATCTACCGAACAAAAGGATTCAAACACAGTGAGATTTGGTCAGATTAAAAAATGAAGCTCTACCCGGAAGTTTTCCTTTTAATTTTGAAAAATAAATCATAGATAAACTAACTGAATTATAATTATAGTTATAATTAGATCTCAGTAAAACAATCTCCCTGAATTGCAGGTCACCACTCGCGCTGGCTATCCCCACTAATTTACCCCCTAAATCAGTTTGTTTTGTTGGCGAAATATAAGAATAGGCATACTGCTGGTGAATGTACTATTGTGGCCATATATTATGTCCCCTCTTTTGACGTCCATTTTCTCGCAAATCTAGGGACGAAAACATTTGAAAATATTCTGATGCTATCCTTGATTATTATGCTATAACTCATATAAATTAGAAAGCTGTATATGTAGGCGTTTTTTCGATTTTTCCAAATTAAGAAGAATTGGCGCTGTTTTTGCCCCGTAAATTTCTATTGTTTAACTTTAGCAATTAATTACTCCGGAAATAATCGATAGATTTCAACGAATTAAAAAGTCAAATCACCTGCGGAATGCTAGCTTTCAATGTGCGATTTTGTAAAGTCATTGGATTAGTGCTTGACCCACAAAAAGCTATATTATGCAATGCCAGCAATTTATGAGAAGAGCTAGAATAATAAACTATAGACTATAGGCTACCCACTAATTCATAGGTTTCAAGTTTATTACATAATCATTGTTAATCTTGCATTTTCCCTACAAAAGATCGAGTTGTAGCATCTCAAGATTGCTGCAATTGACGCGGCACTCTTCGGTCTTTGGGATGAGCGGGGGAGGGGATCGACAGCGACGCTGCCAGTAGTGGGGGATCGCACGTGCATTAGTTACTACAAGAACAGTGTTTACGCATACAATATAACCACACGGCGATTATGCCTCGCCAAAGAAATTTGGATATCCGGCGACAGATTACGAAATTAAAAAATAATGACAAAATGAGTCAATAAGATAACAGAACCACGAACAAGCATTTGGAAGTCCCATGGGAATTCTTGGCAATTTAAATCGGGTGTCGGGATTACCATTTAAAATTAATGAAAGAATTAAAGTATAAAAACTGAAGAAAACAAAAACGCCAATCGATAGAAGAGATTTCTCTCGTATCGGGTCACATTATATAATCAAATTTAAGAATTAAATTGTTAGTTAAAATTACTACGTAGACAAGTTATCGTTCTTTTTGTGTATTGATAATAACCTGCCACGGTTCTCAGCTGTGTCGATTCTCTCCGACATGACAGCACCGCTAACGCCTCCCTTCCCCGCAGCACACCAAAGACCGTAGAGCGTCGGAATTCACGTGGAGTTTCAGCACGATCTTTTGTATGAAAAATGCAAGATAAACAATGATTATGTAATAAACTTTAAACCTATGAATTATAGGGTAGCCTATAGTCTATATTTCATTATTCTAGCTCTTCTAATAACGGAACTGCTGGCATTGTATAATATAGCTTTTTGTGGTCAACCACTAATCCAATGATTTGGCAAAACAGCACATTGAAGCTAGCATTTCGCAGGTGATTTTACGGGGCAAAAACAGCGCCAATTCCTCTTAATTTGGAAAAATCGGGGAAACGCCAACATGTACAGCTTTCTAATTTTTATGAGTTGTAGCATATTAATCAAGGACAGCATGAGAATTTTTTCAAACTTTTTCGCCTCTAGTTTTGCGGGAAAATCGACGCCAAAAGAAGGGACATAATATATGACATTACGTCTACATTTCTCACTGCGGATTACATTAATGGGTTAATTTTAATTAAAATTAACGGGTCTTTATGCGCATAGTTAAATTTTAAATTAAGTAAAACTTATATCTAGTTGCGATCTAGATGCTGCGAAGTGGACGAAGCCACTTCGTGACAAAGCCTACCTCCTTACGCAATTTGGCGAATTTCAGATAGGGGTATGTTCGGCCTGGATTTCTGTGTTTTAAACAATAAAAAAAAGATAGTGATAATATAAGATTTTTATATTCGAATTTGTTCATCACAAATGCATGGTGTTTCTCATTATTATCCTGATCAATTATTTAAAGAACCAGTTGCTACGAATCTTTAATGCGAGGCCAATTTTGCCCGGAACACTATCAGTAACAAAACATTGGTATAACTGTTGAAATTGATACTTAACAATAGAATTAAACTATACACAAAAAATAAACGCAATATATTTTATTTAAAAAAAAAACAATATATTTGCTTATTTTACGCATCTAGACCCAAAATTGAGCACCTCAGCGGTATACTGTGTTAGTAAGTACATAGGATTTCAATGTAACTTTACACTGTTTGCTTTTGAGGGACTTAATTGAACTAAGAAGTTAGTGGTTTTCCACCTAGTTGCATTTTGCATCTTGCATTTTTCGGCGCAGATTTAACCACGTGATACATTCTTCTTAGTCTAAATTGTCTCTATATTTAAACGTAGGTGAACAAGTTGAACAAAAAAAAATTCATTTAATATGTATTACTGAAACAATGTATTATTGTAGTATGACTAAGAACTGAATGTTAAATGTAAATATTTTAATTTTAATACTGTGATATAAAGCGCCAAAATATAACAAAAAAGGACTAACATCAAAACAATTTTACGGTTTGTCTCTTGGTAACAAATTGTAAAATAAATAATTGTAATTAACTGCTTTCGTGCACATTCTGCAGAATAATTTATTGTTTTGAATAATTAATTCGGGATTTTATTTTATCTATGTGGCAGACAGCCATTTATCGTTAATATTTAGCATTTCAAATACACTACAAAGTCGAAAAACTCTTGTGTTGTGCGCATGTTTATATCCGGTATATCACAATGCATTAGAGGCGATTTTGAACGCCTTTTGCGATTTTTGAGACGAAAATGCGCAGACCTACGATATCTAGACCTCAGACTATGCTCTGTTTGTTCTTGTTTTTGTCACCGTCGCACTAACCCGCTATAAACGGGAATAACTAATTCAAATAAGCAGAGGGATAAGGCAAAATAAGCACATATCTGCAAAATCCGGGAAAAAAGCAAAATAAACAAAATAAAAATAGCGCAAAATGGTCTATTTTTTTCTGAATTCGTGGAGATCCTTAAGCCTTTTAAACTGCTTACATTAAAACTATCCAAGCAAATAGCTTAGAATCCGCACTCTACATATAATTAATTATGGCTAGGTTGTTTTTAGATTAGCATACTAATTGCAAGTTATGTAAATCTTTTGGTAAGGCTGATACAACACTTTCTATATTTTTTATCAGTCACAAATGAACACCTGTAAGATTATCTAATATCTTTTGAACGTCAGCAACATTTAAAAAAATCTGATGTGGCCAGGCACATGACTTTATCATACAATATATAAAATTAATAGTTTAGCTGCATGAGAATCTATTTGACTGAGATAAATCGTGTCTGCATTAAAATTAAACTAGTTAGCCAGGATTTGACAGATATTTTAATAGTCAATAGTATCAATCGAAGGTATTGTCAAAGCATCAGCATTTCACACTACCTACTGTCATCAGAATATTAGTTGTTTATCTCACAAGTGCCGAAAGTACGGAATAGCACAACGAGCGGTGATGCGGCGCGTCACCGATGGCGGAGGTTCGTCGTCGCATGTGAGCGAGTCGCGCTATGTAGTTTTCGGCAGGAGTGACATCAACGTTTTTGTGTTGCTTTTTGAGAAATACGTA
Source organism: Melinopterus prodromus (assembly GCA_964023965.1). Taxonomy (NCBI): domain Eukaryota; kingdom Metazoa; phylum Arthropoda; class Insecta; order Coleoptera; family Scarabaeidae; genus Melinopterus; species Melinopterus prodromus. Next base: position 13,680,759 of record OZ030396.1, read on the forward strand.
TTTAAAAAAAATCTAAAATGGTTATATTTCGGTATAGAAAATGTTAGGTTGATACCACTTCTACGAAATGTCAAGTTTAAAAAGCTAATTCAAATTCTGACAGATTTATATTCGTTCATGACACTGTAGATGACGTTCCATGCGGTTCTCCGAGTGTGACAACGTGGTGACAGCCATAGACATTTCTGTGGTGACAGCACAAAAAAAATATTTGTCAAAATCCTGGCTACTATGCAGTTTCATATCAATGCAGATGCGACCGATCTCGATCAAATAGAATTTGCTCTTGCAGCTAAACTATTAATTTTACCAAAAAATGTCATAGGCATAAATTATTCAAAATTTCCTCTGCTTTAATTTATTATTTAACTATTTTGAAGAAATTACAGAAATGGCGGCTCATCTGCAAAATCCTTGAAAAAGGCTTAGAATAAACTACCAGTTCCTTTGGACCCTTTTGAATCAAAAGCTTTTCAGCTCTAAGTTTAGTCATAAAACTTCTAAATATGAACTTTCGTCCCGATACCTTTAGTAGTTTCTCCGGAATCGTCGTCACAAAAATCGAGTACACACATACGCACACACACACACACACACACAGACACACACACAGACATTTTTTTGTACCTTGGTCAAAAATGTTCAGGGGACCCAAAAAGACCTATTTCCGCTAAAATCTCAATTTTTTTTTTCGGCATGATTACAATACTTTATCTTACTGCGTATGATAAAGTAAAAAATCTGATGTGGCCAGGCACATGACTTTATCATACAATATATAAAATTAATAGTTTAGCTGCTTGAGAATCGATTTTATTGAGATAGATCGTAGGTATTGTCAAAGCATCAGCATTTGACACTACCTACACTACGTCATTAGAATAATAGTTATTTATGTCACAAGTACCGAAAGTACGGATTAGCGCGACGAGCGGTGATGCGGTGCGTCGCCGTAGCACGTGAGCGCGTCACGCTATCTAGTTTTTGGCAGGAGAGACATCAACGTTTATTGTGTTGCTTTTTGAGAAACATGTATTTAAAATAAAATAAATAAAAATGGTTATATTTCTGTACGAAATGTTAGGTTGGTACCACTTTGACGAAACGTCAAGTTTAAAAAGCTAATTCAAATTCAGATTTATATTTGTTCATGACACTGTAGATGTCACATCCGTACCAACATACTAAAATAAAACTACAGTCATCGCTATACCTTTCTACTCAATTTATCGTTTTTAGAATTAGATATAAAGACGGGTTGATATTTCTTATCAACAAACAATCAAATTGGTGATCTTATTTCATTTGAAATTTGTATTTTGTAATTTGCCGCACTACAGCGGTAACGTTCCATAGCGGTTCTACAACCTCTGATGAAATCAGCTGTTTTCGAGTGTGACGGCACAAAAAACTAATCCTGGCTACTATGTAGTTTCATATCAATGCAGATGCGACCGATCTCGATCAAATAGAATTTGCTCTTGCAGCTAAACTATTAATTTTACCAAAAAATGTCATAGGCATAAATTATGCAAAATTTACTTACTAATTTATTGTTTAACTATTTTGACGAAATTACAGAAACTCCGGCTCATTTGCAAAATCCTTGAAAATGGCTTAGAATAAACTACCAGTTCCTTTGGACCCTCTTGAACCAAACGCTTTTCAGCTCTAAGTTTGGTCATAAAACTTCTAAATATGAACTTTCGGCCCGATACCTCTAGTAGTTTCTCCGGAATCATCGCCACAAAAGTATTTTGTACTTTGCCGCACTAGAGCGGCTACGTTCCATAGCGGTTCTCCAACCTCTGATGAAATCAGCTGTTTTCGAGTGTGACAGCCATAGACATTTCTGTGGTGACAGCACAAAAAAATATTTGTCAAATCCAGGCAACTTATTACTTTATCATACGCAGTATGCTAAAGTATTGTAATCATGCCGAAAAAAAAAATTGAGATTTTAGCGGAAATAGGTCTTTATGGGTCCCCTGAACATTTTTGACCAAGGTACAAAAAAATGTCTGTGTGTGTGTGTGTATGTGTGTAAACGATTTTTGTGGCGACGATTCCGGAGAAACTACTAAAGGTATCGGGACGAAAGTTCATATTTAGAAGTTTCATGACCTAACTTAGACCTGAAAAGCTTTTGGTTGAAAAGGGTCCAAAGGAACTGGTACTTTATTCTAAGCCTTTTTGAAGGATTTTGCAAATGAGCCGCCATTTCTGTAATTTCGACAAAATAGTTAATTAATAAATTAAAGTAGAGGAAATTTTGAATAATTTATGCCTATGACATTTTTTGGTAAAATTAATAGTTTAGCTTCAAGAGCAAATTCTATTTGATCGAGATCGGTCGCATCTGCATTGATATGAAATTACATAGTAGCCAGGATTATGACAAATATTTTTTTGTGTTGTCATATTCGAAAATAGCTGATCTCATCAGAGGTTGGAGAACCACTATGGAACGTTGCCGCTGTAGTGCGGCAAATTATAAAATACAAATAAAATAAGATCACCAATTTGATTGTTTGTTGATAAGAAATATCAACCCGTCTTTATATCTAATTCGAAAAACGATAAATTGAGAAAATTATAAATAAAGTATAGCGATGAGTGTAGTTTTATTTTAGTATGTTGGTAGGGATGTGTCATGAACAAATATAAATCTGTCAGAATTTGAATTACCTTTTTAAGGTGCGTTTTCATTAGTGATAATGGCAGTGGTAGCAGACGCCGTTATTGTATTTCAAATAGAAAATTGCTAGTGACTCATGTTTATATACATGCAAACTAATATGTGTCATTATCACGATATGTGAGAAATACTATAATTTCGTATTCTACCGCCGCCATTAGCTACCATTACCTACCAATCGGAACGCACCTTTAAACTTGACGTTTCGTCAAAGTGGTACCAACCTAGCATTTACTATACAGAAATCATTTATTTATTTTTTTAAAATACGTATTTCTTAAAAAGCAACACAATAAACGTTGATGTCGCTCCTGCCAAAAACTAGATAGCGCGACTCGCTCACATGCGACGGCGACACTCCGCCTTCGGTGACGCGCCGCATCACCGCTCGTCGCGCTATTCCGTACTTTCGGCATTTGTGACATAAATAACTATTATTCTAATGACGTAGTGTAGGTAGTGTCAATGCTGATGCTTTGACAATACCTACGATTTATCTCAATAGAATAGATTCTCATGCAGCTAAACTATTAATTTTGTATATTGTATGATAAAGTCATGTGCGTGGCCACATCAGATTTGTTTTTTTTTTATAGATTTAGGTGGAGACAATTGATGTGGAGGGGGGAGGGGTGTAGTGATTCGTTAAGTGGTATAATAAGCAATATTATATAACGAAATCACATGAATGATTTGAGGTTGCTAATAATATAGCATGTAATTGAAAAGCTTTAGTAATTGTATTATGTATAATTGTATTATGTAATTGTGCTTAAATATGCGTGAAATACGAGAAAATAATAACTGTAGTTATACGTTTTGGTACAATAATTTCCCTTAATATTTGTACATGATCATAGAAGTAATAATTTACATTACAATACCCGTTGGTACTTGGTTAAATAAGGTTCACAAATATGCTATAATAGACAATCTTACGAGTAACTTTTAATTTAATAATTATTCTAAACAACTTTCTAAAATGGTGCATGCGCCGGGCAGATATGTATTATCTACTTGAATTGCTGATACAACTCGATTTTAACTGATTTATCGTAGCTATTAGACGATAGATTTTTTGTTAGTACAAAAAAGCGATTATTACTTAATACTGGTGTAGGTAAACCTGGCATGGACTCAAACTACTACAGTTTCAAACGATTTGCAGTTAATAGTAAGTTATTATTAAGGAATTCGAACTACTGATGATATATAAGAAAAAATAACCTGTGCCATTCTTCCATCCATGCTTGGTCACCAGAAGTAGAAGCCTTCACCATAAGCATTGACACCTGTGAGATGCACCTTCGTAGTCCTTCCATTTCGGTAGGAATGCTTATCAATCACTATTGAGTCATTGTCAATATCTTTTATACGGTCACCCACACCAAGAATACCATGAACGTTAGTAGCACACGCGATCTTTGAACAAAAAACTTTTGATCACTCCAGAACTGATGACCAAACTGGTGAGATTTATGGAAGGCGATATTAGTTGTCGCAATACTCAAAGGCGAATGATATTCCAATGCAATAGCATAATATCCGAGGCCTTTAGAGTCGCACATAACCGTGAATTACAATTTGCGATAAGTGTATCGCGTATGCATACTTTTGTGTGTAGTAAAAACACTTCAACAATTTTTGCGGTATTGCTTACGAATACATACTTACCAGGTAATTCTTAGCGTGTGATTGATTAGAACGGCATATTTTCCAATTTATCACATCAAACCAATTACTACAATGCCGCTTTGTCGTCATAACGCACACAGAAATTCCCCTAACAAACCAATACGGTGGTTTATTATTAGGTGCAATAACTTCGGTATTTTGTGTGTAATTTTTACGCGGTAACACGAAGGTATCCGATCGAATTAGGTGTCTGCTGGAGACAGGCTTCACATATCCATGATTTATGTCGAACTGAGAGAATTAGATCTCTCGTAGGAGTTATTAAACGTGCACGTCGCATCATTACAGCGAACGGTGCCAAAGGTTTTACCGCCTTATTCAATAAAAGCCTGTGAATAAGTGAAAAGTGATGATCGTACAATACGTTGCGTATATACGTAGGTATGCTGTGATATCGTCAGTGTCATGTTATTATTTGTTTTCAATATTTTTCTAGCCTTGAAATGTCAAATAGAAAAATATGCCAGGAAATGCAATGTATGCCACTTGTTTATTGACTTTGTATGAAGTTAGAATTTGCGGTGGTTATAGACTTACGCAGGGAATTTAACGAATCACGATATTCTCTCGAACCGATTTTAAAAAATTTTGATTCACTGGTTCACCCATGCATTGTCTTATTGGGTGCTTAACGTCCATTAAATAAGACAATATCACTGTGAAAAACGTACAAGTGGCGCCTTTGTATAACTCTTTTGTGTCGTTCAGAGCTGTAGATAGGCAACAGTAATGCAAGACAATACTGGAAATTTCTCTCTGAAGTTTTGTGTCTAGTTATTACTATATATTCATGTCACCTTTAGTAATGGAGATAATGACGTGAATGAAGAATGGATATTGTTCAGAAAAGATTGGTCTGTTGTTAGTCAATACAGCTGATTGTCTGTAAGATTAAAGCACTGCATATGTTAACAAAAAAATGTATCCTAAATCTTGCACCATGTATATATAATATCAAAATCCAAAATCAAAATACATATAGAACGTTCTTTTTGGGGCTAATTTTTCATGTAAAAGAATATATAATGCGAAGTCAGCCAAATACAGCGTATCCGAAGATGGACCTAACTAAACGTATAAATCTGTGTGCTCAGTGGCGCGGATTTTTCACATAGTCCTAAAAGCAATACACGAAATTAAAGGTGAGGAATATACAACTTTGCGTCTTATATTGGATTTTTGATATCTTTGTTGATTTCTTAAAAAATAGTAAATGATCTTTATCTTATCTATTCCTGTATCTTTTTACTTTATCATACACAGTATGATGAAGTATTGTAATCATTTCAAATTTTTGATTTTAGCGGAAATAGGTCTTTTTGGGTCCCCTGATCATTTTTGACCAAGGTACAAAAATTCCGGAGAAACTACTGAAGGTATCGGGACGAAACTTCATATTTAGAAGTTTCATGACTAAACTTAGAGCTGAAAAGCTTTTGGTTCAAAAGGATCCAAAGGAACTGGACGTTTCCTCTAAGCATTTTTCAAGGATTTTGTCAGCTGCCATTTCTGTAATTTCCTCAAAATAGTTAAATAATAAGTTAAAGTAGAGGAAATTCTGAATAATTTGTGTCTGCGACATTTTTTGGTAAAAATAATAATTTAGCTACAAGAGCAAATTTTATTTGATCGAGATAGGTAGCATCTGCATTGATATAATACTATAATGTGAGCCAGGATTTTCCAAATATTTTCAGTCTAATGACAGTACCGGTAGTGTCAAATGCTGATGTTTTGACAATATCTCACTATATCTACTGTCAATAGTAAAAAGATTTCATATTGTAATACCGTGTACGGTCCTTGCCCGATAGGCAGTGTGTTCAGCGTGTCCAAAATGCATGTGTTCTGTTTGTGTTTGGTTTGAGGAAGTATGACCATGTATCGAATGGGCTGGGCCACTTGGGTTGATTGAACATGGATAACACTAGGGTGTTGCATGCAGCAATATTATACCATAAGTTGCTATCCAAGAGGATCCCACAATACCTCATGCGGAAGATACGCTGTAGAACGGATGTCCATAACCTTAATTTTAGATTCAGGGGGTTGTTTGCTCCACCTGCCCATCGCGCTGATCTATATAAACGGCCATTCTCTTACCGGGTCAGTCACATATACAATGTTCTCAGGGAAGGTGTGAAAAAATTATCGTTAAACAGTTCTGGGGGAAAGATGAAGTGTTGTCTGTTTGCTCAACAGGGGGGACTTTAGGCATTGAGCGCACATCGGAGGCGGTTTTATTTATTTTTTTATGGGCATGTGCGATGTTTTATTGAGTTGGATTTGCTGCAATTACTTATAATTAGAATCTAGAGTTTTTTTTTGTTTGTTTCTGTTTTGATAAGTTCTCGGAATTATTGTTATATTATTGGTACAATTATGTCTTAGTTCTAGTTTGCGTAAGGGTTGAGTGGAAGAGCAAGGCAATTTGGAAACAGGTGTGCTGATCTCCGCCCTATATATAAATATTATTTTGTTGCATTTAATTATGTTTTATTTTAATAAAGGAAGTATTTATTTATTTAATTATTTATTTATCTGTCAAATCCTGGCTAACTAGTTTTATTTTAATGCAGACACGACTGATCTCAATCAAATAGATTTTCATGCAGCTAAATTATTAATTTTATATATTGTATGATAAAGTCATGTGCCTGGCCACATCAGATTTTTTTATTTCTTTTGGTAGTACTTTAAATTACATGTGTATTGTATCTACCCTTTGTATTTTGGATACATTAAAGAATTTGCTGTTTCTAACATTTTTCTCTTTACTGTAAACACAGGATGTGCCTCTGTTAAGAATACTACATTATCTAACGCAGTTGCCGTAATTTGTTGTTAATAATGATGTTGATTGTAGATCACACGATAAAATAAGAAAAAAACCACAAGAACAGAATATAAAATGGTTAAAATTCGATATCTAACCATTACATTAAATTTAAAATAAGTTTTGTTTATGACATTTAACATTTAATTGTAAAACACTGATTGTTTACTTAGTTTTAACAGTTTCTTATTTTTCAACCATCTTATTATTCTGACTATGGCTGTGGCATTTCTTGGACATCCAAATCTCCCTATAAAGAAAGACTTTTTATCGAGAAATAAAAATTTTTATGGTCTTTATGGTTATGATTAATTTTATGGCTTCTGTTTGGTTTTCACATAACTCTGAGAACTTCGCGGTACTTTCTTCTCAATATGGCAGTCTTACTTGCTGGTGCAATACTAGATTTGCAACTAACAGAGAAACTGAACATGTAGATTTTAAAATTAGTGTTGAAAGATTGGCGCATTTCTTGAGAAATACGATAATATTTTCTATAGATAAATTAGAATTTATACACTGCAGACTAGTATTTGGTAGTACAAGGGATATTACGTGCATGGGTCATGCAATAACCACCAAAAGTACAACTTAAACTCGAGCTATAAACCTACGATTTATGTGCAATAACAAAATTTAATACGCGACTGGAGTAAGCCTTTAATCAAAATAAGTAACAACTGCACGTTTCGAATTTGCAAATTGCAAAACAGTGAAACGCGAAATAATCCGGAAATATGACGATACAGAAAATGGACGATGACTTTTTAGCAAAACATTTCATAGATTAGTCAGAAGTTTTTCCGTCATTTTCATGGCAACTGAAAAGTATAGTAATGTCAGGTATCTATTGTAGAATAAAGTTCAACTTATTAATCTAGCCAATTTAGATTTGGGTAGACAAATAAAAAAACGCCTGGCGCTTTAAAACAGTTAGGTATTCAGAGTTTTTAAAATTAAAAATATCAGGTGGACAGCGTGTGATTGAGAACATATTTTAATGACATTGTGTTGCCGTACTTTGAATCTAAATCATATTATTGGTGTTTATCTCATTGACAAAAGTAGTGGTTTATAGGCTTACTGTAGATACTACATGATGCAATATAATGTCGCTATTTTTATTTATTAACTTCAATTGAATAGAAATTTAAAACGATTATGGGTCTGACATTTTTAAAATCACACTAAAGATTTGTTTCCAGATATTAAATATTTATTTGAAAGGAACTCCTCCAGCTTGCAAATTTCTTTGATAGTTTGTGAACGTTAATTGCCTGTACAATCGCGTTTTCAACTCAAATAATTGCCGAACTATTCCAATTTGACCTGGTCCATGAAGGTAATTTTTAATTTAGAAAAGTTTCTGTCGTCCTAAGCCCATCAACACTAAAATAGACAAAGTCAATACAAGACTGAATTTGGGAAAATCCTTATTGTTTAATCATAATTGACTTTCCATATAAATGCATGTCTCACACTTATTATTAAGTAACTAATTATTATTATTAAGTACTAATCATTTAAGTTAGGGTTTTCAATGTTGGTTTGCCAATATCTGGTATAAGTTAACTCAGTTCATGGTTTGAACTTCGTCTTTAATATGGTGTATAATTTATTCTGCTAAGCTTAATACTATCGGAGATATGGATGGAAACATTGTAGACAACATTTCATGACGATTTTTTTAATCAGTCATTGTTTTTAATTAGAAAATAAGTTTTTAATTAATTTCAATAATAATATCATCAAACATTGAGTAAACATTTCCAGATGGTATTCAGGACATTTGTCTGAACCTGTTGGTATTTTTACGGCGGGTGTTTTATTTATGATGTTCAATGATTTTGCGTCTAAATTAACTAGAGTTAGACATAGAGTTTGGACATAAGCAATGTTTAAAAACTGATATCAAATGATTATTCTAAAAGCAACCATAATTCCTTGCTGGTGTGAATTACTCTTCATTGCCAATAAAATGGCTGTTGTACAGAGCCGGTTTTTTGTGGCTATGGTTTCCTATTTCAACCACTATTTTGAACTTCACATTAATCGTTCACGAGAATTTAACTTTAAGAAATACGTTAGTGTAATAAGTTCCTCTAAGCACTACTCCTGTTAGCGCATCATTAATTTTAGCCCACGAGTCTGCATTTCTTAGATCGCACGCAACAAATAAAGGCTTATTTTCGAAAACAATTCGCATTTGACGCAATTCTATTCCAGAAATAAAAATACGGCTACGTCAAATTCCATGAACATGGATATAATATCATCAGAAACAACGATGACTAAACGCACTTTACAATATTGGAGAAACAATTATATGACGATAGTAAAGTTGTTGTTATGTCAAAATGGAACGAAGCACTGCGGCACAGCTCGCGAACCCACGCATTTTCGGAATTGTTTTCAAACCAGAGTCGAACTTGATTTAAGCACTGCCCGTAGAATACTGCTTCAAAAAGAGGCAACATAGAATGAAACATTGGCATTGGTTTGCAGTTATGTACTCCTGGATGCTTTTAATTGTTGGCTTTAAATAAATTGTATGGTTTAGCCTAGAGCATAAAGTCTAGACGTGATGAAGCTTTCTAAATTAAGCCTTAACCTAAGTGCGAATGAAATTCATGACTAGATCATGGGCTACTTAAAATAAACGCAACCGTGCGTGTTGTCGATTAAGTTTGATTTATTGGTAAGTTTTTATGTTGTGATTTAGGACCAATATATAGTAAATGGTGATATACAGGCGGGATGTAAATTTTTAAATAAATTAAAAATTACAGCCACGACCTGGATTTGAACCAGGGACCTTTGTGTTGCTAGCACAATACTCTACCAACTCAGCTATTGAGGCCTTCTTTTCCTTGATATGACAATTTTCCCTAACAGATGTCATAGGCCTCAATGGCTCAGTTGGTAGAGTATTGTGCAGGGCTTCTGTGAATTGAATAATTATATTACGTTTTCGGTAGAATTATTTGCTCTGAAAACGAATTGGGTTTAAAAATTTTCTATTGCGTAAGTGTTTGGCAAAGTCGGGTCTAAATGTCAAAAACACGATTTTTGTTATTTTTCCAAGTTTATACCCGCTGAACCCATTGTCCTAGAAACTTAAAAAAATAGTACAATCGAAATATTTAGAGCGATTCTTTAAGTAGTGTTCGAATGCCTCCATAAAAGAAACAACAAAAAACTCAATAACTTGGCATGATATGGGACATTCAAGCTCGGATTTGCATTCAGCGCAATCGAATCAATCGAAAACGCCCATTCGCCTTCCATAAACAAAACAAAAATTATTAATATTACCGGAACTGATTTTCTTTCTACTTCAACTTTTTCTCAAAAATTGTCTTATGTAAAGACATATTTTTTACAATTAAGACAATTAACAAGTCTAACAATATCAGTACAAAAAAATATCGTGTTACAATTTTAAAAGAAACTGTCGATGACATCGATGACACTATCGAAAACAATTGAAGATCGGAAATTAAATTTTTATATAAATACATTTAAAAGTTCCAATTTCAAAGTTTTTTCATATAACAAACTGTTTCAGAGATTTTGTTATGTTTCCATACTTTGGACGCGTACTGTATACTATGGAAACATACTAAGTTATGGAGAATTTATTGTTGTTATTTTTTTATTACAATGAACGCATTGTAAATAACAGTAAAAGTTTACTACAAATCAATTGTAAATGTACACTGCAGAAAGTAATTTTAGGTATAATGTATGTACTATCGTGGCCATATATTATGTCCCTTCTTTTGACGTCCATTTTCCCGGAAACCTAGGGGCGAAAAAATTTGAAAAAATTCTGTTGCTGTCCTTGATTAATATGCTACAACTGTATATGTTGGCGTTTTCCCGAATTTTCCAAATTAAGAAGAATTGGCGCTGTTTGCCACGTAAATTTTATTCGTTTAACTTTAGCAATTAATTACTCCGAAAATAATACATAGATTTGAACGAATTAAAAAGTAAAATCACCTGCGGAATGCTAGCTTTCAATGTGCATTTTTGTAAAATCATTGGATTTGTGGTTGACCCACAAAAAGCTATGTTATGCAATGCCAGCCATTCCGTTATTAGAAGAGCTAGAATAATGAAATATAGACTATAGGCTACCCAATAATTCATAGGTTTAAAGTTTATTACATAATCATTGCTTATCTTGCATTTTTCATACAAAAGATCGTGCGGAAACTCCGCGTGAATTCCAACGCTCTACGGTCTTTGGGGTACTGCGGGGAAAGGAGGCGTTAGCGGTGCAGTCATGTCGGAGAGAACGGACACAGCTGGGAGAACCGGGCAGCTTATTATCAATACACCAAAAGAACCATAACTTGACAAGGTAGTAATTTTAACTAACAATTAAATTCTTAATATTTGCATAATTTTGAATATAATATGTGACCCGGTACGAGAGAAATCTCTTCTATCGATTGGCGTTTATATTCTCTTCAGTTTTTATACAATATGGTTGGAAACTAGATTTTGATGGAAGCTGATAGATCATAATATGGAGTTAGCAGATTTTCCGATTAGTGGTGAAAACTAAATTAAGCTTGCTTGATAAACCCAAAAACTATTTAAAAGGTATGCCAAATTTTGTTATATAAATATTCAAACTATTATAACAGCAGCTTATTTATTAATAATATTTAAGTACATGCAGAAACAATATAAAATAAATACAACTCTTGATATATTACATATATTACAAATTTATACTGACCGTATAAAAATTATAAATATCAAAAAACTTTTACAAATTTAGCATCGTAAATTTGTAGACACATAGCATATTTTGCAGATCACGCATTAATTTTAAATGCTAAACCCGAAACCCGATTTAAATTGCCAAGCATTCCCTTGGGACTTCCAAATGCCTGTTCGTGGTTCTGTTATCTTATTGACTTATTTTGCCATTATTTTTTAATTCGGTAATCTGTCGCCGGATATCCAAATTTCTTTGGCGAGGCATAATCGCCGTGTCGTTTTATGTATTGTGTCCGTAAACACTAGTATAGTAACTATAGTAATGCACGTGCGATCCGCCAGTACTGGCAAGTGGCAGCGTCTCTGTCGATCCCTTCCCCCGCTCGCCCCAAGGACCGTAGAGCGCCGCGTCAACTGCAGCAATCATGAGATGCTTCAACTCGATCTTTTGTAGGGAAAATGCAAGATAAACCTTTAAACCTATGAATTAGTGGGTAGCCTATAGTCTATATTTCATTATTCTAGCTCTTCTAATAAAGAAATTACTGGCATTGCATTATATAGCTTTTTGTGGGTCAAGCACTAATCCAATGATTTTACAAAAATGTACATTGAAAGCTAGCATTCCGCAGGTGATTTTACTTTTTAATTCGTTCAACTCTATGTATTATTTCCGGAGTAATTAATTGCTAAAATTAATCGAATAAAATTTACGTGGCAAAAACAGCCCCAATTCTTCTTAATTTGGAAAAATCGGGAAAACGCCAAAACATACAGCTTTCTAATTTTTATGAGTTGTAGCATATTAATCAAGGACAGCACCAGAATTTTTTCAAATTTTTTTGCCTCAGGTTTCCGAGAAAATGGACGTCAAAAGAAGGGACATAATATATGGCCACGATAGTACCTATAGGTATAATGTAAAATTACAACGTAAAATTGAAGTATCGACTGTAGAATTCCATTTTGGAAAACATTTTTACGTGGGTCCTGTAAGTTTACATATTGAATAATCACTCCCATTTCTCTGACACCGAATTATACATCATTTCACTGTAAATTTACGGCACAAATCTATGCATTTACAAGTAAATGTACCCTGATGAGATTTATTTTATTTTTTTACTGAAAAACCAATGAAAATGTGTAACCCAAACAAAATTAAAAAAAAAAATAATATTTAGTTTTTTTTTGTAAAATAAAGTTTTGCTTCACTAATGTGAAGTACCCAATACAAGGTACTTTATTTAAACATCGAGAAGAAATAGAAATGGGTTGGATATACGTGTGACAAGCTTTTGTTTTTCCAACTCGATCGTGGCGCCTCCACCAGAATAATACAAATTGAAAGCGACGAGAAAATTGGTATAACAAGGCGGCCTTTGGAAACCGAGTGTAAGCAGAAGGGTTGTTTAATGTAAAAATAGTACTTTGTAGTTAAAATGACAATTTTGCATTGCTTATATTTTTTGAACGAGGTGAAACGTCCATATAATAGAACCATCCATTCTCTTAAAATGAGAGATGAAATTACTTAGGTCTACTATAATATATTCACTAAAAATCTTCTTGGACTTAGCTCTAGTTATACATGTGATAAATGTATCACAGCAATACCATATAATTGTTGCTGATATCTTGAATATATGTTAAGAAAACTTCTTTACACTAAGAGTTCTTTCTGTAGTGTGTTTAGTACAAACATAGCGAGAACAGAGAAATTACGGGATGTGTTTTAAACTCATCAAGTCATTGTTATGTAAGCTGCCATTATTTGCGCGTTTAAAATTGTCTAGCGCATTTTGATATAATCCTTCAGTATTCACCCAAGTAAGTGTATTTGCACAGGCAAAATCAAGCAAGCAAATGTTAATATAAACGTAGGCAATAAACATTCGCCCGCCGAACGTAAACCAACACGTGGAGAAACGGAGAAAGCCTTGGCCCGCCCGCATCTAGAAAATGAAAATTTTCCCAACGAAGCTTTTGACTTGACTCCTTCGTAAATATTTTCAAACGAACCGATAACACCTAATAATAGGTTATCAAATATATTGACTAGGATCTTTTCGAAGTATATATGTACGGATAAAATCCAGAAATAGCCTGCTGACATCAAAATTAATTGCAATAATGTTTTGATTCCACTATGCTTTGCAATTACTTTGAAGAAATTTGTCAAAATTATTAGTTACTTGTGTTTATTTTTGTAATATGTGAACATAGCACACATGGGTGTCTAAAACTCTAAAACTGTCTAAAACTGTTGATATTTGCTCTACAAACTATTAATTTGTATGACAGTTTTGTTGAGCATATGCCATCATGTGTAAACACATATAACAATAACTAAATATATACTAACAAGTTCTAGAATTAAAATCACAATAGACGACGATCTGAGAAATATAGGTAATGTTTCTTTATACCAACTTCTCATTTAGTTGGTGTAATACAATTCTCCCCGGAAATTGTTTTTGGACGCGGTTTTCATATATTAGGTACGCAATACTGCAACTTTTCTTTTGATGGTACATAAACCACCAAAACAGTTTCAGTTTCTGTCATCATTTGACGATGTATCTCAGATTACGTGTTTCCCATTTCGTTCGTCCTTTTTTGATTTGCAACAGATAAATATTTAAGCAATATCGGCAGCTGCAGCTTTATGGATACTAAAACGTTTACTTTTGAATTACATATTGTGAGGATATATTAAAAATGTATACTGGATAATTTAATTCCAGGAAGCGAGTGTAAACGAAGATATTAAATCTCTCGTTGGCTACAATAGCTGAATAGTGTAAGCAAAACATCTTTACTGTTATGACCTCCAATATTTTCAACCTAAACGTTTCATGGGCACATAAAACTGCACTGGTCTTTTGACTGAAACTGTGTTGTAATACACTAGCCGCTTTTCCATTCCAAACAAAATGTTAAATATTTGTGTGTTGTTCCATTCTTATTACTTCCTATGAAAAACCATCAATGAATGTAGTCTATGTTGAGAAAGACATTGCTTTTGTACCATGAATAAACATTATGAATACTTATGTAACAAATTAAATAACAATATAGTTGCATCAAGCGAATATTTGATACAAAATATGAGAGGTTTAGAGAGGCCAACCATGGGTCTTATGCAAGTGGGTCCTGTGAGGTATCATATGATAGCTCTTTTAAAATCAAATTACTGGTTCACCTACCAAAACATAGTTTCAGATATAACTTATTTGGCTTTAAAGGTGCTTTCATATACGACCTACATTTTGTATGGTATTACTCCAGTTGGTACCACTAACAACAACCTTTCAAATACTGTATAACATATTTTCTCGGTGTAGCTGTACTACCAAAAGAGAAACAAAATTCAGCATTTTTTTACTGACAATGTGGATATTTAGTAAAAAAAAAATACGTGATAGAAACTTTCCAACTACAATTGCAGGTTCCTAGAAGTTAACCGAATATATAAATATTAGTTTGGTTCATGGTAGAGGAAAAAAGAAATAAAAGCTAGTGATTCACTGTTTTGTTTTTAATTTGTTATTTGTCAGCGGGTACATCAAAGCAATATTACTATTACGATACAAACATATTTTCAAAGATTCTTGCCACGTGTTCAAATAAAATTCATCAGACCATGAGAGGGTGCCAAGACAACAAAAGGCCTAAAATGTTTATAAACTCTAACTCTAATTTTTGATGATGAACGGAACAAAGAACGAAAACAAAACCATCAAAGTCAAATTTGTGTAGCATCTCATCCTAAAGCTAATAGACCAGACAATGAAGTGTTCAAAATTGGCAAAAACAGGCAAAAAACAAGAAAGCAAAGTTGGTCTTATAGTACATTTCAATTTTTCTGTGTAAAATATTAAGCTGAATACATCAATAAATTCAGTTTGGTCAAACATATTTGCTTTCTGGTACATTCAAGACGAATATTTATAATAAATTTATTTCTAGATAAAATTTTATACAACTTTGCTACAATTCATTGTTTTTTTCATAGTTTAGGAGTTAAGTTAGTTTAATATTTTCCATGATAAAGTGAATGAATACAAAAATCTTATGTGACCAGGCACATGACTTTATCATACTACCCAGCAGTGTCAAGCGTTAATAGTCTGACGATACCGCCAATACTATCAAACTATATCTCAAATCCTGCCTAACTATGTAGTTTTAATGCTGTACGAGCGATCTCGATGAAATAAAATTGCTCACGCAGCTACACTACCATTTTTAGTAAAAGATGTCATAGACGTAAATCATGCAAAATTTCCTCTACTATATTTTATTATTTAGCTATTTTGACGAAATAACAGAAATTGCGGCTCATTCAGCCGTTGAGTTCTTCGGTTCGTTTCTTCGGCATCGCCGCCAATATGTCCGGTTATCATGCGGCAGATCATCTGAGAGAAACATTTTGCGTGGGGTTGCTCAGGGATCTATATTATCTCCGACTTTGTTTTCTGTGTACATAGCGTCATTACATAAAATTTTCGAGCACTGTAAAGTACATTTTTATGCCGACGATACACAGGTATATATTTCCTTTAAGCCATCGGAGGCTGACGACGCTGTTGATGCCCTTAACCGTGAATTGTCAGCGCTCTCTCGCGCGGCGCGCGTCCACAGTCTGCGCCTCAACCCTAGCAAGCAGGGCCGTGTTAAGGGGGGGGGCGAAGGGGGCGCCCGCCCCGGGCGCCAAGTTTCAGGGGCGCCAAAATCCTACCCAGAAGGGAGGAAGGATATTTATAAAACGTGTTTTAAATACATAATGAAGGAATTATTAAAACGAATTTATAAATTCAAAATAAAATAAAATATAAGTAGCTATTTTTATTTGTTGCACGTATGTGGAATTATTTATTACTGAACCTACAAAAATAGTGCTAAACATGGATACAGTAGGTATTAAAGTAGGGATACCGATTTAAACGAATCAAGTCTATTGACACAATAATGGAGCAACTTACATGGAGATTTGAAAATCTTCGTCAGAATTCACAAGATTGTGCTTTCCTTAGTGGTTCGAACATTATTTCACATAATGATGAAACTATTAAAAAACATACACTGAACCTTACAAGGAAATATGGAAGTGATTCAAACGAGCAACATTTTGTGTATGAAATTTAAAGTGCAAAAAAATATTTCAGTCTCTAAATGATAATACTTAGAAATCCTCCAATTAATTCATCAATTTGACTAAACTGCCAATTATAAGAAGATGGTAACTGCATATCGAATATTTCTTAGTACACCGGCAACTGCTACATCAGCTGAAAGGTCTTTCAGTAAACTTAAATTGGTAAAATTATTTAAGAGGTACAATGGCTCAGGACAGGCTTGCCAATTTGAGTTTGCTTTCAATCGAATATAGTGTTGCTCAATTATTAGATATGGAAAAAATAATTGATGATTTTGCCGCTTTGAAGGTTGGGAAAATAAAGTTGCATTAGCTACAGTCATGGAGACATATTTATCCTTATTTTATATCAATATGGGTACATTCTGCCCTTACATTTAAAAAAATTAATGATTTTTTATAACGTATTTTATTACGCAATATTTAAAGAATATACACTGTAATCATCTCAGGAAGAAATTCGAAAAATTAATCGTCATATATATGTCGATTATTGGCACCTTTTTTTAACCACCCCCAATGTGGCTTTCAATATTTTTCAGAGATTCTTTTCTGTAGTATACACATTTCCCCCCAAAATAACGTATCAGTTATTGTGATAAGCTTAATATTTTTGGTTCGATAAAAATAATGAGTGGAGAAGATTAAAAGTTAGGGAACGTCGGCACACGTCTACAATTTAAGGGCAGGTTTCTCGCAACCTTGTTTCGTTCGGCGGTTGACACGATTTCGCAAAAACTTACGGATGATTCGTGGATTCCTGCATTCATGGATTGACTCGCAATCGGGTAAACTAGAATACACCAGATGGAAATGTTTAACGAGATATTTTGTCAAATTAATATTATATATTAATACGATGACCATTATTATTAACCTAGAATACACCGGTTTCATCAATAATTAAATGTTTTATCCAACTTATTCGAAAAAAAGAATTCTTTTTTTCGCATTTTTTATATCTTTTTTTCTAAAAGGCCCTGTCACTTCCACAACTATTAATATTTTTTAATAATCCTAGTTTGCGCGATAGCAAGTCAAGCTGCGAATATAATGCCGCAAGAATTTTTTAAATCGGCCCGTTAGTTTTTGCGAAATTGTTTCAACCGCCCAACAAAACAAGGTTTCGTGAAAACTGTGCTTAATTGTAGACGTGTAGTGACATTCCCAAACATTTAATCTTGTCCACTCATATTTTTATCGATATCTCCAAAACTATTAAGCTTATCACAATAGATGATACATCATTATTTTATTTTATTTATGTTTACTTAATATTACTGTTATTTTTCATTATTATTGCTTACTATTACTGTTAGTTTTTCATTAAGATTGCTCATAATCTTTCAAATTATATTATTATTGGATTCTTTTATTTATTATTATTATTATTGTTGATCGGGTATACATATTTTTTCGTTCGTTATTTCGACTTTTTTACTTTTACATGTATGTACCTATAATATATCTAAGAGTAAAATAAACATTTATTTATTTATTTATTATTTATTTTATTTATTTATCATTTTAAAGACGACAAAATAATGTGGATATACTTCAGGAAAGAATTTCTGAAAAATATTGAAAGATGGTATATATTAGAGGTGGTTAAGAAAGGTTCCGATAATCGAGATATAATCGGTCTCGACGAGCCGCTCGACTTTTGGCGACGGAATCGTTTTTTCGAATTAAATTATGAAATTTTTACAGTGTATGCTGTGTTGTGCAATCAAAATATGCAATAAGAACATTGATTTTTGAAAATGTTACACTAGAATGTACCCAATACACAAAGATTATTGTTCTTTTCATTAAGTAACCATGTTCTTATTATTCATTAATGTGATCTTATTATGTGTAGAAAGATGTTTTATTTTTTTCGGTAGGATGCGTATGTAAGCGTATGTACCTATTTCAATATATTATTTATTCGGACTTTTATTTTTTATTGATTACATTGACAGCAATTTTTTAATTAGCAATTTAAGTAATTTTGGCAAAAATGGGGTGGGGGCGGCGGTCGCTCTGTTTTCGCCCCGGGCGCAGTTTTGTGTTAACACGGCCCTGCTAGCAAGTCTAAGGTGCTGCTGTTTGGGAGAAAGCGGGATGTCCTCGATTATAGACCCAGAATGAGTGTTCGGGTTGATGGTGTTACGCTGCCGGTGGTGGATGGCGCTTGCGACCTGGGCATCACGCTCGAGCCGGACCTGAGATTTCATAAACACGTGTCGCGATTGCTTCAGTCGGCATACGCCAAACTAAAAACGTTGTACCCACTAAGACATGTATTGGATATTAGGACTAAGACTTTGTTATGTGAATCGCTAGTTTTGTCGCGCTTTAACTACTGCGATACAGTCTACGGTCCGTGTCTCACGGTTGCTGACTGCGCGAGAGTGCAACGGGTGCAGAATTCTTGTGTGAGGTATATATGCGGAATCCGGAAGTTCGAGAGAGTCTCCCATAGGTACGCGGAACTGGGGTGGCTGACCATGGCCGACCGCAGGTTGTTGCATAGTAGAGTTTTTTACCACAAAATCGTATTGTCACAAGCACCCGAATATCTTTCGAATAGACTGAGTTTCAGAACAGATATACACAATCTTAATCTGAGGTTTAGGGGGCTGTTGACCACACCCCCACACAAAACGGAACTCTTTAAACGCTCATTCTCATATCAGATTGCTAATGTGTACAATAATATACCGAACAGTCTAAAGTGTTTATCAGTCCCGCGCTGCTTATCAATTGTTGATGTTCCGTGAGTTGGAGTGTGGCAGAGTGGGCGGGGGCACTTGCTGAGCTGAATATGTTGTTTATTGATAAAAATGTTTTTACGGATGTATTTATATATATATAAGAGTCGGGATGTTTGTTTCTTTGTTTTCAGTATCTGAAAAAATTCAGTTTTAGTTTCCTTATTTTGTACCTACTTTTTTTTTGTTTATTTAGATTTATTTTTCTGTTTTACATTAGACGGGGTTAAGTATGAAAGCAGAGCTTTTGTGCTCTGAACTTCGCCCTGATCAGCACCTTATGTTTTGTACTCAATGCTATTACTCAATAAAGACTATTATTATTATTATTATTATTATTATATTTGCAAAATCGCTGAAAAATGCTAAAACTCTTTTAAACAAAAATTCTTTCAGCTCTAAGTTTTGTCATGAAACTCGCTTCTAAATATGAAGTTTTATCCCGATACCTTATTTTAGGACATATTTCCGCTAAAATCTCAAAACTTTTTTCTAGACGATTACAATACTTTAGTAAAAATTGATGTTGAAATATGTTTATATTTTTCCCCAAAGAAGTGAGCTTTGCTTTATGGCTGAACGGTGAATGTCATTGGTGCAATGACATTCACACACAAAAAAAAACAGATGTATACACTGTGGGCAAAAAAGAAAACGGTACACATTTTCAATTGCTCATATTGCCAAATATATTAAGTAAATTCCAGCATTTCTATGATAGATTAATTACTTATATTGTAAAGATTGAAAACATACCATATTTGCAATAATTGAAGGTTTTAATTCCATTGTAATGTTGCTTTATGTGTGGCTATGCAACATTTCTAATAATGTCGGGTCAATTTAATGTAAGATGGAAGGGGTAATGAAACTAGTAGGTAATGACATCTGTTTTTACTCAAAAAGTAGTTAAATTGGACGTTTGCATAGATAAACAACGAGTCCATTGTATAGGCACAAAAAGTCCAATTGCGAAGCTGAGTTATCTTTAAAGATGGTGGAGAAACTATGGCCAACGTTTAGTTTTCTTATGGGCGCCATATTTGATTTTGAAATGTTTGAAGGATTTCTCTTATATACCTGTTTTCCATATTGTACTACAATTATTGGGCTGTAGATTTTTTGCAAATTTTAATGTTATTGCAACAAAAACATGAAATTTTGCTTTTGCAGTGATTTGGAACTAAAATCAACTTCGGTTTTTATTGAACTAATCTTATGGCACTTTGCTGTCACTGGTCTGACGGTCAGGTTTTTGCTGTTCATTTTTCACGTAAAAGTTACTTCTTAAAATAAAAATATCTTAAAAACAACACAATGTATTCAGGCTGGCTTCAGGCTGATGTTGGAAGAGCTCTTTATTTAAACATGACAAAATAATAAAAAAGAATGCTTGGTTTGAAGTGATGTGACATACTCAAATACGTTGATTCCAGCTCCGAAGATTCAATCTTAGCAAGAACAAACAAAAGATCACGACCAAGTAACATTTGTCTAAAATTTACAGGTAAACAACAAACGTCATATTCCACTGGTTTTTACTAAAACCAAGAAAACTCATTGTTTAAATATATCACCCTGTATATGGTGCTATAGCACCATAAGATCCCTAGTGCCCCTTTTTCACCAAATCATTGCAAATTTCATTACCCGTTGATTTTAAAACACCTTTCATTTCATTAAAGTGACTCGATATTATCAGAAATGTTGCATACCCAAACATAAAGCTACATAACTTTGGAATGAAACGGTCTGTTATTGCGAATATGGCATGGTTTCAATCTTTACACCACATGCACTTCGCTTTTTTTAAAGAAATATTTGAATTGACTAAATATTATTGGAAATACGAGTGCCTAAAAATTTGTACCGTTTTTTTTTGCCCACAGTGTATAGGCACATTTTCATTGTAAGTGTCTAATAACGTTATAAAACGATTTTCCTACACTTGGACTTGGAGAAGAAACTGAAATCGCTTCGGCGATAAAATGAATAAGTGCCAGTTCGATACTAATATTTATGTCCGAAACAGATGTCAATGTTGGCAATAACCACAAAACTCGAATGTCACGTTCATAACGTTCGTCCTTAGACCACTTCTGCAAATAAAATACGTCGTCTTTTTACGCTAGACAGATATAAAGTACGGACCAAAATAGTACAACATAAAATATATTTTGAGTGGCGATTGTTTTTCCTGTAACGAATTACTATTACGCGCTCTATTTGCGACTGGCTTTGTTTATAATAAACATAGCGATTCAGGTCTATTTGAATTTAGATTAAAAAGAGAAAACAAAAGAATTTAGACTATAGGTATCGATAACTCCGTCAATGTTTGCGATAGAACAAACATCTCAAAGGGATATAAAGCGATTATTTCTTTCTAATGGCAACCTATGTTTTTTTTATTTGGGTTAATCTGTATTCACACTATGAATTTTTGTATAGATTACATAAGAAAAAAGCCAAAAAAACGATTTCCATCTTGTGGGTTTCTCGGTATATTGTTTTTTGGAATTTGGAGTCCTTTTAGGCACTTTTTGGAATTATTATTTTCTTTTTTGAGTTGGATAAACGTTGTTGTTTGCCGGCGTTTGTGGTTAATAATAATCAAGCTGTCGGACTTTACTTTGATCACATTCTGTGACCGAATGATGGAAATTTGGATTCGCAATCCAATGTTCTTGCGGCGTATAATATTTTCTGATGAAGCAACCTTTTCTTTACATTATTTACATTTATTTACAACTGTCAACAGGCATAATTATCTATATTGGGCTAGGGAAAGTCCTCACTGAATGCAGGAAGCCGTTTACAATATCCACTGAGGTGTAAGGTAAGTGCAGGACTTGTTGGTGACAGAATTGAAATGGGAATTGAATTGAGTGAAACCCATTGCTACCTTTAACAGAAATATTATTTGCGAATGAAAACGACCCTAACTTAGCAAACAATAATATTTGGTTGCAACTAGATGGTGCTCCGTCACACTACGCTGTTAAGGTGGTTTGTACAATTTTTGACCTGCAAGCCATCGACGAGGCGACGAAAGTTCAGAATGAGATAGAGCTAGGTATTTAAAAGAAACAGGGGATTTGTGGCACTCTGCCGACATGCCGAGGTGTACGGACAGGATACAACTCCTAGCGTTCCTAGCGTGGCACAAACGTTTCATAATCAGTTTCTTACAAATTACCCAATCTTTACTTATGCCATGAACCAAATAAATCATATAAAACAAAACGTCGAATAACATTGGGCACCCCCCTTATGGTCTCCATTTGAGTGTTTTTTCCATTGAGTGTCCATCTTACTCCTTGGCTATACCGTACTGATGAGGACTAATAGTCCGAAACACGTGTCTACGGTTGCTTCTTCGAATGACGGAATTGCCCGATAAATAACCTTTTTCCTTGAATATCTTACCGTCGATAAACCTTTTCCATCTATACCTCCATGGGCTATGGTGGGCCTGGGGTGTCCGTCACCTCCGGCGCGACGTCACATCTTGTCTTCGAATCCTGAAGATGTTGTGACTGAAGCACCAAATTGGGGACATTGGGCACCCCCCTTATGGTCTCCATTTGAGTGTTTTTTCCATTGAGTGTCCATCTTACTCCTTGGCTATACCGTACTGATGAGGACTAATAGTCCGAAACACGTGTCTACGGTTGCTTCTTCGAATGACGGAATTGCCCGATAAATAACCTTTTTCCTTGAATATCTTACCGTCGATAAACCTTTTCCATGAATAACTGTTGAACTACTTTGATTTATGTGACGTTATTTGGACGAAGTGTTCCCAGGCAAATAGATAGGAAAAAGAAGCCCAATGGAATGGCCGGTTAGGTCCCCTGATCTGACGCCATTAGATTTTTTTTCTGTGAAGGCACTTAAAAACCAATGGGTACACAGATCGACCTAATAATTTAGACTATCTTTGGGAAATAATTCGTCATGAATACGAATTCTGATTTGAAGATATTTTATGAACGTGTCGGATATTACCAGATGGAACAGTTTGAAAATTAATTATCCAACGACTGTCGAAGTGTAACCAATCTTTTCTAATTTTCGTATTTTTGTTTAATAACACCAGCATTATTAACCTCGTAGTGCGTAATATTTGGCTCACCCTGTATAACAAAAGCACCTAGCGCGGTTATTTATGCGAACAGGTGTGAATTATTGCGCAAATAAACGCAAACGTTCAACTTGTCGTAAGGATTAAATACTTTTAATTGCGTTAGATTTGTTTTGGCGTGTATTGGATACTATCCAAATGTCACGTTCAATTTGAACAATCTCAATTTAACGGAAATATTTACTTAGTAACTTAAAGAGAAATAATTTTAATGATAAAATCTTTAAATTAAACACAAATAGTCCTAATTTAAGTATTAATATAAAATTATTATTTATGAGATCACGTAATAAGATTTGTAGGTAAACTTTTTTTAGTTTATTGTTGATGAATAATAGATAAACTAGATGAACCGAAGTTGCGAAAATATAATATACTAAAGTGTTGGGAGAGTTTGCTCTTGTTTATTTTGATGTCGCTAACAGGTTCCTTCATCCTGAAGCGTTGCTGAAAGATCGTCTGTTTATAGAACAGAGCTGGGAGGAAAACCCAGTGTTTCAGGATTTCAATTTTTATGGCGTTTAAACCGTTAAGTATGTTTTTATAAGGCGCTGGGAACCTTTTTTTTTCTTGGAGAATATGTTGGACCTTTTTTGTTGTTGGTCGGAATCCTCTTATTAATTTAAAATAAAACCAGGCTTAAGGCTTATTTTATAGGAAGTCGGAATTATATTAACGTATTAGTATTTATTTTTATCGACAATAACTAAGTAAATATTATTGTTTTAAAACTAATAGATGAAGCAATTGATTATAATATATCTGTTGCCACAACTCATTCTAAGGGAATGTCTAACATAGAAAATGAGCAACTAGCTAGAAGAATGTAACAAAGCCGTTGCAAATCAAAAGCAGCTACATTGGGTAACATATTCTTGTGTTTTATCTACGAACCCAGGTTACATTCTTTAATGATACAAAATATGTAAAAAACGCTACTCTTTTTCCATTCTCTTTTCATTACATCTCTTAAAAAATTACATTTATAGTTATGTTGCCTGTCAGAAGAAAAGCCTATGATAATGAAAACGGATTATATATCATTATTTCAACGGTATTCCATATATTTTTTATGTACCCCACGTAAAGAACTTTTTGTTTAATTGTAGACATTGTTATGCTTCGGTCCAGTCCTTTAATGAAATTGTTTGTTGTGAGTAAAATTGTTCATAGTTAGGTAACAAAGCATGTCGATATCAAAGCATTTCACATACTTACAAGTATTTAATTTATCAAAAATACAACGATTGAAGCTAAGTGACTATCCTGACCAACAATGAACAAAATCGAGCAAGTGAAAACTATTTTTCGTAGGATCCTCTCCATAGACTGTACGATTGTGTTTATTGATGGCACTTAGCGTAGATTATTGTATTTTTGACAAATTAAGTATCTACTTGGAAATATGTGAACTGCTCTGACTCAATAGTTCATTCATTATTTTTCTTATGTAAGTTAATAACTGTGGTATGTAAATTTATTGTAGTAAACAAAAATTAATTGAAATAATACGAAATGTTACAAAGTAAAGACCTTGTTATTATTATACGGTCGAACTTGAACTGTAAAAAAGTACGAAAGTTTGAAGTTTTGAAACTGACAAATATTTTAATTAAAATGATATTATCAATCAAAAAAGCAATTGCCTACTACTGTTTGATTTATAGTTGTCTATTATATTATCTCTAACTTAAATCATATATAATTTATAATTATAACTTACCGAAGACTGAACAACAATTATATGCAGAATAATTTTCAATTATTCCAACGCCCTTTTGCGAACTTAAAAATAATTTACTCATAACCACACTTTTAACGGTAGCACACTGTACGAGTATGGAAGAAGTTTTGTACGGCTGGCCTAGCGGCGCTGCTTGTCATACTGCTGTCATTTATCACATAGTTTGGTGATTTTATGGTTTAAATACAAATACTGTCGTTCATGTACATTTTTTGTTGTTAAAACATATATTATGTCATTTGTTTACATTTGCTGTCTTTAAAACATATATTTTGTCTTTCAAATGCATATTTTGCCGTTAAAGTACCGAAATTTGTCGTGCGAACACCTAAATGTCGGACCGAAAAATGCCACCGTATAAAAAACGCGAATAAATTAGATTGAGGCTATTCTCTTAACTTTCCTAGCTGTAGCGATAGATGTAGAGTATAGGGCTGCCAAAATTATTAGCTTGACGTCCAAGAATGGTATCTTCTAGAAAATAAGTATTCTATTAGCTTTGAAGAAGCGAGCAACATGGTTCGCGAAACGTCAGCATTAACAAATCTTGGCACACGGCATAACCCGGAAGCAGTTTATTTTCTAAATGATTCTGGCCGTGAAAACCTACGTACTTATTTAATGGTATCTTCATTGCCGAAACAAAACAATACAAAAATACGTAGGTTACTCTAAAGTCTAAACCTTTAAATCTTTTAGCCATCTTACCTACTGAATACATGTCTTGGCGAATCATCTTTATTCGATCCCATGGTCAGCTTCAAGCTTTTGTGGAAGGAGCCGAGAAGGCTGGTGCTGGAACTCCTCCTGGTTTCAGTTCCAGGGACGGTCAGTCTCGATGGCATTGTAGTCGGTGGTTTCCCATTGCTCAGCAGTTTTTCCCACTGCTCACTGTTAGGTCCTCTCTTGCGCTCGCACTCTACCTTCACCTCGTCCGGCATATTGCTATTTTGAGCTCGTCTTAGTATCACAGTTTAAATTGGTAGTATCAAGTAGTGCGTACCGACAGTGGGCCCTGTTGTCTTCCTTCTTGGCAATGTTGGTGCGTTTGTCCTCGCTGTCTCCAGAATCTTGCAGCAATAACATTTGGCCCTCGTGGAGGAACACTTCTTATACCTAGGATAAAAAGAGTATATTTTAAAATAAAACTACTAGGAGATTGAATCAACAACATGATTGTTGTAGGGTGCCTTCAAGAACGTGTTGTTGGTTTTGTTGTAGATGGCATTAGTGTCGTGAAAACTGGGTGAACATTTTTGGAGCATCAAAAAATCTAATTCCTTGAAGTTTTACTTGCTAGTATTACTAGCAGGTACTAGAGATTTGTGATATGACATCCTATTTAAAATAGAAGGCTCTATCAATTTCAAGGATTTTCGCCTATCGCCTCATCCAAAATTTTGGATGACATCTATAAACAATTCCGTTCCATTTTGTTACATTTTGTGTACTTTTTTTACCTATAAATGTACTAACATACCTACTATTGTGTCTAAAATTACTGTTTTGGAGACAATCCCATTTGATTATATGGAAAGATAAATTTTCTATTGATTATTGTGATTCTACATAAAACGAGCCCATCTTCGGTCTACTCTTGTGCAGCAATTTCATCGTAGATAACACTTGAATTGTCAAAATGTCCACTAATCGACAATTGACTATTCAGTCTATTTAGTTACTCTATTGTTTTTTCAACATTGAATACTAAGCAAGATTGTAATACCTAAGATTCACATAGAATTCACGACACAATACATAAATCACACACATAGCGTATTTGCAAACATGGTATGTGTGTCATCATTTTAAAAATAGGAAAACGGCAGATCTGTACGCAGTTTTGATTATGAAGGAAACAGTAAAACGTATTGTATTGGTAGAGTGGTCCTTATTTTAAAATGTTTAAACTTTTTTTGCATGACCTTCTCAATTTGTTCCTTTGTATTCATATTCAATTCCTGTGCAATTTGACCCGTACTCTACTAATATTAAAAAAGAAAATACCCGGCGGCTAATTTGTAAAGTCGTTGAAAAATGCTAAGATACATCTCTCAGTTTGGTCATAACACTTCTAACTTAGACCAGGGTCGATAATTTTTGAAACAAAAAAAAAGAAAAGTAGAATGAAACCCATTGGAAAAGGAAGAGAATATAACAAAAATGAAAGGAAAAATAATTTACGGGCGATCTGAGGTCGGGAAGTGGGAGAGGGTCAGTTTTTAAGGGTAAGAAGAAGGGTAAGAAGTTCTTACCCTTAAAAACTCACCCTCTCCCACTTCCCGACCTCAGATCGCCCGTAAATTATTTTTCCTTTCATTTTTGTTATATTCTCTTCCTTTTCCAATGGGTTTCATTCTACTTTTATTTTATTTCACTTTTTAATATTTTCAAAGGCATCAGCACTGGTCTAACTATGAAGTTTCGTCCTGAAACTACCTTTAGTAGTTTTTCCGGAATCGTCGCCACAAAAAAAAAAAACGGGTACACACAGACATTTTTTTGTACCTTGGTGAAAAATGTTCAGGGGACCCAAAGGGGCATATTTCCGCTAAAATCACAAAACTTTTTTCCGACTACAATACTATGTCATACTACGTATCATAAAGTAAAAATACAATTATCTAAGCTAAGTTACTATCCTGTTCAACAATGAACAAAATCGAACAAATGAGAACTGTTTCTGGTGTGCCTTTTCTCGTAGAATCTGAATCTAGAGTCAAAAACGCTGAATTGGCTCCAGTTTTTCAGAAAATTAGTAGTAAAAAGGGCCAAATAACTACAAACAGTTCAAAATTTCTATTTTCGGATTCAGGTTCTACGAAAGAAAGCATACCAAAAATTCTTAAAATTAGAAAATTGGCAAATGAAATCATCGCCGTTCTTTCAAAAACAAACGCAGTCTACGATATGCAAAGTGTTTCGAACGTTTACAGGTTCTTTGATTTGATATAAAATTAATAAAACCAATTCGTTTTTGCATATCATGATCATGATTAATCGTGTATTATACAGATTTGCACCTTAATTAATCATGATTTTATAACAATAATTAATGCAATTAATGTAGGTAACATATTTTAATTGAATTTATATTATCTATTAGTAACAAATAGTAATTACCCAAAACCATAATACATACTTGATTTATAACAGCAGAGTCAGCATAATATTAAAGATAAAGTAAATGATGTTGTAAATCTATCTTATATTAGTAATATTTAGTATTTGTTTGTAGATAGTTATTATTGGATATAGTAACAGGGGTATGACCTGACATATTTCATAATTTTTGGCAACATAATTAAAATTCCTCGTAAGTACGTATTTTGACGACTACGAACAATTTATAGTAACAAAATGATAAATATGATAAAGATTATCGATAAGAATGGCCGCTTAAAACAAATTCCTCAGATTGTATTGTTGTATTGCGCAAATATCTGAAATTCCACATATCTATCTATAGACAGATCTTATAAAAACTATGCACTTTTTGATATATGTACATATTCTGTACTGTGCACAAAATCTTAAACATTTTCGGTCGTATTATATGCGACATCACAGTTCATAAACCACTTTATTAAATTAATATTGTAATTGAACTCTTGAGAGTTAAAGAGGAAGCAGACGCTATCACAAACGCTGAAGTGGCCCGAAAATGGGTCATAATCGCAAAATTATCTACACGCCGACCATTCACTTCTTGTTCGCAAAGATTGCGTAAAATACATAAATGTATTTTTAAGTATTTATAATACATAAATGTATTATGAATTGATGATTCAAATTGACATGTTTCCATTATGTAAACAACTATCACCACATAGTCTATAGGGGTAATTCCATTTCTAATCACAGTTTAGCATTTGAGCCCATCTTTTGTTTACTTTCGTAGTGGTTTTATTAGTTTAAGTGTATGGAGATTTAATGTTATTGACAGTTCTACAGTTTTATTCTTTTGTTCATACCTGGATTCTATGACTGCACGACACGCTAATCCTTTAAAATTGTTCAAAATTCTATTAATCGTTATCAAGGAAGCTTTTCAGTGAATAGGGAATAGGCAGCTCCTTTCCTATATTGCAACAGGGTAGACATTTTCAAAAGAATTAAAGAACATAGGAGATTGTCCCTAACATAAAAACATTTGAAATATTTTTTTTATTATGGAACTGATTCCATGTTCAGAAAAGTATTAATAGAATTAAGACTTGGTGTATAGTCTATAACCTGGAACAGCTGCTACGCTTCGAGTATATTCACTAATAAAAAAAGCCACTATTAAAAGCTTATCTTTCTAAGTGATACTTCCGCATAAACAATATAATGAGTACTAAACTCTCAAAAGCATTAATGCTGGAGTACCGCAAGGTAGTGTACTTGGTCCAATTCTGTACCTTCTTTAGACACATGATCTTCCGCCATCAAAAGGTGTTACCGTTGACACGGTTGCTGATGACACTGCTGTCATGGCAGTAGCTACAAATATTGAAGAAGCAACACCAAAAATGCATAATGATGTCAACAATATTAATGATCGGATGCAACAATAGCTAATTGCGTTGAACAAAAACAAATCCTTTCACATACATTTTACCAACAAGTGAATACAATACGACAGTACGACACATACCAAGCTTCACTGGAATGCACACATAAAAACCAAACAAGAAGAGGCATAAGACACTAGAAAATCTACTGGGTTATTGGTAGAAAGTCAGTTTGTCGACATATAAAAAAACACCAAGAAGGTAAAAGTTTCAGCACACGAATGTAGAAGCAATCCAGCTACTTGACAGTAGTGCGAAGACTCAATAGAACAAAACCTTTTGAGTTGATGAAGTGATGTGACAAATTCACACCAATGCGCAGTGTGTGAAGTTGATAGTATGAGTACATAACCTAAATTATAGTTAAACCGATAATAAATAAAAAATTTACTAATATACAAATAGTATGTTTTAATTAAAAAAATAATGGTGTAGACAGAAGAAAATAACAATTTTGATCATTCTAATATTGCCTATTTTTTGTCCATTTTATTTACTCTCTAAATTTATACCTGCTTTGCTCTTTAATAGTGCAAAAAATGTGTTGGGTCCACTTATGGAAGGTGACGTTTGGTCGAAAAAAACGTAAGTACTTTAGATTAGAATGTACACTATTGTTATAATTTTTTTTATCGAAAAAAGGCATTGTTAGTTCCTGTAGAGTTAAATCTCTTAGCTTTAGTGTAATCAAAGGAGTAATTGTTCTCATTAGCGGTACGTTTCAAACTATATCCGCAAACACTGCAAAACAGTACGCTATACAGCCTAAGCTCCAGTCGAGGTGCTACATCACGAACCAAACCTTACTCTTAATTGACGATATCTCTACTTGTTGAAATATGATATAAATAGCGGTTTTTGACGTTACGTTGAAAAGATATTCATTTTTAAGGCAAAAAGTACTAAGATAGTTTGAAGGCAATAAGCAGGTACTCATAAACAGACAGTAGTAGGTATTCTAAAACAAATTGTTTTTTAGATATGCTTCTTTTGTTTGAAAATAACGGTATAAGATATTAATAATAATAACACAAAAAATAATTGTTTCTCGACTACTATACATTTTTTGACATGATATTTAGTAATTCACTGTCAGTTTAATGATATAGAATATACAATTTCTTATACAGGCTGCTCAAAATATTGATTGACATCTCGCATACAGCTTTTCACCACAAAAATCGATTTTTATTTAATTGAACATCCTCTGTATGGCTACATTTCTGCAAAAGGAAATGGTCCATTATGGTTAATAAATCAAATGTTATTCAACTCATTTCCACTAGTTAATAGATTAGGGTTTAATACCAGCATATTTAACGTAGTCATGGGATGAAAGGTTGAATTTATAATGCATGATTAACGCCATTCAATTATAAAGACCGCACTGCGGACGATTTATTTCAAAACTGAAAATGACCCTCACTCTTGGTCACATAATACGGACAATTTATTTGTTTAGTAGTAACTACTTAGATTAATCATAAAGTATCTATCATGAAGAAGTTTAAATTTGAGGCTCGTAATATTATGAAATTGTTGAACTAATTTGACATATAACACTTAATAACGTAAATTTATTAATAAATAATATTTATCGTCCACATTTGACTCGTCTGTACCTGTCTGTATACCTATCTAAAGCTGCTGTGTTAGGTTTGTAATCAGTAATCACACTGACATGAATCATAGATTATTATCGGGACTTTTGCTTTATTTTTTTTGTACAGTTAAGAACACGACTTATCCGTATATGAGGCAGTTTCCACGAGCATTTGTTTATACTTGTTATAAGGCAAAAAAAGCTAAGCAATAAACATCATTAGGAAATTATCAAATATTTCGTTGAAAATGCGAATTATTTACAGAGATCATGTAATAAATATTTTTCGGTGTTGGTAATAAGAACAGTACATATTTATAGCAGGAGAATTCCTTCTCGTATACAGGCTTAAATGTTGAAGGTTCTTTTTTAATTGTTAGGTAAAAAAAGTGAGTTTCTAACGGGACGTTTCTAATAAAAATATTATACATGTCGGACAAGCCATGGCAACTGTCTTTTTCTTATGGACGCCATATTTGATGTTGGCATTTTTAAGATGTCCATTTCTTCAATTTCAATTATCATGTGTCGCTATTATTATACCAATTTGACTATTTTTGTTTTTGAAGTAGTAATATTATACAATTTATAACTGGGGTTTCTTGAGTTATTGAAATGGAACAGCATGCATATTGGTTTCTAATCCCGTAAGTTATTTGTAGAGGAGGTTTCAATAGATGTTTGTTGTTTTAAAATAAAGTTTTCGGTCCCCATGCTCGATATCATATAAAATTGCTATGTATCTTGATAACCGTTAGAGTATATACAAAAACCTGATTTTGAAAAAAAACGGCTTTCGGATTTAAAATTAAAGAAAGAAGCGGTTTAAACCGTATTTTGAATTTTTGCTTATTATAACTAACCATTACTAGTATTTATACATTATTTAGCACATTAGCACTTATTGGACTACACAAATATAACCAAATATGATACACAAAACAAAATACTTAAATG
This sequence comes from Melinopterus prodromus, assembly GCA_964023965.1. Lineage (NCBI taxonomy): Eukaryota > Metazoa > Arthropoda > Insecta > Coleoptera > Scarabaeidae > Melinopterus > Melinopterus prodromus. Next base: position 13,713,649 of record OZ030396.1, read on the forward strand.
AACAACACTAAAATTGTGCAATATAAAAATCTTTCACGTCTTTTTCCATGAGCATTGTCTTGATAAAATAGGGTTTTATCTACCATATCGCTATACATATCATTTGCAACGTATATAGGCACAACACAGTCAAAAGTAGGTTCAATTCGCACTGGAAACATTCGAGGAATATGTTTAAAGTAAAAATACTTTTATTAGAATCTGTTTTCATACCAAAAAATGAATAATAATTATATTACTAGTAATTAGAGTCCAATATCTAGACCAAAACCATATAGTACGGCGCTGAGGTTCACTATGGCTGATCTAGACAGAGTTCTAAAAGGCTAGAGCTCAGAATAATTTTTAATTTGAAAACTAATTAGTTAATAATTTCGATTTATAGTAAATGTAGGTAATGTTTTTAATAAAATAGCTCACTGTTTTACATATAAATTCAAATCTGTAAAACCGATTTGTTTTTCAAGTGAAACCCCGTTTTTTTGAATAACCTGAAAAACCTGTTCTAAAAAACCGACAAACCCTAAAAACCGTAATACTTTGTATAAGAGTAATTCACGTTAAATGAGTTTACATCAAACTACATATCACTCGTTCTTTTTGACATGTTGGAGTATACGCTCATTTTAATGCACTTCTCACGGTTGCCAGAGGATATACCACCCAAAATTGATACTACAAATGTAGTCCCTGTTTCGAGGGAAAATAAAGTTACCAAAATCCTCTAAACTCTAAAGTGTACATCAATTGTATCAACCATCCATGGGCGTTTGTTAGCTTACATCTGTTTGTTGTAATTAGCTTATGCCATCTGTTCTTTTGTTATGCTAAAAACAAATGCGTCAAAATTAGATAGACATTTTATTGCTTCGTCGGGTCATTTACCTCTTATCTTCAAACAAAAAGCTATTGAACTTTATCAGGCTGGCATGGCATGGCCAGCGCAATTACCAAAAACCATCAGTTAAAAAATGATTATTTCATAAACCAAAACATAAAATAGTAGCCATTTGGTGGAGCTTCAAAAATGGAACAAGGCAACAAAAATATAAAGGGACGGAACAATAATTAAAGGGCAATGTAAATGTCATCCGCACATGTCCGCCTACCAAATTTTAGCGGAAATACCGGAAGTTGGTGTATTTTCTAGGACAATTTAACATGCTGTTGTGGAGATCAACACTATTCAGTAGCAATTGCGTATTTAACAATCTGGTGACGATTTTATTTCAAATTGTGTACTTCAAAAGCACATGCATTTTATATGCTTTTAATTTACGTTTAACACAAAATATAATAAAGCTTGCAATATTGCAACAACACCATGAACACAAAGTAATCTAAAAGGATAACAATTCTGTCATAAAAATCGCATACGTCATAAGCTGTAGGAGAATGATGTGTTTGTTTTCTATACAAGCTGCTGGATTACAATAAGGGGTAATGCCTCACGGAATAATATCAACAGACTGAAAACACAAAACAATAAATCTAAAAAAGTCGACAAAATACTAGTAGTATTTTACATACGGCGGAAGACGTAAATATAACACAATTTAAATAACACAATAAATAAGAATGAAAACAACTTTATTCACGAAAGATTTATTTATAGGATATTGTAGACAGATTTAGCACAGAAAAATACGTTAATGACAAAGACCATAAGACGGTAATAACTACTTAAGAAAGAGGATTGTAGGACTTATTTATGTACCAACGGCATTACAAAGATGTTTAAACGTCAAGAAATTCCCGAGGTCCATACAACATTTTATGTCCTACAATGGTTTTGTTCCTCTGTTTGAATAATATTTATAAAAAATTTTGACGTTATCAAGTGACATGCGTATCTACGGAGTTGAATAACAATACAAACAATTCGGAGTTGAGTGACAATATAGACAACTAATTGTCAAACTTATAACCTTAATGGCCAATAATTGACATTGACGAGTAACAATACCAACAATACAGACAATTAATTGTCAAACTTATAACCTTAACCGCCAATAATTGACATTGACGATTTAAAATTTATAATTTGAATGACAAATATTTACCAGTTTTTGCCCCGGTATTGAAGATGTAAAATATCACTTTATGATCATGTAGGACATTAAACGAAATAAAATCTACATTTTTACTTCATACAGTAATGGTGCCGAAAAAAAATTAAGTTTTCCGGAGAAACTACTAAAGGTATCGGGCGAAAGTTCATATTTAGAAGTTTCATGACCAAACTTAGAGCTTAAAAGCTTTTGGTTCAAAAGGGTCCAAAGGAACTGGATGTTTCTGCTAAGCATTTTTCAACGATTTTCCAAATGACCTGTTATTTCTGTAATTTCGTCAAAATAGTTAAATAGTATATTAAAGTAGAGGAAATTTTGTATAATTTATGTCTGACATTTTTTGGTAAAATTAATAGTTTAGCTGCATGAGCAAATTCTTTCTGATCGAGATCGTGCCTGCATTAAAACTTAGCGAGGATTTCACAATTATTTTCATTCTGACAGTAGATAGTGTCAAAGGCTGGGTTTTTGACAATACCTACTGTCAATATTATCCATATACTTATTAGGGATTATACGGAGGTTGTCCTATAGCGCCAATGTGTAGTCTCGGTTCCAACAATGTGAGACGGAGATATATATTTTGTCTATCGATATGGTGCCCGGAATCAAATTGCGCATGTGTGTATTACCGCGGGCGTTAGCCGGTAATATTCGGCATCACTAACGCCAAACCAGTGACAGCCTATAGATAACATTATACATGTGGCAGCTCACTAACGCCAAACCACTGCCAGCCCATAGATAACCTTATACATGTGGCAGCTAGTGGCAGCCTATGGTTCCAATCCAGCCAATCGAATCCACGAACTTGACGCATGCGTAGTGTGTCCAGTGGCACCACGTCGCATGAGATAGAGATATATGTCGCAACGCTAGTGTTGGAACAGCCTGCTGTTACCAACCTTCTTTATATCATTTTGTATTTATATGATATTATCAAAATATCTATCAAATCCTGGCTAACTAGTTTTATTTTAATGCAGACAAAATCGATCAGGATCAAATAGAATTTAATGCGCTAAACTGTTCATTTTATATATTGTATGCTAAAGTCATGTGCCTGGCCACATCAGTTTTTTTTTCTTATGTGGCAACGAAAGTCGTTACAGAAATTTATTAGTGTTTCCTCTGTCTTGGTTAAATCAACAGAAACTATTTTCGTTCAAGAGCAAATACATTTCATCACACTTTCGGCAAACTACAGACGACATCCAGACTACCTGAGGAATCTAAATTTATATTCAGACGTAAGTCCCATCTGCGATAGCAATAAATCCTGAAAAAAAGTCCAAGGTTGGCGTCTTAAAAAAACTATCGCGATATAACGAGATTGACAGAAATGTGGCAACTCGAACATAATTTGTAGCAGTTTTACTTTTTTAATCTAATTTGAAACGTAAATTATTGCAAAACAAGATGACATCGATATTAATTACTAAGCTATATTTTTGCAAACTAATCAGCTGATGTTAAGCTAAAGGGTATTAAACGGTCGCCTAGCTTACCATATCTAAGGCTTTATCTAGATAAAAAAAATTCTGGTATAGGAAATATAAATAGAAAAATATAATGTATAACAATTTTCGACGCAGTGGTCATTTGTGTTTGTTATCCAGTGGAAGTGTGCAGGTAGTTGCAGAAACAGTGTGATGTGGATTCTATACATTGGGTGTAATATACACTAAGATAACGACAATAATTAACATGAGTTCGACGAAAGATATAGTTGGTGAATCCTCATCCAGTAAAGATAAGAAGGATCCACTCGAAGCGTGAGTAATTTGATAAATTCTTACAGGATGTAGAGATGTAGAGAACTAATTTCTAACTTGCTACGTACGTACAGGCATCTCAGGAATATAATGGGACCCAGCATGTTGAATTGACCAATTAAACCAATCATACCCTAAATATGTAATAAATAATAATTACAAAAAATTATCAAAATATTTATCAAAAGAAACTGTCGAAAAGTGAACCACCTGGTTCTTATGAAAGCATCTTCGTCCTAAGGCATGGTTAGTTTAATTGGTCCCATTTAACATAAGGAATCAAAATTCAAACTATGTTCCATTACTTTCTGGGTACTTTGTACATACAGTATTGTACAAGTTGTATCTTAACATATCCAGTTTCATTGAACTATTCCGATTCAAAAACTTTTGATTTGCATTGTTATGCAGATAGGATAAAAGTTAGTTAAGAAATGAGTTCAAAAATAAAGATTACCCTTACATACCAAGTTTCGAGATATTTTTTTATCAGGAACTGTTTTTCTTAGTAACTTTTTATCGCATCTTTATTCCGAAGAAAATTGCCCAAAATTCGCATATTTGCGTAATCCCAGTAGGCCGGTCTATTAATCTAAGATTTATTAATAATCTTAATAATCCTATCTAAATCTTTTTAAAGGCTTTTACCAGCATTCACTAGTAATGCTGGCATTTTTTTCCGAAGAATATTTTAGACATTATAAATTCATCAAGAGTATCAAATGGTTTGGAACTAAAAATTATGGTTATTGCTTATTATTCCGTTAGAACCAACATAATGTTTTAATGATGCAGAGACAGTAATTACGAAAGTTTTTCAGCTTTCCCATTCCCAGCATTTTGTTTTTTAAATTATCCCAATATCGGCATATTTAAAATTTATACAATTGCATGGAAAACTTTGCAATTTTAGTTTTGACCTGCTATAACTTTTGTAAAATTTGAGTGGGATAGCTACTGTGGAGCAGTTGGAGTATAAACTGCTTAAAGCGCACGAAATATTGGGGGGGGGGGGGCAAAGTTGAGAAGGGCAAAATAAAAATTTGTAAAAAGACTTGCCAGAGAGAGAGTCTAAATAATATGTAAGTGGTTTGCTTAAATAATGATTATGTTAATTATTGTGTGACATAAGGAACATTACTTAATTCATTTTTGTACAAAAGATAATTTAAAATATGCAGAAAACATAAGCATATAAAATATATACATAAAATATATACATAAGTATATAAAATATTTCTAATGTAGGTATGTAGAGATAGGTCCGAGATGTGAAAAGAAAGTTCTAAGAAAGTTGCTAAAATGTTGTTGAAATGCCTTGAAATCCAAATAAATTAAGGTTTCCATGTAAATAAGTACGTAAAATAGGGCTACTTATTTAAAATTTATGCATTCAGAGACACTTTTTGAAGCTGGAGTCTGAGTCTGGATACCTATTTTTTTTTAAAGAAGGTAGTAACCCTTAAGAAAGGAATTTTTTTAACTTTGTCCAATTTTAATAATTTTGTTTTAATATGAAACACGTATTGGTCTACTTAGTGCCCATAAACAATTTCCCTAAATTATAGTTTCAGGTATAAAGTCCAGGCTATATAAAAATAGATGACATAAGTAAATCATATTGGGCATTTTTGCATTACAAAATTTTACTAGTTATTAGCTGTTCAGAATTGTCCAAGCCCCTTCAAGCCCTTTAATTTAATTACCTTTTAACAAACGTCCATGTTCGTAAATATCCAGGCTACTTATACAATAATTGTTTTAAATAAAGCGTAAATGTTATAATGTTGTTAAGTTATTTTGACTATTTTGCGTATTGTTAAAATTCAAAAGAAAGCCTACGTTGCAATTCAAGGGGAGGTTCTCATGTAGAGACCGAAAAAGTGTGTAAACTTTGAGACAGTTTTTTAAACAAATGGTAAAAGATATCAATATTTTGCTTTTGCCATACATTTATCATACTTTACTGTACAAAAGGACAAAAGGACTGTTGTAGGAAGTATCAAAAGGACTGTTGTAGGAAGTATCAGGTCCTGCGCGGCGTGCTTGTCTCAACGACGTGCACGATAGCTCCCATAAAAATAACCAGAAATCGAAATTTCAACAGCGCTGTGATGAACTACTAGATGAAATGAAACTAGATGAAATTAGTTGGAAGCTAAACCACCATTTAGTTACAAAAGTTGAAAATTGACAATATGGGTGCTGTTTCAATTTTCAGATCGATTTTTTACACTTTTCTTTCGGTTTCAAATCGTTATAAATATAATAATTATTTAAAAGTTTGACTTATTATGAAGATTCAGCCTCCAATAAAAAGTATTATCTCTAAGGCAAAAAAAGAAAAACTCGATCCGTTATATTATTCAAAAGTAAAAAAAAATCTACAAGAGAAAGTAGGAACATGACACTTTTTAAAACTCCTTTTCTATATAAACTCATGGAAATATAATAATTTAATCAACTTAAGCACCTAGATCTTATAAGTTCTCTTTACTGTATCCAAATTTCACACACGCCTTTGAGATTTTGAAAAGAAAACTTTGATATTCCATTATGTCGACAAAAACAAAATGATGGTTTTGTGGTCTAACTTTTGAGACACCTGTGATGTATTTAAGGAACGTGGTTACGTTCTCAAGGACACTTTTACAGAGATGTAACAAGTTGCTGTTAGATTCATCATATACTTTTAATAAATGTATATATACCTACATTATCCTCTCAATTTTCATGCTTAATTTCAACTCGTGAAAGAATTTTGACGACACAAGTAATGTTTACGAGAAAAGTAGCAATTACGTACTTAAAAACTATCGATTATAATTAAAAGGTATCTCTAGTAGCAAGTTCCCTTCTGTCCACGTAATAATTTCTTCTTTGTTCATTTTCACGTCGTAGGACTTTTGTGAAAGACAAACAGGATGACGACGCCAAAGAGGAAGAGAAAAAGGAAAACAACGTAAAGCCAGTCTCGTATTTCCAACTGGTAAGTTTAAACATCCCTACTTAAATACCAACTTTAAAACTTCATTTAAGTTGAATGATCAATACAACGATATATTTTAATATTATAGTACCGGTACGCAACACCGTTGGATACATTTTATATAATAGCCGGCATATGTTGTTCCCTGGGAGGTGGTATCGGTATGCCCTTGTTGATGATACTCTTCGGCAATGTCACAGAGGACATCATCAACTTTTTCGTGAACCGACAACAAGATCTGCCACCAGCTGAGATGCAAGCATTGGAGGATCTCTTCATGAGTCAAATTACAGATTTTGCTGTATACGGCGCAATTATTGGCGGAGCCACATTGCTATTAACATATTTGGCTGTAGTCTTGTTCAGTTGGGCTTGCATAAGACAAGTATGCTTAGTAATTCGATGTTGTATGTTCAATTTAGGAATGTTCATTGTTTTAGATAGGAAAGATTCGTTCTTTGTATATGAAAGGTGTTTTGAACCAGGATATCAGTTGGTATGATGTTAACCAAACAGGGACTTTCTCCAGTAGAATATCTGGGTAAGACTATTGCCCAGCAATTGAACTTGAAAAGACTACTTAACCATTACAATTCCAGAGACATGGTTAAGGTCGAAGAAGGCATTGGTGACAAAGTAACGACTTTCTGCTTCTTAATCTCTTCGTTTATCTCTGGAATAGTAGTGGCTTTTGTTTATGGATGGCTGCTCACTTTGATCTGCCTGATTAGCTTTCCAGTGACAGCTATCGCGTTAGGATTTGTCGCATGGGTAAGTCAGAATTGAGATCATAACCAAGGGAAAATTCCAACCCAGCTGATTTTTTCTATAAACCTATAAAAGCGATCATTTGTCAATTAGACAAGAATGAAAAACAAATTACTCTGTCCAATAACAAAAATTATTGAACAAATGATAACCGATTCTAGTATGATTAACAATATTATTACTATATTATATTGGAGAAGAAAATAAAATTTCTATCTTTCTAATGAAATTCCAACTAGTTATTTATGTACCAAGGGCATTACACGGATGTTTATGCCCCGAGGGTGACCGTTTAAAAACCTCGATGGGCCCGAGAGATTTTTAAGTCGCCCGAAGGTAATACATCAAGTAATGCCCGTGGTACATACAAAATTTTATGTTCTACACAGGTTTTGTTCCTCCAATTTGAATTTTGACGTAATCAAGTGACATGCGTATCTACGAAGTTGAATAACAATACAAAGAATTCGGAGTTGACTGACAATACAGACAATTAATTGTCAAACAGAATAACCTTAATCGCCAATAATTGACATTGACGATTTAAAATTTACAATTTGAATAACAAATATTTGATATATTTGACATATAACCATGGCTACCCCTCGACGGCATTAAGAAGCAGTTTTTGCCCCGGTATCTAAGATGTAAAATGTCAGTTTATGATCAAGTAGGACATAATAGTTATTTATGTACCAAGGGCATTACACGCATGTTTATGCCCCGACCATTTAAAAAGCTTTTTAAGTCGCCCGAGGGTATAAACATCAAGAAATGTCCGAGTTGCAAACAAAATTGAATACAATGGTTTTGTTCCTCCGTTTGAATAATATTAATAAATATTTTGACGTTATCAAGTGACATGCGTCACGGAGTTGAATAACAATACAAACAATTCGGAGTTGAGTGACAATACAGACAATTAATTATCAAACTTATAACCTTAATCGCCAATAATTGACATTGACGATTTAAAATTTACAATTTTAGTGACAAATATTTTATATATTTGACATATAACCATAGCCATAGACTTAAAATATCTACAAATGTCATCATATCATCATAATATCATATTATTTCATTAGTCCTATAAATATATGTATTGTCAAATCATTAAATAAAACTCTGCCGTCTTTGACAGTGAATAAGTTTTGCACGTTTATAATAATGTCCCAGTAACCGTGTCTCCAAAGTCCAGCTTGGGTTTGAATTTTTCTTAAGAAGCCAACATTTTTGTCTGCCCTACCAAAGTAAAATAAATTTTTTAGTTGACAAATAAATTTTCTAAAGAAGAATCAGACGCTTACGCTGCTGCGGGAAATATAGCGGAAGAAGTGTTAACGGCAATTAAGACAGTGTTTGCCTTCAGTGGGCAAATGAAAGAAATCACCAGATACAAAGCCCATTTGGTTCACGCTTGCAACAACAACATCAAAAAGGCATTTTTGACAGCTTTGAGCAACGGTATTATCTTCTTCGTCATGTTTGCTTCCTACGCTTTATCATTCTACTTTGGAATTGGATTAATCCTTGATGAAAGACATCTGGATGAGGAAGACCAAACATATACACCAGGAACAATGATCACGGTATGAGGCGGTCATAGCCATAAAAAAACAACGCAACATTCAACACATTCTAGGTTTTCTTCTCTGTAATGATGGCATCATTCACCCTGGGTATGAGTGCACCATTCTTTACCATCTTCGGCGCAGCTAGTGGAGCTGCAGCAAACATCTTCGCCGTTATTGACAACCAACCAGTGATAAATCTTAGCAAAGGAAACGGAAAGAAACTTGATAAGCTAAAGGGTCAAATTAAATTCAGGAACGTCCACTTCAATTACCCATCGAGGAGCGATGTCAAAGTAAGTTTACATCATCAACGGTCAATTACTTTATAAAGTGACATTCCTTTTAGATCCTTCAAGGTGTCGATTTAGATATAAATCCTGGCGAAACTGTAGCTCTCGTCGGTAGTTCTGGATGTGGAAAGTCCACGTGCATACAACTCCTGCAACGATTCTATGATCCATTGGATGGCCACGTTTCTGTGGATGGCGTAGACATCAAAGACTTCGATCTGACTTGGTATAGGGACAAAATAGGAGCTGTCGGCCAGGAACCGATTCTCTTCGCAACAACCGTCGCAGAAAACATCAGATTCGGCAACATGAGCGCGAAACACGAGGACATTGAGCGTGCTGCCAAGAAATCTAACGCCCATGAATTTATCATGGCTTTGCCATTTGGGTACAACACCATGGTTGGCCAAAGAGGCTCCCAACTATCAGGAGGGCAAAAGCAAAGAATTGCCATAGCAAGGGCTTTGGTTAAGCAGCCCTCTTTGCTACTTTTGGACGAGGCCACGTCAGCGTTGGATACTAACAGCGAAGCACAAGTCCAAAGAGCTATAGACTCTATTAGCAAGGAGTGTACAACTGTCATAGTCGCTCATAGGTTATCAACAATCAGGAATGCCAATAAGATAATCGTGTTCCAAGAAGGGCAGATCGTTGAACGAGGAACTCATGACGAACTCATGGCATTGAATGGAATATATTACAACCTGGTTATTACGCAGATCAGTACACACGATGACAACGAGAAAGGTAATATTTGCCCCAAATCCAAAACACTTCCATATTGTTGAATGTTTAGGTTCTAATTACACGACACAGGCATCAGTTGATGAAACTGATGATGTTATTCACGACACAGAGGAGGTCGATGGAAAGCAGAAGGGTGATACGTCTGGTACTTTTAACGCTATCAGACAACTGTTGCGTTTGAATAAACCTGAATGGTGGCAGATAACGATCGGTGCTATAGCGGCCGTCATTGCTGGTGCTGCCATGCCTATCTACGCAGTTGTCTTCGGTGACGTAATGGGTGTGCTAGCCGACCCTGACGACGATTTCGTACGTTCCCAAGGCAACCGTTACAGTTTGTTCTTCTTGCTGATTGGTATAGTTAGTGGTGTGACTACATTCCTACAGGTAATTCTGCACAACATCTTATCTTTCTTAAGAAGGATAAGTTTACAATGTATAAAAGTAGTGTTATAACGCGGGTTCTGGATCCTAAACTTTCTGATTTTAGTGGTATTTTATCAGTATATCCGGTGAGAAACTAACCAGAAGAGTAAGAGGTATAATGTTCGAAAGCGTTTTAAGGCAAGAGGTAGGCTGGTATGATAGGAAGGAGAACACCGTAGGTGCCATATGCTCAAAACTATCATCTGATGCTGCTAATATCCAAGGCGTAAGTCCTATTCTCTCTTAATTCCAATGGCAATACCTGCAAGGAAATCATTATTCTAGGCTTCTGGACATCCAATTATAGTTGTCTTAAATTCGACATCCACGCTAGTCATCGCAATCGTTCTCTCTATCTACTTCGAGTGGAGATTGGCTTTGGTGTCACTGACAGTTGTACCAGCTGTTATGATCGCTACCTATATGGAAGCTAAAATAGGCCAGATGGATACCTATGGAAGCAAGGACGCTCTAGAGCGATCAACAAAGGTATTACAATATGAAAATTGGTGGTTTGTTTTGAAAAACAATAATATTTGTTTCCAGATCGCTGTAGAAGCTGTTGGTAATATAAGAACGGTTGCTTCTTTAGGTGTTGAAGAGACATTTTATACCTTGTACATATCTGAAATGATTCCTTACTACAAAAAGGCGAACCAAAGTGTTCATATGCGTGGTATTGTATTGGGTTTAGCGAGAAGTTTGACTTACTTCGCTTATGTAATTGCCTTTTACTACGGAGGTATTTTGATTGTGGAGGAGCACTTGGACTTTACTAAAGTATTCAAGGTGGCTGAGGCATTGATTTCGGCCGCTATGACCTTAGGAAGCATCATGGCGTTCGCTCCAAACTTCCAGAAGGGAATAATCGGCGCCAACAAGATGTTTGAACTTGTCAACAGAATACCAGAGATTAAAGACGGACCGAATTCAATTCACTCCGGATGGGTAAATTCGTAAATATTATTTATCTATCTTAGGTGTAACTTCGAATGTTTTAGTCGAAAGGGCACATAAAATATGAAAAAGTGGCATTCAGTTACCCAACGAGACAGAACACACCAGTCATGGAAAATTTGGATCTAAGTATAACATCAGGGAAAACCGTTGCGTTGGTAGGACCTAGTGGATGTGGAAAATCCACTATCATCCAACTCATGCAAAGATTCTACGATCCAAACGCTGGATCTGTCAATATCGACGATATAAACTTGAAGGACTATAAGATTATGTCCTTGAGGTTAAATCTTGGCATCGTTTCTCAAGAACCTAACCTTTTCGATAGGACCATAGAAGAAAATATAGCTTATGGTGACAACACCAGACTAGTGTCCAAGGATGAAGTGTTAGCTGCCGCTAAAAGTGCGAACATCCACAATTTCATTGCTGCACTACCATTGGTAATGCGTGACATACATAAATAACCTTGACTTTTAACATAATTAATACTTTTTAGGGTTACGATACGAGATTAGGTGACAAAGGAACACAACTATCCGGTGGTCAGAAACAACGTGTAGCCATAGCTAGAGCATTAGTTAGGAATCCGCAAATATTGCTACTAGACGAAGCAACTTCTGCTCTGGACATGGAAAGTGAAAGGGTATGTTGTTATTTTGTCTCCCAAAACGTACTATATATAATAATTATTTTTGTAGATTGTTCAAGAAGCGTTGGACAAGGCAAAAGCAGGGAGAACGTGTATTACCATAGCTCATAGATTAACAACAATTCAGGATTCTGATGTCATCTATGTGATGGATAAAGGTGCTGTCGTTGAGAAGGGAACACACGATGAACTGTTGAGTATGAGAGGGTTGTACCATAAATTATATACGATACAAAAGGGGCATTAGCTATTAATTTTGCGATTTTTCTTTGCTTGTTTCATTAAGTCGTTATTTTAATTTTAAAATATTCCTAATTGTTAGTACATTATAATATAAATAAGTAATAGTTAGTTTATTTTTGTTATCTTTTAGCAGTTTGTTGTTGTCTGATTTGTTGTAGCGTACTGACTTCAATAACACATAATGAACTTAGTTTTGATGTTAAAATGTAATTTATTTTCGAAAATAAAAATAAAATGTTTTTCTAGAGTTTCTTTTTTTTGCAGTATGTTCACAATGGTTCACGTTAGTATCTGTTTTACTAAAAAAGACTAGAATTGGAACAGTAACAACAATTATGTCACTTACTGACTTGGGTATATTTAGATTTATCAGAATGTTAACCACATCGTCGTCGACCGATACAATTTTTGGTCAACTCCGTATAGCAGATATACAGCAAAGTGTCATATCCGATGGACTTATTTGCCATGTGTATATCAGTCCATCAGTTTTCTTATGTAGCGGTAATTTTACAAAAAAAAAAATCTGATGTGGCCAGGCACATGACTTTATCATACTATATACCAAATTAATAATTTAGCTGCATTAGATTCCATTAACCATTAACATAAATATATTAATTAAAGAAAATACACATCATGAATTAACATTAAGTTAAACAACTTTTTAATAACAAAATATACTTCATCTATTCACGATGCTGAAAATACTTACCACGAATAAAAATAAATAATAGAAGTAAATAATAAAATTATAAACCCCTAACCACAACAAGTATTTTAGAAACCTAAATACGTATCATCACTTCCACTAGTGATTTGCTTGGAGAATATCCTGTAAAGATACTATGAAGTGCTAATCTCTCTTTTTCTTTTTTTAGGTTCTACTGAAGATGGCAACATAGTTGCTGATATACGTATTTAGGTTTCTAAAATACTTGTTGTGGTTAGGGGTTTATAATTTTATTATTAAGTTCGCCACAGTCTCCAAAATATTGTTAATAGAAGTAAACATAAATCTCGTAATTATTCCAAGAAATCAAATTTCTCTATTGAAATCAAATTTACCTAAATAATACCTTAATAACTCTCCAACCATAAATAATTTCAAAATCAAGCATAAAAATCTTAACATTTTATTATGGAAATTTGGCAACCTGCACTTTTTCTAATAGAACGTCTATATTTTTTTACATCTAAAATAAATGATAAGAATTTTTTTATAAAATGCATCATTTTTCACCTACATACACATTTTAATTTGGCAGTTAGAACATGTAATTTAATTCCATTTCAGAGTACTTTTTTAATTTTATTTTTTATCCGCTTATTTAAAATAAAATTTCATGATTTTTGATTAATTGCTTATAACTAAAAAATAATGCACGTTTCAAAAAATATTATTCCTACAACAAAATTCTTTGAATAAATCTTAGAATTCAAAAAGTTAAAATATACAGGATGTTCTATTAGAAAAAGGAATGGTTGCCAAGTTTCCATAATAAAATGTACACTACAAATATATTTAGATGAAAGCTTGCTTAAAACCAAACAACTTTTGTATAAATATTTTTTTACGGTTGGAGAATTATTTTAGATGTTCCGGTAATTTTGACTACACGAACAAACCATATCATTAATGTGATTCGTTCACCGTTGAAGACATCAGTTTTTTGTGCGTATATTCAGTTGTTTCTGCTTTCGCAGACTTTATCAGTTTCTTTATCAGTTTTATACTCTGTACTCCAAAAACATCTCACATCTCACAGTTTTTTATCTTTCGTTAGCAGTTTGCGTGAAAAGATTCAAATTGTATTGACGACCTATCATCAGGATATCAAATGCACTACCGTAGCCACCTCCACCACTTTAGCGTCCAGTTTATACTGCTGCTAAACAATAAAATGGAATAGTGGAAAAAGTATAGCGTACATCAAAAGCAAAACAAAGTGGTTGTAATAACATGCAGTAAAAAAGGAATAAAAGGTAAGTAACAGAAAACAAACACTATCTTCTGGACTATTGGTTGCCAATAGAATTGCCAAGTCCAAAAATCGAATTCACAGGACAAGGCTTCTAAAAATCCCAGGACGCATTTTAGATTTTAAGATATAAAAAACTTCAAAGCCAAGAAGATTTGCTTTTTCATGTTTCCCCTCAGTTTTGGAAATAATTTTCAGAATGTTTTGAAAAAGAAGACGTAAATAACATTAAGTTTAATCTTCAGTTGTATCTCCAATTTTATCTGGTTCTTCGAACAAGTATGTCTGGTGTGCAACTGGAGACAGTTCTTGGTATGGTGAGATAAAGACAGAAACCTTATTGTTGGCACGTGCCTTAAAATACTTCTAAACTGTAAATCTACAAAGCGTTAACACTGCTTCAGGTCCTTTACTCGTATAGAGTTTTACATCAAAAAGGAATTTTGGCAATACATACGTTACAACGGGGATAATATTGGCATTTTATTTTCTTAACAATTGATACGTAGAGTGGTGAGTCCAAAATTAACCACTCGCACAATCTACTGAGTAACAAGCAACATTCACTGACGACTGTCCGACGCTTTAAATGCTGTTTTTATTTTATTCGAAAAGATTTTGCTGGCGGTCTTGACAGCATCTTTAAAGAAGTCAAGAACACATAATTTAGTACATTTTGTAGCCACATAGTGAGAGTTAGATTGTATAGCGATTAGGTGCTGTAGAGAAATTTTGTTATTAATACTTACCAATTTTGTAGTAAGCAATAACATTATATTAAAACAATAAGACTATGCTCGCGCAAATTCCTTTTCTTTCCTATTTTCTTTGAGGAAAGAAGACAAGATACCCAACTTATCACTTTGTTAAGTCTTTACTTTGTACGTTAACTGCAAACGAACATAGGCTCGCATTGGTTTGCGGCTCACCTAGAATATCGTGTTGTGATTGGTCGATTGGGTACATAGAGCTGGATACACTCATAAAAGGTCCAGATCAACAACTTCATTATTGCGCTGTTACCTAAAATATCAGGGTGAATCCAGGATGTCCTGCGACCCTAGTTGCCAACCATCAATTGGCTATTGACCAATTGTATGCCCAAATAAACAATATATGAACATCTATACAACATCAATAAATTAATTATTTGACCAACCCAAGGAAAAACACAGGCAATACACAGTAAAGAAGAAAAACAGACAGATAATTCTTAATAAATGTGTGCGACAAATGATAATACACGATATCAGAGTTCTATAACCTTGTGATATCCATGACGCAATGTATCTTTTTATCAAATGTACTTTATTGCCGCAATAACTAATCATGATTGATTTAATACGATATGATAAAGAAAGCAAGCGATGATAAAGATTGGTATTGTATCGGAGACACGAGACGGGAGTTTGTGTTTCCTCATTACTGTCGCCGAATGGGATCGATATGGCGGCGAATCCTGTACCGTTTACTGTGGTATTTTCATGACTCACAATGCGGTATGGCATCAAGGGCCGGAGGAAGTCAATAAACTATACCTAGATACCTCATATGATATTATGTAGGGCTGTAGGTAGTCGTAGTTATTTATACTGGAAGGTTGTTCAAGATTTGTACTTCTAGGATTTAGGGTTTTCCGACAATGGAAAATATAAAGTAGCGAAACTTTGGGACAGCTTTTCAAGGGAATTGTAAGAGGTATCAATTCCTCTATTCATTAATGTATGTAGAATCAGTGGCGTACCTGGGGGGGGGGGGGTCCGCCCCGGGCGGCACTTATTTTGGGGTGGCATTTTTGGCTTGTCGCGGGTAAAGACATGGAAGACATGGAACAACATTTTGTTTCCTGTATCTTTCGATCAAGTTATTTGTAGGAAACTACTTATTCGCCCAGTATTTGTTTAATACCATTTTATCTTCTACACAAAACTTTGATAAATCACGTGAATAACTTTCTTGTCCTTTAAGAAGACCAGTTTCATATTTAAAGAAAAATGAACCAACATTTTATTCCCGTACCTGCTCTACAAGAATGTTGAACTACGTTGAAGAACTGGACAGGGGCCTCTTGAACTTTCGATATTCATTCAAAAATACTGGATGGAAAACTCTATTCCAAACATTGTAATATTGTTTAAGGGAGGTTCTCATGTAGAGGCCTAAAAAGTTGCTCAACTTTGGGACAGTTTTTCAAACGATTTATAAGAGATATAAAACTTTTTCTGCTATATATTTATTATACTTTAGAGTACAAAACATGTGTTATAAATAACTAGAATGCAAAAAGTGGATACTGTAGTAAGTATCAGATTCTGCGCGGAGTGCTTGTCTGAACTGTAGCTCCTGTCAAAATGTCCAGAAATCGAAATTTTAAAATCGCTGTGAAATTAGATGAAATTAATTTGACGCTAAGCCAACATCTATATATAAAAAGGTTAAAAATTGACAAATAGCTCCTGTTTGAGTTTTAAGATCGAATTTTAGAGGTTTTACACCACAGCACTTATTGAGTAACTTGTTCATCCATTGTCGGTAAATGGAGATAGACATAACAAATCCGCACATGACCTAACTTTTTATATTTATTGTGATTAATATTAATTATTATTATTAGGTATTGTCTAGAATCAGCCACAAGTTTTGCGTTATTGTCACATCAATCAAATTTTTCATTTATGCAACAATACCTACTACATCTACAGTATCTACACCATCATATACTTGTTATATTATTTACAAGAAGATTTTCTGCTTGGATGCAAAAGTTATGAATATTGCCAACTCCTCTGACAAGCAGCACCGTATTTCTTTTACTACATCTAAAAAAGCTGATATGTATGAAATGAATATCAACTAAATCCAACTAAAACAGACAAAATCATCGTCGTGAAATTTTACTCTCAAATATGAAACTAAAGACATTTTGTTATGCAACTGTACCCATGAAGAGTATAACACCATTTCAATCTTTTACTAAACAATTTACTAGTAATAGCCCAGCAACAACATGAACAGAATGCCCGAAATGCTGTAAAATCAAAAATCATTATTAAAAATCAAAATTTTCTTAAAATATTTTCGTAACTATCATTTGAATGGGATTTTGAGATTAAAACTTTTGAGATTTTTAATATTCATGATTCATCATTTATTTTTAATGTTCATCATTCTGTATTTAGAGATTGTGCCCAATTCTGAACTAACCTGGTCAAAAGCTGTAGGGGTTAGTGAAAATTATGTTTAAAAATTTGAAGTTGATTTTCCCCAACCATTTTGATGATTCTTTCACTTACTAGTAGCCTAAATCTTCAAAAGATGTACGGATGACGAAATTTTATTTCAACTTTCAGTTTTGAGTATAAACAGAGTGTAAGAATGATGTTATGATTTTTGCCTGAACTTTGAAGTACTATATGGAGTTCCAGCTATAACAAACTGGCAATAACTGGAATGACACTGTAATATTTTTTGAACATGTTTATTTTCGATTCACTTCATTATTTTTTTTAAAGGCCATGCAACAAGAACTGTAGGTAATAATAAAATGGCACGATTTCAAAGTTGATTTTCTCTAGTCCCGATTAACTGGTTTTGATGATTTTTTAATCACATGTGAGTTGATACCTCAGGTTTAAACATATACGGGGAGAAAGAATTAGTCGGTATACATATTTTGACAACAAAATATTAAAAATTGATTCTTTTTTAATTTTTGTTAATATTATTTGAATTGGGTTTTGAGATTAAAAGCGTACTGTAGTAATTGTTTTTAAACATGAAAGGTGAAGGTGTAGTCAAGTTTAGAAGGTATTTTGTATAAATTCAAGGGAAAATGGTGATTACGTAAAGTCGTACGTAATATAGTATCAACTAAAGAAGCGAATGATAATTAATCCAGGTGAGGACAAATTTTTGAGAAAAAAACACATCCACCTAGATTTGAACCACGAACCCTCCTAGTCGTCAGTAATGTAGGACCAACTAACGAAGCGAATGATAATTAATCCAGGCGAGGATAATTTTTTTGAAAAAAGCACCTTCGCCTGGATTTGAACCAGGAACCCTCCATTATCCTCATCTGGATTTAATTATCATTCTCTTGTTTAGTTGATGTTATTTTCTATGATTACCGTTAAATTGTAAAAAGTTACCATTATTTTTTAATGTTCATGATACTCTTCTTAGGTAAATCTAAATTTGAAATGAAAAATGTTTGATAAAAATCCTTATTAAATTTTTATTTATTTTGTTAACTCCGAACTTGCGCTCGCATGCGGACGCATAGATAAATGTAAAATATTGATGTGAGTCATCAAACATATCAAAAATTAACATACTGATGAAATTGATCTAACACGATATTAGCAACATGGTATAAGAACCATTGAAATGAAAAAATTCAAATGAGACAAAAACTGTTTTACCAGTTAATCACTTTTTTTGAGTTTTTTTTTTGTATGCGGCCTGCCGAAGTTCAGATCACAAATGAGTTTGACACCACTGATCTAATAGATCAGAAATGCGTAAGTACTGATAATATTAAAATCTTCCTGCCAACATGTTATTCAGAGTGCTGTGAACTGAAGAAAACAAAAAACTTGCCAACGTCTTAGGCGGCATAATTTCTTCTCCAAAATTTAGGTGATAATTTTTTTTTTATTACTTTATTACTTTATCATATGCAGTATGAAAAAGTATTGTAACCGTGTATTGTGTATTATGAGCACTGTACGTATTAGAACGAATAAATTATTATTATTATTATTATTTAAAAAATTAGATGTTAGCGGAAATAGGTCTTTTTGGGTCCCTTGATCATTTTTGACCAAGGTACAAAAAAATGTCTGTCTATGTATGTAAGTATGTACATATGTAAAGGTATCGGGACGAACGTTCACTTAGAGCTGAAAAGCTTTTGGTTCAAAAGGGTCCAAAGGAACTGGATGCTTCCTCTAAGCATGTTTCTAGGATTTTGCTAATGAGCTGCCATTTCTGTCATTTCCTTAAAATAGTTAAATAATAAATTAAAGTAGAGGAAATTTTGTTTAATTTATGTCTATGTTTTTTTTGTAAAATAGTTTAATAGTTTAGCTGTATGAGCAAATTCCTTTTGGTCGAGATCGTGTCTGCATTAATTTCGACAATTATTTTCCTTCTGACAGTAGGTGGCATCAAACGCTGTTTTTTTGACAAACCCTACTGTCAATTTTATTAATCAAGATATCAGTCAAATCCTGGCTACTTGTTTTATTTTAATGCAGACACGATCGATCTCGATCAAATAGAATCTCATGCAGCTAAAATATTATATATATTATATATTATTTTATATATTGTATGATAAAATCATGTGCCTGGCAACATCAGATTTTTTTCTCCATAAATTACCGACAACCTGATGTTATCCAGAAAAAACAGGCAGTCTGAATATTTACTAAATAATTTATTTGTTTTTTTTTAGAACGTCCTGTTTCAAAGGTGTTAGGATCGTAGACAAATCTGGAGGATATTGGGGAAAGCTTATGTGCAAAGTTGGGGAATGTAAAAGGCTAAAGTAGAATAAGAAGAAAGAGTAAGAGAAAAAGAACAAAGTGTAAAACAAGAGCACGGAAACCCCCTATCAAGATTTATGTGGTCATCGGCCAATAAAAGAAAGACCGTGTTCACCAGTGTTATTGATCCGGATTTGGTTTTTGGTATGGGTTTTCCCAATACGATTTTTATAGCAATGCAATAATCTGTACCATCTCTAGCACCATTTTAATAGCACCCAAACAACCACGTACTTTCAAATAACTAAACTAAACCGCACTCTCAAATTGTTACAACCGTTGTCTCAATGTTACGCATAGTTGTGAAATATGACATAATCCAAAACTGTTGTGGCGACCGTACGATCTGCGGTTCCCCAAATACCTATCGGCTATCTAAATTTAGGCGATTTTGGTTTATTTTAGCACACTCGCGCCGCGTCACATAGGTAATGGTTGATGTGATCTAGAACTGAATGGCATACCATTCATTACATTTATGCATGCTATCGTGCATCAGCGTGCCAGTGGATTGCACAACCGGCAATTCTTTTGTGTTGGTCCAAAAAATCGCTATGGCACGCTTGTCAAGGTCGATGGCGGCCAATAGTTCGGCGCCTACTTTGCGTCTATTCTTGTTGCCTTGTAAACTTGGTAATGACCGACGCAGTCCCGCGATTTCCCGCAAGCAAAACAGTTGATCGTCTCGCCGGCGGTCCAAGTTTTACATAAGTAAGGTTAGGTATTTGTTGTCCATGTGAGAACCGACAAAAGAGGATCGGCATGGGGTGAGTAATCGATCTTGTTCTTAGACTGTACGTTCACTGTTTACATGTTAGTCGCTTTTTATAGCTGTAATGTTTATAACTGTAATGTTTTTATATAAAGTAAAGATAGATTAGTTAGAATGTTGTCATAACAATGTTATTGTTTACATTATTTTACTCTTACTCATAACCAGCTGCAATTTCTTAGAATACTGGTAAATCTACGAATAATGTGCGTTTTCTGTGTATAATCTGTACTTCCCATATGAAGACCCAGTTCTACCTCGGACTTCCCCTAAAAGGCGTTTTCAAATAAAAACGTTATTATTTGTTGAAGGTTTTTGAAATTTTCAGTGCAACTTCTTAGATAAATAACAAGTTGGGCTGGATAAAAAATAATGTTTTGGAAACATACAAATTAATTTTACTTCTACATCTTTGGCTTTTTTGAAACATAAGCCATCTTACCCAACTCATGATACAAAATAATTTTTTATTTAAATACAATTTTAACCCAGACATTATAATTGCGATAATAACGCGTAGTATGCCAGAAATGTATATATTTGCCTATATTACTGCTGCTGGTGTAGACTACGGATTGACGTTGGTGGGGGACAGGCCGCCCACTCCCAACAACAACAAAAAAAAACACCAAAACGAAATATTTTGTTTTGGAGTTGCGATGTTTTCAGAACGGAGCCTTAACACCATTAGGTAAAACACGTTTTCAAAAATAAATTAAACTGACGTCTGGTCTTGCAAGGAAATATATGAATCTTATAAATATGGTTCGAAAAATGGGGACAATGAGGGTATTTCATAGAAATTGGGGACACTGGGATTGCAATGATAGAAAGGAGGGCAGCCCTCTAAAAGGAGGTCGGTCACCTAATATATTACTCTTTATATCTGACTCATGAAAAATAAGTAATTATATCGACATAATAATGCTATATAACGTAACATCGATTTAGCCTGCAGTGATATTTAGTTTGTCTGGCTCATAGGAATAATCCGTCAAATTCAAATAACGGTATAAATGTAATATTCTGTAATATTCTTGTGTAAGTTGTGTGTAGGGCTTATACAAAAAAAAATGTTACAAAGGTACAAATAATAATAATAAAACTTTTTTGTTGACATCATAATATGGACAATGTGTTATCCATTTTCATTTCATTCAAATTTGAATAATCAAAAAAAAAATATTTTTCGACAATCCTGACCAAAATATCATTGGAATCGAAATGGGTATACATATATCATTTGAAAGGTAAATGGATCTCATTTTTTTATTAACTGAAAACTCATCTCAAAACCCCATTCATCATCTGTACTTCTGAAACGACTACAGCTAAAATTTAAAAAGTTACCTTCTTTTATACCTATAGTCCACACACCGAAACATACCCTTGTTTACATAATGTACAATGTACATGCACAGCTGTTAGTATTGTATCATATTTCTTTCATAACAAGCAATTTCAGCACAAAATAACTAATAACCTAAATTATGTTAGATGTATGTAATTTTAAATTACTATCCGGTACGCTAATAATAGATTACAAGAGTGGTCTGTAGGATATCAATCAAGCTAACATAATATATTTAACTAAGTTAATTACCAGGATTAATTCGGTAATTCGCATATGATTTATGAGAATGCCGTTTCGTTATTCTTTATATATATTTAAGAAGTTATTAGAACTTATAATATTATAATATTATAATACGTCTACGCAAAGAGAACACTGTTCATATTACGGTGTATCGATAAACTTTTTTTTTTTTAGTTCAAAATTTCAAGTTGATAAAAAGTAGTCCGTATGGAGCTACATATACTACGAAAAATGCCGCAATAGAAAAATATTTAGGTCCCACGCAGGAGGCCTAAAGTTTATAATCTTCTGTAAGAATTAGAATCTTTTTCAATAAATGATTAAGTGCTTTTTCTTTTTCAAATACAAAAAGTTTAACAATAAATTGTGAAATTACCATATACAAAAATATATTACCCTACTGCAACATTTAGATCGCCTACAGTTTATTTAGATTCGATAAAATTTTAAGAACAATGACCATTTTCGTGTAATTTAAAAAATGTGCTTAAATGTTGATTAAAGTTTATTTGTCATTATTTTTTTTATGTTCGGCTATGTGGGCTTTGAAACAGAAAAACCACTTAATATTACATTTAAAAAACATGAAAAATTCGAATTTTTAAAGAAAATCAATAAGTTTAGGCCTCTTGTGGGAGACCTAAATATTATTCAATTGGGCCATTTTTTTGGTGGTATATGAGGGTCCAGAGGGACAACACTCTAGTTCATATATACATTTAAGTATGTTGACATTAAGGGTTATCTTGAAGTCTGCATAAAGGTGCCTAAGTAGTAAGTCCGTTGTGGCTTTCTAACATATGTAATTGGAGTATTGATACATACACCAAAAAATGTTTGGAGATTTTCCCGTTTTCCGAAAGTGATCATTTAAGATATTTTATATTGTTTAAAATAGTCAAAATTGCAAATAAATATTTTAATTACACCAATTCTGGTCGATGTCTTTCTGAAACAATTGTTTTTTTCTTGATTCTATGATTTTTACTCCACAGAGCTTTATTTGCGAAAATGATTTTTTTATTATTCCGCAAAGAATGTCATTTGGCAAATCAGCTCTCAAACCTGACAAAACTAAAAATCTATATTTGAGCTTTTGAGAGTTTGATATCTTTAAAACAAAAAAATGTTGGATGAAAGTATAGAAATGCTCAACTTTGTCCGCCAAAATTCTAGGAAAAAGACATAAAACCGAAAACTAACATTCACATTCACAGATAGTATGACCATTATATAATTACAATTCGTTCTAACGGAAACAAATGGTTAGATTTTTAAGTGAATTCTGATTATGTGCTATTCAGAAGTATTACGAAGCCTTTGCGTCTTTTATGACAGCAACTTTGATAAAGAAGAACATTTTGTATCAAAGTGATAAACAGATTCTGTATAATTATATAATACGTACTGTTATTTTTTCTCGTAATGCAACTTGGTCTCAGTGGTTTAGGTAGTATTGTTTATACAGTACAAGCAAGCAAGTGTTTTAAGATGAAGTTGAAATCATTATACTATGAGAATCTGATAATAATTGTTCTTCTATATTACAGTTAATGCCTACCAACTTGTGGTATTTGGTAGTCACTTTATGCCGACTACGCATTCCTATGAAGAAATACCCGAAACTTATTTATGATATGACCGCGTTGACGTGTAAGGTCGGCTTGAAACCTTGCCCGCCATAAAAATTATCATGATATTACTTAATTAAGGAAAAACGGCCGATCAAGCCGATAAAAGTTGATCCACTTTCACGCACCTACACGCATGCACTACATAACTCGAAATTATTGCGACAATATTGTGTTGAAAATAAAAGACTAAGATGTCAATCGAAACCATCGAAATATATGTCTAGCCTCCCTTCCACCTGAACGCTGACCTGTATTCGACGATATTTTGAAAAAAGCATAATAGGAAACGTTTATATCATCAAATCATGAAGATGACGCGACAGTGTAACACTCACAACTGTGCATTGTTTTCAACATATCAAAGAAATAAGCCATACCGAGCGCTCGTGACCAAACACAAAGGTAACTTGGTCCGCATGTTGAATTTTTTATAGGTTATTAGTACGAAATTTTATTGACTTTTTACAGTTTGTCCCCACTAAAAGTGTAAAAGTGCCCCTATACGGTAAAACCACCTGTCCTGATGTTAAGTTTATTCATGCTTTCCGATTAGTTGAATTGACGGTACGTTTTAATTGTAAAGAACTTTTTATACTTTCTACTGAGTTTTTCCATGTTTTCTTTTTGTAGTAAGCCGGGATGATACCCGAAGTCATGATATGCTAGAAGCCAATAAATATTATTAATCATCAGCAAAGAAGTTTCATTTATATAATTCCACTGATTTATTCAGTAGGGACAATAGTCTGATTCATTTGTGATGAATCATAAGATTTGATAAATAGGTACTAGATACAAATAAATTTGATTTCAATGTTCTGAAAACATGTGACAAAGTGATATTATATTAATTATATATAATTAAAACATTTAGTATACCTACGAATACACCAAACAGTGAACAAAATCTGGTGCTAATGGTGTGGAAAGTGTTGTACAGCCCCTACGTATTTTACGAATTAACTGAATTAAAGAAAGATTCAGATGAGAATCATTTGCGTAAAATGTTTTGGCCTGATTTAAACTAGGAACCGTGACCTCCCACTATCCGGTTGAGAGCTCTCCCAGTTGAACTACTATAGTAGTAGACGAAACGACATGAAAGTGGTTTAATATGATTGTTTTGTTTAATTGAAGGCTGTTTCATCACCATCAGCGCTGGGGTAGTATTTTTTATTGAAATTTAAGTTTTAAGCATTAAGTTAAGTTTTTACGAAATTAGCGGCGGTCTGTGGATTGTACCTGTGGATTGTAACACAACCATATGTATTATTTGAACGATTTAATTTTATTTATTTATTTAATGATTTACACATAAATTTTTCTCTTAATAAAGAAGTAGTAGAAGTAGAAGTTGGTATCCTGGGTATGGGGGCCAGCGTACAGCACCGATTTAAATCCTATGGAGTATGGGCCATCTACGGGACGAGTTTAACGATTTAGCCTACCGGAAGTCTAACGTAGGGTCGGAATCCTAGCGTTAATACGCGTTGTATAGACATAAAATGTTTACAGTACTTTTCTGATGTAGTATTGCCCTTTTGAAAGTATATAAAAGTAATAAATGATTAATTATGTTGTTTTGGGATACATTGTTATTTTAGGAAAATGACTTTCCAAAATAGAACATACAAAATAGAAAGGTTTTATCTATGAATTTAATGTAAATTATTTATAGTTTTTAGTGATTTCGAACTCGTGATTTAGGAAAAATGTTTTTCAAAGGCACTCTTGACTTTACTGTTTGTTTTATGTATTTTTTTACGTCCTATATCACCAGCGATTAGTTTCCATTGCAAATAGTATTTTTTCTAAACACTATCAAAAAAATTATTAAACTTAAGGGAATTTTCCCTTTTTAGGGTTTTACGGAGGTGTATTGGGAATTAGGGAATAATTAAAGAAAAAAGGGATTTTTTGGGATCATGAGCGAAATTTTTAATTGAATCAGCACTAATAACGGTAAGAAACCAATTAAAATACAATCATTGTTTGGACCATGCTCTAGTAAAGCAAATTTGTTCTTTCTGAGACAGAGTCGGGAAAAATATGAAGAGACAATGTATTTACACATTATTGGATGTAAATTTCAAAATAGTTTACAGGCCAATAAAACTAATTTTCAACGCAAAGATGAGCATATAAAACTGAGGAATGGACAAATCTTCTTATTTTAAAAAAATACTGGTAAATTTGTTTAATTTATTAAGTTGTTTATATTTTATATTGTTTCTTACCAAAATAAAAAATACTCCTTATTTTAAATTATAAAATTATTTATTTTTTCTGTATTCTTAATTTTTACCTACCTTTTTAAAATTATTTTTTTAGGGAATTTTTGCCTTAAAAGGGAATTTTGAGAACGTTGAAAGGCAAAAATCTTGAAAAGGGGTTGGCAAAAGGGGTTGCATCCCACAAAATGTAAACAATAACTATATTAATTCAATGAATAACATCATGATAGCTGTTGTTAGAGCACGAGGAGGTCATATGTTATTAAAGATTTTTTTGGAACTACATTGCTTAAAATTGATCGCCAACATCTCCACTTATTTTACAACAAAATAATGCATTTTTATTATACGCTGTACCTATGATAAAGTATTATAATCAGGCCTATTTTTTTTTATTTTAGCAGAAATATGTCCTTTTGGGTCCCCTGAACATATTTGACCAAGGTACAAAAAATGTCTGTGCGTGTGTGTATGTGTGTATGTATATGTGTGTGGGTATGTATGTGTGTATGTGTGTGTGTGTCTGTGTGGTTGAGTACCAGTTTTTGTGGCGATAATTCCGGAGAAACTACTGAACGTATCGGGACGTTTCATGACCAATCAGAGCTGAAAAGCTTTTGGTTCAGAAGGGTTGTAATAAATTAAAGTAGAGGAAATTCTGAATAATTTTTGCCTGTGACATTTTTTGGTAAAATTAATAGTTTAGCTGCAAGAGCAAATTCTATTTGATCGAGATCGATCGAATCTGCATTGATAAAATACTGATGCATTGACAATACCTTCTGTCATAGTATCCAAAGATCTGTCAAATCCTGGCTAACTAGTCTTATTTTAATGCAGACACGACTAATCCCAAATAAATAGATTCTCATGCAGCTAAACTTAATTTTATATATTATATGATAAAGTCATGTGCCTAGCCACATCAGATATTTTTATAAAAAAAAAAGCTTTCTTAACATAACTTTTGATACTACAAAATCATAATAAACTCCATAATTAACAAAAGAAATGGATACGTAATCCACAATAACGTTTGCCAAGACGATCATATTTTTAAGAACGTACTATATAATTTACCAGATAAACATGAGGTCAACATTGATGGTAAAACACGGCTGGTGAATGCATTTAGTTGGATAAACAACAGTACCAGTTTTGGACTCACACACAAACTACCTATTAATTTTGGACAAATTTCTAATTTTGTTATTATTGTGAGCTCGTTTTATAGGTATCATAAGTATATTAGTCATATTTAAAAATAAAAAACATGAGATGCTTAGGGTGATTTCACAGTGTTTTCTCAAAGATATAAAGTCAGAATTCAAATCGAACATGGTTCAGTGTACATTTTGGTTTGCGTCTGTTAACCTTATCTAAGATTGCGTATTTCGGCTACATATTATAGCACATCTGCTCGATAACAATCACTGTCGCGAACAATTCCCTCGAGTGTGGATGTGCAAATGATATTGTTTAGTTATAGTTCTAGTCTACCTATTATAATAGTTTACAATGGTTAAGGAAGAGAATCTGATTGTTGGCAGTGAGGGAACAAACACCAAATCAAGCAAAGACACGGATAATGTTTTGGATCCGTAAGTTGATAATGATTTATTTATATGGCAAACCCTTAATGTGTATTATTAATTTGTGTAATATGTTTAAATAGCAACAGTACTGAACTGAATTTTATTGTAATTCAACCAAAACTATGGAAAATTCTAAATTATAAATATTTCGGTGAAAAAAATTACATCAAAGCACAGCTAAAACATAACTAAAACAAGAGATACCTAAATTATAATTAAGTATCCAATAAATTATGCTAATCGGGAATTCCTGGTTTGGTATTTCATAAAATTTCAACAAAGAGCCGCCGAACAAGTATCCGAAAATACACACACATTCATTAAAATCGTTGATATTCGCTCTTCTAATGAGTCTAGCTGTTGCATTAAGAAATATGGGCTACGACTGCTGGAATCGAAAATAACAATTAACTGGGTCGGCCTTCATCTGCGTGCCACTTGAGTTCAATGGCAAATACTCCATAATATGGATTTTTTTATGTCCGCGCAAATCTTTATGGGGGATAACACAGGTCCATTAATATTTTATATCGGATAGTAACCAAGGGATGGTGTATTTTTATCTTATAATAATTCGTTGTAGGTACCAAAGTTGGTATAAATGTGGTTGAAGTCCATTTTGCAATCAGTAGTTTCAATCACCATATTGCAATCAGTAGTTTTATTCCGTTCTAATTCAATATTAAAGTTGTCAATCAACAAATTTGTAAATTTTTACAACTAGGTCAAAAAGTACTTCTATTTACAAATTTCAAACATATTTACAGAACGATGTCTAGCTTAAAAATAAAATATAACATATGTAGTATCCCCCAACAAGTCATAACAATCCGGTTGACGAGGTAAAATGATAAAAAATGATATCTATTTTTACTTTGTCGAGTACAGTTATGTTTATCACTAGACGTGATAGTCATCTCCAGATTTGTAATCTGTGCGAACACAAAATATCACAACTTTTCACAACTTTTGGTAATGTAAAATGTGCAGCCAACACTTAGGAACTATAACATGCCATTATCGAGTAGTAAAAATTTAAATAATAATTCATCAAATATTCTTACACTTTGTATATCTCAGTTGTCAAGGAGTCATACTTTATTCAAAATATACATATATCGTATTTCATATATCAAGATAAGATAGAAAATCTTTTGTCTTTCCGTATACAATCATCTCTTGTTTGTGGCATAGCATAGCAATATTGTGTTCAATAATCTGTGTATAATTTCCAAAGTATGGTTTGGTGACATTATTTTACATGCTTGTTTTTTTAGCTCATTATCTAAGTATCATCTGGTTTCAGTAAGGATGAATATTATTTCCAAATAGTTTTTGACAAAACTGATTTTGTTTTAAAAGATTTATCTTCAAACTATTTCTTTTCAAAACAATTAAGCCTTCATTTAAGCCTTCATTTGTAAAACTAGTATCACAAATAGCTATTTTCTGCAAACGTGAAAAGTAGAACATATACATGAGTATTGTACGTGACAATTTATAACACGTAAGATAAACAACGTATGTGCTGGGTAAAGCTTCCCGCTACCGAAGTTATTAAAAACATCATGATAGAGCATCATATTTTGTAATAAGAAAAGCAGTAGCATTCAGTTAAAACTTGTCCAATTCGAAGATATGTTCAGAAGGTTAGGAAATGTATTAGTGAATGATCGAGTGCATGATCCGGTATTATTAACCCCAGATATGTCTTATGTAATGCTTTTTTTTGCGGAAATGCAACGCAACTTCTGTAACTATGTATTCAAATGTACGCTAGTAAAAAATACTAGTTTCGGAAAAATCCCATCAAAATAAGGAAGGTGTGATATAAGACACATTTTTCGTTTGAAGAATATATGAACGGCCAAATTTTGACTACATGTTTATTGTTTTTGTATCATATTGCATATTATACAGGAAATCATAATCCGCGTTTCAAAAACGTACATGGTCAGTTTACATGGCATCATATCTTATGACAAAAAAAAACAATAAACATATTACCAAAAGTTTGGCGGATTTCGGTATATGTTCTTCCCTTTTTTGTGGGATTTTTCAAAAAACTAGTATTCTTTTCTAGCGTACATTGGAATACATAACTACCAGAGTTTTGTTGCTTTTCCGCTAAAAAACAAGGTGGGTATTATATAAGACACTTCTTAGCCTTCTGAAGGACATATTTTCAAACTGGTCAACTTAGCTGCATGCTATAGTGTTTCTTACTATAAAATATGATGCTCACTCATGTTTTCAAATACTAGGGACGCGGTATGGATCACCCAGGACATAAATACGTTGTTACTCTTAGGTGATTTTGAGTTTTTTTTACAAATCGTACAGATTTCGCAAAAGAACCATTTTTTAAATCACACCAAACTTTTTTATGGCATTTTCTCGAAAATTTAGTAATTACTGTATCGGGAATTCATTAAAAAAATTATTTGCAGAGATATGAAGGCCTAAAGTTTGGATGATTTACGATTATTTGCCAAACCTTGCCATATTCAAAATTCAATATCTTTGGTTCTAGTAATCGAATCGGACTTATTTTTCTTATTATTTAAAGGTTGAGATATTTGCAAGATAACTGCGTACAATTATATTAATTTATATATGCAAAAAAATTAAAAACAATTGAATTCTTTGAATAATTATTACATAGTCGCACCACAATCGATAGAATCAAAATAATTTATATAGTATCCGCCACACTTTTACCTACAAAATCCATTTTTTTCTAGGATGGAGTTACTTATAGTTCAAAAGATTTTAAATTTTATCTGATGTGAGACGCGGGTGGCGTTTCCAAATTCAAAGAAAAACGCCGCAAGCGACTTCAGGCGTGTGCGTGACGTTCTTGAACATCTCGCAGACAGCAGGCTGGTTCAACATGCTAGTGCAGTTTGTTTTTTAAGAACGGAGTGAGTGGAAGAGATAATTTACTAGGTGCTAATAATAATAAGTATAAATGCAATAGTAGTTTTTTAAACCGGTCTTCAATTTTTGGAAATATTCATCAACTGGGGATATCATTAGTTGCAAAGTGGTTCTGTCGACGTTCATCCATTGTCTATGATTGTGATTCTTCGATCAAATGTGTTGTACCAGGACATTCAGAACATTTTCCGAAATAACAATTTGTTAATGCTTGAACGAAAATCATACGTCTTAAACAGTAAATAATTAGTATTTTATGCCTTTTGTGAGAGCTTTTTATTCTTTATATTCGGAGGCAAATTTTATGGCTTGAAACATTCGAAATTTAGAACGTTTGATACGGTTAGAAGATATTGGCATTTTTAAATGCGTTTAATAAATAAATATTTTTAGCACATAATAAATAAGCACTTCCACTTACTCTGTTCTTAAAAAACAAAAACCAGCCTGCTGTCTGCGAGATGTTCAAGAACGTCGACGCGCACACGCCTGAAGTAGTCGCTTGCTGCGTTTTTCATTGAGTTTCAACACGCCGCGCGTGACTCACGTCAGATAAAACTTAATATCTTTTGAAATCTGTAGTTCTACTGTTTCTGGTGCAATAAATCATTTATTATTATTATTATTATTATTATTACTATAAGAGACTCCATCCTCGACTAAATCCTGATACAGGTATAACTACATTTAGTACCTACAACTTAGAAAAAAAGTTAAAGCCAAATCTAAAATGTGACGTCATAAAAGGTGTACGATTTGTAAAAGAACAACCCACAACTGGAAAGCGCCAACTCATACTTGGTATGATCTAAATAAATTATTCGTAGAGAATTAAAAGATTTAGAAGTGTCGTAATAATCGTTGGATCACTAGAAAGCAAATTATTGTTATAAAATAATCCGGTCATCTCTGATTGTGACTAACTCGCAACTCAGACACGATATTGACGGGGTCTTTTTGCACGGTCTTTTAAATGTATTATTAAAAATGTTATACACAAATATTTTTATTAAGGATAATTTGAAATGCTCTCATGTCGAGTACTGAATGTTATTTATTTCTAATTATTACCAGTATTGTTGTTTTCTTTTTTGTTTTTATTTTTTTTATTTTATCAACTTTTAACCTGAAATTTGGTCTAATGCTACTTTAGAATTGTCTAAATAGTAATTTGAACCTTACGGTTCTCGTGCAGGTACAATGTACAGTACAAACAGAACGTGTAACACAATAGTGGCAATTATCTTAGATTAGAATTTTAATTTAATTTGATTAATAGTGTCTAACTTTCGTCTATATCCTGTTGCAGGAAGTTTACGAAACGGAAAGAGGATCCCGAGGTTCTCGAGAAATTAGCCGATGAAAAGAGCCAGAAGGAGGAGGTCAAATTTATATCGTACCTCACGCTGGTGAGTAATTTGAGTAATTTCGCGCCGCTGTTATTTTTATCAATCGATCAAGCCTACCGCTGTTTTACGACTTCTTATCAATCATTCGTCGCCCGTATACAATACAATAGACTTTTCGATAATTCCAATGCCGAACATAATTTAATACCAACGTAGTATACGGATCATACTACGAACAATAGTACCTGCTTAATGGAATCTAGGCTGTTTTGCGTTTTCATAATAAGCATTTGTGTTTCGTCAATGCAAATAATACGTCAAGTTTTCCAATTTGATACAAAATGGAAAAAAACAAAAATTAATCGTTTAAATATGTAAACATACATCCGTTTCGAAAATGCAGCGGAAATGTTCAAACCCGTAAGTTAATTAATACGTTATTTTGCAAAATGTTTATTAGTAACCGTATACAGTATTAGTGAAAATTACCTAAATGATCCCCACCTTTAAAAAGCAATCCAAAATTTTTTATTGACAAATGGGTTTTATTTAAACTATGAATATATTGTTAATATATATATAGAATATTATATATTCTAATATTATATAGAAATTTGGTAACTCTTCGTTTTTCTAATAGAACATCCTGTATATTTTTAATTTCTTTAATTCTAATATATAAGATTAATTCTAAGAATTTTTTGTGACTTATTTTGTTTTATAAAATGCATAATTTTCGAGTTATAAGTAATTAATCAAAACTGATGAAGTTTTATTTTATCTATGTGAATAAAGAATTAAAATTTAAACAAAAAATCACAAAAAAATAAGTAGACTTCAAGCTGCTAAATTAAAATAAATCTGTATGTATGTGAAAAAATTTGAAGTTCAGGACTTTTGATTAATTTCTTACAATTAAAAAATGATGAATTTTATAAAAAAAATAATTCGAACAAAGAAATTCTTAGAATTACTCTTAGAACAAAAAAAGTTCAAAATATACGGGGTATTCTATTAGAAACAGGAATGGTTATTATTCTTACAAATCATAGAATTCATGTTAGAATTAAAAATGTTAAAATATACTGGGTAGTCTATTTGAAAAAAGAAAGTTACCAGATTTGTATAAAACTAAACAACTTTTGTTTAAACAAAGTTTTTAAATTGTTTAAGGCTGGAGAATTATTTAGGTGTAATGCTGCTTACGTGAATACCATATTTGACATTCCTCGACTAAAGTATGAAGCAAACTAGTTAAAATTTCGCTTATTATTCCTAAAACTATTGATTTATACGTCGATCTTTGTTGATAAATAAACGCATTTTTATATCAAAATCAAGCCATTACCAAATAAAGGTAAAAATAGGTATTTATGTACGAAGGGCATGACACGGATGTTTATGCCCCGAGGGGACCGTTGAGCTTTCTAAGTCGCCCGAGGGTATAAGCATCAAGTTATGGCCGAGGTGCATACAACATTTTATGTCCTACAATGGTCTTGTTCCTCCGTTTGAATAATATTTATAAATATTTTGACGTTAGCAAGTGCCTTGCGTATCTACGGAGTTGAATAACAATACAAACAATTCGGAGTTGAGTGACAATATAGACAATTAATTGTCAAACTTATAACCTTAATCGCCAATAATTGAAATTGCCGAGTGACAGTCCAGTCAATTAATTGTCAAAATTATAACCTTAATCGCCAATAATTGACATTGATGACTTAAAATTTACAGTTTGAAAGTCAAATATTTGATATATTTGACATATAACCATGGCAACCCTTAATGCCAGCGCGGGCGTTATGAAGCAGTTTTTGCCCCGGTATCTAAGATGTAAAATGTCACTTTATTATCATGTAGGACATAAATATAATTTATTGTAAGAATGTAGGTATATTTTTGTGACCCCGAATTAATGAGTCCGAGGACATATAACAAAAACTGGGATAATTCATTACTTCTTTACTAGAAGAGATTATGTATACGATTATTGCATTGCAATAAAAATTAATTTACACATTTTAAAAATGTATAGCGGCTGAACACAGTCTCATAGAAACTTCAAAAGTGTCTCAGAGTAAACCTTAAACTTTATACATTTACCTGAAATCTTGAAAGTTTGTTGGTCAGTGTCTTTAAAGCACTGAACACATTCAAAAAACGTTAAAGATTGACATGATATGAAGCTTTAGATTCCGGATTCATATTCAGCATAAGAAAATCTATCAAAAATGCCTATACACTTTCTATTAAAAAATTTTATTGTCCAGAGTTACCAATATTTAATCTTTTAAATATCTTTTAATTTTTCTCTAAAACACTCTTACCCTCAAAAGTTTCTTATGCAGTAACACATAACTTTAACATTGTTGAGTTTGCGAAAAACTCGTCTGCTGAATTCCTTGTTTTCATTTTGATTTTAATTTAAAAATTATAATATAAAATTTATTTTAATATATATAAAATTTAGGCTGTATATAACATCGAAAAATATCCTTCAGTTTTCAGTGTTTCAAAAATTTTACGTAAGGTACCTATAGTAATAAAATAACTTATCTGTATTAGTAAAACTATGACATAAAATTCGTACTGATATCATTCTAACACACATTCTGTAAAAATAGTTGTTGCAATGAGCAATCTTGCCTACAAGTTTTAACCATGTTTGTTTTCTCTAGTCTCGATCATATAATATCGTTTTATTACTTCATTATGCTATTAACTGAAATTACAACAATTACATTCAAACAATGGTTCATTATTTATTCGGTATTAAGTCTGATAAGGGGTTTATGTGAAATGGCTGACCTACATTTTTCTAACACATGAATACTTAAATTTATTTTCTTAATACTTATAATCATAGTACATACTACTGATAATGGCAATTATGTACAAGTTAAAAAACGCATTTTGTTTTAGGATAATCCTACTTATTGTTATTAGATCAAATGATTATGTTGATATGGAATAATTTATTTTTTACACAAAAGTTAAACGATCTAAACATGACACGGCGAATCTCTTGTGAAAGAACACAGTCGGTTATTTTAAAATCGTCCATTTCTTATTATTTATCGTCAATATTTTAAACTAGGTTTATTGGCAAATCTCTTAAGTTGGCTTGCATAAAGTCAAATAGAACGGAAATTATTGAATATTAGTTTTACGAATGTTTGTACATTATAATATGACATATGGCTGCAGCTGTAGGCATGCACCAAAATAGTCTAGTTGACGATCTATCAGTACCATAAATCAGCGGATTACATTATCTTCTGTTGATGTTAAATGATCGAAATTTACACATAAGAAGAGTATATCTTTGATTTTATGATTTAAGAATGTATGGAAATATTTGTTTTATAAAATATTATCCCTAATTTTTAATGTATCGTCATAATTAGTGTTTTTCTTACAGTACAGATATGCAACGGCGGTGGATAAATTATTTATGTTTATCGCGATCGTATGTTCTCTTGTGGCTGGTATTGGAACGCCGTACATGATGATATTGTTCGGAGACGTCACAGGTGACATAATCACTTATGCCACAGACCTTTACAATGAAACTTTGTCAGATGAACAGAGAGGACAAGCAGGAGACGATTTAATGGGATCTGTCGAATACATGCTTATAGGATCATGTATATTGGGTGCTGCTACGGTGGTGCTGACATACGTGTCAGTTCTGCTGTTCAGTTTATCTTGCATCCGTCAAGTAAGTTCGGTTTAGTAAGTTGGGTAGTCAAGTTGTATGAATAAAATCTGGTTGGTTGGATGAATAGATAACATTTAGAACTTCAGTTATGACATGTCATAAGTTAATTACACAATTATAATCTAGAGGCATTACAAATGGCTGTTTGATATTCATCATGAAGGCTTAGATTGGTGGTTACTGGGGTTATAGATAACGGGTCCAAACAATAGTGCCTCATTAAGTGAAGTAATCTAATCCAAATCCATGACACAATAAAATTAAGGATCTAATTAAAAAAATGGGTTCTACATTTGCACCCTGACAAGTATGGCAAAATTTCTGCCAATACGGTCTTACGAATATCCCGTTTTTCCGATTTTTATTCAGTAATTTTAAGTACTTATTCGATATTTGTTGTATTATCTAGCACAGAAACTGAACATGTACAAATTTAGAATTTTTCCTGCGTCCCAAAAGTTAACATGTGTGCTAAGTATAAACCTTTTCCTATCTTCTGCAAGCTCAATGATTGTTTTAATCTCTATTGACAATAGCAAAAGAAAGAAGAATGTTCTAAATTTGTAGGTTCTACAATACTGAAAGATTTACTGAAACAAACTTAAGAAATTTTTAAGAGTTTTTAAGACGAAAAATGTGACTTTAAGGGGTTCAAAGTTTATAGGGGGCATAGTTTGACACGCCCAAAAAGAAACTAAGCTTCTCAAAAATATTTTTATGATCTAGATATTCCAGAAGTATAAGTAAACTTTACAGGAAATCTATTATGATATTTCCCATAGCTATAGGTTTCGAGAAATTAACTTTAATATTTGATAAACAAAATTAGTGAGAAATAAGCAGGTCTATGAAGTCGGAGGCGGAATTAGATTAATTTTTGGTTATGGATTTATTTCTTTTACATTTGCTTATTCAATTTGTAATGATTATTTTAATTTTTATGGTTTATTTTCAATGTTTCTTCGTTTCGTTTAAAATGTAATTTTTTTTAACTTACTTTGCTATATTTCAAATTGTTTATCTTTAATGATTTGAAAAAAAAATACTGGGAAAAAATGAGA
Organism: Melinopterus prodromus; assembly: GCA_964023965.1. Lineage (NCBI taxonomy): Eukaryota > Metazoa > Arthropoda > Insecta > Coleoptera > Scarabaeidae > Melinopterus > Melinopterus prodromus. Next base: position 13,750,588 of record OZ030396.1, read on the forward strand.
CGTCCTGTATAATTTCTTCGAATGTCTTTTTAACGACTTCGCAGCCCTGGGAATAACTGCCCTTTACGATTATAATTTTTACAAAGTTTGTAATGTTCTGAAAGTATTTTTCAAACATAATATCTAATATTACCTTAAATTACCAAAAAAATATTGTTTTAAAACATATAATATGATAACCATAACAACCGACTGCAGCGTTATTGACGTTTCAAATTAATACATTTTCAATAACTATACGTTAGTATATTAGCTTTGTTCGCGGTACCAGTTGGAAACTAGTTTGCGCACTAGCTTGTATTGGACCAGATGTGTTAGTGTGCTGAGGGTGGGAGAATCATAGCGAGACATGCTGTTGGTCCAATATAAAATAGTACATAAACTAGTTCCTAACCGTTACCGCGAACAAGGCTATTATTTGACGAGCACGTATTTAAGAATATAAATCGCGAACATGAATCGAGCGTAACCATGCGAGCGATTTATATACGTTATGTGTGAGACAAGTACGACGTTTTATCTACGACTAATAAATTCCATTTAATGTAAAATATTTTCAATGTATCTGTCAAATAACTGTCATCCACGTAGATTTTGACAGACCTAGACAAAACGTTGGTTAATGATGACAGTTCGTTCAAATAATGAAGCCATTATTTGAACGAACATTATAATCATAGGCGTGTATCATGATGGGGATTATATAGACATAGATACGTATGCAATGGACAGTGTGTCTCACGGGACGTTGGATTGTATGGGTACTTTTGTTATTAATAGAGATAGAAAGTAGGTTAAATTGACAAATAGTGCATATTTATGTGCTCTTTCATAATCTGTTTAGAAAACAATTGACTTCCAAATGGTTTCCAAGCATTTTGAAAAAAACAAACAAAAATTGTAATTTTTTAATTATGGTCATAACTTCTTTATTTGTGATGCATCAAATAAGCGTTTGAACACTATAAAGGCACTTTTTTTGTCTACAATTTGATTACGCCAGTTACAATTTGATGGGATCACAAATAAACGAGTTATGATCATCATAAAAATGACATTTTTTGTTTTTTTTTTAAATAGCTTGGGAACCATTTTGAATTGAACTGTTTTCTGAACAGATTATAAAAGAGCACATAAATATGCACACTTTGTCCATGTTAATCGCCTTTCTATCTCTAATAATAACAAAAGTACCCATACAATCCAAACTCCCGTGAGTCATACTGTATTTGAGTCGTAGATAAACACTCTATATATTACTGGCACATATCGGATAACACTATAAATTGTAAAATGAGATGTATTGAGTAGGTGTACAACAAAATAGATACCTACTACTAGAATTTTATATAATATAGATAAAACACAGCATGTGGATGTGTTCATTAAAACCAAATAAACAATAAAAACCAACATAAAGATAAGATATCCTGTTGTTATATTAACTAAACAATGAACGTATCGTGTCATAACGATTAGATTCTGCAGCCTTACCTGTTCCTGTAGAAAATAAAAATAACTACGGAATTTATAAACTATCAAGAAATGATTTTGGTATGCCATAAATGTTGCTATCACTCATAAATCAAACTTTAACTACTCCCAATTAGATTACCATACCGGTGCAGCTTGGCTACGCAATCTTACGAACTCCTATTAATCTAAAATTAACTTATATAATTATTATGTATTGTCAATATAATATCGATTCTAATGATAGGTTGGAAAGATACGATCTAACTATATGAAATGCGTCCTCAACCAAGACATTGCGTGGTATGACGTCAACCAAGTCGGCGATTTCTCTAGCCGAATCACAGAGTAAGTCTTCTCCTAAAATTAGACTCCAGAACAAATACTAAACTTAACCCTTCTCTAACAGCGATCTGTTAAAAGTGGAAGAAGGTATCGGCGATAAAGTAACAACTTTCGCCTTCTTCATGTCTTCGTTCGCCTCTGGCCTAATCATCGCCTTCATATACGGCTGGGAATTGACATTGATCTGCCTTATTTGCTTTCCAGTTAACGCGACAGCTTTAGGTTTTGTAGCATGGGTAAGATAAACTAAAAGATATAAAATCAGAACCTTAATAACTACTTTTAGTTAACAAGTAAATTTTCACAAAAAGAAACTGACTCATACGCTGCCGCTGGAGCAATTGCTGAAGAAGTCTTAAGCGCCATCAAAACCGTCTTTGCATTCGGTGGCCAACAGAAAGAAATCGACCGATACAAAAAGCATTTGGAGACTGCTTGTAGCAATAACATGAAGAGAGCTTTACTCACAGCGTTGAGTAACGCGATTATGTACTTTATCATGTTTGCTTCTTACGCATTATCCTTCTGGTATGGAATAGGGCTGATCCTGGACGAGAGAGACTTAGAGGAACAAACCTACACCGCAGCAACAATGATAACCGTAATTATTAACTACTCCTCACATCCAAGCATTTCAAATTTCATATTTTAGGTCTTCTTCTGCGTTTTAATGAGCACGTTTACACTAACCATGTCCGCTCCATACTTCCAAGTCTTTGGAACTGCAAGAGGATCAGCAACAAAAATCTTCTCAGTCATAGATAATGACCCAGTCATAAACTTGAACCGAAAGCAGGGAAAGAAACTAAGCTCTTTCAAAGGCAATGTTAAATTCAACAACGTCTTTTTCAATTATCCTGCTAGGAAGGACGTGCAGATACTGAACGGCGTGACCTTGGAAATCAAACCTGGCGAAACCGTTGCGTTAGTCGGCAGCTCTGGTTGCGGGAAATCAACCTGCATACAACTCTTGCAACGATTCTACGACCCTCTCTCAGGAACTGTAAATATCTCCTTTTCTATATTTTAGTTTAGGTATACTAATAGTCCAGTTTCTAGGTTATGGTTGATGATGTTGATATTAAAGAGTTCAATCTAGACTGGTACAGATCTAAGGTTGGTGTGGTTGGACAAGAACCGGTACTATTCGCCATGACCATAGCTGAGAATATACGATTCGGAAACAAGAATGCATCCCAGGAGGATATAGAGCATGCTGCTAAGAAAGCCAACGCCCATTCGTTCATTACATCGCTACCAGATGGCTACGACACCTTGGTTGGTCAGAGAGGCTCTCAACTGTCTGGAGGACAAAAGCAACGTATTGCCATAGCTAGAGCATTGTTAAGAAACCCGACCATCCTGCTTTTGGACGAAGCTACATCAGCGTTGGATACCGATAGTGAGGCCCAAGTCCAAAAGGCCATAGATTCTGTAAGTTTTATCAAGTTTTTTTAGAGCATAGATTAATTATATTAAATTTCAGATCAGGAAAGAATGCACGACAATAATCGTCGCCCATAGACTATCAACTATAAGAAACGCGAACAAAATCGTCGTTTTTTCGAATGGAAGCATCGTGGAGGAAGGTACTCACGACCATCTTATGACTCTTAAGGGTTTCTACCACAACCTAGTGAGTAACCAAATTTCAACCACTGATGGCACAGGTAATTTCTAATTATCAAATAATTAAAGCAAATATAATAATTGTTTATGGTACAGGTGAAAAATCGACATACTCCACCAAGCATGACCTCGAGGAAGAATTAGAGCAAGTTGAAGATGTTGAAGAGGCTGAAAATCCAGCAGCACAAGAGACCAAGTACAAATTTTCCGCTATATGGAACGTCTTGAAGTTGAACAAACCTGAATGGTGGCAGATGACCATAGGAGCTATTGCTGCGTTGGTATCAGGAGCTGCGATGCCTGTCTACGCGATAGTCTTCGGCGAGGTGCTCACCGTCTTAGCTGATGATGATCCAGAAGTTGTCAGGAATGATGGTAACATGTACAGCTTATACTTTCTGATCATTGGTATCGTTTGTGGCATATCGACATTTTTGCAAGTAAGTACTTGAAAAACACAACCAATAATCTTCTCTAATCATAAGTTTAGTGGTATATGATAGGAATAGCTGGTGAGAAATTAACAAGAAGAGTCAGGGCTTTGATGTTCGAGTGCGTCCTCAGACAAGAAGTTGGTTGGTACGACAGGAAGGAAAATGGTGTAGGAGCAATATGCGCGAAGCTATCATCAGACGGTGCTAACATCCAAGGAGCAGCAGGACATCCAATCATCATTGTTCTTAATTCGGTATCAACTCTACTGATAGCAACCGGTATATCGTTGTTCTATGAATGGAGATTGGCTTTGGTCGCCTTGTCATTCGTGCCTATTGTGATATTGGGAACATACTTTGAGACCTTTATATCTCAAATGGATACCTATGGTAGCAAGAACGCTTTGGAAACCTCGACTAAGATCGCCGTTGATGCTGTCGGAAATATAAGAACCGTTGCATCATTGGGTTGTGAGGAGACGTTCCAGAACTTGTACGACAAAGAAATCAAACCACATTATACAAAGGGTAACCAGAGCGCTCATATTAGAGGTGTTATCCTGGGTTTATCAAGAAGCATCATGTTCTTCTCGTATGGTACAGCCTTCTATTATGGTGGAGTCTTAATCGTGGAGGAATTCTTGGATTTTGGTAAAGTTTTCAAGTAAGTTTGCACAATGACTACAAAAGCATCGACTGATTACGTGGTTTAATAGAATTTCAGAGGCTTTGATATCAGCAGCTTGGACTGTAGGAAGCGTAATAGCATTCGCACCAAATTTCCAAAAAGCTATCATCGCAGCGAACAAAATGGCGGTACTATTGAACAGGGTACCAGAAATCAGAGATGTCAACGCTTCGGCTACAGGATGGGTACCTCTTCTCAATAACCTCTTTTAAATAATACCCTAATACCTCTTTTTTAGTCTAAAGGCCAGATAACATACGATAACATCAACTTCACGTACCCAACCAGGAAAAACGTCCAGATCTTAGACAATCTAAACTTAAACATCAAAGAAGGCAATACCGTTGCTTTGATTGGACCTAGCGGTTGTGGGAAGTCAACCATCATCCAACTTTTGCAGAGGTTTTACGACCCGACCTCTGGCGCTGTTAGCATTGACTCGATCAACTTGAAGAGCATCAAAATTATGGCCTTGAGGTCACATCTTGGGATAGTCTCGCAAGAACCAAATCTCTTTGACAGGACCATCGAGGAAAACATAGCTTATGGTGATAATTATAGGGTGGTTCCTAAAGAGGAGATCATCGAGGCTGCTAAAAACGCTAATATCCACAACTTCATTGCTTCTCTGCCATTGGTAAGTCAGAATTTTATAGGAAGCCTGTGGGGTATTTATCCTTTTCTTTATAGGGTTATGATACTAGACTTGGAGATAAAGGTACTCAATTATCAGGCGGACAAAAGCAACGTGTTGCTATAGCTAGAGCGTTGGTTAGGAATCCACAAATTCTTCTTTTGGATGAAGCTACTTCTGCTCTTGACACCGAAAGTGAAAAGGTGATTATACACATTTTATTATCTCCATCTTTATTGTCTATAATTTTTTGGTGTTGTTGCAGGTTGTACAAGAAGCTTTGGATAAAGCCAAAATGGGAAGGACGTGCATCACCATAGCTCATCGTTTGACGACTATACAAGACGCGGACGTCATCTATGTCATGGATAAAGGAAAAATTGTTGAACATGGTAACCACGAAGATCTTTTGAGCCTAAGGGGTCTGTACCATAAGTTGTACAGTATTCAGCATGGATCTAATTAATGATGAGCGGGGAGTACTTTTAGTTTCGTTGAAACTAATGTAGAATCAGTATTTATTTATAATTCTGTGAACTAGGTTGAATTACTGTTTATTTAGCAGAAAGTATTTTTTTATGAGAATAGACGTTTATTTAATTTTATCAGTTGTTTGCTTTTACCTGAAATATCACCTATTCAATTGGTAGTTGTAGAAGGATTTTATTTGTAACAGATTAATTCTCGGCCACCAATGACGTCAGTGAAAAACATAACACTTCAGCGGAAATGATAATTCTACTAAGATTGATCTTCTTGTCTGTTAACGTTGCCAGTACACCAGATGGTATTTTTTTTATTTTATACAAGCTGTAGAGTGTACTGAACTGTAGAGTGATTTTATTTCCAAATAATGAACATTTTTAGCGTTACTGATAATGATAGTGACAGAGATATTCATGTCGAATAAAGCCATTGACCTACATACCTACATTAAAAATTACTGTAGATCCGTAATAATAGGAAGGTTAGTGTTTACTTATTTGTGTTAACTATCAATGAATGATTCTAGTCCATATCTAAAATCATTGGCGGTATGAAAAAAAAAGGAGGAAACGGAAACCTAACCTGATAAGTATTTGGCAACATATTTGTCACTGACTTTTATCATTAAATTCGGTTACATGCGCGCTCTAGCGCAGCACATGTTCGAATATTATTATAATTATAAAATGTAACATCAAAAGATGAACAATTATTTAACCAACAATTATAATTTCAAGTTTTTCAAAATGTTTTAGATACGTGTTTTTTCTGATAAACCTTCCGTCACTAAACTCTACTAGGGTTGCCAGGAGTCCTGTATTTCGCAGGACATGGATTCAATCCTACATTTTGGCGTCATTCGTAAGACCACCGCAGGGCAATTAATGTCCTGGAATTTTATGGAAAAGCGCATTAACAATAAAGAAGTTGTCGATCCGGACGCAACTTGAGTGTATCCAGCTGTATGTACTCAATCGACCAATCACAACACGATATTCTAGGTAAACAGCGAACCAATGTGAAGCTGAGCTGAAACTAGAAAAAGCAGATCTTCTTGGCTTTGAAGTATTTCATTTTAAATTTCTTAGAGAAAAATCCTCCAAAGGATAAAGATTTTTTAATTTACGTAACAAACATTTTAACCAAATTTGACTGACAAGACCTTGATGTTTTAATCTTCATAGATTCATATTATCGTAAAACCAAGTAAGTATTTAGATATTAATCACTCTTAGAAATAGGCACTGAATTATCGATTGGATTAATTTTGACACCTTATAAAGAATGTAACTACCGTGTAATTAAACTAGTTGTTGAGATGACATGTACCAGCATCTAAGGTAAGTTCAGTCATTGAAAAGTGGAGTAACATTTTCTTGACAAATAGCGTATTACCAAATTTGTTGAAAATTATTCCATTTATATTTTCGATATATGGTTCAAATGCTGACTCTGAAAAGACTATTTTTGTTATGCACAGAAGCCTGGTAGATGCTTGAAACAAGCTGCTTGTCGAGCATATTAAAGCAGAACTTCAAACACAGAATTCTACTACTATAAGCACTTAATAACGTTGTAATAAAAATTTGCTGCACGGTGGTGTTTTTTGTCATGCGTCCTGGATTTTTGGAACTCTTGTCCTGGAAAATCGGAAGACAAGTGGAGCACCAAGATCACGATGCCGGTCATTGTTCCAAATGTACTAAGGATCGTTGACCATTTTCCTTAGTACTTAATTTTTAAAAGCTGGGTCCCTTGGATATTTACTTGTTTGGCGCAACTCCAAACTTGAATATCGTATAAACAAAACGCTTTTAATATTTAATTGGAAACTTGCAGTTTACTAGCCACTACACGTCCCTATATTTGATGAGGTATTTCTTCGATTCTTTTGTTGCTAATGTTAATGTGAACAGGCGTCAGTTGATTGAGCTTTGTCTTTAGTTATTAGTATGTTTGATTGTAAGCTGGTTAAGCTTCATAGTGTCATCTGCAAACGTGAAAACTATCACGTTTTCAAGCTGTGATAAGTCGTGTGTACACAGCAGATAGAGGATTGGTCCCAAGACACCAGCCAAGGGCAGACCTGTGTTTATTTCTTTCAATCAGATAAACGAATACACCTGCAGAATTGATTGTGCAGGTTTTTGAAAGCCCAAAAGGTCTACAGGAATTGGTTCCACTCTACACAGTGGTCCACTGTAATACAAATTTGAAAAACTAAACGAAGCATTTAGACTATATACTACGTATATTCATTTTAATATACCCATCGTAACTAGGTTGTGGCCTGAATACATAAACAGTATTCACATAGAACTTGCGTGTAGAAGTTAGAAAAGTCCAGAAATGTCAGATTAAATGCAATGTGCTTGCAAAGTTTTATTGCAGTTAATGCAAACTTCATTCTTGTTTTCTTGTCTTATTGGCGACACCAATGTAACTTCAACACGATATTATACCAGTCCACAGTTGGAAATACAAAACGACTGCGTCAAGTTCTGCACTAATGTTCCTTTGTACGTATAATTAGGTATGCTTTGGATGTAAAATCCGTATCTCTTAATTGTTATTATTAACTGTAATCCTAATGAAGCGAAAACTTATAATTTTCTGCTCCATATGTAGGACAAAGCAGTTTATTTTTGTTTACTCGTCCAGGTTGTAGCGTCTGTACACATCGTGTCGTTTCTGTTCGTTGTTTTTCTCAACATAAAAGTTTTCACAATTTCTGGCGTTCAAAGTTATACATCTCCTTCATCGCCAGATTTAGGGTTAATATGCTTATTAGTTTCTATATGTAATACAATGTTGCATATTTGACAGGTAATAGAGAAATAAAATATGTAATTAATATTCAGAATCTACTCATTATAACATTTATATTTTAAGTTGTTGCTACATTTACTGGACTCGTCGCCAACAAAAGATGTTTTCGTGCGATTTATTAAGTCCAATTTGTGGTGGCTGTATTTTTAGTGCCCTAAAAGACAGCTTGCGTCCTACTTCTTTTGTGTAACTGTTGTGTCGATCGAGGGCCGTCATTATAAGTTCTAGATGTTTCTAAAACGTCTGCATTTACTCGACTTTGCTATTATTTGTTTCAGTTTCAGTAAAATTATTAAATTAGATATTAATGAATATAATACATTATAAATTATTACTTTCCTTATGTTTTAAACTTTGCATTTACATTGCACATATATACTGACTTGAAATAGTTGTGCTAATAATTTTCGGAAAATGTCATAATTTGAAAAATTGTAGATTGCACTGGAGAACATTTTTGAAACTGAGTTCAAAGGATAAATCTCGAGGCTCGCATTCCTCCTGAAAATCCCGATTTAGGATGTCGTAAAAGTTGTAGCGCAATTTACTAAAACTATAAGTTCTGGAATCCGTGTTACATTAATGGGATTTTTATAACGCCATTTTGTGGATATTTGAGTACATACTTACATACTACATAGTGGTTGCTAACCATCGATGTGAACCAAAAAGTAAATGTAATGGCTTATTTTATGGTTTAAAATAGTGGAACTTGAACCCCCAAAGTCACCATATATTTTCAACTTTGTACTTTATCATACGTAGTATGACAAAGTATTGTAATCGTGCTAAATCAAAATATTTGTCAAATCCTGGCTAACTAGTTTTATTTTAATGCATACACAACCAATCTCGATTAAATAGAATCTCATGCAGCTAAACTATTAATTTGATATATAGTATTATAAAGTTATGTGCCTGCCCACATCAGATTTTCAGTTTCAAAATATATTTTTTACATTTCATAGATCTATTTATAATTTCAATGATGTTCAAACTGGCCTTACTTAAGAAAATATTTGCCCTAACCAAAGTTTCATTCTTTCAAGTAAAACCAAAATATTTATTTACTTTGACAGTCTATTGAAGTTTGGGTTCAAATTAAAAAAAGATTCACAAAGAACCCAAATGACAATTTTTTACTTTTTCGAAAACGATACCTTGGTAGAAAGCTTTCGAGATTCGTATTCAGCGCAAATGAATCTATTGAAAACATCTATCTGACAACTTTCAAATGTATTTTTTTTTGTTTTTTCAGAAAAACATCTTCCCTAAACTGCCAAATATTTGAGACTACACATTTAACTAATTCACAAATTTTTAAAAACAACACTTAACATTCTTGTGCCAAAAATATGAAAAATATGTTCTGCTTCTAAAAACGATGTGAATTATTCTGTTTTTATGCACTAAGAAGAAAAATTACAGTATTTATTACTATAATTTCAAACCAAAATATTTTTCAATAAACTTTTTAGTAAACACGGCACGCACTGAGAAAAGCAAGGGCCAAACACACAACAAACAACAGCTCTGGTATTTTCTGTAGAATCGAAATCCCAAAGCTGCCTTCGAAAATTGTCTAGTTTAAGAGAAAATCTGTGCTCAAAAACTCAATTCACAATATCTTATTCCACGGATTCTCCAGTTTTGTGTTAATTTATAGTGGAATAAATATAAAACGCTTTAGTACAGCCAGTATTTTTTTTTTCTTTTAACGAGAAATTCATTGTAATTATTTTCCAGGCCAATTCAAGATAAGAAGCACCCAAAATTTTTACTTTATCATACGCAGTATGGTAAAGTATTGTAATCATGCCGAAAAAAAAAAATTGAGATTTTAGCGGAAATAGGTCTTTTTGGGTCCCCTGAACATTTTTGACCAAAGTACAAAAAAATGTCGGTGTGTGTGTGTGTGTGTGTGTGTGTGTGTGTGTGTGTGTGTGTGTGTGTGTGTGTGTGTGTGTGTGTGTGTGTGTGTGTGTGTGTGTGTGTGTGTGTGTGTGTGTGTGTGTGTGTGTGTGTGTGTGTGTGTGTGTGTGTGTGTGTGTGTGTGTGTGTGTGTGTGTGTGTGTGTGTGTGTGTGTGTGTGTGTGTGTGTGTGTGTGTGTGTGTGTGTGTGTGTGTGTGTGTGTGTGTGTGTGTGTGTGTGTGTGTGTGTGTGTGTGTGTGTGTGTGTGTGTGTGTGTGTGTGTGTGTGTGTGTGTGTGTGTGTGTGTGTGTGTGTGTGTGTGTGTGTGTGTGTGTGTGTGTGTGTGTGTGTGTGTGTGTGTGTGTGTGTGTGTGTGTGTGTGTGTGTGTGTGTGTGTGTGTGTGTGTGTGTGTGTGTGTGTGTGTGTGTGTGTGTGTGTGTGTGTGTGTGTGTGTGTGTGTGTGTGTGTGTGTGTGTGTGTGTGTGTGTGTGTGTGTGTGTGTGTGTGTGTGTGTGTGTGTGTGTGTGTGTGTGTGTGTGTGTGTGTGTGTGTGTGTGTGTGTGTGTGTGTGTGTGTGTGTGTGTGTGTGTGTGTGTGTGTGTGTGTGTGTGTGTGTGTGTGTGTGTGTGTGTGTGTGTGTGTGTGTGTGTGTGTGTGTGTGTGTGTGTGTGTGTGTGTGTGTGTGTGTGTGTGTGTGTGTGTGTGTGTGTGTGTGTGTGTGTGTGTGTGTGTGTGTGTGTGTGTGTGTGTGTGTGTGTGTGTGTGTGTGTGTGTGTGTGTGTGTGTGTGTGTGTGTGTGTGTGTGTGTGTGTGTGTGTGTACTCGATTTTTGTGGAGACGATTCCGGAGAAACTACTAAAGGTATCGGGACGAAAGTTCATATTTAGAAGTTTTATGACCAAACTTAGAGCTGAAAAGCTTTTGGTTCAAAAGCGTCCAAAGGAACTGGTAGTTTATTCTAAGCCTTTTTCAAGGATTTTAGAAATGAGCCGCCATTTCTGTAATTTCGTCAAAATAGTTAAATAATAAATTAAAGCAGAGGAAATTTTGAATAATTTATGCCTATGACATTTTTTGGTAAAATTAATAGTTTAGCTGCAAGAGCAAATTCTATTTGATCGAGATCGGTCGCATCTGCATTGATATGCTACATAGTAGCCAGGATTTTGACAAATATTTTTTTTTGTGCTGTCACCACAGAAATGTCTATGGCTGTCACCACGCTGTCATACTCGGAGAACCCTCGACTATAAATCTGTCAGAATTTGAATTAGCTTTTTAAACTTGACATTTCGTAGAAGTGGTATCAACCTAACATTTTCTATACCGAAATATAACCATTCTTGATTTTTTTTAAATACGTATTTCTCAAAAAGCAATACAAAAAACGTTGATGTCACTCCTGCCGAAAACTACATAGCGCGACTCGCTCACATGCGACGACGACGCTGCGCCATCGGTGACGCGCCGTATCACCGCTCGTTGTGCTATTCCGTACTTTCGGCACTTGTGAGATAAACAACTATTATTCTGATGACAGTAGGTAGTGTCAAATGCTGATGCTTTGACAATACCTTCGATTGATACTATTGACTATCAAAATATCTGTCAAATCCTGGCTAACTAGTTTAATTTTAATGCAGACACGATTTATCTCAGTCAAATAGATTCTCATGCAGTTAAACTATTAATTTTATATATTGTATGATAAAGTCACGTGCCTGGCCACATCAGATTTTTTTATTAAAAAGCGATAAATAAATAAATCAATAATTCAATAAAAAACAGATAACTGGCATTTAATTTGGCCCTTCTTTGTTGTGCACGTTCGTTATACACTGTATTTTAGCTACTTATTATTTTAATAATAAAAAGGCGTTCGACATGGTAAAAAGAGGAGATGTATGGAAAAGTTTGGAAACGAGTAGAAACGGGCATGATAGAAATGATAAAGGATCTGTACAAAAGCAACACTAACAAAATAAGAACGCACAACGATGAATCATCAGAATACGAAACAAAGATGGGTCTAAAACAAGGTTTTAGGTTGCGTACTGAGCCCGCTATTATTCTCAATAGTTGTAGACGATGCTATAAAGATATGATCATGGAGAATGAGAACGATAACACTAGAAAAACTTATGTTTGTAGATGACATGGCATTTATAGCAGAATCCAAAGTAAAACTACAACAGAACCTTACAATGTACCAAGAAGAACTCCGGAAAATAAATATGGAAATAAATACTGAATAAACTAAGACAATGATAGTCGCAACGGAGGAAAGATATCATGAAATTGAAATAGACGGCAAAATGCTAGAGCAGGTTAAAACATACAATTACCTGGTAGAAGTGACAGTGGTAGAAGAGAATGGTAAGGTGAATCAGGAGATAACTGAAAGAATAGGGAAAGCGTGAAGAATGTTTAACATCCTAAGAAAAAGGGGAAAAAATAAAATCCTGGGCAAGAGGGAATATAAAAACATATAAAATCACAAGTGCACCAGAAGGTGGTGAGACCCGCACTTGTATATGGCAGTGAATCATGGACAGTAACCAACCGAAATAAAAGCAGACTGACAGCTATAGAAATGAGATTTTTAAGGAAAATCAAAGGGATTACTCGAAGAGACAGGGTGAGAAACACGACAGTTACGGAAGAGCTAAAAATAGAACCGATAGAAAGAATAATAGAGGAGAGACAGCTGGGCTGGCTGGGAAACGTACATAGAATGAAACAAGAGAGAGAAACAAAAGAAATTTTTGAAGCAAGAATAGCAGGGAAAACAGCTTGATTTTGAAAAGTATGATGTAAAAATGTCAACAAAATCAGTTTTTTGGGATTATTTGACACTGTATAGCGCATTAACCCGATATGCTAGAATTCTGAATCAAATCAGAAAGTTTAGCCTGAAGTTTTATTAATTTTTTTAAACCTGAGTGATGCTCATCTTCTCATGTTCGGTTTTGTATTCAACACAAGAAAACTTTGTTCAATTTGGACTGTTTTTCAATCAGTTCATTAAAAAACTTACTATCTGTTTTTACGATTATGTTTATTTTGACATCTATTTTTGTTGTGTCAACAAATAATCGGTTTTTGGAACAGCTATATAATTCAAACTGTAACTTGGCGTTTGTAAAATTTGCAATCTATTTACCGATTTGGATGATTATTTCAGAAATCATAAAGGTCATCACGTTTTGACCATTTTTCAAAGAAAGCTATATACTCAGCTTAAAACGCAAAATACATGGTGTGGATAACCATTGGACCATTGGATTGATGTAGTTGCCTCATTATCATAGTCGAAGATGCTTGTGTTTTCGTCTACAGGAAAAAAGAATTCTTACTATGTACACGTGTGTGGTATACAGTTACACTCTTGTCTAGACTAAATGCGGAATGTAAATATTAGGACGACGACGACAAGAGTATTTTCTAAACCATTATCCCACTATCTAAAACGCAATCTAAGACCCACTTTACACATCTAGTTTCTGTACCAGTTAAGGTTTTCCGAAACTCTGTTACTTTTTGTTAATATTAATGTTAATTTTGAGCCACAAATAGCTTCAATGATGTAGTTAAAACTGCATGGACCTTAAGTCATTGTTACAAACTATTCTATTACAATTGAGTAAGACCACATTTTAGAAAATTACACGTGTCAAATATGAAAACAATCAAATATGTTAACAAATCCTTTGAAATCGCAATCGAATAACCAACTATCTGTTCCGGGACCATCCAAGAAAAACACCATCGCATCATTATGCTGCGTACATTCGGATAGCAATCAACAAGGCTGTCACCTAGCACCTGGAAACCATCTACGAGGAAAACCGCCAAACCTTGGGCAAACTTGGCCATCAAAAGTCGGGTATATTCTCATTTTTAGGTTATGCCAAAAATATATTTCGTAAGAGAAACGCCTCAATGCCGCTGCCAAAATTCTCAGACTTTTAACATGTTTACGAAGTACGTCCATAATGCAAGACAATAACACAAATTCTGTGCGTAAAATTGATCTTAAAATGTTTATAGTAGCTGGTGGATTGCTATTCTGTTGGATGATGTTTGAACTGCACGGTTTATAAATTTAAAATAAGGTAGGAGGAGATTACTTCTTTCAGGATGGTTTGAGTAAAATGTGGAATATTGCAAGGCATTATTGGGGGATTTGTACTTGAAATCAGCCGAATTCTGTTATGGTCGAAAACATGTGGGGCGGCATCCTGAAATGACATTTCACGGGCCTTATTCTATAATTACCAACCCGCTGTCCCCAATTCTATTCATTCCGTATAATTATAGACAAATTGCTATTTATGTGTTAGGTTATGTATCCGATGATCAGAGCTTTTGTGCTGTTTGTTATTGTGAAATAAGGAACAATGGAAACATTAAAAATTAATTTAATTATCAGTTGGTAATTTGAGCCACTTTGTCACAAAGATAAGTGTCAGTCTGTCCAAGAAACAATTTTATTTTTGTAAAACAATAAATATCAATAATAATTCTGAAAATAACTGAGAATAGGCAAAAATTGGCAAAAAAGGTAAAACTTGGGCATGTTTATAAAGCACACTAACCTGCATACAACCAATAGTAAACTTTAAAATATTTGCCTCTACATTTTGAGGAGCAGAACTTTAAAAAATAATGTCTTTAAATCATTTGATCCTTAAGGATCTCAAAAATACTTTTCCTTTAATTTTTTGTCACGTACGTTTGGAGCATTTTCCAAAACACGCAACTGAAAATCCACATTCCTCCATTTCCTAACATACTACAGCTAGAATTAAAAAAGTAAATTTTGCAGGAAAATAATGTGTCCTATAGCTACACTTTTGATAAATTAGTAAACTAAGTAAAAACTGCGCCTCACAATTATGATTTTTTCCAAAATATTGTGTAATATACCTGTTTTATCCTACACTATGAGAAAATTAGGTTTTCGCGTCTCTATGCAGACACGAGAGACGCTATGTGCCCGCCAGGACTGTAATAAACACTTTTGAGCGCTAGCCACGAAAATAATCGTACACAGTATTCCCAACAGATGGCAACCGAATGGTCGTCCAATCAAAACGCAGCTTTCGATTCGGTTTGACGTTTGCGATTAAAACGTCAACGTTTTTTATTTGTCAAAAGCCAATATGTCAGTGATTAGTCTTTATCTCCGCCAGGAAAAGAACCACTTTCTCGACTTGGTACACAATATACTATGTATTTACAAACAATATCAAACATTGCTTTACAAACTAACATACTAACAAAAACTGTGATGTGGCCACCCACATCATACTATACAGTAGTGTCAAACGCTGATGTTTCGACAATACTGTCAATACATACAATCAAAATGTCTGTCAAATCTTGGCTCGCTAGTTTCAATGCAGACACGACCGATCTCGATCAAATAAAATGAGCTGTCATTTCTGTAATTTAGTCAAAATACTCAAATAATAAATTAAAGTACAAGAAATTCTGTATAAATATGACATTTTTTGGTAAAATTAATATTTTAGCTGTATGAGCAAATTCTTTTTGATCGAGATCGTGTCTGCTTTAAAACTTAGTTAGCTGGGATTTCACAATTATTTTCATTCTGACAGTAGGTAGTGTCAAATGTTGTTTTTTAACAATACCTACTGTCAATATTATCAATCAAAATATCTGTCAAATCCTGGCTACTTGTTTTATTTTAATGCAGACACGATCGATCTCGATCAAATAGAATCTCATGCAGCTGAACTATTAATTTTATATACTTACAGTGTGTAACACCTTCATATCTTTTTTTTATTTTTAGTCCAATTTTAGTAATCTTTTCTTTCGAATATAGAACACATATTGCTCTATTTACTGCCAAAAACAATAGTCTTGTTTAAATGCAAAGGACCTTATGATGGCTAAATAAATTTCTAAAATCAAGAAATCACTTTAGGGATTTTTTTACGAAAAATTTTACTAATAATAGTTGTTCAGAATTGCACAAAAGACTTAAATCCAAAATGTCATGAAAACCAAAAAAATTTAAATTTTTGCAAAATATTATGTAATATTATTTGCATAAGGAGCTACGCCCAAAAAAAGTGTGCTGTAGAAATTTTATTTGAAATAAAACCTGAACTGATATGAAGGTGTTACAGTCTTTAGTGGAACCGACTGTATATTGTATGATAAAAGTCATGTGCCTGGCCACGTCAGATTTTTTTGAGACATAATGAACAACACGGTTGCCAAGTGTTGGCAACACTCAAACGCTGGGACGTGACAGCATGTGTTGATTTAATAGTTACCATGGCAACAAAACTGACAGTGGCGTTTTCAAGTTGGCATCACAACAGAAAGTTGTAACAAATTATACTACATACAGTGAACGCGAAAAGTATGGAAACATGAGAAACTCTCTGGATGGTTTTTATCATTTTTGAAGAAATCGTCTATATTTTTTAACTTGAATGAAATTTTGGATTTATGGTACATATTTGGGCAATTCTGAACAATTATAACTAGTAAACATTTTCGATAAAAAAAATCCTAAAGTGATTTCTTGATTTTAGCCATTTATTTTGCCACCACAGGGTGCTTTTAAAGGAGACAATTGTTTTTAGCAGTAAATAGAGCAATGTGTTCTATATTCGAAAGGAAAAATTACTAAAATTGGACTAAAAATAAAAAAGGTGTTAGTCTTAAGTGTATATTGTATATTGTATATTACTGTATATTGTATGATAAAGTCATGTACCTGGCCAACTCAGATTTTTTTGAAACATAATTAACAACTTGGCAATACTCAAACGTTCTGACGTGACAGCATGTTTTGATTTAATCGGTACCATGGCAACAAAACTGACAGCGGCGTTTTCAATGTTGGCAATCACAACAAAAAGTTGTAACAAATTATACTGCATACAGTGAGCGCGTAAAGTATGGAGACATGAGAAAATCTCTGAGACGGTTTGTTATTTTATAAAATCATCAAACAAAAAACGCACTAACTTGATGTAATATGTAACTTCCATGCTCAACAAATGAATCAATCAGAAAAGTTATTAATATTACCAAAATATTCAATGAGTTTTGTGAATTAAATTTAAGACAGTTAACAAATCGATAAATATCACTACAAAAATATGGAGTTGCCAATTAAAAAAGTCGATGACGTCATAACTCGTAAACAATTGAAGGTCGGAAATTAAATTTAACGCAAATATGCGTATTTTGATAGTTAGAAATAGACGTGGCCGATGATTTTTTCAAACAACAAACTGTTTCATTGCATAATTACTACTATAATACTAGTATAAACAACGGAAGAACGTATTACGTTGTTGTTAATAATTCGATTGATGAAACAAAAAGTAAGCATAGTTCAGCATTCGTATTCAGCGTGTAAAGAAATCGATTAAAACGCCTAGAAATTTTGAATTTACAAAGTGTATGTTCCTCCAGTTATTAATATTTTACCATTCTCATCAGCCTTTTTCTCGAAAATATGTTCTATGCGAATCCACTCAATTTTAACATAAACATGTATTTGAGTATGACCCTATAGATAACAAGCGAAGGTGGATGGAACACGTTAAGAAAAAGAGTAAACCTTGGCCTCAAATGCAGATAACTTTACTGGCTTTTGTAAAAAAAACTCTCAATTGTCAGTAGAGTATAAATTACAATTTTACAATCAATTACTAAAACTGATTTGGTTGTTAGGCATATACCTTTGGAGTTGTCCTAAAAGCGCAATTATCCAAAGGATCCAAACTTTCCTAAATAAAGTGCTAAGGAATATGGTTAACATTGAGCAACTACTGCACAACCACAATCAAGTGAGAACACTAAAAATACTAATCTATACCCTTCGACCTAGTTAGGTGGAGTGTGAAGATAAAGTGAATATGAAACACTGGGATAGCCTATTACTATCATGCACCTCGTTTCAAGAATCTGTCATCAACTTTTACAAATGTAGTCAAAACATTTAATAAACGCATTGTTACGTTAAGCCAGTATTATTGCACTGTTTTTTATGGCAAATTGTTTCCACCAGTAGTTTATAGTTCGAGATAAAAATCACATACCATTTCACATGTAAATATTATTAAATAATAAAGTGCAAAAGTAACCTTGCATACGTTGAATCATTTTTCTTAGGTCATACTTATAACACAAAATAAACAGCGTTGTTTTCTGAGAAGGCGCCCACAGTGAAATTTCCTAAATTGTACAAAATTGCCAGGAATGTGGAACAACCAAATTTCGTAATTATACGTTAAGAGACCGACCTAAAAGAAAACAGTGTTTACATCTTTCGCCCAGTTGTCTGGCCCAACGAACAAGTCGTAAAGTTGAGATTAATCGCGAAAATTTAAATACGTATCAAATTTCACATTTATTTGCAATAATTCCATATTTTACGCACTACAACGTATTTTGCAACGATCTAATAACAATAACATTTCTCCTACATGTAGATCATATAAAAATAACCAAGATTTTATCAAGTTCAAGGGAATTATGGTGTCAAGATTTGGCAATGAACCAAATGTATTTTAGCATAAACTTGTGTGTCCACACTCTGTCAGTATACATCGCATATCAACGTTAACTGAATCAATATTGCATCTACAAAATGAGCCTACTATGGCAAAATATAAATTATGGAAATGGTACAGAACAAGGCTAATGCGTTCCGATATCGCATAACCTAAATACATTCCATGCGTTTTACAAGCATGCCACATTTTGCACGACTATTAAATCTTAATATTATATAGGGTGTTCCCATGGAGTCTTCAAATATTGTAAATCTGTTGATAAAGATGTTTTAAAATTGATTTTGCGTTATTATGAGGAACGCCTGAACGAACTTTCTAAAATTATTTTCGCATGTACAGGATGTTTCATATGATTGCAAGAACTCGAACTTATATTTTATTCAAATGGTTCCAAGCTTGTGTTTCCCAGCATTTTTGGATTCATTTTAAGGCAATAAGTACTAAGAGAGTACAACTCTAAATCCACATGTCCTTTGTGTTTGCTTCTATTGTTTCAACAGCAGTTTAATAAAAACAGGTTTCTCATCTACTGTCAATTTGGTCGACAACGGTAATTCAAGAAATAGCAGAAATAGCTCTATCATGACATAGACCATAAAAATTGTATTCACAATATTGACTGACATCTTTTAAACAGTTTTTACCACAAACGTCGTTTTTAAATAGAACACGCTGTACATTTTTTTACCGGGCGGGAGCCAAGTTTTACCGGAGTTTGAATCTAAGAAAATATTACTTCTCATTTTTTTATTCATAGTTTAAATGGATAAGGTTCAGGTTGCATTAATTTTTAATGTATCAAAGAATGACCTTACTGAAATTCTAACAATTTTATATAAGAAATGGGGAGTAACAAAATTCTGCAGGTATCTGATCATTGAGCATTTAAAGCCAGGAAGTGAAAAAGCATTGTTTGTTTAATTTTCTTCAGAAAAACTACTGTACCACTCAGTTGACGCATGGCTTTTTCTGTGCATATTACATATTAATGAGCAAGAGAATTCGATTGTGATAAATTAAATTTGTTTGAGTGTATCAAAGTGTTAGGAGAAAATCTAGACCAATTTGGTTGCCAGTTTCATAATTTATACAGAAACCGTCATACGTTTTGTCATGTATTTTTTTGAGACACACCCTATGTTTCCACACATTTTTGGATTTATTTTAAGCCAATAAGTACTAAGAGAGTAGGACTCTATAACCAACTGTTGTTTGAGTTCTTGCTGCTATCTACCAGGTGGGAGCCAAGTTTTACGCGTGTTTGATAGTAAGGAAATATTACTTCACAGAGTGTTCCCTTTTCTTCATACTTTAAACGTTCAAGGATACTGACATTCTTCTTTTGAGGTGAGAGGCTTCTTTGGAACCCAATTTGGATAACAACTTGGGCGTAATAGAATTCTGCGGGTAGACTGAAATGAGAGCTTGATCATCGAGCAATGAGCATGTAAAGCTCCGAAAAGAAAAATGCTATTCGTTTAATTTTCTTCAGAAAAACAAATGTACCACAATGTTGAAACGTGGATTTTCTGTGCATATTGCATATTTATGTGCAAGTTGCAAGCTGTCATTTCAGCATACTTAGAGAATTCGATTATGATAAATTAAATTTGCGTAATTATAAATTATTTATATTAATTAATTTTAAATTTTCCTACCAATAGGAACAGATTACAGCTGGTGACATACAACTTTGACGAAAAATGTTAGGACTTTCTTATAACATGTAGATTTAAAAAATGTAATTATTTAAAAAAAGGTCGACTTTTGGCAAAAACCGTTTACAATATGTCAACCAACATTGTGAACAGCGTGTATTTAAATTGTATATTCTATGTCAACTGATAGAACCATATCTGCTAATTTCACTTACAGAATATTACGTCTAACAAATGGATAGTTGTTGAGAAATGATTATTTGAACTGATATTTTGAAACAAAAAGAACAATTCCTCAAAAATAATAGTTTTAGAGTACAGTCTTATACGTATCTTAGTACTTGGCCTCAATATCTGGTAAATATTTTAAAACTGTGCCTTAATATTTTGTTACATAAAAAACGTTTCTTGTTCCTCAGTTTTATGGAACAACAATTATTTGTTTACAATTTTCCAATAATTCCTCAGTAATGTTTTCTAAAGAAGGTTTAATTAAACACATAAATAACACTAAAAACCAATATCATCTTAATAAATATTTGTTGTCGAGATAAACAAAAAACTAGTGACTAGTGCATTTTTGTCATGTTTTTGAGATTCAATAGATACCACTCGAAAACAAGTGTCGATCATAGTCCATTGTAGACTGGAATGTCCAGATGTTCACAAAAAAATGGCTTGTGTATATGTTTCTTACGATTATAATCTGTTAGCCATTACTTTTACTGTCAACAACGCGTGAGAACGAATTGACGATTTTGGTTGTATCACTTTTGATTATAACGTGCCATATAAGGATACTGAAATGTAAAATATGATATGTAATCTTATCATACGCAGGAACCGTCCAACTGGAAAATTTGTATTTAAATTGTAATAATATTTCGCATAGTTGGACAGATTAGGCGGTGTGTAATATATTAGATTAATTAAAATTTACTGAATTTGTATCAGTCTTTCTAAGTTGATTGTCATACCCAGGTCCGGCTGACGGTTTTGTGAGGCCTCGGTAAAAGTTTATTTGCGGGGCCCTTAAAATATTGGCTATCAATAAATCGATAAAAAGAGATCATAACTATTTTTAAAGAATACAAAATGTTAGAAATTAAATTCTCTGAGCCTCACTGACTATGGAAAAGTGAGCTAGTCGTGTTTGAAAGTCGCTTATCGTATTTTGGTCCTCTTTGGTCTCTATAATATAATCGGTTGTAAACATTCTCTTCCGATAGGTGGGTGAACTTTAATTAGTATTGTATTGTAAGTTTTATTCATGTGCTTTTAAGAATTATATGTAAATAATATATTCTATTTCCACACACAAAGAATCCTAAAAATCCAAAGAATTAATAATGAGTGAAAATTACCACATTCGACCACTGAAAATATTTAACTTTCTTACAAAAATCGGGAAAGAATGGGAAAAAACCGAAAAACATATTTCTTAATAATATAAATAATTCAATCAATAGGAAGATATGTTAATTTACATTTTAGTATACTCCGATTTTACAAAAATATACTCTATAAAAGGCTTTTCAGGATTTTATCTGGACACTAACTATATTCTCTTTTCTACATAAAGTGCGTTTCATTTTACTGTCTATGGAATACATTGTTAATAAATATATCATATTTTGTAGTATTTGTACTAGATACTAGAACTAGACTTCATAAACGTTGGTCAACAAATATTTTTTCGCAGTGTTATGGGTCTACTCCGAACTGGTCTAAAGCGCATCAAATAATTCAAGCAGGGACTAAAAACGAAAAGTATTTTGTTCGTTTCCGATCAGAACGAAAACGAAATATTTCGTTTTCGTTCTTTTCGTTCACACCCAAGAAATATAGTTTTCGTTTTCGTGAACCGAAATGAAATAACGGTTAAAACCGGTTTTTTACTATTTTTCTAATAAAAGTATGCCAACATGCTTTTTTATTTTTTTTTTATATTTGACAAATAACTCACATGTCATAATTTTAATCATAGGTGGCAAAAATTACCAACATAAAATTTATGCTTTTAAAAACTTAAATGTTAAAAATCTCAATTAACTGCATTTTAAGTGGTGATGGCATTTTTGCATTTTATAAATATTATAAATAAAATTTAGAATGAATTGTTTGGGACCGTTTCTGTATTGGAAAGGCACGAATCTGTTTTAGTTTCTTTCATTTATTCCCATTAAATTTAGTTACTTGAAAACCACGCACAAACTGCTATGCAGTTTAGTGGTATGCCAGTGACAGACTTTTTTGTTTTTTTTTGCTTCATATTTTAAATAATAATATTTGTTTCTATTATCTCTGATCTTGCTTTATTTCAATTAACTTTGACTTATTTAAAAATTTTGTGTCATGGTTAATTTTTGGTTATTTGTAAATAAAGTTATTATTATTATTAAAAATAAGAGAAAAAAATTGTGACCTATTTATTTTATAGCAAAAATATATATAAATAATTCAGCATTCCAAAATAAATAAAAATTTTAGTTAATTAAACTAAAGATATATTCTAAAGTAAATCAACGTGAATAGAAGACCCTTGCATCCCCGATATGTCTACTAGGAGTAGGTTACAAAAATATTGTGTCATTAAACCGGTTAAAACCGGTAACCGAAATTATTTATTTCGTTTTCAATCATGAACGAAAAATAAAAATTTCGTTTTCGTTTCCGTTTTCGTTCTTATAAATTTTTCGGTTAATTTAGTTCTTTCGTTCTCGTTTTCGTTCCGTTCTTAGTCCCTGAATTCAAGTCGCTTGGCTTAACTTTATTATTTTGAAGATAGTACAAATGTAAAATCGCTCATATCTGAAAAACTGTAGACTAGCGAAGCAATTTTTACTAATACTGTTTTAAGGTTTATGGTTTAATTCCTTCTATATTTGTCTAGATGGCAGACATATTTTACCAACCTTGTATTTAAAAATAGTTGTTATTGTGACAAAGACACTTTTGTTATCAAGTCAATTCACATAAATAACTTCTATAAACCATTGCCAATTTAAGAAAGTACATCTTGGATAAAAAAAAACGTAAAAATAGAATATGTTCATTGATTATACTTGATTAATTTAATAATTATCCAGGTTACGTTATATCACATATTGGCTTCTTTACGCATGGTGTTTACAGCTATTGAATCTCTATAGATTTTTTCCAGAATGCATCCAGCGTACCTACACGCATTTTATACATACGACACACTACAATTTGCAATGCTAATTACTAAGATATCAACTTACATTTAGACATAACGTATATTCAATATAATACTCATGGCGCAACAACTTTGCGCATACAGAGTTTTATGCCATTTGAATGTTGTTTATTTTTACATAGCCGCATGATCGTGTTACTCAATATTGGTTTTTGATAACGTACATCCACAATAACAAGGGTTTATTTGCGAATGTTGTCATTTTTATAGAAATCAATAGATGCTTTTTATGTATGCATGTCAAAACCTAAGTTATTATGTTTATGTTCTGCAACTACATCACAATCTATAACAACAAATACCACTAAAACCGACAAAAATGACAACCAACAAGATCTGATTTTGATGAAATTGTTTTTTTTTTTTTTTAAATTACGTATTGTTTTTTAGTTTTATTGCAAATTGTTTTTACCTACAGTTGAATAACTTATCATGTTTATGTTCTGTAAAAACAATAGAAACAAATAACATTCGACCAGAGAAAAATTATGTACGATTACGCAACTATAACAAATTACTTCGTTTACTGTTATCATGATCATGTTTTAATTAAAATAACTACAATCATTGTTATATCACCA
Organism: Melinopterus prodromus; assembly: GCA_964023965.1. NCBI lineage: Eukaryota > Metazoa > Arthropoda > Insecta > Coleoptera > Scarabaeidae > Melinopterus > Melinopterus prodromus. Next base: position 13,775,051 of record OZ030396.1, read on the forward strand.
TTAACTCAACTTGGCGATTAATTTTATTTTAGAACAAAGTGATCAGTTTCCTCAATCTTCGGTAATCCGAACTCCCGTATATTTACGTTATGTATTCGGTAATCCGGATCTTGGGTGGTTTCGATAATCGGAATCCCTCACTTTTCACGTACTGTAACTTGATTTTACGGCACCACGCGGTATATAAGGAATATCTTATGTCTACAAAAATGACATTGATGGAAATATTTCCCTGTTTCTCTTAAATATTACGTTAATACAGTGAAACGAAACGAAAATAGAGTTTTACGAACAAATATTTAGTTAACATGATATGCTAGGGGAAATAGTTTAAAACTTAAAAAAAAGTGCGCGTCGTTTGCATTGAAACTGAAAAATGTCTACCGAGAATCTACTGTATTTCACTTTGATAACGTTTATTGCTTTATCATTCGTAGTATGACAAAAGACTGTAATCGTGCCGAAAAAAATAGATTTTAGCGGAAATATGCCCTAAAATAAGGTATTGGGATAAAACTTCATATTTGGAGGTTTTGTGACCACACTTAGAGCTGAAAGAATTTTTGTTCAAAAGGGTCCAAAGGAACTGGATATTTACTCTTACCATTTTCAGCGATTGTGCAAATGATCCGCCATTTCAGAAATGTCATCAAAATAGTTAAATAATAATAAATTAAAGTAGACAAAATTCCGTAGAATTTATGTCTATGACATTTTTAGTAATATTAATAGTTTAGCTGCATGAGTTAATTCTATTCCATAGAGATCGCTCGTAGTGCATTAGAACTAGTTAGCCAGGATTTGACAGATATTTTCTGACAAATTCTCTTGATTCTATTGACAGTATTGTTAAAACATCACAGTTTGACACAGTTTGATACTGCTGTATAGTATGATAAAGTAATATGTCTGGCCACATCAGACTTTTTATAGAAGGATTTATGATTTGGGTATAATTTTTAAGATTCGTAGTCAGCACCAGAAACGTTTAGTTTTTTTTCTACGCTGCATATAAATCGAGACCAGGGACGTAAAAGCGTAATTTACCGCGTAAATTACCAAATTAATTACTGTAATTAATGGTAGTTTACCGATTTTTAATTCCCGTAATTTACGGCGGTTTAAAATTACCGATGGTAATTTACCAGCAATTTACCGAAAATTTTAATAACAGTTGTTAATTTACCGGAATTTACAATTTAATTTCAAAAACCTTCCATCAGTACTTGCGTGAATGTGCCTACCCCACCACTCCTAAGCAGTCGACAAGTGCACTGTTGTTTGTGCTTTGCCCTGTTTGTGCATTTGTAATTATTGGTAATTTCTGGATTTTTAATTACTTAATTCAGCGGAGCCAATAATGCACATGTTAAATCAGAAGCCATCTACCTACTATCAAATTCATGATTTAAAGAAATGTTAACCGGGCGTTGTCGTTTTGTGAGTCGGTAATATTACAGTATTTTATATTATAATTACGCTGTTAGACTGTCCATTTTATAAATTGCCACTATAAAAAGTATTTTTATTGTAGTCCCTGCTTTAATTTTAATAATGAATTACTACTATTAAATCAGGACAAGCATCAGCGATTGGTGGTTATCTACAATATAATGACTAATAAGGCTATAGTCATTATTTTTTTGTACATAACTTACTGTCATCGGCAAATTATCATTTTGAATTACTCGGTAATCTAAAAAAAATATAATTTACCAATCGCATTTTTTTTTTATTACGTGGTAATTTAAATTTGAAAGTAATAATTTTATTTTCAGCGGTAATTTACTGACAAAATTAATTACGGAAGTTTTACATCCTCCGTCAGATTGCTAGTAATCTACAAAATAATGACTTTTGTTTACCAAACATTTTTATTAACATAAGTAGCATTAATAACCTACAGTGATCGCCGGTTTAACTTAACATTTTTAATTTTTAATTACCCGGTAATTTAAACCAACGTAATTTACCATTTTAAATTTTTATTTACGTGGTAATTTAATATTGGAAATTAATAATTTTAATTTCAATGGTAATTTACGAAAAAACTAATTACCGTAATTTCACATCCCTGATCAAGACTAGTAAGTTTCGTATCACATCCGATTGTGGTTTTGTCAAAACAGACGAGAAAAATTTCAAATAATTTTGCTTAAAAGTAATGTTAAAATAGGGTACTTATCAATTTTTATTTTTCTGTCAAATTCAGTAAAATAACTGAATTTATATTTTGTTATTAAGAAAATTTCCAACAAATGCATTTGAAAATCGAAAACATGGATTTCCAAAAGCTCTATCCTTTGGAATAAAATTGTTTCAGATAAAAATTGGCCTTGTTAAAAAAAAACTTATTTGCTTGCTATATTGCAACAAAACTAAAACGATTTATAAAGAAAACAATGGTACACAAGAAATAACAACCAAAAATCACGAAAACCAACTATACTTGTCATTTGTTTAACAATAATTAACTGCAACCTTCAATTTTATCATATTTATTGCAATTTACCGACTTCTAAATATATGCCTACTGCTGATAACGAACTTACCTAGTTAATAGTCTGCTAACATAATACTATCCGAAATAACAAATAACTCACAAACCAACAAGAAAATCAGTAAACAATTGAACACAAATTGTACCCGAAACACTACACTGCTTTCGTTTTTTTTTTTTTTTAATCACAGATCGTTTCTAATAAATTAAGTATGGTTACGATAATAATTTAACGTAAAGTAAATAGCACGTTGCATGCGTCGCGGTCAGAACTGGCTGTACGGGACGCGACTTCGCGAATATCAAAATACCACTGAGTGGCGGGAGCCCGAAGTCGCGGTGCAGATGCCCGGAATAAACCAAAGTTCCTGCGTCTGGGTTGCGTGCGAACTGCGAATTGCCGAGTTTTGTGCGGCTCCGGTGCAATTTGCGTACCTTAAAGGAACAGACCGACGACGCCGGCCGCCGTGACCCCTTCTATTGTTATTATTATGCAAACGGCTACTAGATTAGAAGCAGGCCCTAGGTACAATACAATTGAATTTTGCTAAAATTGGCGCGCATTATGCATGTATATATGTGGAATCGCAATACCGGCGGTGCGGTGTGGTGCGGTGACCGATGCGGATGTTTTAATTTCCGTATTAAATAGACAATTTATCTTTTGCCAAAATTGTTAATGAACTGCGGTTTATTGTAGGCACGTTTAATTTTCTCGACAGCCCTTCTGGTTATTTTTAATTGGGTGGCATTTTTCAGCCCGACAAATTAGGGGTTCGCACGACATATTTCAGTACCTTAACGACAAAATATGTGTTTTAACGACATAAAATATGTTCTAAAGACAAAAAAATGTAAATGAACGACAATATTAGTATTTAATCGATAAAATCAGGAATCTATGTGATTTAACCTCCAAGACCATAGATGACTAAGTTAATTAATAATAATAATAATAAATATTTTTAAATTATACAGTGTGTCTCACGGGACGTTGGATTGTATGGGTACTTTTGTTATAAATAGAGATAGAAAGTCGGTTAAATGGGCAAAGTACTGCATACGTATGTGCTCTTTTATAATCTGTTCAGAAAACACTTGACTTCCAACTGGTTTCCAAGCTATTTTGAAAAAGCCAAAAAATTTAATATTTAAATTTTTTTCGTAACTTCTTTATTTGTGATACCATCAAAAAAGCGTTTACGGAGAGAAATGTTGTAGTATATGGAACTATACGCGTTTAGTCATCTTGGTATCGTAATAATAACTACTGGTTGGGTCACATAGATTGCATGTTGGTTCAGTGAATATACTGACTGAGTTGTAAGCGCGACTAAAGGTGTGTTTAGTAAATCGTAGGAATCAGTAAATCAGGATCGTACGTCCATTTTCTACTATTCTGTTTAGTAGCTCTGGCCCTTGCAAGGGTGACATCAACTAAACATTTCTCTCCCTGTTTGGACATTATAAAGGCACTTTTTTGTCTACAATTTTATTATGTCAGTTTAAAAATGTTGTTTGCCAAAGAATTCGTCAGAAACGAACGAAACTTTTGTTTTTCTTATGGACGCCATATTGGTTTTATACATGTTTGATTCATCATTTCTTTCTGACTAATTTGGTATGCCACATGCCATGATTTGATTACAATAAGATAATGGAATTGACTGAAAGTTGTACACTTCGAGAATTGCTGAAAATCGCAATATCGTTTTAACTTATCTTTCAAACCTTCTGGCAAAAACATAATGGAGAGCATTTCCCTTTCTTCTGTCTTAATTCGTAAACTATTCTTCTTTATATAAAGACAGGTATTGCTCTGATACAAAGGAAACGATGAGGTGTCCGAAACAACGTTCTGACAGACATTCCTTTCCCAGGTCCTGTCGGGGTGCATTGGAGCCTCAAAATAAACAATTACCAAGTATGAACTTTTTCCAATCTTGGCCACCCTCAAACAGACAAAAATTAGATCTTTTTTACAAAGAAAAATGTACTGCGTCCGGTAGAAATTTGGACAGTAAAAGGGAAACATTTTTATTATAAGAACGCTTTCCAGAAAGTTTAATTCATCATAAAAATTCTAGACTGTCTTGAACCTAAAATGAAAATATTAGAATGTAATTATCTGCTTGCATGTACCGGGTATTATCAAAACCATGAAAATCTCTTAAGACTAAAGTATATACCGTTATTGTAAAAGCTATGCAAAAATGTTATTTACTCTTGTCAATTTCAGCTTTTTGGCAACCGGCGGTATATTCAACGTAGAATCTGATTATTATTTCGCATTTAAAGACTATTAAATTTCCAAATACTTTTTTAACTAACATTTTTCTCTATCGACATATTTCTATCAACAAATTAGCGTTTAGTTTTTCCCGTAACCCTATAAGTGGCACAAACGTAAAATCTAAGGGAATATTCTGATTTTGTTAACAGGAGTAATTTTTGGATGAATGATATTACCGTTGAAACTTTTTTTTTAATTTGGGAGAGTGATTTCTGAAATTGTAGCCAGATAACAACATTGTCGCATTGAGGACCTCATATTTCTTTTTCGAAATAATTTAGGTTATTTTCTTTTTAACATTCAATTGATTTGATAATATGTTGACTCAAATGATACTTTAAATAACACATAAATAATATACAATAATCTAAGCTAAGTGATTATGATGGTTCATTGTTGGCCATGATTACCACTTAGCTTAGATTATTCTATTTTAGACAAATAAAGTACTACTAAAGGACCTCCCTAGTATACACAAAATAAACATAAATCAAATTTACACATTCTCAGATGTCTTGCTTCCACTGTTTCTGAAACTAAGATCGCTAACACACAGTTTCACGGCATTTTTTAACTTCTTAAAGTACCTACTACTTTATTATTTAAAACTATACTGCAATTATGCTACTTTTGTCTGTATCAGTCCTCCATAAGTTTAACTTAACTAACATTTATTTGTATCGTTATTATTGTATTTTGTTTTTACTTATCTTTCCATATATGCACATAACTATGAAGGTCGGTTTTCCATAGGTATATACATAAACAGATTAGCAAAATACACTCTCTGATATCGATACACTCAATCTTTCTAGTTCCTATAATAACGCTTTTCTGTGTATTCGAGCTTACCGACTATTTGCTCTAAACTTGTTGATAGTGAACACAGTTAATATTGTTGTTATTATGCACACGACTACTAACAGATTAGGACACGTGCAATGTATTTGATAAAAAGTAACGCGCAATATATGTATGTATCGCTAAAATGGCTAATACTACTCATACCAGCTAGAAACTTCATAAAATACACCGGTGGCCAAAAAAATTGCAACACCCAAAAGGAATAAAGATACAACCTTGTAATTTTGGGAATCTAGTGATTACATGGAATCCAATAATATTATAGAATTTTACTAAATTTAACAACTGGTAAATACAGATAATTAATATAGTTTTGCTATAGTTTAGCGCGGCCAAAGTCCCAAAAAATAGTACCTATACCTAAACATAAAAATTATAATACAACATTGTATTATTCGCAAAACAAATCATGTTAAACCATGGGTAATATGATCTCGTGAGGAAAAATTATCAAATTTGCAGTCTATTTGAATTTGTTTTTTACGGAATTTTCCACTATGTGGCAGCAGCTGTGGAATAGTTTCAACCCTGATTATGTCTCGGTCATCATCGACCACAATGTTTTCCGTCTTTGATGGAAATACGCTGTCGGGTAATATCAATACATGATATTAATAAATGTATGAATAAAAATGAGTACATACTCTATACGCTATAATTTGTTTTTGTAAAAGCGCAGGCATAAGAATAACAGTGTGGAGCAAGTGCTCACTGTGAGCAAGTACTTAACAAATATAATCTCTGTGAGTACAAACTTACTCATATTTCGTATGAATAAAATAAAGTGCATGATTCATTGATCACCTGGGTTTCTCATCCATATTGTTTAATTCTGGCGTAGCTGTCATGGCAGAGTTTATGTTGAATTTGCGTTCCGTAAAATATTATAAACAAAGAACGACTACCTGGGCCCGATACTATAAAGGCTTATATGGCGTTTCTAAGAAGAACATGGAGTGGCTTCCTGACCGGTTTTGCAAAGAGTTTTGATTAAATTGATAAAATAAAAGTGTTTATAAGATATTCGAACCGATATTTTTTAAATTACACCAAACTTCTTTTTATGGCATTTTCTCGGAAATTTAGTCGATACCTGTATCGGGAATTCATTTCAAACAAATATAGATATGAAGGCTTACAGTTTGGAAGATTTAAGATTATTTGCCAAACCTTGCCATATTCAAAATTCAATATCTTTGGTTCTAGTAATCGTATAGGACTCATTTTTATTTTATTTTAATGGTTGAAATATTTCCTAGATAACTGCTGACCGTTAGAACATTGGTGGCATAAGAAACGATTGTGGGTTAGTAAGTGTAATGTCAAATCGACAAACCGGATGTCCTAAAATAAAATTAAATGTTAGGACAGTGTCTGAATTTGGGACGTTTACGTTACGGGACCCTTCTCAAGTTTTTGGTTTTCATGCATATGTATGTAGTACACCGGGCGACAATCGACTTTTCCGTTTGCAATCAAGCGCCTGACGTAAACCCAACGATGTGAAGAATCGCATTCTCGCCAGTGCATTACTATTCATCAGGTTTTCATCCGGTAAGGAAGCTGACTCGCAAAACCTGATGTGAAAGGATTATTAGGTGGCAGTGTTTCTCATTTGCATACTATTTTCCAGGTGCTAAGTTTACCAAGTAGCCAAATTTCACGTACCATATACCTTCAATGACAATATTTTGGAGACTGTGACGAACTTAATAATAAAATTATAAACCCCTAACCACAACAAGTATTTTAAAAACCTAAATACGTATTTCAGCAACTATGTTGCCATCTTCAGTAGAACCTAAAAAGAAGAAAAGAGAGATTAGCACTTCATAGTATCTTTACTGGATATTGTCCAAGCAAATCACTAGTGGAAGTGACGTCCATGTTAAAAATTACCCTATATATACCATTTGTTGTTCACACCTCAGTGAATTTTGATCATTGAAGCGTAAAAAACAAGTTTTAATTAAAGCAGGTCAAACAATGGCGAACTAGGTATAGGACCCCTGTCTGAATTTATTAATTTATCTCTATTCAAGTGAATAAAGATACTTTCCAAGCTGTTTAGTTCCCTATTATTTGACACAGCTTTTACAAGTTTTAAGTCATCTACAACTACTTTATGACCTGTGTCTAAAATATGTTGAGCCACACTAGATTTTTCAAAACGATTATATTTAAAATGAGCTACATGTTCTTTGAACCTAGTTAAAATTGTTCTTCTAGTCTGGCCTACGTATTCTTTTTCACAGTCATGACATTTGATACAATATATACCAGATTTATCAAGTACATCTACCTTATCCTTTGGGTTTCCAAGAAGGTTTTTTATGCTATTATGAGTCGAATATGCTATACAGAGATTTTGTGATGTAAAAATACTTCTCAAACCCCTTCTATAAGCACAATCGAACGGTATTTTAACATATTTCTTCTTTTCTACAGACAAAGTATTTAAAGTAGATTTGATTTACATACATTTTTTGATTCTGCTTCTTAATCATTCTATCAACTATTTTCTCAGGGTACCCATTATGTATGACAATATTCTTAATAAACAATAATTCTTGCTGATATCTATCTGCGGACAATGGAAATTTCAATAACCTATTTACTAAACAACTAATAAAAGACAATTTTTGTTGAAAAGCATGCTGCGAATCATTAGGGATAAACCTGATTGTGTTAGTATCTTTCCGATACACGTCAATTTCTATTATATTTTTGCTATTCCTGACTATGTATGTCTCAAAATTGTTTTCAAATAAGCGGAAAGTTTTTTGAACAACTTGAGGGAACTGCAATGGGTAACTGTCTCTCACCTTTTATTGCCAACTTATTTATGAGCAGATTTGAAACCAATGTAAAGTCTATAGCACCATATTTCCCTAAGACTTGGGTTAGGTATGTCGACGATATTTTTGCCATTTTTGACACCAAGAAGTGCAGTATTCGAGATTTTCTTCTCGTTTTGAACTCTAAATTCAACACCATTAACTTTACTGTAGAACAAGAAGTTAACGGCCAACTTCCATTTTTAGATACTCTGGTAGTCAGCAAAAATATAATAGAAATTGACGTGTATCGGAAAGATACTAACACAATCAGATTTATCCCTAATGATTCGCAGCATCCTTTTCAACAAAAATTGTCTTTTATTAGTTGTTTAGTAAATAGGTTATTGAAATTTCCATTGTCCGCAGATAGATATCAGCAAGAATTATTGTTTATTAAGAATGTTGTCATACATAATGGGTACCCTGAGAAAATAGTTGATAGAATGATTAAGAAGCAGAATCAAAAAATGTATGTAAATCAAATATCTACTTTAAATACTTTGTCTGTAGAAAAGAAGAAATATGTTAAAATACCTTTCGATTGTGCTTATACAAGGGGTTTGAGAAGTATTTTTACATCACAAAATCTCTGTATAGCATATTCGACTCATAATAGCATAAAAAACCTTCTTGGAAACCCAAAGGATAAGGTAGATGTACTTGATAAATCTGGTATATATTGTATCAAATGTCATGACTGTGAAAAAGAATACGTAGGCCAGACTAGAAGAACAATTTTAACTAGGTTCAAAGAACATGTAGCTTATATACCTTCAAAATTAATATACATACCTATGACTAATCGTTCGTTGAAATTGAAAATGTAATAAACCACTGTTAACGCGTTTTTATTTCTCCCATTGCATTGATCGCCAAATTTTAATCAATTTCATTCGCCAATCTATTGACAATAAATACAAAAAATCTGATGTGGCCAGGCACATGACTTTATCATACGATATATAAAATTAATAGTTTAGCTGCATGAGAATCTATTTGATTGAGATAAATCGTGTCTGAATTAAAATTAAACTAGTAGCCAGGATTTAACAGATATTTTGATACTATTGACAGTAGGTATTGTCAAAGCATGAGCATTTGACACTACCTACTGTCATTAGAATAATAGTATATTATTTGACGAGCACATAATTAATCTCCCATGATTACACGCTCGCCTACGGCTCGCGTGTAAACTTCATGCTCGCGATTTATATCCGTTATGTTCGAGTCAAATATGACGTTTTATCTACGACTCATAAATTCCATTTTATGCAAAATATGTTAAATATAATATGTTTGTCATCAATTTTAAGTTTTGCTATATTTCAAACACGTCTTTTTAGTCTGTCAGTAAATCAAGGGCACACACAGAGAAATGTTTAAGACATTCGTTGTCTTGCCGAAATTTACTCCGAATAAATCAATAAAGTTTTCAATTTAGATGAGCTTTTTGAATCAAAACTCACAAATTGCTCCTTTGAAGCGACAACATTTTGTTTCCAAGTAAAACTACATTGGATAATTTTAAAAGTTCTTATTAGTTCTTTTAAGAATATAGTGTGTTGCATTGAACAATTCAATATATTCCAATGAAAACAACTATTGCATTGAAACAAGATCATATATGTAAAATATGGTGTTCAAAACAAGTAAAATTAGTTGGTTGATGCAAGAGACGTTTTGTGTGAACCAAGTAACCAAATGCTTAGTTTAAAATATCGGGTGGTTTCATTGTGCGGAAAACTTAAGAGTTTGCGCGGTATGTGGCACCAGACTGACGCGACAGGCTTTAGATACGCAGTATATGAGGACTACATTCTCCAGTCTCGCTCACAACCCTCACAACGTTAACTCCATGCAAGTATATTGGTTATAGTGGTAAGCAGTGTCGCTTTGATATACGCTTGATTGTATCTGCAGTTTTACATGTGATAATGGCCAGCGTGGATGATTTTTCAATTTCATCAGATCATCTTAAAACGATATTTGACAGTAAGTATATACGTATATCTACTTTTTATGCGAATGTTAATACACTATGTGCATTCTATGTTTGCAGACCATAAAATAACTGTGCAAAACATAACAAAACTTACAGAAGAAGAGATAAAAGAACTTATTCCGGCTATTGGAGATCGGATTGTTTTCCGGGAAGCGGTGAAGCTAAGAGGAGATTTAGAAACATCTAAGGTGAGAAACCGTATTATAATGGCCAGTTGCAGAAAGGCCCATCAAGTCTTGTTGACTGCTTAGCGCTTAACTGTACTAATTACTGTATCAGGATGACATTTTTTTTGTATTTTTGATTGTATTTTAAATGTATTTTTTTTCTTTTATAACAAGTTATTGGGTTTATATCAGTATGACACCTACTTGTTTGAAATGTATTTTTATTTTTATAATAAATTAATGTATTGGTATATATGAACTTTTTTACCCATTGTCTTTGCTACATGACTAAAAAAATGTGATGTGGCCAGGCACATGACTTTATCATACAATATATAAAATTAATAGTTTAGCTGCATGAGAATCTATTCTATAGAGATAAATCGTAGGTATTGTCAAAGCATCAGCATTTGACACTACCTACACTACGTCATTAGAATAATAGTTATTTATGTCACATTTATGTTCCGAAAGTACGGAATAGCGCGACGAGCGGTGATACGGCGCGTCACCGAAGGCGGAGTGTCGCCGTCGCATATGAGCGAATCGCGCTATCTAGTTTTTGGCAGGAGCGACATCAACGTTTATTGTGTTGCTTTTTAAGAAATACGTATTTAAAAAAAAATAAATGATTTCTGTATAGTAAATGCTAGGTTGGTACCACTTTGACGAAAGGTGCGTTCCGATCGGTAGGTAATGGTAGGTAATGGCGGTGCTAGAATACGAAATTATACTATTTCTTACATATCGTGATAATGACACATATTAGTTTGCATGTACATAAACATGAGTCACTAGCAATTTTCTATTGGAAATACTATAACGGCGTCTGCTACCACTGCCATTATCACTAATGAAAACGCACCTTAAAAAGGTAATTCAAATTCTGACAGATTTATATTTGTTCATGACACATCCCTACCAACATACTAAAATAAAACTACACTCATCGCTATACTTTATTTATAATTTTCTCAATGTATCATTTTTAGAATTAGATATAAAGACGGGTTGATATTTCTTATCAACAAACAATCAAATTGGTGATCTTATTTTATTTGAAATTTGTATTTTATAATTTTGCGCACTACAGCGGCACGTTCCATAGTGGTTCTCCAACCTCTGATGAGATCAGCTGTTTTCGAATGTGACAACACAAAAAAATATTTGTCAAAATCCTGGCTACTATGTAATTTCATATCAATGCAGATGCGACCGATCTCGATCAAATAGAATTTGCTCTTGAAGGTAAAGTATTAATTTTACCAAAAAATGTTATAAGCATAAATTATTCAAAATTTCCTCGACTTTAATTTATTAATTAACTATTTTGTCGAAATTACAAAAATGGCGGCTCATTTCCAAAATCCTTGAAAAAGGTTTAGAATAAACTAAAAAGCTAAACTATTAATTTTACCAAAAAATGTCATAGGCATAAATTATTCAAAATTTCCTCTGCTTTAATTTATTATTTAACTATTTTGACGAAATTACAGAAATGGCGGCTGATTTCTAAAATCCTTGAAAAAGGCTTGGAGTAAACACCCAGTTCCTTTGGACCCTTTTGAACCAAAAGCTTTTCAACTCTAAGTTTGGTCATGAAACTTCTAAATATGAAGTTCCGTGCCGATACCTTTAGTAGTTTCTCCGGAATCGGATTCACAAAAATTGAGTACACACACACACACACACACATACACACACACACACACACAGACATTTTTTTGTACCTTGGTCAAAAATGTTCAGGGGACCCAAAAAGACCTATTTCCGCTAAAATCCCAATTTTTTTTTTCGGCACGATTACAATACTTTACATACTGCGTATGATAAAGTAAAAATCTGATGTGGCCAGGCACATGACTTTATCATACAATATATAAAATTAATAGTTTAGCTGCATGAGAATCTATTCTATAGAGATAAATCGTAGGTATTGTCAAAGCATCAGCATTTGACACTACCTACACTACGTCATTAGAATAATAGTTATTTATGTCACAAATGCCGATAGTACGGAATAGCGCGACGAGCGGTGATACGGCGCGTCACCGAAGGCGGAGTGTAGCCGTCGCATATGAGCGAGTCGCGCTATCTAGTTTTTGGCAGGAGCGACATCAACGTTTATTGTGTTGCTTTTTAAACAATACGTATTTTTAAAAAAATAAATGATTTCTGTATAGTAAATGCTAGGTTGGTACCACTTTGACGAAAGGTGCGTTCCGATTGGTAGGTAATGGTAGCTAATGGCGGTGGTAGAATACAAAATTATAGTATTTCTTACATTCGTGATAATGACACATATTAGTTTACATGTACATTAACATGAGTCACTAGCAATTTTCTATTGGAAATACTATAACGGCATCTGCTACCACTGCCATTATCACTAATGAAAACGCACCTTAAAAAGGTAATTCAAATTCTGACAGATTTATATTTGTTCATGACACATCCCTACCAACATACTAAAATAAAACTACACTCATCGCTATACTTTATTTATAATTTTCTCAATGTATCATTTTTAGAATTAGATATAATGACGGGTTGATATTTCTTATCAACGAACAATCAAATTGGTGATCTTATTTTATTTGAAATTTGTATTTTATAATTTTGCGCACTACAGCGGCACGTTCCATAGTGGTTCTCCAACCTCTGATGAGATCAGCTGTTTTCGAATGTGACAACACAAAAAAATATTTGTCAAAATCCTGGCTACTATGTAATTTCATATCAATGCAGATGCGACCGATCTCGATCAAATAGAATTTGCTCTTGAAGGTAAACTATTAATTTTACCAAAAAATGTTATAGGCATAAATTATTCAAAATTTCCTCTACATTAATTTATTAATTAACTATTTTGTCGTAATTACAGAAATGGCGGCTCATTTCCAAAATCCTTGAGAAAGGCTTAGAATAAACTAAAAAGCTAAACTATTAATTTTACCAAAAAATGTCATAGGCATAAATTATTCAAAATTTCCTCTGCTTTAATTTATTATTTAACTATTTTGACGAAATTACAGAAATGGCGGCTGATTTCTAAAATCCTTGAAAAAGGCTTGGAGTAAACACCCAGTTCCTTTGGACCCTTTTGAACCAAAAGCTTTTCAACTCTAAGTTTGGTCATGAAACTTCTAAATATGAAGTTCCGTGCCGATACCTTTAGTAGTTTCTCCGGAAATGAATTAACAAAAATTGGGTACACACACACACACACACACACACACACACACACACACACACACACATACACACACACACACAGACATTTTTTTGTACCTTGGTCAAAAATGTTCAGGGGACCCATAGAGACCTATTTCCGCTAAAACCTCAAAAATTTTTTTCGGCACGATTACAATACTTTACATACTGCGTATGATAAAGTAAAAATATATGTCTTACAAAATAATTGCTTAACGAACTTTGATGTAATACCACATATTATGTTTTGATTAGATTTGTCAGCCAGAAGAATTATTCTTGCTAGTAAATATGATTAAGAAAGTAATGTGCTATTATAATCGTGTAGTTCTTTCTGCATTTGTTTTGATAGACTTATTTTTTATGTAACCTTTGCAGCAGCGGTAGATAGTTTTAACAAAACAACAAAAACATTCACTTCAAATCAATATATTATGTTGAGTGTAAATTACTATTACTTGCTTTGAATTTTTAACGCACTTCGTTTAAAATGACAGTGACTTGCTTTGAGAACAAAATACTCTATTCAGGACACTAAAGGTGTTGGACCAAAATTACAAATCTTTCTCTGAAACATTAGTTCTTCCAAGCAAAATAACCTATTACTTATTCCGATAGCTCTTTTACTCTCTTTAAGACATCATATGGTTGCATTAACACAATATTAGTTTGGTCCAAATGTTGAAATATTTGAAATAATACTACAAAGTTTCATTCAAAACAACATTATAGTCTTTTCGAGTTGATGACTATTTGGTGCAAGTCAATAGTTTACTCGTTGCAACTAATTTTATCTCGAACGAAGCACTTAACACATTTGTACGGAGAAAATATTGTCTTGGTTGAAGTGGATAGTTATTTCGTGGATATGGAAATCAACCGTTGTTTTGATGCAAAGCAATTTTATTTGAATTGAGCATTCCTTTCTCTGTGTGCACCAAATATCTTTAACCGCTACTTGACAAATTATTTTTAGCTTTACTAATTATATAAAATGGCAGGTCCGTGTGCGTGGGACGGCCTTTGTAATTTAACTCTATCGTAAAAATATTAATTTAATTTAATTTGAAGTTAGAATTCTAATTATCTCAAAATTGTCTGAACGCCCACGTTATACAGCAATCTGAGCCTTGACACTAAACGAGCATGTGATGAACTTTGGTTGTTTTAAATACATGATTTTAGAAGTAATATATTTCATTCATTAATTTATTGAAACTTAGCTATATGTATGCCCTATTTCTTTAGAGTTTTAGGGTATTGTCTTTTTAAATATATGACATTGGCCCCTTTAAAACTAAAGCATATCAATATTATATATGTTATGTATTTCGTGAAAACACATTTTCAATCAGGGGTTATTATTATCACTACTTGCGTGCACAATACATACATACTTAGCGTCTATACTATACATCTAGTTTATGCAGATTGTTAGCGACAATGTGTCAACTAGGTCGCCTTTGTGTTATCAACATCTTGGCAACGTTGCGAAAGCGTTGTGTTCGGAGATCCGATTTGTTTTTTTTTTCTTTTACTGGATTTAATTTTTAATTATACTTCTATATATTGTACCAAATATCTATATCACATACGTACAATAAAAACAACTAAAACAAATGATATTATATCATATACAAATGTATCTTAAATATTAATATAAATAAATAATTCGTTTGATAATTCAACATTGGTAATGACGAATTACTAGTTGTTTAAGTCGTTACGCATAATCAGTTTACAGTGATTAGAATTTATCTTCTAAATATATTAAACAAAGTAATAATATAGTACTTTCAAATACTAATGTGTTTATTAGCGTGTTAGAACAAATTTATAATCATGGTGGCCTTAGAATCCAAGAAAATGATTCATGAAAATACATTATATAAATTATACCATACTATAATATACAACGAATTGTTGGTACCTGTAGTCTCAAAGCCATTAAATTATCAATTGTTAGATGAATAACACTTCTCTGAAAGGTTTATAGACAATATACTACTGACTTCTTGAATACACATGACTTACTAACGTTTAGCATTTTAATATATGTAATTACTTTCGTCGTACATAAGATATGCATACGCTTCTGGTTTACCATAATTAGGAAATTCCAAACCAAGTAACGACTGACTTTTGGAAAGAAATACATTTGCCGCCATTATATTGGCCACTATTGTAGATGAACTTGATTATATTTACGACTTTTACCTGTCTTAAGATGTGACAAAAAACTGTTCATTTACTAAAGTTCATCATTATTGCGATTTTAGACAATCAACTTTAAGCAAAAAAATAATAATAATCCACGCCTTAACATCCCCAAACAGCTTGCGCCACTACGGGGGCAACGGCAGTTGTTTGGCTTTCAGCATTCGCCGAAGAGTAAAGGAAAACCACAGAAAAACCTTCACTGTGAAAGCAGGGCGCGAGGATCAAACTCACGGCCCCCAGACTGATAGCCAAGCGCTTTACCGCTGCGAATTCTATTTGTTTAAATAATCAGTTTTTTTCGAAAATCCGTCTGTATGTAGAAAAGTCAGTTCATGTGTGAAATTGCCATATGAATTTCATGTTCGAGAAATCTAGTCAGTGTTATCTAATAAACCCCTCTTTTGTTTAAATAAATGCCATTTCTTTAAACGTTTTTTTTTTGCAATTTGGCTAAAATTATGTTTTTTTAAATGTTTTTTAAATCATTTCAATTTTGTCAAATAAATGACATTGAAAACGAATAATATTTAATTATTTAATCAATGAAAATCATCCGAAAATATAAACGATGTCAGTTGAGAATAACCGTTGGCCAGATCGATCTAAAAAAAAATCTGATGTTGCCAGGCACATGACTTTATCATACAAAATATAAAATTAATAGTTTAGCTGCATGAGAATCTATTTGATTGAGATAAATCGTGTCTGTATTAAAATTAAACTAGTTAGCCAGGATTTGACAGATATTTTGATAGTCAATAGTATCAATAGTAGGTATTGTCAAAGCCTCAGCATTTGCCACTACCTACTGTCATCAGAACAATAGTTATTTATCTCACAAGTGCCGAAAGTACGGAATAGCGCGACGAGCGGTGATGCGGCGCGTCACCGATGGCGGAGCGTCGCAGTCGCATGTGAGAGTCGCGCTATGTAGTTTTCGGCAGGAGTAACATCAACGCTTTTTGTGTTGCTTTATGAGAAATACGTATTTTAAAAAAAAATTCAAAATGGTTATATTTCTGTATAGGAAATGTTAGGTTGATATCAGTTCTACGAAACGTCAAGTTTAAAAAGCTAATTCAAATTCTGACAGATTTATATTCGTTCATGACACTGTAGATGTCACATCCGTACCAACATACTAAATTATTACTACACTTATCGCTACACTTTATTTACAATTTTCTCAATTTATCGTTTTTAAGAAATTAAGAAATAACAACGGGTGATACTTCTTATCAACAAACAATCAAATTGGTGATCTTATTTTATTTGAATTTTATTATTTTGTACTTTGCCGCACTAGAGCGGCAACGTTCCATAGCGGCTCCCCAACCTCTGAAGGAATCAGCTGTTTTCGAGTGGGACAGCCATAGACATTTCTGTGGTGACAGCACAAAAAAATATTTGTCAAAATCCTGGCTACTATGTAGTTTCATATCAATGCAGATGCGACCGATCTCGATTAAATAGAATTTGCTCTTGCAGCTAAACTATTAATTTTACCAAAAAATGTCATAGGCATAAATTATTCAAAATTTCCTCTGCTTTAATTTATTATTTAACTATTTTGACGAAATTACAGAAATAGCGGCTCAATTGCAAAAACGTTGAAAAATGCTTGGAGTAAATAGCCCGTTCCTTTGGACCCTCTTGAACCAAAAGCTTTTCAGCTCTAAGTTTAGTCATGAAACTTCTAAATATGAACTTTCGACCCGATTCCTTTAGTAGTTTCCCCGGAACCGTCTCCACAAAAAACGGGTACACACACACATACACACACACATACACACACACACACAGACACACACACACACACACACACACACACACACACACACACACACACACACACACACACACACACACACACACACACACACACACACACACACAGACATTTTTTTGTACCTTGGTCAAAAATGTTCAGGGGACCCAAAAAGACTTATTTCCGCTAAAATCTCAATTTTTTTTTTCGGCAAGATTACAATACTTTACATGCTGTGCGTATGATAAAGTAATAAATTTTAAGTGAATGCAAACAAAAATAGTTTATACAAATGGAATTTGGTTAATCAAAAGTGGGTTTATTAGATAATAGGCTTGATTGTTTAAACAATAGGAAGCAATTTTTTATGAATAATGTAAGATTATAATTTGCCATTTCGAACAGAATTCGGACTAATTTTTGAGAAAAACTGTGTTATTTAAATAAATAGAATTACTGTAAACAAATTATAATAATAATAAATTAACTTAACTAAATAAATTAACTGACAAATGTTTATAATCATTCCACTAGACATAGTAATAATTTCTATGAGGAAAAACAGATTGAAATGATTAGAAGCATCAATTATCTGCAAGAATGTACATTTTTCATTTAAGGGAAGTTTTCAGGGCACTATGGGGATGGGTTGGGGGCGTGAAATCCATATGTTAATAGGTCAAATTCTTCCTTGGAAAATCCTCTACAAGTCCTTAATTAATCTTAAGTTTTCCCGAACAACTATTTGAAATATAGAAAAAAGTCAAAATTTCAACAACAAAAATTACGTGTCCACTTTCTTTGGATTTGGAAACGATTTGCGGGGTCGTTGCATTCTATCATCACAAAAATTTTTGCAATGCATTTTTGGTCCACCCTCATGTGCGAGTTAAATTTAGACAACTGCCCCCTCTTCCGATTTGAGCTGTATACGCCCATGCACACAACTATGGACAACTATGATTATTAAAACACAATAAAACACCGAATACATCAAAATGTCAAATCCTAATACATACATACAATCATGGGCCCCGCAGAGAGGGGCAAGAGGGTGCACTTGCACCCCCTGGCTTCTGATTTATAATTAGTGTTAAAAATATTTAATATTTAATTGAAAAGAAAATAATAACATAATTAATATATTTCTGAACTTACACATAAAAATTCACAGATGTACAATTAAACAAAAAACAGTAACAAACAAGTGTCAACTTAATAAGTTATCAATTGTTACAAAAGTTGACTGATTGAAATACGTTTGCTATTAGAACGGAGATTATCGCCATTTATCAACATTCCGAGCGTCTAAGCGCTACTAAGTCTTTTAATTACCTACAATTTGGAGTATGATAGAAATTTATGCAACAATTTTTGCAAAAGTTATAAATATTTCTCTCCAGTAAAAGTTTGAAATACGTTTGCTATTCGAACGGACATTAACGCCATTTAGGACCAGTTGTCCATGGGGCAAAATTGCGATCGTCGAAGAGCTACTACGTCTTCTAATTACATGCAATTTGGAGTATGGTAGAAATTTATGCAACGAATTTTGCAAAAGTTATAAACATTTTTCTGCTGCAAATGTTTGAAATACGGTTGCTATTCGAACGGACATTATCGCCATTTACGGCTAGTTTTCCATGGGGCAAACCCTTCTCTACGTCTTTTAACTACCTACAATTTGGGGTATGATAGAAATGTTTGCAACAGTTTTTGCAAAAGTTATAAACGATTGGCTTTTTATACCAAAACCGGAACGGTAGCTCCGGTTTCCGTTGAACCTATTTTTTTTTAGTTTGGCACTCCTAACCCAACCCATGGCCGGCTTTCGTTTTGCAACATGTCGAAATTTGCCGGAAAACCTACTAAAACACCGAATACATCAAAATTTCAAATTCTAATACATACAATACAAACGAAGCACAACGAAACAGACGAAGCGCAAAACAGGAAACCCAAATATTTTTTTTAATGTAAGTTATCGGTGTATGGGCTAATATTACCCTTATCACACCAAACACAATGTTTTTGACATCCAAAATAAAATGTTCTTATTTTACTAAATTTGTATATCACACTTGGCCAGAAAATAGAATAATAACTTATAGATTTTAGGGCATTCTGCCTATAGAACTCTAACCTAGAATTTTCCAAATTGTTACAGGCAAAAAATAGATGATTTAGACTTCCAAAGTTTCCACAAATCCAAGACGGAGAATTTAACAAACCTATGCGAAACATATGACCTGGAAAAAGACCATCCAAATCGTAGGCGGGAAATAACAGTGCTGAAGTACCTTGGTATAAAATGAAAACTTTTATACCAAGGTGACAAGGTGTCTACTTTTGGTTTCAGCAGATAGGAATGTCTCACCTTCCGAGAGGAAGAAGATTCCCATTCCCTCTGCCAAAGCCCCACCGACTCCCCCCCCGAAGATACGAAAAACATTCGGAAACGTCTTTTTTGTAATAAAAAGAGAGGCATTATAAGAATCTTTTGCCAAACAATCAGCCCTCTCGTTGCCATGAATTGTGGCTAGGGATCCAGCATATTGATATGTGACCACCTGCATGTTTGTGCTTCCCCTTCCTCCAAGGTGCTTCCACATATTCCTAATCGTATTAATCAAATAGTGCATTTTTAGATAATCAACCCCACTTTGTTTCAGTGCAGAAACAGCGCTGAGGGAATCCGTGAAAACAACTAATTTATTTATATTATTATCTGCAGCAAATTTTAAAGCCCACCAAATAACAAAAATAGAAGCATCATCCCGAAAACGGCCTTTAACTTCTAAATGAATCTCTGGTGCATAAACGCCAAAAAGGATCTGAATCACGTTTCAAAGACCCATCAGTAAAAAAATAAACATACCCAGGCCAGCGATCACGAACAATAATTTGGAAAGATGATTCATAATTAAGAATTTGAGCTATGTAGGATGGACATTTTCTTAGGCCAGGCAATTGTGAAATTGCATCAGGTTTATAAAATCTTATAAAATAGGCTTGGGAATAGATATCTAAACGAATTTTGCAAAAGTTACAAACATCTTTCTTCAGCAAATTATTGAAATACGGTTGCTATTCGAACGGACATTATCGCCATTTAGGGCTAGTTTCCCATGGAACAAAACTCCTCTCTACGTCTTTTAATTACCTACAATTTGGGGTATGATAGAAATGTTTGCAACCGTTTTTGCAAACGTTATAAACGATTGGCTTTTTATACCAAAACCGGAACTGTAGCTCAGGTTTCCGTTAACCCTATTTTTTGAAGTTATGTACTCTTAACCCAACCCATGGCCGGCTTTCGTTTTGCACCCCCCTGGAAATATTCCTGCGGGCGCCTATGATTGCAACATGTCGAAGTTAGCCGGAAAAACTACTAAAATACACCGAATACATCGTAGGAATACATCAAAATTTCAAATCCTAATAGGTACATACAATACAAACAAGACGAAGCGCAAAACAGGCAAACACAAATACTTGACGTTTGCATTTCTTCGCTCAAAAAATCCCAAATTATTCGCAAAAATAGTACTCACCGGTTAGGAGTATAGTAACAGATTCCTCTTCCATATTTCTTATGAAATCGGTTGTAGACACTCACAAGTAGATACAAGTAACAACAGTCAGTCGAATACGAGCGAAATTGTACAAACATGTTCAAATAACCGACGCGACAACGCTGAAGCGTCATTGTTCTGTTGTCCGACAGCGATTACGTCGCGTCATACTGCAAACTGTAACCGCGTTAGTCAAGCTGTCAACCGTGTGGCGAAAACCAAAATACATACATAATACTCTGCTGAAGTTAAGTGTTATCTTAGATGTTGTTGTTTAGTTTGTTATATGTAATTGTTAGTGTTGCACAAACCTTTACCTAATTTGTTTTTGTATTTACAATTACAATGTATTTTATTGTCGTTATGAATGGTACGCTATATTGGCAACAGCGTTTGATTCTGATGCCCCTTCTAAATGATTGCAACTTATTTCTGTGGTATATTGAGTCTTCAGTCTCCCAAAATGGGAAATGGCTGTCAAAAATTGATTAAAATAGTATACCTACAAATGGTATACACGTGTTTGACCCTGAAAGTTTAGCCAAATATTAGGCACTTATTTATTGTCGGTGAGTACTTGAGTATCTACACTTAATTAAAAATGTAGCTACAACCACGTTTTTAAGTGACACCTTGGAAAATTCTTAAATTAAAGTCGATTTCGTCTTCAGGAGATAATCCTTTCCAATAACTAATAAAAATGAATTCTGTTAAGTCTATGATATTTAAACAATTAATAATTTAGTTATGCTTTTGACTTTTTACGTATGGTCAATAATAACTTTGCATAAAATTTGGAAATTGTTAATTGTTCTATGTGTTCTATGCTTCGACCTTCACTTTAGTATGTATGTTAAAAACGATAATTACTTTTATCTACGACTCACATAGTAAGTTCATTGCATAATAAATCGCTCACATGATTACACACTCGCCTACGGCTCGCGTATAAACTTCATGCTCACGATTTATATCCTTAATTATGTGCTCGTCAGTCGTCAAATAATATACTATATCGCATTTTAAAATGTATTATCCAATATTATTACTGTATGCAGTTACTCGAATCCCCGGGAACAGAGGAGCTCTAAGCAATTGTTATAAACCCATTGCAGTAGATAGAATATGGAAATTTAAATTTTGTACTCCTGTTTTTGGGGCCCCAAGCCGATCCTTTACAAACTCATTAGCGTAGAAAGATAAGCACATCGGCATTCAGTCGTCAGGGCCGGTTGGGGCCAACCCAATCTTTCATAAACTAATTAATGTTTCTTTAGGTTTCCGATGTAATACCTTTTTGCGCTTAAAGTAGCTTTGTCATAAAATAAATTCTTTCTAATTTAGTTTAGTAATTAATATATCTATAAGATGTAAAAATTATAAATTTTGTTTTCTTCCGGCGGTTTTAATTGGGTATAATTTTTACGAACGAACGTACGTACGAACATTTATGAATAAGAAAATTCTTCTTCCGTGATTAGATTGACATTTGGCCAAGTAGTCATCTTTTTTTCACGGTTACTTCCTTATCCCTTGAGTATTAATTTAGAATTTAGCGTAGAAATTAAAAAAAATAAATAAACAAGGTTCCTGCTGAGAAAAACAAACAAATAACTTGTAATTTCCTTTAACTACTACAGTGTTTTATATACAGTCCATATGATAACACTATCAACATACAATCTTTGGCACAAAAATTTCCCTAATATGGCAGACATTATTTAATAAATATTCGAAATATTTTATCGCGTCAGCCGCCTTTTCAGCAATCATAGCTATAGCAGCATTCGTATTCGCGCTGATAAGTTCCGGTATAACGGAACCGTCAGCTACAAATAATTTACTAGTCCCTTTGACCCTAAAATCTCTAGTAACCACTGTCGTTGGATCGTCATCAGCTCCCATCTTGCAGGAACCTACTGGGTGATACAAAGTAAACGATATATACTTGACGTAGCAACGCCAATACGCATCCGAGTCAAAATCAAAATGGGAACATCTCGGAAATTTGAACTCATTAAATCGGACACCCAACTCTTGCATAGGCTTAGTTTCAGTTAAAGTTTTAACAAATTTCAAGCCTTTAATCAAAATATCTGCATCTTCCTTTACAGACAGATACCGCGGGTTTATTATAGGTTTCGTTTCGGGATTTTTATCTGCCAAACGAACATAACCTCTACTCTTTGGTCGCAGTACAATAGGAATGAAATTTGCGACTCTTTGGTCAACGAAGTTCGAAAAATACTCATCCCAGATCACGTCTTGTAACCCAACTGTGTCCTTGAAGCGATATCCGTAATCAGTGGAGATACCAGCTTGCATGAAGATGATTTCGAAGTCTGGTCTTCCGTGGATCCGTTCGCACTCGTCGTAATTCTTGCCGGCGGCTAAACAATTGCTATTCAAAAAAGCTACAGCATCCGCACCAACGCTTGTAAAAAAACCTTGTTTTAGTAGTCCATATTTTGCCGCTGTCATGATCGAGATTATTTCCATGTGGTAATCAAGAGGACTAGCAAAAGTAACCATGTCAAAACCGGTACTAACATGATCTTGTAGATTGTCTCCAACTGGTAGGTCTATTTTGGTTTCAATACCAATGGAATCCAAATGGTCCTTGTGCCCAATTCCTGATAGCATTAGAATTTTTGGCGTGGATACAGTACCAGTGCTGAGGATGACACCTTTTCGCGCTTTCACCACATAGGATTCGCCTCCGATGGTGTATCTTACGCCGTAGGCTTCAAAGTTGTCCTTGAAGAGGACTTCTTCGACGAAAGCGAGGACTTTTATCGTTAAATTTGCTTTTTTCTTCTTCAATAAGTGATGTCCTGTTGAATATCTGTTGCCGTTCACCATATTCACTTGTGGTTGGGTAAAACCTGGAAATTGAAATCTTTGTGTGTATTTTGTTATACACAATTTGAAAAAGTTTACTGTCAAATAAATGATGCATAAAAGTGTATGCTTCTGATTTCAAATATAAAACCAGATTTTCTTGATTGGCTATGAAAAAGTTTGTGACTTATGGTGGAACTTTTATCTATTATTTAAAGTTTTATGCATTTTACATATTTTTTTTAAAGGAGACCATAAACATTTGGTAAAACTCAGAGGGAACATGGATTTTGCAAATGGAAATCGAAAGTGTTGATAGACTTTTTTCCAGGTTTCGCCTGAATGGGCCCGACCCCTACTTGAAAGAGCCCACTGTTTTTTTCGGAGCGCACCATTTCGAAATAATTCGGAGTTTTTTGAGTTGGGCTGACTTGAAATAAACAAAGGTGTTTATTGAAAACTCGTTAAGGCCAAAAGTTAATTTCAAAGGGTAAAACAGTTTTTATTTTAGTTTTAAAACGCAAACAAAAATTATAGACTCTTTCAGAACAAAGCTTAAGTTGTATTCTTATTCACTCAGTCTTGTGAATAAGAGTGTTAAGAAAATAACAAAAAACGAACCCCACAAACACAGTGGGTTCACCAGTCGACACTGTTAGTGTACATGTCTAGCAAAACACTCGCACCAATTTACCTGCTTTTTCGACCTGAAAACGGTTTGAGTTATTGTTTTGGTTTTTTGACCAACAGACGTTTTGGTTATCTTGGTAATGCAGTTCCTGGAACGATTTCAGTTCCGGTTTTGACTTTGATCTCGAACACATTAATTTTGCCAAGTGTCGAATTTTCAATAGATAGATATGTTTCGGTTTTACCAAGGTTTTGAATATCGTTGCAAAGGTTGAGATTTCCGTTTCAGTATTTTATACATGTTTGGTTACGGTTACGGGTTTTATATCGTAACAAAATCGGTTACAGTATGGTTTTGGTTAATATTTACTATTGCCCACTTTTACCCAAAAAAGCCCCAAAAAAACCAACGGGCCCAGTGGGTTGGAGTTTTTCAAAAAAACCCGGGTTTTTTCAAACCCTGCGTTTTTCTGCTAAATACGAATCCGGACCCAAAAGTTTTTAATCACACAATTGACGAAAAAAAAAATATGTCAAAATGAGGGCTTCAAACCGTTATTTTTTTATTTGGTTTTCGTTCCGGTTCAAGTAAAAGAAAGTTTATCACTCCGGTTCCGGTTTTCCTTCCCACAAAAATAACCGATTTTCGATTTTTGGTTTTCGGTTCAGATCAGAGAGATAATGTTTTATTTTCACAAAATTTTATGAGCATTAAAAGTTAAACAAGAAGTAAACCAATATAAACCGATATTTCTCTTTTTCGGCTCAGCTCCGACAAAATAAGCGCCGGGTCGAAGCCCTGGTCAAAATGTCAAAAAATTTTATTTTGGCACAAATCAGAAACAATTAAATTTTATGTAAAATATGCATTTTGATCTAACAAACTAGACGTGTCCTTTTAGTCTTTTAATAATATATTATTTGACGAGCACATAATTAAAGATATAAATCGCGAGTATGAAGTTTACACGCGAGCCGTAGGCGAGCGTATAAGCATGTGACCGATTTATATCCGTTGTGTGCGAGTCGAATACGACGTTTTATCTACGACTCATAAATTCCATTTTATATCAAATATTGTAAATGTATTTGTCAATGGTGATGGCGAGGCAAACTGTCAAATAACGATCATCCACGTAGGTTTTGACAGACTTGACAGTAGCGTTGTATAATGATATGATGACAGTTCGTTCAAATAATGAAGACATTATTTGAACGAACTGTCATTATTATACAACGCGTGTCATTATAATCACTGGCGTGTATAATGATGGAGATTATATAGTCATAGATACGTATTATTATATGCGAGTAGTAGATACATTCTTATAGTTTTAAAAATCTTGAATACTATACAATACTATGCAATACTGAGAACAGAAATTATAGAATAAGAAACTATATTACTACATTGCAATGTCATAAAAAATCTCTATGGACTTCAAGAAAGTACGAAAAAGTTTCTAGATAACTTTTAAGATACGGTTCAATTCAAAATTTTAACCACAAGTATTTTTTGTCGAAACAAAAGTACGTTGCTTGCAAGTATTTTGATATATAGTAACCTACTTCTAGTAGCTACTCTTAAATATTTGATATCGTACCTACTTCTAATAAGAAATCTTTTGACGATCGATCAAATCGATTTTTTCGATCATTATCGATCACATTTTATACAAATCTATTAAATTCGGGTTACTATTATTTTATTATAGATTGTATTGTTTATTTGTTTGTTACTTTAGACTGCTTTAGACTAAAGGTTATCATATCAATTCCACCAGATCAATTCAAACAAACAAAAATATCAAAATACGTAAGCCAGCATTTATTTCTTGTGATTATTGTAGAAAAACTTTTTGTGGTAAATGATACTAACACATCTGCTTATCAAGCAAAATCATTAAGAAAAATACGTCAACATCATTACGTTTATTTGTTACGCTCTTTATCGTATAGTACTGTAAAATTGTCTAGTCATGTACTACACTGTACAGATCTTTGATAACACAATTTAAGAATATAAATAATACAGTATTGAATCTGTCTATATTCAGAGCACAATTAACAATCAGGCAGTCAGAATTTTTCGGTTTCGGTATAATGAAACCAAAGGATATAAGTAATAGTTTCTTATTACCACAAATTTAAATTAAACTCAAAATCTAAACTTACCACTACTAAATTCGCCATTAACATCTCTCCATGGTAAATTTAGTTCCTTCGCTGCATCCATAACTACATCATGTATATTAGTGACATAAGTCAGATCATTAACAACTACAGGACCATTGGACCATTGATGATGATATTTGGCTAAAACATTAAAATATTTCTTATTTAAACCATAATCTTACATCCACAAAAAAAAACGTACTATCATTGGACAAATATCCTATCTGGTTCTCCGATTTTTTGAAATAATCCAAAATTTCGCTCTCGTAATTAAAATTCGGTACATCTTTATACCAATCTTTGAAATCCTGTGGATGGCCTCTTGTATAGAGCATGTGATTCAGGCGGGCTGATCCACCAAATATTTTGCCAGTAGGCCAAGAGCTAGCCTGAAAGATATACACACTAAAGATGACTGAGGTGTGGTTGAGTTACGTTAGGCATTACGTTATCCTTGAAAGCCCAGCAAGCGTTTTCCTGAGGTGTTGTCTTGTACTGCCAATCGTATACCGATCTGTGCAGAATGGGGGCCATAATTGGTATATCTAGTAATTCGGATCTTCCGTAGGAACCAGCTTCAAGAAGAAGCACAGAGTTGCTGGCATCTTCTGATAATCTTAAAGCAATTACACTACCAGCTGTACCAGCGCCAACTAAAAAATAAACAACATTTTAGAATGTCGAAAAATTAACGGTAATGATTTTTTCATACATTTTTAATACATTTTAATTTATTTTAATACATTGAATGTGTTGTATAGTAAATTGGGACTTAAAATTTCCAACTTTCTGCCAGATACAGTATATACCGTGTGTTCATTTCAAAAGTTTCCACCCTTAATAACTCTTGCCCTGATGCGATTATTGCTTTGAGTGAAAACATGTTCTACTGTTGAACATCTTAACATGTTCTACTTTTGGACACCGTGTTTATAAACTCAGAACGCCAGTCAAGTGATACTTACGGATTTTTGATATCGCAAGGCGCATTGCTTTTGAAAGAGGAGGCGACATTTTAAACTGGTCACCAGAACATCATAAATATTCATCATATAAGGAAATAAATAGGCTAGACGTTTTTGTATTGCCAGTTGAAAAACCTGTATCTACACATTCTATACAGTAATTATTATAAAATCTTTACGTACCATGTGTAGAGGGTAAGTAATTAGTATTCAAAATTATTGATTTCATTCTTTTTGAGTAGCAATAATAATTTTCGCAAATGTTTAATAAATAACCATACACAATCAAGCCGATTAAAAATGCGTATACATTACAAGTCAACTAGTCAACATAAAATTGAGTTATCTGCCTCAATAGTTTTGAAGGACTGTATTATGAGTTTGAATACTGCTTTGAAAAAACATCAAGTCAACATGTCAACTGTTGCAGCATATTGCAGAAATTCTCAGTTGCCAAAGGGCAATTCCATGTAAAATCTGCACAATTGCTGCACTTTTTCACACAAGATTTGATTAAACTTCGTTTATGTTGTCTATAATATATGTATGTATAGCTAATAAGAAATTGCATGAATATGTAGATGTTTTTATCCTTATTTTGGATTTTCAATTTACCAATTTTTGTTTGTTTTTTTTTTTTCATTTGCTGTGATTGCTTCTTTTAGTGGAAACAAAAAAAAATAAAACTGATAATCATGAGAAACCGATAGGTATTTCAAGTAGCGCCCAGTCTTGACAACGACAATATGAATATTTTCGGTAGTTCTTAAGTACAAATTATGGATAATTTTCACTTCATTTTGTGTACTGTTTTCCATTCACAGCTATATTTTGTTATAATTTTGAGATATATTTTCAGACTGTCGTGTTTGCATAACATTTACGCGATAATCGTATATCTTTTTCTGTTTTAATGATTTTTAGTAATGGTAGTATTCCTTTTGCAATGTTTTAAACTTCAATGAAAAAAAAAAAAGTAATAAAGTTCTAATAAACATCTAAAAATGTCCGGCACGAGGGTATTTTTCAAATTCGTTGTTTGACCAACAGTCTTGTAGAAATTCCACACGCCTTTCAAACTTTGATTATTGAAAAAATTTATATAAATATTATCTTTCTAAATATAGAATGATCTTTTCAGAAAAGACAAATATATTAGATAAGATAACGCTCCAATGACTATGCACATTTAAAAATAAATAAACTCATGCACTAGGAAGGAAATATGTAACACTTCCTAAAATATATAAATAAACCAAAAATATCTCAGTAAATTACCATGGCAAATGGTAGGAAACTATAAGATAAGTAAGAGGCAAACATTTTTGTCCATGGGCCAAAATTCAAATAACGCTTGAAAATAGACTAATTACTCGTACATAAGTATACTCAAAACATCCAAAAAAATATACTATAATTAACATGAACGTATTGTTCCCATCGTGATAATGCTATAGGCATATAATCATTTTTTAAATTTATTTTGGCAACACCCTGTAGTAAAAACATTCGTTTTGGTGTCTAGTCTCACAAAAAGCTCATTTTTTATAAATATTGTTATTAATAAATTACAAACTTAGGAATATAAAATTTAGAACTAATAAAATACAATAGAAAAAAAGTGTTATTATTAAATCTAATTTACTTACCCACTATGTAGTCATACTCCAAATTATTGGTTTCATTCTTCCTGAGTAGAAATAAAAACTTTTCACCTAGTTCACAAAAATGCAATAAATAACCATATCCAATCAACACAAACGCATAACAAAAAAGAAATAAATACGTTTTCAACATTACTGATTAACTTGTTAACATAATTAAATTGAGCTGCCTATCTGAAAAGTTTTGAAGTAATAACGCCGCGGCCGCGATTTATGACGATCAAATGACGATGTTTTTATCAAATCCGCATCAAATCCATGTAACCTGAGTTGAGGTTATGTGCGGTGTGATCTCCTGTAAACATTTCAGTGGTTTCTACTTAATCCAATTTTAAATATCGATTTTATTTGGAGCACGTACTGGTTTTACAACGCAATGTGAACAAATAATTTACGACAAATAGGTTAGTTTATCAAAAGTAAGTGCCACATCGTAATATAACCTCAAAACATGACAACCGCCGAGGATGAAGTTGTAAATTACTTCAATAGTTTAGGAAAAGATTTACTAGACTTAGAAAAATGCAAGAAACTCCGTGATACCTACAAGGAAACTATAAAAACCGTACAAGATGATGTAAGGTCCTAAATATGCTAATTTTGAATGTTAGTTAAATATGTTTATTTTTCAGCTTGAACTAAATAATAAAAGTTCTATGGTAGGAGAGGTTGTAAACAGAATAGATATTGACTTGGGGAACATAGAAAAATATGTAACAAAATCCTCTAAGGTTGTTGAAATTGTCGACAAAGAATTAGCGGATATAAACGATGTTCGAAACAAGATTCAAAACTATGTTGATAAAATCAATAATCTCGAATGTTTATTACAATACTTGAAGGTTATCCAAAGGATAGAATATTTAAGGTTAGTATTTACATAAAATCCTACATATAAACAATTAATTCAATTTATATTTCAATAGCAAGGAATTACAAAAAGAAATATCGAACAATGACGATGAAAAATGTGCTACAATCTTTGCAAATCTCTGCGAAATAAGCAGGAATTTGATGGGATCCAAAGTGAACCACCTTAGACAACATTTAAAAGAAACTTTACATCACTGGCACGACATATTAAAAGAGAAATTTGCAAAGTTAGTATTCCCTCTGAACAAATCTTAAAAATGGTATTATTAATTAATTATTTTTAGTGATTTTGAACAGGTATTAAAAACTATTAAATGGCCATTCGTTAACACGAACTTTAGTCTTCAAACGCCATCTCAATCCAGTATACAAAAACTGCAAATTATTGCTGAATATTTGCTGCAAATAGAACTACCAGAAGAATCGGTTAATCCTGTTATAACGTCTGCACTTTTGTCGAATTTTCCACCGTTATGCTTGCCCTTGCATTATTTAGTCCTTCCGTTAAGGAAACGATTTATGTATCATTTTCATGGGACAAGACAAACTAACAGGGTTGATAAACCGGAATGGTAAGTAGTGGTTCTTCAATTTTGTGGTAATTTTTTTAATGAAAATGAGATAGTAAAAATATTTTAGACTGTTCCATACAGTTATAAAAACTTCATTTGTGAATGTATTTGATTTGCTGACAACAATAAGATCAAAACTACAGTTGCTAAAATATTTATTTTTGTCCTATTTTAACAATTGTATGCTGTTCAGAATCACTGTTGGTTATCGTTATATAGTTAACTTATACTACACCACTCAACGAGTTGTCACAATTTTTCGCTTTATTGCACTAAAATCAATAATTCATAAGCATTCATTTAATCCTACTTTTATAATTCTATCACGGCGTATTATTTTTTTAAGGGTATGTATTGTATATTTGTTCTTTTTTAGCTCAGTATTTTTTGTTAAATATGATGTAGTAGAACCAAATGAAAGCTGAAACCTTGAACAATAAAATCATGAGGCAAAAAGTCGTGACAACTCTATTTCAATTATCATAACTTGGTAATTATTTTAGGTTAGTAATACGGTGACATACAGACGGGATATAAATTTTAAATAAATCAAAAATTACAGCCACAACCTGGATTTGAACCAGGGACCTTTTGTGTTTCTAGCACAATGCTCTTCCATCTAAGCTACTGAGGCCTATGACATTTGTTAGATATAATTGTCATAAATTAAGGAAAGGAAGTAGTGGTTACTACCAAACACTAACCTATCTTGAACCACTACTTTTTTTCCTTTGTTTTATGACAATTATATCTAACAAATGTCATTGGTCTCAGTAGCTCAGATGGGAGAGCATTGTGCTAGAAACGCAAAAGGTCCCTGGTTCAAATCCAGGTTGTGGCTGTAATTTTTTATTTATTTAAAATTTACATCCAGCTGTATGTCACCATATTATTAACCTATAATATTACTTGGACAAAGTATGTCGTTAAACATTTTAATTAGTAATTATTTGTTCAAAAAACATCTTTACCTTTTTACCCCGACATAATAGAATTCTGTATGTAGGTCCAAATGAAAGCTAAAAACCTTGAACAATAATATTATGAGGCAAAAACTAAACTGACAATTCTTTTTTAATCACTAATTACTAATTATTGCTTCAAAAACCAACTTTATATTATGCAGTTTATTTCCTTCAGTTACCTTCTAAAACATAATTTACATTTACACAAATTTATAGGTATTTTACGCAGATTTTGTCTTGGGTCAGAGATCACGTCGACTTTGTGATAAAATGGATTCAACCTATCATAGATAAGCTGGGCCTACATCACATTGACGCCAAGGTACAAATTTAGTAAACAAAAAAAAAAACTAACTAAAATATAATAAATATATAATAATTTTTATTTAGTTGGAACTAATGCGAGGGTTGGTCCAATTAGCTGTCGAAAAATTACACGCTGACATACCAAGCTTACAGTACGACGATTTTATCTTCTCACATTCTATCGACGAAGCTTTGGGATTCGAAAAAGAACTTCGGGAAACTTACAATTACCCGTCTACGCAATCCAGTATCCTAGCTGTGCTAACGCAGCCACATATTTTCATGAAGTGGATGAATATGGAACGAAAATGTGAGTAATCTTTTCTGTATTTATTTATATTTATTTCTTTCTTTTCGGTTTTCTTTCTGCTTTATTTAATTTTCGCATTCCATTCCTTAGGATTTTATTTTTCCTTAAATTATTTGCAGATGCTACAGAGAAAATGGATGTTATGCTATCTCCAACATCAGTGGATGTGTTTCAGTCTGTCTCCACGGATATTGATGATTTTAAGATAACGCAGTGCGCAGATACGTTTGTAACTCTGCTTCAGACGATTACGGAAAGATACGAATTATTGCCGCAGCCCGGGCATAGGTTGCAATTTTTGGAATTGCAACTAGAACTACTGGACGACTTTAGAGTGAGATTATTACAGCTTGTTAACGCCGAGACGGGTAACGTAATTGAATCAAAAATTCCAATGATTGCAAACACCCTGTATTATATCGAGAATGTTTTAACTGACTGGGGGAACACGTTGGTGAGTATATTTACTTATAGTTACAAAGAGTGTATTTGAAAAACTTTTTTGAATGTTTAGATCTCGATTAAAACCGTGTTTCATTATTTTGAAAACCAAAGAAAATATATAATTTTTTGTAGCATTTCTTGAATCTGTTCTACTACAAAAGCCAACTGGAGACTGTTACATCTCAAGGTGTACCCCTACTGGAATATGATGGAACCCCAGGGTTTGAAATTGAAACAGAGACCGTTTTTGCCGACACCCTCTCTTTATATCGTCACATGCGCAAAGATATACTCTGTACTTTAGCCGAGACAGTACTCGCTCAAATAAAAGCACGCAGCAAAGAATATCGACGTGAAAGGTACTATAAACTTACCTACAATTCCTTCAGACAATTTTGAAAAGTGGATTTCAGTCCAAGTTTGCTTCAAAAATTGATGTTATTATAAAGACAGTACTCCTATTTAATTTACATATTTTTCAATAGATGGTCGTCGATGCCTCTGCACAAAGATATGCGATCTTTATCGCTAACGCCATCTGCATGTCCGATGTTTGAAGCGTTGGGAACACGACTTCATCAACTCCAGAATAGCCTATCCGTAAAGTTATTCAAGATTGTCTGGCAATTCATCGCACACCAGTTGGATACGTTCTTATTCGAAGATTTGGTTTTGGATAATAGGTTTAACGAAGGCGGTACTTTGCAGTTCAAGTTCGATATCACACGTAATCTGTTTCCGTTGTTTTCCCAATTTAGTGAAAAACCGGATACTTTTTTTACTCAGTACGATGGGATTGGGATTATTGAATATTGTAATTGATTAAATTAATTTTAGGTTAAACGAATCCTGCAATTTATTAAATTTGACAAAAGGATCCGCGCTATTGCTCAGAGAAACGCTCTTAGCTCTCGAAGGTGCAACTGGATTGGAAGATCGGAGGGGAATTGCGTTGAAAGAAGTTGGAGTTGTTAATTTTACGCCTAAAATGTCGGTGGCTATTTTAAATCAACGTACTGATATTACTGTAAACAGGATGACAATTGATTAGGACCATGTTTTTGTTTTTTTTTATATGTATTAATATATTTGATGGTTTTCAACTTTTCATTATTTTTATTTATAACCCGTTCTGAAAAGACCTCTAACATACTATGTATATGATAACATTACTTAAATCTATATTAGAAGTGGGTTTAGAGACATACACATTCCAAAAACAAATTTTTGATGTTTTACTTTGACAAAATTTGACAGGAATCAATAATAGTCTGAAGAGAAATCTTAAGCAGCTACCACTGTTTACACACAACTGTGTCTGCTAGACCTAGATTGAAGTTACTTGTTTTAAAATACAGAGATTAAAAAAATTCCATGACTTAAATAATGTATGAAAAGCCGTCATTGGCTATTAGACGACTATTAGTACCACAAAAAAAGGGCGTACAACCCGTTCTATAGAAAATTTTAGAAGCCATAGTTTTGATATTCATCATCTTTGTTGCCACCCTTCAGTCTATAGTTGCCTAAGGAGCGTATTTTTTTTTTTTTTTTTTAAGTTCAAACAGTGTTTGTGGCATAACACAAATGACTAACAAGTTATTTTCACTTAACCTAAACTGATAAAATAAGGAGTATTTTTACAATTTTGCCCATTGGCCCAAGTTGTTTTAGTCTGACAATTTTTACCACTCAAGTAGACGGCGGTTGTTTTCAATTACACTTGTTTTCACTTTTCACATACTGTGAATACACTACGAGTGCTCTGCTTTTAATCACTCCCGCACTAGTTCGAATGGTTAACCAAAAGCTAAGGAGCGTATTGAAGTAATACATGTTTATAAAAGTTCATCTTTGGTTTAAATAATAAAACAAAGAAATGTTAAAATTGCTTTTATTACGCATTAAAATATCTTCTGAAACAAATAAACGCATCGCTAAGCCGAAATGGTATACATGTGACAACAAAAACCTAAAGCAAATATTTCCCTTATACATAATTTTTTGTTCCTAACCCTTAGTTTGAACACGAAATAAAAATTCCCTTTAAAATTTGTATCATAATCGGAAGCAGTCATGCGTCTAAAACATTCGTTTATCACTTCATACGAGATTTGTTTCATTATTTTTTACGAAAATATATTCTATACACAACAATTAACTGAGTGATTACTTAATAAAGACGCAAACCAAGATTTTCGCAACTCGTTTGTGTTTTAGGTTATGTCCTTTAACATCCTTATGTCTACGGTATAGCGAAAGTACGGGGCGTAGCTTCGCAGTGTGTGGGAGGCACCAAGTTCTCGCCCCCCAAGTGATTTGCTTCGAATATAACAAGTGAAGATGCGACAATTATAGCTTGGTACCGATAACGCTAGTTTTAGTGACGAAAAGATAAGAAAATTTGTAATACATCAATTACAAATTTTTTTATGTGCATAAACAACGTAATCTAAAAAACAACATAACCTAAAAGTAACAACACGATATATTTTGATAACGGCAAGCTGTACCACGTCATAATAAAAGAAAATATATACAGATATATAAGATATAAGTATGTATACGTCGATATTCGAACACGGTTCTATCGTATAAAGAATTGTAGAATATGGAAGGCATCTCGGATCGGTAAAAACAATGGTAAAATCGTTTTGTTTGACCTGTACATCGGAAATCGTGTTACGTCATAACAGACAACAGTTTAAAATTATTTAACGCCGAACGAATATTTACACCTACAGACATACTTATATATACATACATGCATACAACCGATGTTTAAAACGAGAGGAGGGATCCTAAAATGAACTTAAAGAAGATTAAGAAATAAAAACATAATAAACATTATACATTAGCTATTGTAATAACAAAACAAGCCCGAGAATAAATTCTAGGGCAACGAGGATAGTCATCTCTGGCGAGCGTCCGGCCCGTAAACGCAGAAGGAACTGTCGCCTGTCGACGCGGCCAACGCCATCTTATACGGGTGATACGCCAGAGAGAACACCAGAGCACCCGTCCGGTAGCCTATGAAACCTTCGGAGAACCGAATCGTATTGATTGGGGTGCCTTGCATCGTAAACTGGGCAATCGTTTGCCCATAAGCACTGAAAAATAATAGGCAATCAATTATCAATAAAAACTTTTGTTAATAAATAGGTGCATGGCTACTAATCTGAAGATTAAAGATTGAATATTTTGATTTTTATATGCAGTGTCTCCCAATTAAGAGAGACAAATTATTTTAATATATTAATAATTGTTAATATATTTCTAGTGTTTGTTTTATTACTACTAATGAAAATTCTCATCAAATTTTGGTCAATATGGTAACTCTCGTCTGAGCAATCACAGAAAAGCTAAAACGAATTACTAAATACTGCGTGATTAGTCTTTTGGTTAACTGTTTATCTTCATGAGCTGAAAGGATGAACCCTTGCGAATATTTGTTTATTTTGTTGAGCTGAAAGGTTATAACTTAACATGTTAATATATGTTGTTGAGCTGCTCTTTGCAGTTATTTGAATATGTATTGAACTAAAAATTTAAGGGTTTCAACACAAAAAGGAGAAGAGATACATGTTGGTAACTTGATTATTGTTGAATGAATAACACCTTTGAATTTCGGCAAATTATGATTTGTCGAATGGAAGTTTGAAGGAGTTAGTGAGACCAATGGCTTTGAGAGCAAAGCTATAGTCAGGAGTGGCCGTGTTAGGAATTATTTTATTTGTTGGATTATTTCATATATTTGGGAACTGATAGATTTTAAATATGCTTATTTGTTAATACATGAGTAACTGACTCACTTGTCAACATTTTCCCTTAAATAGAATCAATTATTACCTACAGGTCAACTTACCAAGCGTACATATCCGCTGTCCGGTGGAAAGCAAATGCAGTCGCCGCTGACTGTCCAGCCATCGCATGATTTACTCGGATGGGGTCATTATTGCCACGGATATCAAAAATCCTAACCTCACCCTTCGTGCTACAAAAACAACAATAAAAGTTTCGGGTTAAAGTTACTATAAGAAGAACAGCCCAATTGTTGAAAATTAGGATTTTTTTCACCAAAATTGAAAAAAACGTGGCTTTCTTGATATTTATTAATTTTTTTTTTATTTTCCAGGCATTTTTCTTATATATTTCACCTGTATATCTGAACACAAGAAAAACCAAAATTTTCAACAATCCGTCAACAACATCGAAACGCACCTTCCCGCAATTACGGTATCATCACGCAGCTGCACCCCCAAAATCGAACCATCGTGCTCGAGCCACTTCTTCACCTTTGCCTCGTTGGGGGGGCACCGCCTGTCAAAGAGTCGAACGGCCCCGTTGGAGCATCCCGCTACGACTAGGCGTCTCTGTCTCCGTGACGTATCATCGGCCGAGGCGTTCATAGTCCCCATCATGATGCTGTTCTCGTCGATATCCATGTCGGTTATCTCGGTCGGCTCGCGTTCGTGGCCGACGCTCGAGTACGCGGAATCGAGGCACGTCACCGGGCATTCCGAGCCCGTCGGTATATCGTAGGAGTGCGTCTCCTTGTTCGCGTCCCAAACGCGCAGCACCTTCGAGTCGCCGCCAGTTATCACAGTTTGCGTCCATTGTTCCCAGGTCATGAGCAATTCTAAAATTATTGTTCATTTATTATTATTACATAATTGTTATTTTTGCTAATATATTTGTATCTAGTAAAAACTTAAAGATGTGTTCTGCAGTCTCGTCCCGTTTCACATTTATACAGATTGCCGTAGCTGGTTTGTTTGTATTAACATTTTTGATCTTCGCTCTTTAGTTTGACATTGCCCGATTTGTTTGTATTGACACTGCTAGGCTTATTTGTATTGACGCCCGCGCTTCCGATTTGTTTTTTTATGTTTGCAAAATAATTTATTTTAAATTTATCTTCTTCGAGAATTATTTGATTACCAAAACCTCGTAAACTATGAACCCAAGACCAAAGAAGTTTATGAAAGGAAGTTGATAAATTTATCAAATTTATTGTAAATACAGTTTTTCTATAAAAGCCACAATTACTTATTTGTTTAATTATACTTTGAACTCAAATATAACAGAACTAGATATTTGCAACTGAAACCTTACTATTTCTGGACATATTCTTTACATCCAAATCTATCAAAAAGATTATTCAAAATGGCAAATAGTGCCATCCAAAGGTAAAGATATACAGGATATACTTTTCTTTTGACCATTTCCCTGTTACAAATGTATTTTGGTGAAATAAAGTTTATTTATTTATTTATTGATATACAGCATATATAGGATGTTTCTTCGCACATGTGCCAAATGCAAACAGGATGTACATACAGATGTTTTAAGCTTAGAAGTTCGTATAAAGAATTTATTCAAGTTATCTCTAGCTCAAATATTTGACTAAAATACAGTGAAATGTATATACTACGTATAACTGGAACGGACCCGCGCTTTATAATGGCTAGCGAGAAGTGTTGCAGGCGCAAAGAGACAGCGATACGGTGGGCAATGTGTCACTGTCTGACTACCGTAGGTAGATAGCGGAAGGCAGTAGTGTTTCGCTTTTTTATTTTATTCCAGCTGAACCTATTGTCCTAGAGACCTCAAAATGGTCTCATAGTAAACCTAAATCTCTGTATTTTTAAGTGATATTGCAAAAAAATTCCCAAATGTTTTTGACGCATTTATAGCGATTCTTTAAGTGGGGTACGGACGGCTTCATAAAAAAACGTCAAAAAATGCAATAACCTGATAAGATATGCAGCTTTTGAAAACGCCTATTTTCCCACAAACAAAAAAAGTTATCAATATAACAGTAAGTTTCAACTGTCTTTTTCTCAATTTTTTTAAATGTTTTACTTTACAATTATCTTTACAATTAACAGACCCATTAATACCAGTACAAAAAATATGGGGTCGCCATGTAGTAAGTGTCAATTGCGTCAAAAATCGAAAACAATTGAAAGCCGGAAATTAAATTTGATGTAAATATATATATTTTGATAATTACAATTGACATAATTGTTCAAATAAATCATTTCAGACCTTGTGTCATGTTTCCTTACTTTACACGGTCAATGTATACATATTTCGAATTAATTAAATTTTAAAATGTGAAAAATAATTTATAAGTACATATTAATATTAGCACACAAAATTTATGAATTTTTTGCTCCGTTTAGTTATACCTATTGCTTTTGACCTTGTTCTGTACAGAATGCGAATAAATATTATTATTATTATCGAATCAATATAATCAGCATTATGTGGACTACTTTTAATGTCAGAATGTGTTTCCTTAATTCAATACTACAAAGAGCATTTAGTTATTGGACTGCAAATGTTTCAAATTAAAGAATAACTACTAATATATAACTGGAAAGTACTATCGTGAGCATAAAAAGTGGTGACAACAAAGTGAAATTGGGCACTTATATTCTCAACAATTTTAGTTGTGTAACATTTACTTATCACGTATGATGTCTATACTCTGACAGTTTCTGTCAACCTACAATTTGTTCCGGTACCATCAATTTTATTCTTTGCGCCATTCTTGCCGACACTTAATTCAATAAAAATTTCTCAAATGCTGATTTTATCACGTAGTCGAGTTTTAATTTTCCTCCTAAAATTCATTCATTTGCGACATTTTTATTTATTACGTCAAAATTCAAGATGACAAAAAAATGTCATGACAAGTGTACTGACATGGCATTACGAAGCCCAGTTTAATCAGTGCAAATTACAGTGTCCCCGTTTTTTATGCTCGCGATAGTACCGAGTCTGTAAATTTTAATTAGGCGGAATATATGAACAAAATATAAATTTTATTAAATCTGCGATTATTATCTCATGTATTTAAGTCTCTGCAAGAGTTAAGGGTTGATTAATTTGTTCCGATTAACTTGACAAAGATATTACAAATAAAAAAGTTAAATTCAAACTGCATACGGTGATAGTACCATACGAGATAGAAACAGATAGCTTGCCCACGGCACTGCGGGTTGCATACCAAATGCATTCGCATCACGTATTGACAGTTCACTGCTTTAATATGACTTTTTGAAGGTTAATTTAGGAGGCAAAACTTATAATCAAATCAAGTAAAAATGTTTACTATTTCATATTTATTTCTTTTTATTTGAATCTGCACATTTTACTTGCATATAACACCTCTGTTATATGAATAAACAATATAGTATAGTGAATGTAGTCCGTTATATAAAATAAAGAAAAAAGAGAATACTGAAGGATGTTTTAATAATAGGTTTTTCTTCTTCTATTGGAAAGCCCCAAAAGAAGATTGCTAATGTGAAAATTAAATCCAGTGAAGATCAAATTGAAATTAATGAATAAATTGAAAAATAACTTCTTATAATTAAAACTTACTGCTCGTTCCTAATTTCTTGGAGGAAGAAAGATCGCTTAGAGCCTGCCAAGCCCCTATAAGCGTTGGTTCCTTGTTGATTGTGCTAGGCTTCCATATTCTAACGCAGCCATCGTTAAATGCGACCATCATTAGCGTAACGTCAAATGCGTTCACCCACTCAAGCGCCGTTATGTAACTGTTGGCATTCTTTGACGTTCGATAGTTACCATATGACAATTTAGCACCAGTTCCCCAGTCCCATATCCTGAATCAGAAAGAAAACTCAAA
This sequence comes from Melinopterus prodromus, assembly GCA_964023965.1. NCBI lineage: Eukaryota > Metazoa > Arthropoda > Insecta > Coleoptera > Scarabaeidae > Melinopterus > Melinopterus prodromus. The sequence goes on from OZ030396.1 coordinate 13,815,904, forward strand.
ATAATATTGAACATCATATCCAAAAACAAAATAAAATGCAAATTTTATCATTTTTATCAAAAGCATCCTCATTAAATGTGCTTTTATGTTACGGTTTTTGCTACAGGCGCTTGATTCAATCTGTAAAAAATAGTGTAGTGACTTACACAATGCTATCTGAAATAACAACTGCCACGTGCTGGTCGTATGGGTGAAACTGCAAAACTGAGGGAGGATAAGGGCCACCGCATCTCGCGGTGAAAATCTGAGATTCGATTTTCAAGGTCGAACTTCGTTTTAGGTCATCTTGAGCTTCTTTTCTTATAGCATCATTCCTGAAAAAGACATCCTATACTTAGTCTTGAATTGAAAATATTTATAAAAAAAACATTTTTTTTTAGGCTTCTAGAAATATGTATAGGTCTATAACCTATAAATATATAGTACCTTATAAACCTCCATTCCTTCTCGTAGTGCAGCCTGGACTCAACGTCTTCAATTTCTGTATTCTTCGTCGATGGCTGCGCAAATTGTTTGCAGGACCAGGCAACAAACTGCGTCCAGACAAGTACCCGCTTATTGTAGTCTTTAACCTCACGTTCGCTTATCGTGTTTGGGTTGAACCGCCGCCCTTGTAGAGGCAATGTAGACCTATGACGATAACATTAACCTGAATTTCCTTTCTTTCTTAACAACTACAATACCATACTAAAAAGTCAAGATGCCTTTGTTTGAGAAATTTAATGGCAATAATAAACATTTGGTCTTAAGGTAAAATGTAAACATGTGGGAGAATTCGTTATTGCAGTGCCAACAAATTTTAGTTAGTAGATATTTTTGACTTCTTTTGATTTGAAATTGAGTAGTATTGAGAGGTATACCTAAAAATAAATGTTCTTCGTGATCCTCACCTGCTATACTTATTCATGTCCGCAAGCAGCGTTGGTGGGCTGTCAGCCAGATATGACGGTCTATTGGGGCTAGGTGGTAGACTCATACTTGAGACAAATTTTCCGTCGCCTAAATCCTTTGGATGTGATAATCTCTGTTTAGAAGAAAATACAAATACAGTGTAAGGTATTTGCTTTCAAACAATCTTCAATTATTATCCATAAACATGTCATAAACTGTGAATTTTTGATAGTAAACAGCTAATCAATTCAAATCTGTCAATTTACATACGATTAAATACAAAAATTTTACAATTAATTAAGAAAGAAAAAACGTTGGAAACGATATTTGCCACGCATCTAGAGAATGTGTTATTTCTGACACTGGCCAACTGTATATGCAGTATTTTAAAAATATTTTTGCATGATATCGATACAAAAAAAATTGAGATATAGAGATACCAAATATCAAGAAGAATTGTACCAACCTGTACTTGGCTTCTGATATAACTGGTGACAGTAGTAGCCATCTTTGCAACTTCCGGGTGAGGATCAGACTCCAGCGTGCATAGTCTGGTCCAGAGTTTCATGTAAATTGAACCAAAAGACAGTCCGGGTAGGTTGCCCACCTTGCCAATGGATGAAGTGGAACGCACCCTCTTCATTCCATCACTCGGGCAGTCAACCACGTCAATACCAACATGCGCCACTTTAAGATGATCTCTGCGGAAGAAAAAGTAATCCTTGGTTCTATTGTTATATAATTATTGTGGTTTTCCAGTTAACGTAGAATTTGAACATTGCTCAAAAAAACTCTATAAAGAACCACAATCTTTGCTGCTTCTCACATATTCATAACTACAACATAACCTCTATGTTGTGTCCCGGTTTAATCATGTACGCAAATAATAAAAGTTACGAATACCATTTCTAAAGCTTGAATGACTATATTTCTGACTCGTAAGCTAACTGGACGTGACGTCAGATGCCACACCTTACGTCTTAAGTTGGAGGTGAATAAAGGCAGATTCTCGTAATTTTTTTTGAAGCGAACGCGTGACTTTTCGAATTGAGTAGGGATATTTTTTTTAGATTTTTTCCGAATTACATTATCCAAGTTCATACAAGCGTGTCTAAATTTGAAACTTGGACAGAAACTTCTAATTCAAGCTTAATATAATTCAAAAGTATCAATTAATTTCCAACAGCAAAAACCTAATCAAATATTTATTTAAATACCTGCTTCCAGCTCGTTTGATGACTGGTGCGGGAGTATGTTCCCGGGGGCCTTGCAACGCTAACTCCTGCGACGCAACGGTGATAAAGGTGTTCTCGAAAGCCAATACGACCCACTGTATAGTAACGACGAGTTCCTTCCTCACGAGGCTGCTCATATCGCTGCTCACCGTGTTTATTAAAGTCATGACGACAGCGTGGTCAATGTTGTTCGCGTGTTCAGTCCGATCGGCCACTGAATTTATGAACGTACCCAGCGCATACACGGCTGCCGCCCGAACCTCGGGGCAAGGGTCTTGCAGAAGAGTATAGAGTTTCTCATGGGCAGTATCCCTTACGCCAGTCCATCTCGCCTTCTCGTAGTTGTTCCAAAGCCTGCCGAGACAGATTGCGAGCCACTGTCTAAGTTTTGGGTTAGGGTCTGACAGCTGTTCCAGGCATATGCTCAGAACGTTACTCTGAACTGTGACTTCTTGTCCGTCGGGGTTCTTGTTCACTATACAAGCCAAGACGAAAGCGGCTTGCGTTCGAGACTCCGACTATACGAATTTTTGGGTTAGGTTTTGCAATTTTACACGTTTTTACGTATACTTACCGGTATACTCAAATCTTGCAAGACCGTTACAAAGTACCTATGTCCATTATCTCTAACTAAGTCACTCTGGCATGACTGAAAAAAATTACGGGGGATTAGTTTACAATAAACAAAGGAAAAATAATTTGGGTACGTACATCATCTACTGCTAAAATTTTAGCCCATATGAAGACCAGTAGAGGGCGGAGCTCCCGTGCGCTGCTCTGTAGGAGCTTTAGTACGTATGGAAAAATGCCGACTGACAAGGCTAGATTAACGGCCCATGGTCCTAGATCCAAGAATTTCCCAAGCAATTCTAGAGCTTTCACTCTGTGCACCTGGCTTAGTAAAACTTGCAAAACTATGGGCAGTTGTTCGGGGGGACTCCGTTTTTCCGAACCTGCAAATTAAAACGATTGAGCAAAAAGTATTCAGATATTGGTTAAAAAAAAATTGCACATATGGAAAAACGACGACCAAGTAAAATAAAAAATTTGCTTTTCTCCTTTGGTGTCATAATAAACATTACGACACTGTTTTTGGGTTTATAATGAGACCTGTTGATAACCGTCCAATAATATTTAGAGACTACTTCTTTTAATAGAAAAAGTCATTCTCCTTTGGTGACATGAACTGTTATTACTATGGAGTTTCAAAATACATTTTTATTATATTATAATTTTCACCAAACAATATAAAAAAAAAATTATATAATTAAGCATTTTGGACAATACTGAACATCTGTAACGAGATAAGTCCCGTCAAGTTCTATTTTTAAAAACTATGTAAATACATAAATTGGAAATTGAAAAATATATTACGGTGGCACGCTGTTATGTGTGCCGGTTCTCATTTCATGATGTTAAATTAATATTTAGGGCTGTTGCTACCAGTTGTTAAACTTACTGAAACTTAAATAACATTTTTATTCAAAAAACTATTTGTATGTTTATTCATTTTAATAAATTTGCATACAATAATTATCTACTTCAATAGAAAAAAATAATAATAATTGGGAACTTTTGAGTGTAGATGTCCAAACAACGTCAAATTTCCATTATCTACTTAATTTGTAAAAGAACAAGCATCGAAACCAAATTACTATGTATTGTGTGTACAATGATTAAAACCACAACCACGATTTTTAATCATGTAATCATGTAATTTAATCATGCATCAAAATGCATTTTGGAAATCTGAACAAATTCATTCACATTAAACAATTTAATACTTCGTTCAATATCAAAAACGTATTGAAGAAATGACAACCAATTCTGGTATGCTTCTTTTTCGTAGAGTTTACATTAGGATCAGAAGACAGAAAATGTAAATTCACTCTAATTTGTGAGAAAACTGATTTGTGTACTGATTTTCTCAAAAACTAGACATAATACAGAACCCTGTATAGCTTATTCAAGTTCATTTTAAAAATAATTTTGCATAACGATCGTCAGTGTTTTGATGTTTTTATCTACATTACTTAACTACTTAACTAATTTGTGAAAAGAAATCTAAAATAAAGTCATCAACACACTGGAAATATTTGCTTGGTGAAATCACATTGTAAATTGCCCATGCAATTGCCCATGCACACTGAAAATATGGCAACCCTACTCATGCAGCAATAGAAAAGTCTTCTAAAACTTGTATAATAATAAACTATTGCGAAATTGAAATACTACATATAGTAATAAGTACGTATAATAATAATGTATTTAACCCCTTTATGCACAATAATAAGAATAGTGTGCTCGAGTTAATTGGAGCGAGCGCATTAAGGGGTTAAGAAGAGAACAATGATGCTATTGTAATTGACTGATTTTTATTCGATATTAGATAAGTCCAGAGCCATCAATCATCTCTTAAGTGTGAATGGTTTCATTATTAAAAATTGCTCTCTATACTGCCAGGTAAAATAAAACATTACTTTTGGCATCATAATGACCTGTAAACAATAAGCCAAGATATTTACTTCTAAAAAATTTCTACCAGAATGACAAACAAACCAATCTAGCTATTAAATGTTTAGATATTTGTTAAGTGCATTTCTGTTTCTTTTCTGCATGTTTCTGCTAATTAATTAGTTAATTTGATAACTGAAATAACAGGCTCCAAAATTCTAACAACACAATCAAGAAAATGAAAGATCTATGGTTTTGAAAGGTCTATTTTTTATTTATCTCATATGTTAATTTGTTTTTTGAACTGTTTCTCTTTCGCATGTGTTTTTCCTTCTCTTTATGCAGATTGACACTGGTACGCAGGAGATAAATAAAATACCTCTAAAACCACCACCCTTATACTTTCTTTATCATTAATTTTTGCACATGGACTTGCAAAAAAATTTAAAAAATTTTGGGTTCACATCTTATAACCTTGACTCTTTAAGTCCTTCATAGTTGACTAAAAATGATAATATGTTTTAAAATTTTTCTAAATCACAAACATTACTGATGATTTGTTTTCTTAATAAAACAGAGTAGCCACACAATTTGCGAAATATAGTAGTACTTATGTCATATTTCTTCAGGATATGCAACATATTTATATCTAATGATAGTGATAGTACCTACCTAATTTTAACCAAACTTCGAAGGCCTTTAGCTGCTCCTCGAAGAACGGTAAATGCACAAACGGTTCGTTGTTCTCGAGAATGTTCGGTAACTGGCCGAGGCTGAGGTCCAGCGCAAGGTCCCAAGCCTGCCACATCGGATGCTGATACGTCGGAGGCAACGAAGGATCACTGATCGGAGTACAGTCGTAGGAACGCATAATCCTTTCCGCTAGGAGGAAGTTTCTGAACAAACTTGCGACTAGTAGGTCCTGCCTAAATAATTTCTGAAACAAATCTAGAAAAGAAAGCAAATTCCTGTTAACCAGAGAACTGGGAAACATTTTTAATAGACTTTTTTTCTGTGCCAACACATCTGGTTTTTGGAAAATTAATGGCAACTGAGTATTTCTTTGAATAGTTGTAAGAATGAATTCAAAAATCTATCGAAAAGCCACCACTACAAAGAAAAGCCAGCAGTGCCTAAAAGGCGTACAGACAATTATAATGAGTTACACAGTCTATTAAAAGAATAATATTTCAAAACCATACAGTTTTTAATCTGTAATTTTTATTAGTTTTACTTTTCAATAAAATCAAATTCTAACCTCTAGGCAGTGTGTTCCAAGCGATTGTATCCGTAATGGCGGTAAATATCCAGTTCAGTTCTCCTAACATCGTTCTACGATCCGTAATTTGACCAGGCATCCTATGTAAAAATATAAATATAATAAATATTAGTAGCTTTCTTTGGCCATCAGTTTTTGTGTTTGAAAATCATGCATCAAATGTACTCAAAAATACTGCTTAGAATAGGAGACAACTGAGGCGTTTAGTATCAAATCCATATTTTTTCGAAAGTATTTTTTTAATTATTTTTAATTTAGTAAGACTAAGTCGTTACTGTCACCCTAGAAAGTGATTTTGAACGAATCCAACACAATCCGGTCAAAAACCAGCTCAATCCACTGCAGGTCGCCATGTGCGCCACCAGGCTAAAAACTCCGAGCAACGTGTTTGTGTATTATTGGTGTGTGAACAAGCAGTAACAGTTCAAATAAAATATCATCGACAGTTTATGAGTTTTTGCTCAACCATGCCAGAATCCCTTCTTCTTTGGAATAGTAGGCTGCTTTTATGACGGAAAACAAAATAAAAACTCCACACTGGTTGGAATGCTGAGTTTTTGGCTCATTAAAATTGCTCCAGCGCATGTCAAGACGATTGAAGTGCCCCCTTATCGTGGGGCATTGCTTCCTACCATCTGACCGCGTTTCAGCCATATACAAAAGATAATAAATTAGAAAAACCGATAGACCCCCACGAATATACAGCCATTCTTGCTCAGCAAGAAACCACTTGCTTTTTGCTTCCTGGGAAGGCACTGGTTACGATTACAAAGCTGCTGTATCGTCTATTTTGCACATCACAGGACAGTGACAACTGGCATTCTACATTTTTAGCTTCTAAACGATGTTTGCTCATCAGGAACAAGATGAAAAATGATACCAACGTAAGAGGTGAAGTTTGTTATAATTCGGACCTTGGCACTTTCAAGAGCATGTCTAAGATACACAAAACAATTAAGGAACTTCCACAGAGGAACTTTCCTCTGTGGCTACTGGCATTCCTAATGCTCCAGCAAAGTTAAATGGCGTGAACAATTTGCTCACCAAACATTTTGGGGATCAGTAGATGGCCATCGAATTCCGCAATTATTATACATACAGAGGACCCAGAATCGACAAGATTCCACGAAGGTGAATGTGTTGCCAATGTAACTTCCCATGAAAATGTTTTCATCTAATTTTTAGTAATTTTCCATATAATTTTTTTAAAACTAGGTTAATCCAAACAATTTTGAATTATAAATAACTATACAGAACGAGTCACGTGGTACTGGAATGGAACCCCCAGGGACGAAGACGAGTCGGACGGCCGAGGACATCCTGGAGACGGACCGTAGAGGAGGAAAGTGGAAGAAGTGTTGGACAGTTACGTGACATCGCCAAGAATAAAGAAAAATGGAGACAACTCATCGAAGAACTCGAGACGACGACAACAACCCCTATGTCCTACGAAGAATAATGGGAAATGATGATGATGATGATGATACAGAACTATAGGCAAAACTGGGAGAGCTGAAGGTGATTCATCGCTTAAAATCGTATGAACCAAGAAATGAACGTACCGCGTGAATAGGTTATTAGCTGTGTATATTAAGTTGCCTACTAGGTAGTTCGTTTAAGATTAATATTTAATTATTAAAAATACTGTCATTTAATTGTGATAATTGTCCTATCTAATTTATATATCCAGCATTAGCATGTTTAACAGAAGCAAAGTGAAAACATACCAACGAAAACATCTTGTTCACATCACACGGTCGCGCTCGAATTAGAGGTTAGGTTGCTACCGCTGTCATTCGTTCTTATGGTTCTAAGAACAGACGTACTTTTTTGTCTTGCCCATTTAAAATATACAGCAGACGTATGAAAAGTATGCTATTTCGTTTTAACACGTGTCAATATTTAGAAATATTCTGTAACGTATGTCTAAAATAACAGCTGAAATCTATGAGTAATCTTCAGCTCTCCCAGTTTTGCCTATATAGTCCAGTCGAATTAGCAAAAATAGAAAAATTAATTAGCACAAAGCTAAAAATTGGTAAAAACCTTTATCTGGGCATCCCGTTAAACATACTAAAAGTCCTGACCCCCACCCCCACGGCTCGATCCGCCATCTTGAAAAATAGGTGCACTATCCCGTTTTTTGCAAATATCTCGGTAACCGCTGGTTTTATCGAGATGGGAGTTATTAAGAAAATGAAAGCTAATAAAATTTCCTATAAAAAAGGTACAATTCAATTTATTCGTATCTTGAATATTTTAGATTTCATAAGATGATTAATAATGGGAAAAATATTTTTTCGGTCGCAGGCCGTCGTTAGAATGTCACTCTCGGTGCAGAACCTGTAAACAAATATTAATTAACAAAAATAATCAAATTACTATTTAATATTTCTTATAAACATAAACATTTGGCAACTCTTACAATTTAATATTGTTGTAATCGACCAGAAGTGGGAGTAGCCTGTTTTATGTAGTATCCTCCGTTTCTGCAGGATAGGAAGTTGCGAGGCTGAATGTATCGTCCCCGTTTTTATTGTCGATTATGGAAAAAAAAATCCTCTTCAAGGTTTTTTTCAACGGAACCCTCTCTTTCCGGGTCATCAGTCGCAGTCGAGTTCAGGCATGATGTACCATGGCAGTAGCCACATATAGTTCCGCATAATAGTCCGGCTTTCCTATAACCACAGGATGAAGTGCAGCCTTTTTTGCAATTACACGAAATTAACGTCAGTAATGATTCCGGAGCAGGTGGCATGAGTGAGATTAATGGCTTAAGATTGTCATTAACTTTTCTCCAACCCCAAACTTCGGGGCATTTCTCATTACCCCGCCACTTCTGCACTTGCAGATAAACGCGGAAGGAATGTTGCTGAGCTGCTGCGGCTGTAGGGGGCAGCGTGGCCAAATTTGGTTTAATTATATACGCTGACTTCGTGAAAAGATTGTATCGATGTCGATTCAAAGATGTCTCGTTTTCAGGCGCACCGTAAATCGCCAAGAAAAAACGTTCTCCAGCCCGAGTGATATGCTCATGAGAAGCGTTATCGTCATTAAATATTGATACAATTTCACGCAAATCCACCCGCAGCACTAAAACAGCGGAGCAATGCCGAAGGTCTGCAAAGAATACGAGTGCTGAAATACTTTTCGATGAGACAATGGCAGCCACTGTCACACAAGAAAAGTTCCTGGGCAACGAAAAAAATAAGGGACGACTTATTTCAATGTTGTCAGAAAAATTCGAGACCGAAGGTTTTATCGTTAAAAACGCTACAGACGATGCAGACGCTTTAATCATCACAATTGCAATAGGCCTATCTTCTTTCGAAAATGCAGTAATCGTTGGTGAGGACGTAGATCTCCTCGTTTTATTGACTGCTCTAACTCCACAACAACGGAGTATAAAACTTATAAAACCCGGAAGAGGAAAAGCCGGACGGAAGATTTATTGTTCTCGTACTTTACAATCGCGCGAAGGACTTCAAGATACAATTCTATTTGCCCACGCCTTCAGTGGTTGTGACACAACATCGTGTCTTTTTCAAAAGGGCAAGCTTAAATGCTTCAAATTATTGAAGCAACGGGTGGATTTGCGTGAAATTGTATCAATATTTAATGACGATAACGCTTCTCATGAGCATATCACTCGGGCTGGAGAACGTTTTTTCTTGGCGATTTACGGTGCGCCTGAAAACGAGACATCTTTGAATCGACATCGATACAATCTTTTCACGAAGTCAGCGTATAAAATTAAACCAAATTTGGCCACGCTGCCCCCTACAGCCGCAGCAGCTCAGCAACATTCCTTCCGCGTTTATCTGCAAGTGCTGAAGTGGCGCGGTAATGAGAAATGCCCCGAAGTTTGGGGTTGAAGAAAAGTTAATGACAATCTTAAGCCATTAATCTCACTCATGCCACCTGCTCCGGAATCATTACTGACGTTAATTTCGTGTAATTGCAAAAAAGGCTGCACTTCATCCTGTGGTTGTAGGAAAGCCGGACTATTATGCGGAACTTATATGTGGCTACTGCCATGGTACATCATGCCTGAACTCGACTTCGTCTGATGACCCGGAAAGAGAGGGTTCCGTTGAAAAAAACCTTGAAGAGGATTTTTTTTTCCATAATCGACAATAAAAACGGGGACGATACATTCAGCCTCGCAACTTCCTATCCTGCAGAAACGGAGGATACTACATAAAACAGGCTACTCCCACTTCTGGTCGATTACAACAATATTAAATTGTAAGAGTTGCCAAATGTTTATGTTTATAAGAAATATTAAATAGTAATTTGATTATTTTTGTTAATTAATATTTTTTTTACAGGTTCTCCACCGAGAGTGACATTCTAACGACGGCCTGCGACCGAAAAAATATTTTTCCCATTATTAATCATCTTATGAAATCTAAAATATTCAAGATACGAATAAATTGAATTCAACCTTTTTTATAGGAAATTTTATTAGCTTTCATTTTCGTAATAACTCCCACCCCGATAAAACCAGCGATTACCGAGATATTCGTGAAAAACGGGAATAGTGCACCTTTTTCTCAAGATGGCGGATCGAGCCGTGGGGGTGGGGGTCAGGACTTTTACTATGTTTAAAGGGATGCCCAAATAAAGGTTTTAACCAATTTTTAGCTTTGTGCTAATTAATTTTTCTATTTGCCTTTTTTCGATCTAATTTGACTGGACTAATACTAACCTAAAACTGAACAAAGATTTGGAATCACACACCATAGGCGGTGCAGACGAAAAAAAAAAAATATTTTGAGAAAATTAATTAGGCAGAGCGGGAACCGTTTTTTCTCTCCTGTAAAATTTATAAAAAAGGATTGAGCTGGTTTTGATACTAAACGCCTCAACTCTCATTTACTTATAATTTAATTAGTCTAACTGAATTTTATAATAAAACTACAACTATCTGTTAGGTGTCTCTGAAATATATGCTAACCATGAAGGGACATATGCCCCAGAATCAATTTTTGTAAAATAATGTATGGTCTAACAAAACACACTTTGAGAAAATTAACAAAATTGCTCTTTGGCCATGGTAGATAATAGCACTTATTTCAGAGCCTGTGCAGAAAAATATGGTAAATAGTTTTCTTGCATCTTACTAATTTTTTACTTATTATTATACAGTGTGTCCCACTTAAGAGTGTAACACCTTCATATCTTTTTTATTTCTAGTCCAGTTTTAGTAATTTTTTCTTTCAAATATCGAACACATATTGCTCTATTTACTGCCAAAAAAACAAGTGCCTTCTATGAATGCAAAGCACCTTCTGATGGCAAAATAAACGGCACAAATCAAGAAATCACTTTAGGGATTTTTTTAACGAAAATTTTTACTAGTAATAGTTGTTCAGAATTGCCCAAAAACCCTAAATGCAAAATTTCATGAAAATTAAAAAATATTGAAATTTCTTCAAAAATAATTCTAAGTCCGTAAATATTATTTGCATAGGCAGCTGCGCTTAAAAAAAGTGTGCTAAGGAAATTTTGTTTGAAATAAAACCTGAACTGTCAATGTGCTTTGTCGTATTTAATTATTGTCTGAATAATCATGCTTACACTCGCCGAAAAGGTGGAAATAATAAGATTAGTCGGTGGTAATTCGTAATCAGCAAGGGAAGCAGCTGAAGCACTTTGACAGTTCAGGTTTTATTTCAAACAAACTTTCCACAGCACACTTTTTTAAGCGCAGCTGCGTATGCAAGTAATATTTACGGACTCGGAATTATTTTTGAAGAATTTCAATATGATGAAATTTTGGATTTAGGGTTTTTGGGAAATTCTGAACAATTATTAATAGTAAATTTTTTCGATAAAAACATCCCTAAAGTGATTTCTTGTTTTTTGCCATTTATTTTGCCATCACAAGATGCTTTGCATTTATAGAACGCAATTGTCTTTTTGGCTGTAAATAGAGAGAAATATTTGAAAGAAAAAAAAAACTAACATTGGACTAAAAATAAAAACATATCAAGGTGTTACTCTTAAGTGGGACACACTGTATGTTAGTTTGTAAGAAAATGCAAATGAAAAGTTACAAATTATAAAATTTAATTTATAATTAAGTACTATATTAATTCAATATCCTATCAATGCAATTTTGATCACAAATTCCAGTAATCTGTATCTGAATTCTAGAAGTATTAGCACAGATGCTGATTATATTTGATAGATATCGAGTTCATAGGTATTATGATTACTAAAAGTTAAAGTAACTGTCAGAATTCATACATAGCATTAACAATCTTAAATGACAATTCAAACATACTTATCCAGGAGCTCCACGTTGATCTTAGGCACAAGGTTTGAAGTGGGCTGTAAAGCATACCATCGTAATGCCACTTTGATGGGTGTCGTCAGGCATGAAGTAAACAGGTCGCCCGGCAGGTCAGGGTTCATCGGTAAAATTTGAGCTGCGCTGCATGCTGCCAACTGAATGCAGTTCCTATACGACGGAGGTGCTGGCGTCGTACCACGTTTCTGGGTGCACACGAGACAAAATATGTATGAAATTAGTGTAGTTATTAAGACTCCAGAAGCCAAATTCCCTTTATGTCATTTAGTTAGCTTTTATTCTGTAAACTATATTTTTTTATTCAAAACATTTACTACTGATTTAGCTTTCCTATTATCAAAAACGTAAAATTTTCTGGTTGTGAAGAATAAAAAACAAAACTTATGGAGATTCTATTTTCGCAACGTTTTTTATAATGTTTTAAAAAAGTACAATATTTTTTCGCATCATAGTTTTAAACTTCAATGGTCACACTTTAATTTGGACCTACTTAAAGAAATCTGTTACATGTAATTACTTTTTAGAGAAAATAAAAAAGGGAGTTGTGAGAGCATTTTTCGCAAAAATCACCTATATTTTGGGACAAAATCATGAATACATCTTGCAAAAATGTGAGTAAGTTTCCTATAAATAATCGATTATTCAACTGACCTCAACTTCTGCATCGAGCTGGTCAGCAAATTGCTTGAACGATTCCACAATAATTCCAGCATTGGAACAATCATACACATAAATGGATGGGGCACCCATCCATTTTTGTAGATCGTATATCGACAACGGTATATATTGCGTATATTGCTGCAACAAAACGTATATATATATTTTGGGCACTGACGATTATATTCACAATTCATACTCTATTGAAAACCCATATCTCGCCGTTTGAGGTTGGCCTTGGCACCCCATGGCCGTTATAATGAAACAAAACACGTTCCTCTTTTGCATTACGTCGCAAAGACATGCATAATTTTTTTATTTCTTCTGACGTGGGGTCCAGCGATTGTTTATAGCGTGCACGTGGCTGCCACCTCTCGTACTGTTTCTGTAGATTTGCCCCGATATTCTGAAGGGCTTTCGTAGGAGACATTGATAGTGGATCTAAAATCGTAATTTATGAGGACTAGATCACTAAACGGTTATGTTTAGTGTAGCGCATACCTATCCAACACTCTAGTCGGGCACATGGCTGAGTTTTTACAATGTCCGGAGGGTCAACTCCAACATTCAAACAAATCACTAAGGCGACACTGACAGTTTTCATCTGCAATTTAGAGGTTAGGTCAAGTGTCAACACAAACAAAATTGGACGGACTTGGCCCGAAAATGAGCATATTACTTACTCGTTCTTTCATCCTCCAATTCTGCTGAATGCCCTCAATACCCTCAATGGGTTCAGTGTGCACGGCACTAGCAAATGCAGGCAATAAATCGCGATCTGTGATTTTCTGGTGGTGTTCACCATTTTCGCCGTTTTGCTCCTCTTCATTCATTATTATTGCACTGTGACGGCAACAGAATACACATTGGTTTTCGGTGAACGGGGTTCAACAAAAATTTCGCTTACTTTGGCATGCTTATGTATCAAAATTGTCTGTTTTTTATATATCTTCGTATCTTACAGTGGTTATCACGCCATTCAACTAGCAATTTAATTTTGCGTACTCTATCTTACCGATTGAGTCCATTCAATAGCCGGTCACGTGACTGCGTCTACTTAGGATTCCATCATTTGGCGCGCTTTCAAACCTTAGGGCTGGCTGATCGATTTCGAAAACCGAATTGATTCTCGATTACGAGAAATATTCGACTTCGAAGACTTATTTAAATTGGATATGAAAAAAGCATCGCTATGCGGCTAGATCTCGTGCTTTAAACACTATATGTATTAGAAAAAATGAACACATAATTGAAAAATCTTGTTGGCTTATGTATCCTTTTGTTTATGTTAATTATAGAGTTATTTATGTTTTTGGACATCAAAAGAATGTTAGGTATTACAATCTACTATAGAAATCACGCTTTACAACTTTTTTTATAAAATAATGAAATAATGATAGAGATCTGTTATTTTGGGAATTCATCATCAGGAATTTGTAATTTGTACTACAAGATTGTGACAATACCAAGCTGCAAGGCCTGATGCCTTACGTCCATAGTCAGCAGCTACAAAGTTAGATTTTATGTTGATAAATTATGTTCTAAGTAAGTACGTATAGGCTTTCACGGCCAGAATCATTTAGAAAATAAACTGCTTCCGGGTTATGCCGTGTCAAGATTTGTAAATGCTGACGTTTCGCGAACCATGTTGCTCGCTTCGTCAGAGCGAACTGAATACTAATAATAATATATCAGTGTTCAGTTAGCGCTGAAGAAGCGAGCAACATTGTTCGTGAAACGTCAGCATTTACAAATCTTAACACACGGCATAGCCCAGAAGCAGTTTATTTTCTAAATGATTTTGGCCGTGAAAGCCTACTTACTTAGAACATAATTTATCAACATGAAATCTAACTTTTTAGCTGCTTGACTATGGACGTAAGGTATTATTAGGCCTTTTTGGAAAGCTAGCTTATTGATCTTGTAAAGAATGTTAAGATATCTCCATAGTTTCAACATGGGAAGTGTTAACAAAAACTTTGTTAATGGAGCAATCTTTACTTGTTTATGTTTTCACCAATATATGGCTTTGGTGAATTTATTTACGATACGCTGCTGTATTCCTTCGTGGTCACAACCGATAATCGCCCATATCTTTTCGGATGGATTTTTACCAATATTTGTTGACTGATTGTAATGAGTTTACAGTTATAATATAAACTTTCCGATTAAGAGGCTTAAGTCTAACAATAATTGTGATAAGGTGAAATTTATTTCTGGGCAATTTCGCATATAGTTCCTACTTGATGGTTTTGTACGAGTTCATCTCCATCTATAGTGAGATGTTTATGGACCTTATGAATTCTTTAGGTGAGCAGATTGTGCTAATTTATCGCCATAGAAGTAACGTTTTTCCTTTTACTTGATGTTTTTCCGTTCCATGGCTACAAAAATTTAAAACAAACAGCAAAGTAATCAAATATAAATATTTAAACATCGAAATTTATCAAACACTGCACTGCTGCCATTGGTTTTACATAAAAGACAAACAAAGTCCTGTTATCACAACCAACTGAACAAATACCTTCGCTATTTGATTCAAATTATGAAAAAGTAAACACACACTATTTATCATGATATATTTATGAAAACTTACAACCACTGAGATACTGCTCTGTAAGAACAATTGCTTTTATCTACAAATTTGTAATCTAGACTAAAAATTTGAAATTAAGCATCTGTCTAGAGTTGGAATTATTCAAAAGTAAAAGTACTACTAGGTTATTCTAAGTGTTCATTCCAGTTTATTCTAAAGTGCGTCATTTTGTAGTGTTGGAAGAAAAGAAGGACAATAAATTAAAAAAGTACATATTCAAGAGGATAAGTATGCTAAGATGGTTGCCGAAATACAACAAAATGGATTTTATATCAGACCTTATAGCTGGTATCACGTTAGGCATGACCATGATGCCACAAGCAATTGCTTACGCATCTCTAGCTGATGTTCCTGCTGAATATGGACTGTACACAGCATTTATGGGATCGATAGTTTACGTATTCTTCGGTACAATAAAAGAAGTTTCTATTGGACCAACAAGTCTTCTATCGTTGCTAATATTTTCTTATACCGATGGATTATCGTTAGACCATGTGATTTTATTATGTTTTATAAGCGGTTTTGTCGTCTTTATGATGGGTGTTTTCAGACTGGGTACTACATTTATAAATTGATAATTTTGATCACTATTTTGAGTTTATTCTTCAGGATTTTTGGTAGATTTCATATCGGCTCCAGTAACATCAGCTTTTACATCAGCAACGTCTATCATTATCCTATCTAGTCAGGTAAAAGGACTTCTAGGAATTAATGTAGAAGGGAAAGGAATAATTGAGCTTTACAAAAACATCTACAAAAAATTCGGACAAATTAACATGGCGGATTTTGGTTTAGGAATCAGTGCCATGGTAGTTTTATTGGTAATCAGGGTTAGTTCAACATATGAATGAAGTAACAAAAAATAATCAAATCCGAAAATTTTCAGCAAATCGGTAGATTGGACGTAAAGAGCAAGCGCGTAAAGAAAATGTTGTTTTTATTTTCGAATGGCAGGAATGGTTTAGTGGTAATGATTAGTTCTTGGATTGCTTTCGCATTTTGCATTAAAAATGGCGAAGCACCTTTTAAATTGACTGGTGTGTTAAGACAAACAGTAAAGTATTAAATAATATTTTGTTGTTGTTTTAGGTAGCATTCCCGCTGGTTTACCCCCATTCACATTTCCCAACTTAACAACAGTTCAAAATAATGAAACTATTCCAGTATACCAGATGGTGGCAAATTTAGGTTCTGGTGTCATAGTAATTCCAATTGTTGCCGTTCTGCAAAATATAGCAATAGCAAAAGCATTCTGTAAGACTTTTAAAATCATTTTATTGCTACAATAGTATTTTATTGCTGCATTAGTATTTATAGGAGTGCTCCCCAACCTATTGGATAAGTTGTCTAACAAACGGAATAATCATATATTCATGCATAATAGATAGGGTATTCATAATTTTCCAACCGTATATTTACTCCTTATTTATCTAACTTCTGTGCTTTATCTACAACCTGTTTGCGTTTGACACTCTCTGCTGTTTGTAAACACGCGGTATAGATATATGATTACTTCCCAAGTACAGTTGTATAATATTTTGCTCAGGTATTGTTTAAATAATTGCAATACAAAAATTTTCAATAATAATAGACAATGAAAAACTGAAATAGAAAATTCGAACGTGTAGAGGCAGAGGATTTAAAATTATTATTTATATCTCATAAACTGAGCGTTACATCATCGCCAGAATAACCACCGAGTTCGTTGCGTTACAATAATATAAAATTTTGTTAAAATCGGGTCAAACCGTACCGGAGTGTCTCCGTAATTTTACTTTGTAAACGCAACCGTTTAGAACAATCTTTTTTATTACCTATAGATTTGGCTTTTTAACAATTTAAATTTACCACCCTGTATACTGGGTGACCCACGCCGTAGGTACGCCCGTTTATTTTTTGTCTGCATTTCTGTAATCTCGTCAAATTAGTTAAATAATAAATTAAAGTAGAGGAAATTTTGTATAATTTATGTCTATGACATTTTTTGGTAAAATTAATTATTTAGCTGTATGAGCAAATTCTTTTTGATCGAGATCGTGTCTGCATTAAAACTTAGTTAGCGAGGATTTCACAATTATTTTCATTCTCACAGTAGGTAGTGTCAAAGGCTTGTTTTTGACAATACCTACTGTCAATATTATCCATACACGTATTAGGGATTATACGGAGCTTGTCCTATACCGCCAAGTGTGATATAAAAATTTAGTAAAATAAGAGCGTTTCATTTTGGTTGTCAAAAACATTGTGTTTGGTGGGATAAGGGTGCTATTATAGCCCATACACCAATAACATACCATAAAAAAAAAGATATTTTCAATCAGGATGACATTTTGAACACAAAAACATACCGATCGCCAATTTTTGTCACCAAGGCAACAAAAAAACTTACTTTTTTGTTTGTTCATCTAGGTGGGCTATATTTTGCGAAAATAGTCGAAAATTTTCGAGTTTTTTCACCAATTCATAGCCACCGAGATGAATATATAAAATTGTTATTTTTTAGTTGCCTGATTGAAAATATAACAAAAATAACATTGAGTGCCATTTGAAATTTCAATGAAGACGTCATTTCCGGAAAAGCAGGACATACTAACCTCACGAGTTACTCGAAGTATGATTTTTTTTGTCTATTAGCACTTCTCAAAATTTCATTCGCCCAGCGTCATAAATATAAAATAATATAACTTTTATAAAAGAAACTATTTATCAGTTAATTATTGAAATTTATTGTTGCAGCAACTGGTGCTGTGGATGCTACGCAAGAAATGATGACGTTAGGTTTAGCAAATATGCTAGGGTCTTTTGTCCAAGCTATACCAGCATCTGGAGCATTTACCAGATCCGCTGTTAGCAATGCCAGTGGAGTAAGAACACCTCTAGCAGGCCTTTACGCAGGTTAACTTAATTTTTTTATTACCTTAAAAATTTTCGAAAACAAATTATATTTTAGCAACCATCATTTTGTTGGCGCTTGGATTTTTAACCCCATATTTTTACTACATCCCAAAAGCTACTTTATCTGCTGTTTTGATAGTTGCCGTTATCTTCATGGTCGATTACGAAATAGTTCCAAAGCTTTGGAAAAATCACAGTAAAGTTGTAGAAGTATTGCATTAGCATTAGGTAAAGCTCCAAATAATTTTTAGAATTCGATTTGGCGGTGAACATAATCACTTTTATCTTGTGTCTCTCATGTGGGGTAGAAATAGGTTTATTCGTTGGAATTTTGATTAGCACAGCATCCTTGTTGCAACCATGGACAAGACCAAAAATCGAAACTAAAATCTATCTGGTAAGAACCCACAAAAATAACGTTAAATTAAAGATCTATTGAAAACCTATTGAAAATTTGTCGAAATTGCAGAATAACAACAATGAAGAGTTTTTATTGGTAAAACCGGAAATGGGTCTGTACTTTCCCGCCGTGGACTACATCAACGAGCAAATCAAAAAGGCGTCCTTGAAATCAGATGGCGGAATAATAGTAGATTTCGGCAATTTTAGAAACGTCGATTACTCAGCTTGTCAGGGGCTCAAAACGTTAGTCACAAATTTGAAGAAACAAAATCGTCAAATAATCTTTTACAACACGAACAACACCGTCTACGACAAGATTCGCCCTTTTGCAGCTACCGAGAAGAGTTTGATTGTATGCTCCAATTTATCCGATTTGAATATAATGGAAATAGATCATGACGCGGTGGATAAAACCGCGTTATAATTATAAATACCAATGTAATTCTAGAATTATATGTGTACATACGTAATTATACATGATGTAAATAAAGTAACGAATGAAATCGGACAAACTTTTTGTTTTTATAAAATCTACAATAAAATAATAGCTTGTATGTATATCTAACAGTATATGTACATTATACTTCATATAATTAGAAGAAAAAAAGTAAGGGAATTAAATCCAATAATGTTGCCCTTTTGGCATCCGGTGCTGAAAGTTGTTGGGTTTCAATACCTTATGGCGCCCACAAGTTTGTTTAGAGTCTGGCACCTCTAAAAGCCAGCCTGTACACGTTCGCGTTTTTTGCATTCAATTTTAGTTTCTGTACAGACATGATCCTTATAAAATTCTGCACAAAACAAAAAGCATTTACCACTTTTTTGGTTCTCAACCAACGATAGAGGTATTTTTTGCTAATTTAAACAAACTATCGCGGGAAAAGCGTTCTTATTAAGACCTGGACAAATGTTCTTGTCCAACATTATTGATTGAATGAAAAAAAAATGCCATTCTTTGGGATACTCATGAGGTTAATATGACTTCCGGTTTTTCCGGAAATGACGTCATCATCGAAATTTTAAATGGCACCCTATATTCTTTTTTGTGATATTTTCAATCAGGATGACATTCTGAACACAAAAACATATCGATCGTCAATTTTTATCATCAAGGCAACGCAAATATAACTTTTTTGTGTCTAGGTGGCTAGGAATTGATAAATATAGTCGAAAATTCACAAATAAACAGTAACTAAATCGATTTTGGCCGACATTGCATCACTGGCGTCCTCTAGCGTGATTTAATTGGTTTTTGGACAGTGAGTAATTTTCTTCATGGGTACCCGATGGCCACACCCTGATTATTCGATAGAAAACATCTTTCCAATTACAATGATACCAAATACTTGATGATGTTATTGAGACTCTTAGCGTAAAAATGTTGTTAGACGCAAGGAAATCGAAAAACATATTGACCTAATGATCAAAGTCAGCGTACAAGTCAGTCACTCAATGGACTTTTTCACGCTACGATTATCAGCAGAATATCAAAAATTTGGTGTCATTGTGTCGGAAAAATGTTTTTCCACGCATAATAATCAGGGTACTTCCTTCGAGTAGTTCATTGAGTGACTTTGACTTGTCCACTTGTGCACTGACTTTGATCCTTGGTCAATATTTTTTTCGATTTCCTTGCTTCTAACACCGTTTGTACGCTAAGAATTTCAATAAAATATCAAGTATTTGGTATCATTGTAATCGGAAAGATGTTTTCTTTCTAATAATCAGTGTGTGGCCATTGGGTACCCGTGAAAAAATGACGCACTGGCCAAAAACCAAATAAATCACGCTAGAGGGCACCACTAATGCAATGTCGGCTAAAATCGATTCAGTTAGTGTTTATTTGACAATATTCCACTATTTTCACCAATTCCTAGCCACCTAGATTAATACATAAAAAAGATATTCTGGTGTTGCCTTGGTGATAAAAATTGACGACCGATATATTTTTGGGTCCAGAATGTCATCCTGGTTGAAAATATTACACTAAGAATATAGGGTGCTATTTAAAATTTCTATGATGACGTCATTTCCGGAAAAATCGGAAGTCATATTAACCTCAAGAGTATCCCAAACAATGGCATTTTTACATAATAACACATTCCCAAATTTAATTCGTCCAGCTTTATAAACAAAAAAATAAACGGGAGTACCTTTGCCGTGGGTCACCCGGTATACAGAATTATTGACAATATGTATGTAATGTTGATATTGCAATATTCCTGTAATATTCCTGCGCTTAAATAACTACAATATTATATTATTATACAGGGTGTTATAAAACATACGGCAAAAAAATAAGAGGTTGGTCCCTGGACTATTCTAAGAATATTTTGTTCTTTGATGATTTTTGAGAACCCGATTTGTTTGTGATTTTTTATAATAGCGATATTTTAGTACCAAAAAAAATGAAATTAACGAATTAAGTTAAAATTAGTTTTGTCGAAAAATTTTCTTGCCTTGTATCTACGAAAAACAGCGGCTTTTCTAAAATCATCAAACGACAATTTTTTTTAGAATACTCTAGGGAATAACCCCTTGATGTTTATTAAACAGCATGTGTATTATAATATACCACCATACTGGGGCGGTTGTGTTTGAGAACAACTACATTTAAAAAGAAGTGGAAAATACTTTTTGCAGAATTTTAAGGATTAATTCTGCACATAAGTTGCGAAAACATGGCCGTTTTGTGGTAAAATGCGAAAAACCGTGGACGTACACGTTAGGAGTGTCTTTTAGGGGTGCCATATTCTCATAAAATTTGCGGACGCCATAGGATATCTTGAAACCGAAGACTTTCCGCTTCGGAACCCAAAAGGGCAACTTCATTAGATTTATTTCTGTCAAATTTTGAATAAAAAATAAATTTTAGTAAAGTTTTTCAATATTTATCATCATAAAATATGATGAACGTGTTTGTATACAACAGAATACAAAAAAAAACTGTAATTGTTTCCCGTAACAATAGCACACGATTGTTTACCATTAAAACAGAATTAAAGCGTAAAGAGGTAACATTATGATAACAACACATCTTGCGGAACGTGAACAGCATTCCAGATTCATCATTAAACGCAAATTATCAACTATATTGCGATGCAATTTACAATTTTTAAAACGGAACATTCTATACGATTCCTGTTAGAAGAATTGACAACGCCGCGCTAATAAAACAAATGATTTTATAGGTTATATACACATTATTGTAATTACAGTCGCAGTTTAATGCCTATTGCGTTAATCGGCTAATTTATTTTGAGCCTGATGGAGTTTATTCTAAAAGTTTAATAGAATTAAAGATGAAGTGGTTATGTGATTTATCTGTCAAAAGATGATGTCGCTCGTGTGGCAACGTGTGATGCCATTGAAAAGTAGTACCGGGAATTAAAAATCAGTTTGGATAGAAAAAAAAACCTTGGTGGCATCGCACTGCCGACAAGTATCGTCGATTCGATCGAGGTCGGATCGTTTTAATCCGGACTTTTGTTGGCGTAGCGAAAATATTCGCGTATTTGTCGAAAAAAGATAACGTATTCCTACGCTGGTTTTCCGTAGATTCGGTCGTTGTAAATGTAGGAGTGTTCGGCTGTAATCAAAGGCCTACAAAAATAAAACCGTGGAATACAAATCTAAAAAAAGAACAGCCGAGGGCATTCTGGTGATGTGATGTGTTTCCATCAATACCAACAACCCGATAGAATATAATTGTACGGTCGATACGCAACCACCCGACACAAAAAATCGGCATTGTTTTTTTCAGTTCCACTCTCGCTCGGACAACAAATAAATAACAATAATGGAGGCTGTAGCCAAACACGAATTTAATGCCACAGCCGATGACGAGCTTAGTTTTAAACGGTTTCAAGTCCTAAAAGTAAGTAAACTCTACTCTAAATTCTACTCCATTAGTCACTATTTCCAATATTATAGGTATTAAATATGGAAGATGATATGAACTGGTACAGAGCAGAACTTGACGGAAAAGAAGGACTCATACCTAGTAATTACATAGAACTGAAAAATCATAGGTTAGTACTACCTCTTTACAATACTGCGCTACTAAAACAAACCATCGTTAACACAAAACTAGATAATTTTGAATTTCAACTATAAACGACACATCGTAATGATTTCTATCCTTGTATTAAGCCAGAAAGACATATGATTACTTCGACATTAAATATAATTAAATTATTTGTCGTGCAAGCCCTTTGTCGTACGACTTTTTGGTTAAGTAGCTGTTTTAAGTAACTTTTTGGTTAAGTAACTGTTCAACATAGCAACCGTAGTTATAAAGTAATATACCAGGTGTCCCATGCCATAAAAATATCATTTTTTAATACAACACCCATCATAAAACTGAAGAATACGTTATTTTACAATGCCTGTTGTATACGTTTAACTGTTGTCTTTTTTAGCTGGTATTACGGAAAAATAACGAGAGCGGATGCTGAAAAACTACTGTCAACAAAACACGAAGGGGCCTTTTTAATACGTATAAGCGAATCTTCGCCAGGAGACTTCTCACTTTCTGTCAAGTAAGCTTTGAAATGCATTGTTTTTGTTGTCGTTTACGACATTTGTTGTCTTTAGGTGTTCGGACGGTGTTCAGCATTTTAAAGTTCTTAGAGACGCGCAGGGCAAATTCTTTCTTTGGGTAGTCAAATTTAATTCCCTCAACGAACTTGTCGAGTACCATCGTACCGCGTCAGTTTCCCGATCACAAGACGTCAAATTACGAGATATGCTCGTTCCGGAAGAAGTAAGTATTATCGATTTCATTTTTTATAATCGGTGATGTAAAACGGGAAATTTGTAATTTGATATTAAAAGAATGATTCGTAATATCAGATTAAGTTGCAATAATCAGTATGTAATCAATAGTTTTATCAGTATTTATTTGTATAGTAGGTTTTTGTAATTTTTAGGTAAACAATACAAACCCAATAAAGGTGACAAGGTTGGTGCAGTGTGTGTTGTTTTCTAAAATATTAATAATATAACCTATTGCCTACAAAGTTGCACAAGGCGCCCACCTTTTCTCCTTTCTTGCGTTAACGCTTTGCTTTGGCTGTGGATTTTATTTTGGAATGTTTCTATTTATCAAAATTAGTGAACACTTGTGGTTAAGTGTGTTTTCATTGTCTGCACTTAGATTGATTTATTATTATAGATAGTTAAATTGGTTATATAAGTGACATAAGCGACTATAATTCAATTCATTTTTATTTTGATCAATTCTAATCATTTGGTATACTAACATTAACTAACTAACATTACAAATGTCTAAAGTACATAGCAACTTTCTTAAATTAGTTGTTTTTCTTCGGAGATAATTTATGTTGTGGAAAATGCAAGAAATATAAAAAATCTTCCATTCGTTTGTCAGTTTTTACGATTGCTTCGGTAATATAATTGTTGTGTTTATTCCAATGCTAGGCAGAATGTGTGAATTGTTCTGAACAATCTCAGCTTCTTTCTTTAGTATTTTGATCCCAACAGATCTAAAGATATATCACATACTGATTTGCGTTTAAGACATAATTCCTTTTATTTCGTCTATTTCCTTTTATGTCTCTATAAAAGTTAGTTAGAATGACTAACAAGAAACTGTGAAACTTTCTGGTAAGGGATGTGGCAATACCATTGTATACTATTTTCAAAAGGCAAAAACATTGAGTAAATATTTACCAGGAAATTGTGGTTACGTTAATGATGTCATCAAAACAAATTAGTATTTGCCATGTTATTTCATAAGTAATGTTTATATTTTTTAAAACATATTACAGGCACTAAACAATTTATTTTATAAATACAAATAATAATTTTATATTAACGATACAATACTTTACAATACTGCTTTTACTTTGCAGATCTAAGTAATCTACTTCAATTTTTTTAATACTTTGTCATGTCCTTATATCTTTGAGCTTAGATAGATCAACAGCTGTTTTTAATCATCCAAATCAACCGTGGACCAAAGAGTTTCAAGCTAAAACGTAAATCCAATGATCAATCAAAAACTACAACTACACGAAAAATTATCTACATACCAAAAATGTAACCATATAGGGTGTTTCAATGTGGAAATCAATATTCTTGGACCAGAAATAGTTTGATATATGCAGTCCAATGTCCTATGTCTTGCAATTGAACTTTACATTCTAAGTCGGGCAATAAATCATTTCAACAATTTCTAGTATGCCAACAAAAACTGTTGAATAAAAATTAAAGTTTTTAATAACAAAATACTTTAAACAGTGCATGAGATTCCATATGATCGAGATCGTGTCTGCATTAAAATAACACAAGTTAGTGAGGATTTGACAGACATTTTGACAATATTGACAGTAGGTATTGTCTAAAAATCAGCATTTGACAAATCCTGGCTAACTATGTAGTTTTAATGCAGATACGATCTCGATCAAATAGAATTTGCGCATACAGCTAAACTATTAATTATACCAAAAAATGTCACAGATATAAATTACACAAAATGTTCTCTACTTTAATTTATTATTTAACTATTTTGACGAAATTACAGAAATGGCAGGTCATTTGCAAAATCTTTGAAAAATGCTTAGAGGAAACATCCAGTTCCTTTGGATCATACTGCGTATGATAAACTAATGTAACTATTTTGTATGTTTTGCAATCATAGTCTTAAAATATAGCTAGCCTCAATTTCTGACAGCCACACTGAAAAGTTTATTGGTCTTTGTTTAAGTTAATAAATGAATTAACTAATACTTAATTATGCAAATTTATTGTAGTAAAAAATTGTGGAAACCCCTGAATAATGTTTGGAATTATAATGACAGTTTTATCTCAAGTTAACATAAAAGTAAACCTTGAGACACTCTTTAACCGATTTTCTATTAACCTAAACCAGTGAAATCCCTAAATTTATACACTGCCAAGCTGATAGGAGATGGACAATTATAAACTTATCAAACACAAAACACTGAAAAAGCCACATACAACCAATGAATAATTATGGGGTACGGTACTAATCGATGCATGCCTATTTGCTATACCAGCGTTTCCCAACCTTCTTCTGCTGTCCTTCTCCCGCTCTCATCAGGCGCATAGGGCCGCTCCGCTCTTAGGGTTCCGCGGGAAACGCTGCGCTAAACGTTCGTTAATAAAAAAAATTTGTATTTAGCTGTAATATTTTGCTTATAAACTAAGCTCTTAGTTTTGTATATGACTATTTATTTGACATAACTAATTTGATTGTGTTTGTTTCAGCATTTAGTACAGGCGTTATACGACTTCACACCACAGGAACAGGGGGAATTAGATTTTAAGAGGGGGGATGTAATAACTGTGACGGATCGCTCGGACCAGCACTGGTGGCACGGAGAAATCGGACACCGTAAGGGTCTGTTCCCGGCGACGTACGTCACACCATATCACTCGTAACTTGTCTTTTGTCTTGATCATACCACGCGCGATTCTGCTCTTTTAAAGACCATTAATTAATTTAGCCAATTCAAAGGAAAGAAACTGATTTATTTTATTTAGTAGGCGTTTAGCGGACAGGCGATACGATGAATGCTCTGTGACATTTAATGCACAATAATTTTACTTTGTTTCTGTGTTAACTCGCTAGAAAGTCGGTCGAAATATTCGATAGTGATCCACGTTGTCTCTGATATATATATTTTGTTTAATTTCTAAGTTTTAATTTATCTCAAAACAGATCTATTATTATTATATATTTATATATATATATAATGCTTTGTTGAACATTTTCTTTGTCCTTTTTTTAGCTTGTATGCTCGTGGAAAGATATTTTTATAGACACTTCTTGTGAGATTTTGTAACCAACCAGCTTTTTAACGTGTTTTCCGGTCTGTGTCGAACATTAATTACGAGGAGTAATATTTTTATAACTTATTTTACAATGTTTTAATATTTCTGTTTCACTTATGTCTTAATGCGCAATACCTACGTTGACAACGAACGTGTTGGTTTTTTGTATCTGTGCCCTTGAGTTTCCTTTCTTTCCCCACCAACAAAGGAAACGTAACGCTCATTCTTTGACTTACAATAAGGCCTTAGTTTATGTTCTTCTCTCTTTGTAAATAAATATTTCTTATAAATTGATTTATTATATATAATATATAAGTAAGTGCCAGATTTCAACATTATTATTATTGTTTTGTGAATTAAACTTTACAAATGAATATACGCATTTTATTACTACTATTATTTTCAATTTGTTTAGTCAATTAGCCCTCGTAGCTCCATATTACTTCCTACTCGGCATTATCTTGCTTTTATTTTACGAGTTTATGTACATACTAACTTAGGGTTATCAAATTTACTGTACTACATTATAAGTGCAACCTATATTTAGAAAAAATATATGTTTTGTCAAATAATTCGTTTTATTCATATTCAATAATTTGTTTAAGATTCCTTTGGAATTATTTGTATTGTAAACTAAAAGTGCAATTTTTATTCCTTTAGTTTTTGAAATATAGTAATGTATTTAGAAAATAAACTGCTTCTGGGTTATGCCGTGTGTCAAGACTTGTAAATGCTGACGTTTTGCGAACCATGTTGCTTGCTTCTTCAAAGCTAATTGAATACTGAAGACCTACCAAGAAATCTCCATTATATACCTAAATTTACATCTCAATGCGCACATCTGGAGCTACCGCTTTCATGTGCTTTTCCACCTGACCGTGTTAAGATCAATTTCCAGACCCTAAGGGTCATTATCCGTTTTTTTGTGGCAACGATTCCGGAGAAACTACTAAAGCTTTTTGTTCAAATGGGTCCGTCCAAAGGCTATCGCCAGTGTCTTTGGACCCTTTTGAACAAAAAACTTGACTTAATATTTTACTGAACTTTGATGTTTAATAGCTTTTGTAATTAATGTTGGATTTATATGATTTATTCAGCATACTGTAAACAAATTAATCAAGATTATCGTACACATTTGCAAGATTGAAAATAAATATGTAGCGTATCTCTTTGTCTTAAGTCTAAGTTTAAGACACCGTATGGAATACTTAAACAACTTGATGAGGTTTTGTCTGTTAGAAAGTCGTATCAATTCCTAATATTTTAGTGTTTGATTCACCCCAATATTTGAAAGTTTGTAAAAGATGCAGATTTGCAAGAAAACCTGCAATTTTAACTTCATTGTTCTTCTGTGAACTTTAATCAATTTAGATTATTTTACAAAAAGAAAATAATAGCTTGCAGTTTCATATAACAGGAGAACAAAAATTATGTTCTTGTGGTCAAAATTTGTCCCAAAAAGTCACAAATGCAAACAAACGAAAAAGGAACTCTTTAGTAAAACAGTTCGTGTAAATATGTATTTGAAAAAAATCGCACAAAACATTGGAAATTGATATGCAACAGAGCACTTCAGAACCTGTCCATAATTTTTGCAAAACTGCCAGCAGGCATGTTTAACTGTTTTTTTACTTTATCATAAAAAGTACTGTAAGCGAGTAAAAAAAATGTTTTAGCGGATGGCCTTATTGACAGTATTGTCAAATCATCAGTTTGGCACTGCTATTTAGTATGATAAAGTAAAGTGTCTGAACCATCGAGTTTCATATATAGTAATCAGATTTTTTTTTCAAGAATAATTCATGTCGATTAAAGATCACAAAGATTATTGAACATTACAGATAAAATAGCAGTTTGTAAAACTGTGTCTTAAAATATTATTAACATATTTTATTTGGTCAGTAATAGCCATAATAGTGTATCATTTAATTTTCCCGCGTTCCGTAGTGGTATATTATCACCTAGGTGGCGCCACTTACAAAATTCCGAGATAGGAAACTTTTTCCCTGAATTTGCCTCTTTTTCCTTGTGGATCCGCTCGTGTGGCATTGTCGGACGTAAGTACAAATTTATTTCATATTATTTTAGCCATCCTTTACTTTTTTGTGCATCCGATAGGTTTGGTTAATACTATTTATGAAGGAGAATAAGTTCATATATAAATTTTAGCATTTGATACATTTTTTCTGTTATTTAAAACTTATTTTGTTTGCGTGCAAATTTAAGGTTATGCTTGTTTACTTCTTGCTGAAAAGCAGCACCAAGTATCAACAACCTATACTGAGAATTCCTTGGATACCCATTCCGGTTTAATTTAAGCATATTTAAACATCAATAATTATATTTTTCTATATGGAAGAATCTTCAATATCGTTCTGTTTCTTTTCTAGGTTACCCGTTACTTATAAATAACGTGCAAGATGTCGAGTGGTTTAGACGTTTTAAGTCTTAAGGAAGATGATGTTACCAAGATGTTGGCTGCTTGCACGCATCTTGGAACAACCAACGTTAACTTCCAAATGGAACAATACGTTTACAAAGTAAGGCAGGACGGTGTGCACGTCATCAACTTGCGCCATACGTGGGAGAAGCTTCTCCTCGCCGCGCGTGCCATCGCTGCCATTGAACACCCGAATGAGGTCTTCGTCATCTCATCTCGTTCGTACGGACAGCGTGCCGTTCTGAAGTTCGCTGCTCACACCGGAGCTACGCCAATCGCTGGACGATTCACTCCTGGTAAGTAATTATATATTGTAGTATAACAAAGGTGGATTTTTGGTAAATTTGGATGCGGTGTTTAGTATCAAAACAAACTTAAGATAACAGCTGTTCGTTTCCCGCAAAAAAGGAGTACAGACGATTCCGCTTAATTGGGCCACCGCTTAATTGGGGCAGCCGCTTATTTGGGCCAAATCTCAAAGAACAGAAACCAAACCAAGGAACCAGCAGTAAATTTACATGTTTAATTGGGCCAACATTTCGCTTAATTGGGACAGTAAATTTAAGATCATCATCATCAGTGCATATTATGTTACTAATTAAACTACTATCGCGCGCTGTGAACTTTATTCCCAACACATTCATTCTCATATGACCCACTGCAGAGTAAATAATACGGGATATTCTTAAAATTGCACACAGACATTTCATTAGAAAATTGATAATTGCAAAAGCGATATTTGCGCATTAAGCCTGTGCCAGGGGTGTAGCCCTATGCTGTCCAATCTTACGTATTCAGTTACCATTACACCTCGCGCGTAGGAAGTTCGTAAAACATAACTTTTTGTCAATTTTATTTACAAAAATTTGTCCCTTGCCAAGATGTCAGTGTTATGACACTTTCCAGTAAAATTGCTTTGCTGGCTAAAATAAAAAGAAAAATATGCATTGTTTAATTTTATGTGAAATTCGCTTAATTGGGGCAGTCGCTTAATTGGGCCAAAATGCCTAAGGCCCGATGTGTCCCAATTAAGCGGAATCGACTGTATTCGATTGCTGGCCGCGCTCAGTTGTAATCTGTTCAATCTGAGCGCAAATTTGAAATACTTGCTTGCTATTGGTGGAATCAGTTGAACAGAACTAAGCGCAACTAATTGCGGCCAGCAATCGACCACTATTAATGAACTTGAAAATGTTATTTCAAATAGACTACTACTATTCAATGCATCATTTTCAACAATTGGTGCCATAAAAACTGCTGTTAAGTGACTACAACTTTCAGTCCGGGTATAAAGCGTTCTCTATAGACTAATATGCAGAATATGTTTCTGCTTTTAATAGTTTGTTTGAAATATTAAGAACAAATTATCTGCCTGTGACTATATTTGTTTTATGAAATAAGAAAATCTGGGGTAACATAAACAATGTTTAAATAAGTATGTAGGGTTTCACAGTCCTTATAATTTAGAAAATAATGTTTATTGTTGATATGTACATTCTGGTGAAATCTGGATTATATAGTTGTACCTAGTTTTATAGATTTTTAAGCAAGAACTAGAAACTGAAATTTTAAAATTAAAAGGATAGATTGATGGGGAAAAAGATAAAAAATACACTTTGTCCACAGTTCATTACTGTAAAATTCTTGTTATTGGTTCTACAAAGTCAGTTAAATTAGCAAAACTCTAATTGAAATATTTTCAGGAATAACATTTGCTTTAACAATTGTTTCTCTATGTTACGAATAACAAATATACAGAGTTATTTCTAACAATCATTTTTCCAGCATTCATGGTAAATTATATTACACGACATGAATTAGAGACCTCAAATTAATGACAATGTTAATTGAATATTTTTTATTCTACAAACAATTGTTGTTTTACTGTTCAATTTAACAAATATTTCTAAATTGGAAATTAGGTACCTTAAAACAATAATTGCTATCAAAAACTAAAATGATGACACTTACTAAGGAACCTATGATCTTAGTGATTTTACTTAAGTCTCTGACCGTATTTCATGTTCCTTTAGTAACTTTTTGTCAAAATTCTGTTAATTATTATCTGACTCTTCTCGTTTTTGTTTCCAGGTGCGTTCACCAATCAGATCCAAGCCGCTTTCCGCGAACCTCGTTTGTTGGTCGTCACCGATCCCTTCTCCGATCATCAACCAATCACTGAAGCCTCATACGTCAACATCCCGGTTATCGCTCTCTGCAATACCGATTCTCCATTGCGTTTTGTCGATATCGCAATCCCCTGCAACAACAAGGCCCCACACAGCATTGGTTTAATGTGGTGGATGCTTTCTCGTGAGGTACATCTATATCAATTAATATAATTCATTTCCTTTATTTATGTATTTTGAAATGATGACAAAACTGTTCCCAAAACACTACTGATATATAATGATATATATAATTTTTCCACCTGAAGTTCAACTTTGATTAAAATAATAAAATTATTTATTGTGGACAATCGTTTTATACCAAGAACCAATTTGTAGGTTCTCCGTCTTCGTGGTCAAATCCCGAGGGAGACCAAATGGGACATTGTCGTGGATCTCTTCTTCTACCGCGAACCGGAAGAGGCCGAGAAGGAGGAACAGGCTGCCAAGGAAGTTGTTATTGCCAAGCCTGAGGTTGTTGCTCACGAGCCGGCCGATTTGGATTGGAACGCGGAGGAAGTTGCCCCAGCTGTACCGGTTGCTGGTGCCCCCGCTCCAGCTGTGTACACAACCGCAACTAACGACTGGGCCAAGGAAGTTCAGGAAGATTGGGACGCCAACGCGCAGCAACAGCAACAAACAACAACACCAGCTGCTCCCATCCAGAGCAACTGGGGAAGCAACACCGAATGGTGAAAATGTTGATTCGTTTCTTCATTTTTTATAATAAATGACTTCTTTCAAACATATTTGTGTGTTATTTGAACAGGGTTTAAAACCCCAACCCACTGGGCCCACACGACTATTGGTTAATATTTTTGTTTGGGTTACACATGTCTAAACCCAAATAAATTAATATCTTCAAAATCAGAAAAGACCGTGTTGAAAACTAAAAGAAAAGATAGAATTTAATTATTTAGACAATAATTGATCAGCATAAGAATACCCCAATTTAACGTAGACTGCCTTTTTTTAGGCCTATGTTCATTAAGATTTCTTGCTTCTACAACTTATATATCTTTCCATCCTTTATTTGTGCTATATATGTTTACATAAGGACTTGTTTTAAAACTTTTGTGACTTACTATGGCTAACTAATTCCTGAGATTTACTATTTATTAAATTATTTAAATCAATTACTATTAATAATCGAACTCGATAACTACAAGTGATTTGAAAAAATTGAAAGTTATAGCTACCGGCTTTTGAATTATGAATAATAATTTCCTTTAAGTTATTTCCTAGTTCTTGAAACTCTTTGGTTTATAATTAAATGGGATCAACAGATTTTGAATACCTAAATATTTAAAATGAAAAAGATCAGTTTATTTAAACAAATAATAAACTTTAGGCCATGCAGACATGGAGTAAGGACAGTCTGTCCTTACTCCATGCATGCAGATGACAGATTTTTTTTTTCATTTGGCCTTTTTTACTTTATCATATCATACATAGTATGATAAAGTTTTGTAATTGTGTCAAAACTTCTTATTTAGAAGTTTCATGCCTCAACTTAGAGCTGAAAGAAGTTTTGTTCAAATGGGCCCAAAGGAACTGGAGGATTACTCTTACCATTTTTCATGATTTTACAAATGAACCGCCATTTATGTAATGTCTTTGAAATAGTTAAATAATAAATTAAAGTAGAGGAAATTTATATAATTTATTTAATTTTGTATTAATAGGTTTGTTTGAGCAGCAGTAAATAGTACCCAACTAATTGGGCAAAACCTTCATTGCGCATGTGTAGAAGAATACCAAACTAGTCGGGTACTTTTTGTACTGCTGCTCGAACAAACATAATAGTTTATATAGTTAACTCAACTACACACATCAAAATATACTATTTGATCAAGATCATTTGTATCTGCATTTCAGCTACTTTGCCAGGATTTGACAATTATTTTAATTCTATTGACAGTATTGTCAGATCATCAGTGTTTGACACTGCTATATAGCATTATAAAGTCATGTGCCTGGCCACATCAGATATTTTCATGATACATATATAGATCATAGATCTAAGAGATAACTTTCTATACCCTTCTTTAATTGTTTCCAAAAAGTGTTTTTTGATTCGCCCTCATTCCTAGTACCGTGTATAAGATTGTTATCAAAATAATAACCACTTTGCATGTAACAATAACAACATGTCTGTAATCTTAAACTCAAGTATGGAAAAAAAGGCTGTCACAAACATGCAAATGTGAATTGGGTTTTCATAAACATATTTGTACGTTTGAACTTGATGAACTAAGTTTGATAGTAATATTTGTAATTATTGCTCATTCTTATATAAGATGTGGGTAATCTTCCACTTCGTCACTTCACTCAATATTTTGTCATGTGCCATTTCAATAAACATCATTATTCAAGAATAATCATTTGTTTTACTCCGGACCATGTATTAGTTTACCCTTTTATAACAGACTCATGTACGTAAAGTTAAATTGCAACAGGCTTATTGTGCCTATATAGCCAATCGTTTAATCCTATAGCTTTTGATGTAATTAGAAAAGTAGTTTTCTGCGGGTATTATAGTAGGTATAATTATATTACATATTGTTACTATTATGTTTTCCATTGCCCAGTCCACCAATTTTATTCAAATTTATTTATTTATGATTTTCACTGGAATAATTAATGATACATACCTACATGTGTATCTACTTTAGTCTTGTTTTTAGCAATATGTAAACGAATTATTCCCCTTTATCAAGCCTTTCAAAATATTAACATACCAAATACACAACAATAACATACATAACAACTGTACATAACCTAAAATTCTACTTTAGTCATCACGATAATCGTGCCATTATCCATTTAATCCGTATCAACACTGCAATTGTGCAAGGGCATACCAGGAAATTGATTCATTGTTTGAGAATTGTGTCGTGTACTCGTGAACAGTGCATTATAACCACATTTAAAAGTCATAAAACAGATTACAACTTAAAAAATCTCTACTTAGAACACACTAGAATCACGGTCCAGAGAATGAGCGTTGATAACAAATAATTACACCAGACAAAGAATACAAAAGAATAGAAATAAACTTCAAAGGAGTAAATTTCAAGGCAATATAAATCAAAATACCCATTTAAAATTATTTTGCCATACAGTCGTAGATGATTTGAAGATACATTTTATAAAATGGACCAAGACCAAGATGATGAATTATTAGCAAGTACGAGTAGCCAAGCAGACATAAGACCTAGGCGATTTAGGGTAAATTTACCTTTTTATTCCCTTGACACATACATCGGGTTTCTCATACATCTACCGTAATATTTTTTAGAATTTAGCATCTATCAATTCAATTAGTACTGAAGAATTAAATGCCATAGACGCTAACGATGAAGACGAACTACTATCGTCAGTACGACGGCGAGCACAAAAGAAGGTTGATACCATAGAACCTGGATCTCTAAACGTGCTTTCCGCTA
This sequence comes from Melinopterus prodromus, assembly GCA_964023965.1. Classification (NCBI taxonomy): domain Eukaryota; kingdom Metazoa; phylum Arthropoda; class Insecta; order Coleoptera; family Scarabaeidae; genus Melinopterus; species Melinopterus prodromus. The sequence goes on from OZ030396.1 coordinate 13,850,510, forward strand.
AATATGAAGTAAGCAAACCGCCTCGTTTTTAAAAAATATCCCCTACTTATTTTACCAATTTTAGAGTTTGGATTATGATTTATGCGAAAATCATTTATTACTAGATGATGTACGTAAGAAAGGTGATACGTTTTTCTTAAAAAGAAACATTGCACGATGGGTAATTTTTCTATTAATCGGAATGATAACCGCTTTACTAGCCTGCATTATAAATATTGCCATAGAAGAATTATCGCAGATAAAATATAAATCGCTAAGTAAACGTATCCTTCGAATGAATTACTACAATTTTTAGGTTGTATTTTTGTTTCCCTTAACCTAAAATTAGTTGTTGACCAGTATGTTGTAGAGGGCAAGTTGTACATACCCTATTTATATTGGCTGTTGTATAATATCGTACCCGTGTTCATCGGATCATTTTTGGTCGCCTATGTTGAGGTTAGAAAACAAAGTTTATATTTGAGGTTATGTTAATTTAATTTTTTTTGCAGCCTGTTGCAAGTGGGAGCGGAATACCGCAAGTAAAGTGTTATTTAAACGGAGTTAAAGTGCCTAGAGTTGTCCGAATAAAAACTTTAATAGTTAAAAGTATTGGCGTTGTTTGTTCTGTTGTGGGCGGTTTAGCAGGAGGAAAGGTAATTTATATAAATACTAAATTTCAGTTGATTAAAACATTTTTTAAATCTTTAACAGGAAGGGCCTATGATTCATTGCGGAGCAGTGGTAGCTGCTGGAATATCACAGGGGAAGTCAACCACATTCAGAAAAGATTTTAAATTATTGAAATATTTTCGCGAGGACCATGAAAAAAGGGACTTTGTATGTGGTGGGGCTGCCGCTGGAGTTTCTGCCGCTTTTGGCGCACCAGTTGGTAAGTTTTAAGTCTAAATTGTCAACCATACGACCAAAAATCTGAAAAAATGTATTCTATAGTGTGTAGTGTAAGTTGTTACAGTTGTTTTTCTACCCGAATAGTTATGTCTATGATTACAAAGCCTGATCACATCAATTTATAATTGATTTTCCAAAATAAACTCAAACATTTGTTGGACCAAGTGCATTTAGCTTATCAGTGGTGTTATGGGGGTGTTTAAAGAACATAATTATAAAGAAAAATAATAGTTTATTTTATGGAAAAAATAGTCATGACTTCATTGGTGTTACAGTTGTGTAACTTGTCACCTTCCATATCATTAGCTTGGTCAATATTCTGGTTCAAAAAGCTATTGTCACATTTTTCCTATCTTAGCTCCTATGTTAAGTCTTTTATTCAAATCAACAGAATTCTATCACATCACATGTGTTGAAAGAAAAAAATATCATAAAATGTCAAAATACACAGCACACTTTGATACCCTTGACCAACCTTCTCTAAGTAGGCGGATATGAAACAGAGAGCATTACAATTTTGATACAATTTACAAGTTACAATTTTATCAGTTTTTGTCAAGCTTTCGACAGTAAGGTAAACCCACTTCAAAGAGTTGGCACATGGATTTAAGCTCTACTTATTTAAAATGTTATCTGTGCCTAGTTACAGTAAACCACGTAAACTGACAGAATTCTCTAAGTAGGGTAAAATGAAAGCTTAAACCTTGCCCTCCAAGTCTAGCACTTCACAAAGTTGTCATGTAGTTTTTTTTTTATATAAACTCTAGTGTGCCTTTATTCGAGAATTCTTTAAAAAAATCACCTCATTAAAAAACAAGATTTATAGTCTTTTGGACCCATTTTTTCTCAAAATGTCTAAAGAATTTTTTTATTCATGCCCAACATCTTTACTCCAACTCTACTGTACAATTAAAACAAATTTTTGGTGTTTTTACATTTTGCATTTTAACTCTTGTTTCTCCCACCAGGTGGCGTTTTATTCAGTTTAGAAGAAGGTTCCAGTTTTTGGAACCAGAGCCTGACATGGAGGACTTTCTTCGCATCAGTAGTGAGCACGTTCACATTGAACGCTGTACTCTCATCTTACCACGGAGTTCCCGGGGATCTCAGTTACCCCGGCTTGCTGAATTTGGGAAAATTTGAGGCAGTTTCATACGAACTTTACGAGCTGCCTCTATTTGTACTGATAGGCTTTATAGGAGGCCTTTTAGGAGCATTCTGGAACCACGTCAATTACAAATTGTCAGTTTTTAGGAAAATGTATGTTTGTATGTCTTCGTTGGTTAAAAACTGTAGCTGAGTTTTGTAGTTATCTACGGCAGAGGTGGCTAAAGGTATTGGAGGCTTGTATAGTGGCAGCCATGAGCGCTACCATTGGTATCATGATGATGTTTAGTATTAACGATTGCAAACCCTTAGGGCAAGACCCAACAAAATATCCAACACAAGTATGAAATACCTATATATTATTATATTATATTATCATTATATCGCAGAAAAAAATTGATTTTTTCATTTTTAGATGTATTGTGGTGATGGTCAATATAACGTCTTGGCTAGTATTTGGTTTCAGACGCCGGAAGCTTCAGTTCGTTCTCTCCTACACGATCCTCCAAATACTCACAACGCCTTATCGCTTATCGTTTTTATTTTCTTTTACTTCTTTTTATCGCTTTGGACTTTTGGGATGGCAACGTCCAATGGACTTTTCATACCTTCTCTGCTAACTGGAGCCGCCTGGGGTCGACTCATATCCGTCGGTTTGAATAGCTTCTTTCCACAAATGGTATAGAGAAAAGTTGGTTATATTTATTTTTGTTTACGTTTTTTTTTTAACAGGGGATTGTGCATCCTGGGAAGTATGCCTTGATTGGAGCCGCAGCTCAATTGGGTGGGATTGTCCGAATGACGATCAGTTTGACGGTTATAATTATGGAGACGACAGGAAATATATCGTTTGGTTTACCGCTGATTGTTACGTTAATTGCTGCAAAGTGGACTGGAGATTTCTTCAATGAGGTTTGCAATATTCCAACATATTATGTTCTGTTGATTGTGAAAGTGGCCTAAGATACAAGAAGATGTTTCATTAAATATTTGTTTTGAAACTGTGACCTATTTTTAGTAGTGCATTAATGTTGATGTGGTGTTGATGGGTTACCAGAAATTTAAAATGAATAAAGAGAAGTTTTCAAATACAAACGTAAAACAAAAGATTGTCCGTCTGTTGATTTTTAGCCATTTCTTTGCTTTTATTTGTCAAATGATTTTTCTCTCAGTTAACGTAAAAATTAAAACATATGAGATGCACATTTTAAAAGTGCAAAGTGCCTATAACGAATTCTGACTCAAAAGTTTCCTAACACACAAGGTTTTCGAAAAAAAAAATCAAAATGTAAAAATTTCGTTTTTTGCTTATTTTGTGAACTTATAGCAGGTAAAATCAACTTTATGTGACACCACACTTTCGAATATGTAATCGTTCATATTTCACGTTTCCCAGTCTCAAAAACTTCTTCTTTATTACTTATTCATGACACTCTTTTATACGAAATGGCGCCTAAATATTAAATGAAAATTATGTAGCATATTGTCAGGTCACTAATATTTTGTTATATTTTATTTTAAAACGAGTCAATTGTAACAAAATGTTTATAAAATATATTGCGTAAAATATCTTTTATTTTTTAGAGTATAGAGCATGATTTTTAATATTGTTCCAAACATTTTTAAAAAATTCTAGCTTTATCTTATGAATTTATTACACATTATTGTAGTTTATTAAATGATACGAAAAGAAATGAATAAATTTTGTTTTTAAAATTGTTTACTCGATGTAGATAATATTTAATACACATTTTTCATAACATCCTATTTTAACATTATTTCTTTATAATTTATTAATTGAATTTATTCATAATTTCAGGGCATATATGACACTCACATTCAACTAAGTGGTGTACCGTTATTGCCATGGGATCCCCCACCAATGGCAAATAAAATTTACGCTAGCGAAGTTATGTCGCATCCAGTAGTAACACTGAGAACAGTTGAGAACGTTGGACATATCGTCGAGTTGCTTAAACTAACCACGTACAATGGGTTTCCGGTTGTAGATCCTCCTCTAACAGATCAAGTAAGATACCGACAATTTTTTTGTTTTACAATTAGTTACTCTCTTTTAGTCCGAGGTAACAACGTACGGAAGAATCAGGGGTTTAATTTTACGTTCTCAGCTGATTGTAATTATACAAAAGAAACTCTTCAACGAAGTGGTTGATCACTGGGACGAAATCGACTGCAATATTTTTAGGGATGAATATCCTAGATATCCTACAATTGATGTGCGTAAATTCTTTTTAAGGCTTGGGGATGTGTAATAGATAATTGTTATATTTTAGCAAGTTGAAGTAAGTGATGCAGAGAAAACATATTCTATAGATTTAAGACCATTTATGAATCGATCACCCTATACAGTTTTACATGTAAGTATAAAACAATTTAAAGTTGAACTGTCGAATAGGTTTGACTGCTTGTTTTAGTCGTTTACTTTACCGAGGATGTTCCGATTGTTTAGAGCGTTAGGTTTGAGACATTTGCCAGTCGTAAATGATTGCAACGAGGTGATTTTTTGTTTAAAGTAAACTGCATATTAGTATTTATATTGCGATTTTGTTTAGGTGATTGGAATGGTAACTCGAAAAGATCTTGCAAGGTATAGGCTATGGAAACACAGAGGTCGCATGGGTATAGAAGAATTGCAAATCGCTAAAGAAATATGATTATTTGTTTAGGTTAGGTTATAGCGAATTTTTAACCAAACTAGTTTAACTACAGATTTTATTAGTATTAACTTGAACCAGTTTAATTTATGTTATTTTATTTATAGATTTGTATTACATTCTGTGATTTTATTACTTATTATTATGAGTTACCTCAGAAGAATAAACATAATGGCAATAAATTCATATTTTCCTTAGAAATTGGTTTCTTTTACCAACGGTGTGGGCAAGATTGTGATTATTGGAAAAGAAAATAATGATCCAACATTATACATTCTTCAATCTGTTTCAATTCTGCCGTAAAAGGAGGATGAACAAAGTTATTTTTTTTAAATGTTATGCGTGCATTACACAAATAGGGGTATGCATTAAAACAAATACTTTGGACATTAAAATATTAAAAATTGTGCATTAAATAAAGGTACATATATTACATAAAAAAATACATATTGTGCCCTAGAATCGATAACTTGTGCATTAAAATAATACATATTGAGCATTCAATAAATATGAATATGTTACATAAAAAGTGTTATAATGAGGAATATTTTATTCATATTGTGTCCTAAACTGAAAAACTTGTGCATTAAAATAATAAATATTGAGCACTAGATCTACAGCGAATCAAAATCAACACTGATCTGATTTTGACGATTCGTATGTTTATGATAACGCGTACTTGCAATAATATACGAACTTATTAATTAATTGAAAGCTCACCCTACATACTTTATTAAATAAAAATTCAATTATTTTCGACTTATGACGTCGACCCTTTTGTAATGGCAACCCCATATTTTGTGTACTGATATCGATAGATTTTCGAGAAAAAGACTCTTGAAAATAAGGTTAGTATTGTTTATGGAATGTGCCTAGGCCTTATCAATTGATTTATTTGCGCTGAAAGCTAAAGTTGCATTTCTAAGCTTGAAAGTTGCATATAAAGTCAGATTACGCCTTTTTATATTTCTTCCGGAGGTGTCCGCACGTCACTTAACGAATCGATATTAATGCTTTAACATTTAGGATTCAGGGTTCAAAATAAGGTTTTTTATGAAACAATTTTGAGGTTCTAGAACAATGGGTTTAGGTGGTACAAGTTTGTAGAAATTACCAAAGTTGCGTTTTTTACATTTTTACCGCACATTTTTCGATAAGTTTTTACGAGCATACTATATGTGTCCTACAGGTTGCAGAACTTAATGCACATTATATTCTTTGTAGGGCGCATTAAAATTTTGTCATGGTGCAATTTAGATTATTGAATGTGCTTATGATTTCAAATGCTGAGTTTTTTAAACAATTTTTTTATACATGTATTTTTTAAGCTGCTCAATATATTTTTATGGAGGTAACGATTGTTTTGCACATTTATTTATTTATGTGTACAAATATATTATAAGAGGAACATTTAAATATTTAAATAAACATTTAAATGCACAATTATTTATTCTGATGTACATTGACAAAGTTATTGCACAGTTATATTTTTAATGTAGAAGTAATGTTTTGCAATGCTCAAATAATTTTGTATTGGACAAATATTTTATCAAATGTATGCACATTTTATTTTATTTATTGCGTATATAATTTGTACTGAAAGAATACCTGTACAAATTTGTTATAAAGTTTTGTAACTCTAAGCCAGAGTTTTCTGAAATAATAAAGTGATTGTTTTTAATTGTATACCGGTAAATTCAAATTCCGATAACAATTTTTTTAATTTTATTTTGTTACTACCAAATTTGACCAAACATAGAGCTCAAAGATAAAGTAGTTTGTTAACAGTATTATCAATTACCTAAATTCTGATATTTACTAACCACTATACAAACCAACCACATCATCTGTTGATACCAGAAAAATTATGGAAGGAAATGGATATTGATTAGCAGATTGTGGACATAATCATACACCATAATTCAGAAAGTTCTTTTTATTGAGGAGAGAATGCATACATTGCACCCTTACTGTAAAATAACTACAAAAATATTTTCTGTTTTTTGTTAATACCAACAACTACATACTTTTTACCTAATTCATTCTATGTATCTACTCACCTATCAACCGAAAGATTAACTAATTTGGCATGAGATCATTTACCAATATACCAAGTATGTTGATTTGGTAACTGGAAAAGTATAAATCAACGCACCAGACTACATAAACTTCCGGCTGACCAGTGCTCTAGATACGTAACTGCTCTCAACTCAAAACCTAGTGAGGTTTGTACTGACATCCACATCTAGTCGTAAGAAACTCCTTTACAATATCCTTGCCTGGGTAGCTAATTTGAGTTCCTGGCTTTGTGCAAGTATTGGCTGCTATGTAGCAAGCACCCTCAATGGCGTGCTTCAGATTCAGATGTCTACAGTTGGCTAAGAAGTAAGCCAAGGCTCCAATAAAAGCATCCCCAGCACCAGTTGTGTCGACAGCATCAACAGTAGGAGATGAGATGAGTATAGGTTCAGGCATGTCCTTACAAGCAAACATTGCACCCTGAGCACCAAGGGTCACAATCACCGTTTTGCATCCCTCCGATAAAAAGAACTTTATTACTTCCTTGGTTTCGCTAAAAGTTACAAAATGTTAAACGATGGTACAATTAATACTGTCAATGTTTTACTCTAATGTTTTTACAGGTTTCTTGGAGAATATTTCCGCTTCTGACTCGTTCACACAAAATATGTCGGGTGTTGTTAGTAACGCAGAACTGTAAGATGGTAATCCTGGAGCTCCATTCAATATGCTGATCTAAAAGGATTTAGTACATGGAGTTTAAATAAATTAAATTTATGTAACAGTTTAAAGAATTAAGGATTTTTTAAATTATAGAGTTAAAATAACTATTATCATTCTATCAAAGCACTTTTCCTTTCAAATCAGAAGAAATAATAAAATTTATTTGAATATTAAGAGTAAATGTTACAGAGAATGCTAAAATTATAGTAAATATGAGCCTGAAAATGGTAAATCCAGGTATAAATAAACCTAAGGTGGGCAAATTGTGCAAAAAATTATAGTATCATTATAATTTTGGACTCATTCCGCTGTGACGGGTGTGACAACCCAATGACAATAATGTTGTATGCAAAAGCTTTGAGAGATTTAATTCTCGTGCATAAACAAAACAAAATGGGAACTTTTTAAAAACTACAAAAAAAATATTTTAATTGATGTAGATTGTTTATATTTTTTTCAAATCTTCTGTGCAACTGTCAAATAGAGGTGAGAACTGTTTGTAAAATATGCTTCCATAGGTTTTTGCTCAGTTTTTGCTAACCTGGTCTGAATTAACTATTTTTTATGGTTTTTTACATATATTTAAAGAGTGTTTATAAATTTGTAACTGTCAAGTTTAAAAAATATATACTGGCCTTCTTTTCATCGCTTGGTTTTTAGCATTTTGCATGCCAAATATGTATATCTCTTTTCCTTTATTTAGATAACTTGCGCTTGCTGATTATATTTACTATCGTTTTTTATATTTATCTACAGCCATAAGATAATGAAACACCATTAATATTTGAAATTTGTCTTCACAAGTCCCACAGAAAACCACAATCTACATAATGTGACTGGTATGATTTATCAGTAACCTTACGTTACAGAAGTTTCAATTATTAAAAAAAATATATATCTAAAGTTCTAATCTAAAGTTTCAATAAATTGTAATAGATACATGCATTTATTTTTGTCAAAAATAAACACCTTTACAAGAAACTAATAATTTCTCTTCTGTTAGTGACAATTTGACATGACAATAATAAAATTAACTTTTACCCCTTTAGAGTGTTGCAAAGCCTTAAGTGCAACTTCTTGAGACGTTTCGAGTTGGCAAACCACAACAACAGCATCTTCTATCTGTTTCTTAGCATTTTCGACATCTGCTTCGCTCAAGTGGTCATTGGCACCCGGAACGATAACGATTTGATTTTCTCCGCAACTTGAGACAGTAATTTGGGCAACTCCATTGGAGGATCCTTCAGTTTTTAGAACAAAGTCCGAGTTAATCCCCAAAGTTTTAAAGTTATCAATATATTTATGGCCCCAGATATCGTCACCAACCTGAAATTACAAATACTGAATTTTTTTGTATCAAAACGGTGAATGTTTCTTACCCTAGCAACCATAAGTGCGTTAGCACCTAACTTACTAGCAGCCACGCATTGGTTTGCCCCTTTACCACCGAAATTAGTTTGGAATTTTGTACCGACTAACGTTTCACCTCGATTTGGCAATCTGTCAGCATAACTAAATTTGGTACGTTCAGAGTTATGATTATCCTGTAGTTCGATACGTACCATACAAAATCAACCATACAAGACCCAACGACAACAATCATGTTCTCCATTTTAAATAGACTGCAATGTAAAAATTTTAATTGACACCTACTCGCTTATCAAGTGTTTAAATATTTTCTTATCACTCACATTATTTTTATACTAGAAATATGTATGAAATATAATCAGATGTAAATTGCGTAGTAATGCTAAAAATATAACCGAAAATACCCAAGAATCTCGTCTAATTTTGAATTTTGAAATTTTTTTTTTACTGAAGGGACTTTGACAGTGAATTTTTGAGACACTAGTTTTTGGCTGTTTTTGATTGACGGATCGGTTGCGCCATCTACGTTTGACGTTTAATGACAGTGGGAGTACTAATCTAACCTATAAATTTGTTTATTATTCTAATGGGCAATGAATCATGGCTGAGCAGTTATCTAAAGATGTAATATTCCTGTATACTGCATTGTTTCTAGTAATAGGTAGTGCACACAGCGCTGATTTGTTGAATTGTGGCAATGACCCGTGTCATTGCAAAATCTCGGAGGACAAAATCTTGGACATATCAAATATCAATAGCACGACGCTACAATCGGGCAATTTAACTTATTATTTCTTTGGCTGTAGGAATAATATGACATTTGATAAGGCACCTTGCAAGGGCAGTACTGTACGTTGTATAAGTTTATAATACGAAACGGTAATTTAATACATATTTATATTTTTAGTTGTGCCTTTTTGATAGTTCAACAGCTACTAATGTAAGTGAAGGAACGTGGACAAAATTGGGAGACGAATCAAACATAAAATTTAGAGTATCAGAGATTGGAGCATCTTACGATATTATTTATAGGTACATAAATGTGACGCTAAATTATCACGACTAAATTGTTATTTATTTTAGCACTAAAGATACGGTCAGTACGATAGGCTTAGTTTGCGCACAATACTTCAATGACAACACCCTATCGCCAAAAAATATAGCCAATGCGAAAAATCCTGTAATATTTATTTCCCTAATCAGTAATTTTTGTATTCATGGATTAATTTTATTTTAAGGTATTACTTTCATTTTCAAATCGAGGCTGTTTAACTGCAATACATCATAAGACAGGACTGAGCGCAGGATCAACTTTGTTGGTCTTGTTTTTAGTTGCGGCAACGATATATTTTGTAGGTGGCGCTGTTGTGTTATACTTTATTAGAGGAGCCCGTGGACGTGAAATGATACCAAATATTGACTTCTGGCAGAGCCTTCCTGGATTAATGAAGGTATAACGCATATTCTTTATTTAGTTTGTTTCTTTCTAATATTATATTTTTGTTTTAGGACGGATTGATTTTCATTCTGAACGGTTGCCGACCAATGTCTATCGCTACTGCTGAGACTTACGATCGAATCTAACACTCGAATATCTGTGTACATTATAGTGTTGTGTATATTTATAAATTTTGTAACTGGTAGATAATAAAGTTGTTTGCTCTAATAAAATAAATTTCGAATAAAAAATTGCTGAGTGTCTTGTTTCCATTGCAAAGTAAATAGAGTTTTGAAACCGCGAGATACTGGATATAAATAACATCCTGTAGTTGTGTGCCGGTTTTTTTGTTTTGTTGACCTTCAAACTGTCAGGTCAAGCAGGACCGGCTCTACGTCAATTTTTTTCCAACCGAGCCGGAAGATTTTTTTTTGGGGTGTATTGGAATACGTTGGTATCATATAAAACATAATTAAAACGTTACTGGTACTTTTTCTCGCTCTGGCACCAGTTTTTATTTTTACTTGTTAGTTCAATAGAAAATGCATAATTTTACGTTTTTAGGAAGAGTAGTAGTACCGTTGTCAAGTTAGCCCCCCCACTTTTGAATTTTAGGTAAATTTTTATGCAAATCGTTTGGGAATCGTTAGGGAGGGTTTGGGAGTACTGTTTTTTCGTTTGGGAGTACATGGTTTTTGAGAAAATGAAAATTGTTTTTGTACCGTCAAGTTGGCCCCCCAACTTTCACATTTTGTGATTTTTTTTATTGGAATGGTTTGGAAATCGTTAGGGAGGATTAGGGAGTGTAGTTTCGACGTTTGGGAGTAATTAGTTTAACTGCAAAGTAATATAAATGTTTAGTACATAACCTCACTTTTTTTGTTTACCGTCGTAAAGTTACGCTAACGGCTTTGTTTTGCTATACATTTTACTCATTTCATCACAGACGGTTAGAATATGGTTAGGGAGGATTAAAAATGCTACTTTTATATCAGAGAGTGCATTATTTGACCGCAAATCAATAAAAAACTTTGAGTACAGAAGCCGTCATAGCTAATGTATTTATCTGCTTTGTTTTACAAAAACTGGTCATATTTCTGCAATAAACAGTTAAAGAATCGTTAGGGAGGAATAAAAAGTCCACTTTTGATGTAAGGGAGTGTATAGTTTGGCCGCAAATCAAAATTAAAGATTGAGGTTAGGTACATAGTCAACTATTGCGTTTAACGCTTATCGGCGCTTTCCCTTCGATAAATTGCGCCTATTTCGTCATAAGTCATTAGAAAATCGTTAGGGAGAATTAAAAAGTTCACTTTTGATGTAAGGGAGTAGATAATTGCACCGCAAAACAATATCTAAGGTCGCGCTTATGTACCTTCTGAATTAACCTATTTAAAGACTTCTCTTTCCATAAATGGGACGTATTTTGTTCATAGTCTTGCAATATACCTGGGGACGGTCAATGAGTTTACTTTAATGTTTAGAAGAACATACTGAGTTTCATCGTAAATGAACGTAAAAGTTTAGATAAAAACCTTTATTTTGTTTGCCCGCGGAATGTTGGGAATATTGGCTTTGTTTTGAGATAAATTGTACGTATTTCTTTAACACTGTTAGATTATCGTAATGGAGGAACATCGTGTTAACTTATCACGAGTATGAATCTTTCGTTTGTTCACAAAATAGTCATAAAGACAACATATGTAATGACAAGCATAAAAGCATATTGTAACCCTATTCCACCAAAATGTAAGCATTTGTCTTTGTCTGCAAAATTGTGATCTTAAATAAAACTTTGCTTCTTCGGGCGTTCGAAGAAAGTTTATTAGACAGGTGTATTTAAAAAAAATCCGAAACCAATGGGTATGTATGCAAGTATATTTGGCTGCATACCTTGCCACAATTTCGAATTGTTTGTGGTTCCCGTGGTTCACAGTATAATTCTTACGAGTGTTCCTAGATGGCGCTTATGACAATCGAAAATAAGCGTAATAGGTAGTAATATAAAAATAAAAGCAGCAAATAATAATAATAAAAAAATACAATAAATAAATAAATACATTAAATTTACAAATTTAGTATTGCGAGACTATGAACAAAATACGTCCCATTTATGGAAAGAGAAGTCTTTAAACAGGTTAATTCAGAAGGTACATAAGCGCGACCTTAGATATTGTTTTGCGGTGCAATTATCTACTTCCTTACATCAAAAGTGAACTTTTTAATTCTCCCTAACGATTTTCTAATGACTTATGACGAAATAGGCGCAATTTATCGAAGGGAAAGCGCCGATAAACGTTAAACGCCAATAGTTGATTATGTACCTAACCTCAATCTTTAATTTTGATTTGCGGCCAAACTATACACTCCCTTACATCAAAAGTGGACTTTTTATTCCTCCCTAACGATTCTTTAACTGTTTATTACAGAAATATGACCAATTTTTGTAGAACAAAGCAGATAAATACATTAGCTATGACTGCTTCTGTACTCAAAGTTTTTTATTGATTTGCGGTCAAATAATGCACTCTCTGATAAAAGAAGTAGCATTTTTAATCCTCCCTAACCATATTCTAAACGACTGTGAAGAAATGAGTAAAATGTATAGCAAAACAAAGCCGTTAGCGTAACTTTACGAAGGTAAACAAAAAAATGAGGTTATGTACTAGACATTTATATTACTTTGCAGTTAAACTAATTACTCCCAAACGACGAAACTACACTCCCTAATCCTCCCTAACGATTTCCAAACCATTCCAATAAAAAAAATCACAAAATGTGAAAGTTGGGGGGCCAACTTGACGGTACAAAAAACAATTTTCATTTTCTCAAAAACCATGTACTCCCAAACGAAAAAAATGTACTCCCAAACCCTCCCTAACGATTCCCAAACGATTTGCATAAAAATTTACTCAAAATTCAAAAGTTGGGGGGCTAACTTGACAACGGTAGTAGTAGTTGACCTAGTCGGCTATCAGCTGAGCCGTGTGATTGCGATGGTTCTTGCGGTAGTAATTTATCGGTTTCGTGTTGGGTTTCTTTGTTATTTTGTATTTGTGTGACCAAAATGGATAATTTCACAAGTATAGTGAGTATATGAAGACATGATGTTCATTTACGGATAATTTATGCAGAATTCTGCGGTCGCGCAACGACTTTGTGATGACAATATTTAAAATTTCGGTAAAATTAGCTACTAGAGATTGGTGTGGGCCACTTTTTGCAGTGGTACTACACATTATGAAAACATGTGGGTAGCAACCCAACGTACCAACGTGAAAATTGTTATTATTACTTTTGTTTCTGATATTGTGTTACATTCTCTTTTTTATTGATTAGCAAAAGTTGCGCCTCTGTATAATATGCTCTAGATATTTACCCCTTAATTATTGAAATCAATCCGTATTAAAATAATTTTTACTTTTGTAAATATAATAACAAAATAAAAAATGTTCACAAAAAAAGTGAGGTGTACTGTATTGACTTGTAATAAAAAAAAAAAACTTTAGCCGGTCCTGAGCACAGGTAGATAAATTACATCATATGAGCTAAAGTTTGCAAAACGGCAATAATTAAATTTCATAATCATATTAATTAATACCGAAAGCTTACTTGTTACAATCGTTTGTTTAATGTTTAATTTCGTTATGAATGATGACGTCGAGAGAACTGCAAGAACAAAATTCACTAATTAACACCCAAATGCGAATTTATGAATATAATTAACACAGTATTTTTGTAAGTAATGTACTTGCAATAACTGTGGCTGTGATAACACAAATGATAAAGAGCTATAAATTCAAACATTACTCAGTAACTCATATGCTAGGTAATTAGTATTGCAAAAAAAATATCTAGACATGTCAATTCGAACAATAACCAAATCTGTTTGCAAAGGTAAAAAATAAAACAATTGCCACATAACCTAACTAACCTATCCGTTATTCTAGCTGCCACGATTACTCAATGTCGAACCTTTACGATGTTCCAACTCTCCGAGGAGCATCAACTTCTAAAAAAGACCTGCCGAGACTTTGCCGAAAGACAACTGAAACCTATCGCAGCAAATCTTGACCAAAACAACACATTTCCAAAAGAACAGGTAATATTTCGAATAAAACCAATCAACAGCTCCAAACAAATTTATTTTTAGATCAAATATCTTGGTGAATTAGGTCTTATGTCTATACCCGCCTCTAAGCATTGGGGTGGTTCCGGTTACGATGCTTTGGGTTTATCAATTGCCGTAGAAGAAATTGCACGTGGTTGCGCAGGAACTGGAGCAATTGTTTCTATTCACAATAGCTTATACGTTGACTTGGTGAATAATCGCTGTACCCATACGCAGAAAGAACGGTTCTTACGTCCGTTTACTAAAGGAGAGATCGGGTGTTTTGCTCTCAGCGAGCCAGGTAAAATATATAATGTTTTAGTGTGATAATTAACCTGAATTAAGACGCTGGCAGTGACGTTGGAAATATCTCGACAACGGCTACGTTAGAAGGGGACGTTTATGTTTTGAATGGAACGAAATCGTGGGTGACCAGCGGTTCCGTAGGAAAAGCTGCTATTGTTTTTGCTACTGTTGACCGGAAATTAAAGCATAAAGGTATGGTATATAGTTAAAACTGGACAAGAAAAACTTTTATTGAGTGATAATATGTAGCAAATGTTTAACTTTTTAGTGTTTAAGTAAATGTTATACTTAGGATAACTAAATGTTATACTTAAAAAAATGATAAAAATAACTGTTTTACATTTTAGACATGATTTCTCTAAAGTAGAGTTTTTGATGTAAATTTACATGTTTGTGATGTCTGTCATTAGTGAAATATATTTCAGTAACAATTTAAATTTAAATGTAATACTTTTTGGTAATCCCAGTTAAGACAACTTTATAGTTATAGAAAAAAGTAGAATTTATATAAAAAAAAACTGTGTTTGGTATAAACATCACTGAACCATTATTTAACTACTGAAAAATTTCTAAAGTTTTGTCCAGTCAAAGTAGTTGCTTGGATTCTTCAATGGTTGATAGTAAGATTACATAGTTTCCTTAGAAACAAATTATTTGTTTTGGCAATGTTAATCTTGTAATTGTATCAAAAAATCAGGGTATTCCACAATATTATTATAATAATTATTAATTATTTAAAAATATAGTAGGTAGCAAATAATAGAAATACTAAAAAAAATTCTACATAATCATTGTTTCCATTACTCACATTATTTCGCTAGTATTAATTATTTAATATTAATAGGTTTAACGGCATTTTTAATTACGATACCAACACCTGGTTTAACCATTGGTAGACTGGAAGATAAATTAGGTATACGAGCATCACCTACATGCAACTTTACGCTAGAAAACGTCAAAGTTCACAAAGAAAACATAATTGGAAATGTAGGTGATGGCTTCAAAATCGCCATGCTCCAACTGGATAAAGCGAGAATTGGAATAGCTTCGCAAGCTCTGGGAATCGGCCAGGCAGCATTGGACGTTGCCTTAGACTATGTTTGTCAGAGGAAAACATTCGGAAAGTTCTTAAGCGAACATCAAGCTGTTAAGGTACACCATAGTTACGTTTTAACATATTTATAATTTTGATACTGTTTTGATTTATTTCAGTTGAAAATATCCGATATGTGCCAGAAGTTGGAATCCGCAAGGTCCATGGTTTGGCACGCTGCTATATTATCTGACCAGCAAGAGTCGTATACTCGTGAATCAGCTTTAGCTAAAATAGCAGCTAGCGATGCAGCTATTGATATCTCGCATAACGCCTTGCAGATTTTGGGGGGAATCGGTTACGTCAAGAATATGTCAGCTGAACGTCATTATAGGGATGCCAGAATTACACAGATATACGGTGGAGCTACGGACATTTTAAAACTTGTTGTTGCCGATTTAACCATAAAAAAACATAAATTATAATTGTACTGTTCAGATATAATATGTTTATTTTTGATATAATAAAGGCAATATATTTTTTAAGGAACAGATGTTATTTTATTACTACATTTTAAGTTTATTGTTTTGCTTATGAGAACACCGCAAGAATTACAAAACAATGCGAAATAAAAGTTTTAGAAAAGTTTATAATTTGATATAAAGATTTTTTTTTATTTTTCAGAGCTACAATGAGTATAACTTTCTCTGTGTATTTTTGGAAAGAACAGAAGGTGTTTTCGATGCATTTGTTTGCGCTAAACTAAGATTATAAATTTAAGGGCTTGCTACTTTTTGTTGCCTTAGTAACAAATGTTCAAAAACTTTTGTTCAATTATCGACTGTTACTGAACTATCAATGATTTTCTTTTAGAAAATTTCAAAATACTTGGATATTAAACTGATGCACAGATTATAATTAGAGCAATAAAGTCTACCGAAACTGCTTGTCCTCTTTCCATTCGCATGAACAAAAAAAAAACTCTGTATATATTACTGTCTTTTTATTTTGAAATGCAATACCAACACTAAACGTTCTAATATTCTTGGTAACATTAAAATTAGTCAAATTAAACTTCTTGTGAATACAGAATACATAAATTAATTGATAATAATATATATTACATCGGTTATCCCAGTAAAGCTTTTCTAACTATACATACATATACATATATCTGCAAATTACATATACAAGACAATTAACAAAATATACATATAATAACAGTGCGTATAAGTGTACTTATATAGATATGATATATACCGAGTATAAATTAGTTATAAAATATTCGATTATCAGTTTTCTTAGAGATATTATATTTGTTGGGCGGTGGTTATATTATAACCGCCATGGCTCGGATGACTCGCTGGAGGAGGCCCGTTGTGGTCGATGTCTTCGTAACTAGTTCGTTCCGTAACAAAAATATCACTTATATCCCTTATAGGACCTGCAACGATCAAGATAGAAACTACGAGTTCTCAGTGGCGGTCATACGAACCAGTAGCTTGCGCTTTTTCTCGGGATATTCTGAACATTAAGTACGTCGTCGCCGGTTTTATGAGCAAAAAGATAATCGCAATAATACCCGCAAAAATATCTGAAAATGTTATCAGTAAATAAACACTTATTTTATCGTTATCTTATCATACTTACATTGACTTCGGAAATGCAAGGCCACTATAAAAACATCCAGGATAAAAGCACAAGCATTCATTACCAACGCCTAAAACCACAACATATAAATATTGCAGTCAATTATTTTACTATTTAGTATTCAGTTACGTACAAGTTGTAGCGAATCCAAGTTTTCTGAGAGAATTACGTGGAGAATTAAGACAATCACTAAAACGTTATAAAAAATGTATCCAGTTGGGGCCCAATAACCAGTTGTTGCCATAGAGAAGAATAATGAGTGTATAAGCAGAATAACCTATAAATAATTATAAATCGTTTCGGTATAAGATTAGAGATAGTTTGGTGCTGAAAAATTATACCTTCAGTTGAAAGTTAGGAATTTGGGCTAAATCCGCCATGTTTTTGGTTTTAGATTCAATTTTTTTCTTACAAATAAAATTGTTTGGACGGTCTTACATCATATTACGAATATACCACACACAATCAAATATTAGTTCGTTTCGTTCAGTTTCGTTGTCGTCGTTTCCAGAAACTTTTTACTTTGACTGTACAGTACGCAGGCGGGAATAACACAATGGATTCAAAATATTCATTGTATGCTGTGTAGCCTCTGTGTAGTGTTATTATTGTTTCTTCCGTGTTCAACTTTACTCTTAAACAATACAATTACTCAATTACTTGATTCATATAATAGAAAGGTTTTATGAATCACGATGAAGCATTGATTAAATGTAGATATTTTACTTTTACTAGAAAGCTTTTAGAAACTTTTGAAACCTTTTTGTACGCCGTTTGAAAAAAAAAACGCGATGGGCCCGAATAATAAATCATTTATTTCATGCACTACCACAGTAAATGTGGGGGGTATAAAAATAGTAGCCAAATAATGTGCTATTTTGGTTGCCAGTTTATTACCAATACCAATATAACCAATACCAATACAATATAACAGTCAACCATGAGTGACCGTTTTTGAATTACTTAAAGCTGCAAAACAATAGTTTGTGAGAAAACCGTAACCGTAATCTTGGGTTACGCATAGCAAGA
Organism: Melinopterus prodromus; assembly: GCA_964023965.1. Classification (NCBI taxonomy): domain Eukaryota; kingdom Metazoa; phylum Arthropoda; class Insecta; order Coleoptera; family Scarabaeidae; genus Melinopterus; species Melinopterus prodromus. The sequence continues at coordinate 13,868,860 of OZ030396.1, forward strand.
ATTATCAGTAATATATATAAACAAAAAAAATCTGATGTGGCCAGGCACATGACTTTATCATACAATATATAAAATTAGTAGTTTAGGTGCATGAGAATCTATTTGATTGAGATCAGTCGTGTCTGCATTAAAATAAAACTAGTTAGCCAGGATTTAACAGGATCCTTTATTAAAATAAGACAATATTAAATGCAACAAAATATTATTTATATTTAGAGCGTAGTTCAGCACACTTGTTTCCAAATTGCCTTACTCTTCCACTTAACCCCTTACGCAAACTAGAACTAAGACATAATTGTAGCAATAATATAAAAATAATTCCGAGAACTTATCAAAACAAAAACAAAACAAAAATTACTCTAGAGTCTAATTACACGTAATTGCAGCAAATCCAACTCAACAAAACATCGCACCTGCCCATAAAAAATAAAAGTTAAAAAGCCTCCAATGTGCGCTCGATGTTTAAAGTCCCCGCTGTTGAGCAAACAAACAACGCTTCACCTTTCCCCCAAAACTTTAACGATAAATTTTTCATATCTTCCCTGAGACCATTGTATATGTGACTGACCTGATAAGAGAATGACCGTTTATACAGCTCAGTGCGATGGGCAGGTGGAGCAAACAAACCGCCGAATCTTAAATTAAGGTATTGTGGGATCCTAGTGGATAGCAACTTATGATACAATATTGCTGCATGCAGCACCCTAGTGTTATCCATGTTCAATCGCCCCAAGTCGCCCAGCCCATTCGATGCATACTTCGTCAACCAAAAACAAACAGAACACATGCATTTTGGACACGCTCAACACGCTGCCTATCCGACGCCATCAGGCAAGGACGGTACACGGTATCACAATATGAGATCTTTTGATACAATTAACTGCTGTCAATATTAGTTGTGAGATAATGTCAAAACATCAGCATTTGACACTACCGGTACTGTCATTAGACTGAAAAATTTGCAAATCCTGGGTCACTATATAGTATTAGTTAAATCAATGCAGATGCGACCGATCTCGATTAAATAGAATTTGCTCTTGCAGCTAAACTATTAATTTTACCAAAAAATGTCATAGGCATAAATTATTCAAAATTTCCTCTGCTTTAATTTATTATTTAACTATTTTGACGAAATTACAGAAATGGCGACTCATTTCTAAAATCCTTGATAAAGGCTTAATTTAAAAAAAAGGAAAGGTTACCGAATTTCTATAATAAAATGAGCACTCTGTATAGAGAAAATATATTTAGACGATAGCTTATTTATAGCAAAAAAAAATTGTTTGACTAATATTTTGATATTTCTTACGGTTGGAGAAAAAAAGTTCCGCTAATTTTGGCTAATCCTGTATAATCGAAAACTCCCATCGTGTGCGGAGTCCCGGCACTATTCTAAGAAAATTATTGCTGAGAAGATTTTTGAAAAGTTTTTTCGAAGATACAGGGCAAGAAAATTTATCTCAAAACCAATTTTAGTTTAAATAAACATTTAAATTTAATTTTTGCTCGTAGTAAGTAAGTAGTAACTTTTAACAGTTCTTGTAGTTTAATACACGTTGCATGTAATTTTTGGTAAGAAAATGTTGTTATTTTAGTTTTAAACTAACGAATACAGATAGTGTTTTGCAATTTGCAGTGCATGATGGTCAAACCAGAGACTTATAGAGATCCTATAAAAGCGACACTCAAAAAAGAAAGCACGTTCCAAGAGTTTACTATAGTATACTCAAGTGGCTTCGACAACCGTTCAAGGTCCCTGAGAACGAGGTCACAAACATCAAAGAAATTGCCCGGAATGTCGCGTCTTATAGGATCTCTAGTCTTTGCTAAATGTTTAGTTAGTGCTCAAGGCGGTACTTATCAAATACACAAATATGCAACACCGCCTTTATATTATTTTATTAATCTTTCCAGTGGACGGAAATGTTTACAATAGATATCACAATTCACATAGACCAATAGAAGAGTCAATTAAATTACTAATAGGTTTACCCGGTTTATGTGTCTAGTAACTTTTAAAAAATCCGAAGCCTTGTTTTCAGTTTCCGGTCGGTGTTCGTTCAGTGGCATTTCAGTGGGTTCAGTGCGCTAAACTTGTTGCCGCGAGTGTACTATTTGATAGATCTGTCACCGAACAACGAAAATCAGCTGTGTCTGTATTTTCTTTCGGTGTGATGCGGTATAACATTGGTAACGAGTGATTGTTGTAACTTCACCATGCCCAAGTTGATAATTGTTGACGGGACGTCGTCAATGTGGGCCCAAAGGGTACCCCCATTGTATGACCTGGCACTAAAGGCGGCTGTTGCAGAACGTGGGGCCTGCAAATTTTGCAAAAAAGACTTTCGTCTTCTACCCGATAAAATCCTATTTGATTTCTACCACAAGGTACGTCTTTTGGCAACCAATTGGGCCCACCCACCAATTGTCCCCTTTAACACCGCTTCCTTTTAGATGTTCACCGAGAAGAAACTGTGCCTTTTAGTTAACGAGTTCAGCCACCTTGACGTACTAAGACGTGTCCTTCGCATGAAACACAGACGGAAAGACTTACTCAAAAATTTTCAACTCCTCATGGATCATTGCTCGTTAATGGGAGAAGAAATCATTACAAATTACAAGAAATATGTAGCGGAAAACGAGGATATAACGGAAAGCGTCGAGTTAGGATTAAAAATCGGAGGATTTTTCAAAGACGGCGGATGGTTCTCGCCGGCTGTCGAAATATTACATATAATCGCAAACAATTGCAGAAAATTGGATAAGAGTCCTAAGAGTTTATTGCGATTGTTGGACTGCTTATATAAGTAAGTAACGTATTTAAGAATGCTTAAATTTAATATTAATTACTTTTGTTTAATTCTAATAGGAGGATCTATGTTGAAATCTATTATAATATCATGAAAACGGAAGCTACGTACAAAGAAGCGATGTCTGTTATCGAAGAGTTGAAGGAAATGAACGTACATCCGAATCTAGCCGGAATCTACGCGTACTTTGCTGCAGTTTCTTTTCAAAAGAGCGAATATGATCAGGTACTTTTGTTAGCTATTAAACACGTTATTTACCATAAATTTATTACAAGTTAAAACATATTCTTTGTGGCCCAAAATATAAATTTTTGCAAATTTAAAGTGGACTAACCCAATATATATGAAAAACTGAGAGCTGCGAATGAGTCATCACTGAAAATCGCAAGAACAGATACATCAAAAAGCACGCTGTTTCAGTCTAACGCATGGGACAGGTCTGTAACGTATCATCAAAATAACAGCTGAATACAATGACTCATTTGCAGCTGTCGTGATATTACCTATATTAGAATTTTCAATGTAGCCCTAAATAAAACTTTTAAGCACTGTCAGCAATTTTATGCACAAATGCATGATTTCTGTGATTAACTTTTTGTGTAGGTTAATCCAAATTAATGTAATGAAAATTAAACTAATAGTTCAATTTAATAATACTAAAAAAATAATTAAAAAACGTTTTTATTTTGTTTTGCCATACGAAACTTACATACAACAGTAATTAGCTTAATTTTAAAAAAATCCAATAATAACTTTAGAGTCTATATATCAGCATATTTTCAAGTACATATTTACTTAATTTGTTAAAAATTCAATAAGCTAACCTAATTATTCTGGTCAACAAAAACAAATTTGATCAAATACTGACAAATGTACTGTTTTTGGTGTGATTTTTTCCGTACAATCTGAACCTGAAATTAAAAATTCCAAAATGTGTCTAGTTTTAGACAAATAAAAATGCATTTTTGGGTTTTGGCAGTTTCCTAGCACTGCTTTTTTCAAGAACTAGGCTTAAAACTGATTAAAATTCTGCGGAAATAAGCATACCAGAAACAGTTATCAGAATGTAGCATAAATATCCAGAATATATATGAACATGTGGATTTAACATCGTACTATAAAAATAAGGTAAGAATCAAAGACAGTCATTTGTTTTCACCTACCAACAACAAAAAATATCGAACAAATTACAGCTGATGCCTTACGTTTTTTTTTTTTCGTGGATTCAAATCTGAAGGCAAAATTGAGAATGATTTATAGATTCAAATTCTACAAATACTTGATTTGTTCGTTTTTGTTTGTTGGCCAGAGTTGTCATTTGTTTTTGGTTACCGGAAACCTGATAAATGACGTGTACACTCAATAAAATTATTGCTTTTTTGTTTTTTTTCCTGAATTCGTATGCAAATTTATTGTAGACTAAAAATGTAAATGTTTGTTATTGTTATAAAAGGTCATACTAAGTTCATTACTTGGTTTTAAATTAATACCTCGAGGAATGTTAACAAAAGGATATTATCTTCTTTTCATATAACTAACTGTTCTATAGATATAGGTTTTGGAGTGTAGCAAAACAACATAATGAAATCTACAAAAAGTCAACTTAAAAAAAATAGAATTTTTGTATCAGACGAAATTATTTTATTATGCAAAATTGTATGCTTCGCTCTTAGTCCTACGCCTAGTCACTTTTTAGTCACATCAAAATGCATACAACTGTAAACAATCTCAAAATCTACAAATAATTATCACATTTAACATAAATTTTAGGCATACAATTGGTCCAGAGAAGCGATACAGTGCCTAGATGCAACTGTACCAAAACGGTAAGCTATATTCCTTACCTCATCACACCACATCATCATTACTATTATTATTTCTCTTTGTAGAATTGTTGTAGATGTACTACGGCTGGCGGCAAAGTCGTGCGTCGTAAAGCGACATCTGCAGCAAGCCGAGTTACTCATCAAGCAAGCTATGAGCTTGGCGACGCAACTCTACGAACAGGACCAACACCCGAGGTATTCGGATGTTTTGATGGACTACGGCTTCTACTTGTTGAATTCGGACAGTATACCGATGAGCGTGAAATACTACACAGAGGCTATGAATATTCGTAAGAACGTCTTCAACAAGAAAAATATTTTGGTCGCAATAGCCTACGAGGATTTGTCATACGCTCAATACGTAAATGAGTACAGCGTTGGAAATTTTTCTGACCCCAAGTAAGTTACAGTTTTGTTGCTTGATATTTCTGTAGTGATGGTTTGTTTTTGTTTTATGGCAGAGGATGAAAACTGCGTTGTCACTCGTAATTTATAAACGTTATCTCTTTCTTTTTGTGATCAAAGTCAATGACACTGCTTGATGACGTTGTTTGAGTTGTTGGAATAACCGAGGACTCTGTGAGCATAATTAATAATTTAAGAACAGATACTAAAGGGAGAAGAAATGGAATTATTTGTGTACCTATCCTAAACGGAATTTTTTTTTTGTTTATTGTTTGTTTACTGATTAAATAATAATGAATGTTCTTAATTTAGTAACGAATGAATCTGAACTGATACATAAATTGGGTCAAAAATCAATGTTATTAAAGTTATCAAAACAAAATATAAAACTTGTTGATGGTAAGGATCAGTGATTTGATGATTTTAAATGTTTCATCTAAAATTCGTGGGGAGATATGTTCCAAATTTTAAGTGATACCAGATAAGAGCTATGAGTTATGATGTGTCATTGACCTGATTTGATAATAGTTGCAAAATCCATACAATATGCCTATAAAAAATATATTTAGATGGTAATGTGACGTAAGCGAAATACAGAAATTATGATGTTCAACCGATTCTTTTTTTTCTAAAATAAAAAATATTTAAAAATCTTATGTATTTGTTGGTTTCTTCTATTTATAAATTTTAAAAACTGTAAAAGACCATATTGAAGAAAAATAGCTGTATTAAAAATAAAGCACAAGAAAAGGTAGAAAAAACCTAATGGGATTGGCATACTGTCATGTCAAGCATAGGGGCCATATCTAGCAAAAAGTTGTAAGGTGTTTTGTACTGTGCCGTTACATTGCAGATAGAAACATTATAATACGCTTTTTAAAATTCTTTTCATGTTCTTATATCTTTTAGCTTTAATAAAATAAAAAATAATAAATAAATTAATAATAAATTTTTGACACATTCTCAACAATTATGTTAGGTGTGAGTAAGTGGCCATTGTGCAACCAAATAAATCGATGTTGAATTTAAATAAAAGCCTCCTTGATCCTTGCAAATTTATTTGATTATGATTAGCTGTAGACATGTTTCGGTGGACACCACCATGTACAAGGGAAAACAGCGAAATAACTAATGTAAATGAAAATAAAAATCTCTTTAAAAAAATTACTGTCAAAAATTATCTAAGCGGATCATGAAGAGACACTATCGGGAACAAACTAACTTGCCATTGAATAGCTGACAAATATGTTTGTTAGTCAGAGACTCAAACAAAATGAAAGAGCTATAAAACAAAAAAAAATCGTGTTTTAACTGCTAATTGATAGTTTTAAAAAAATAAAAATTAATTAAAATCTTTAGTTTGTCGATTGACTAAATAAATACACTAAAAATTTATATATTTAAATTAAATTTTATTAAAAATACTATAACGAGTTAAGTTTCAGAACCAGGTTGATTAGAATTTTTTACTTTGATATCTTAAATGTTTGCCAAATAATTAATTTCTATATACAGGTAATTAAAATAATCAAGTATTGTAATCTGTGGAGATGTTACTATTACAGAGCAAATATTTTCTTATTTTTGTTCTATAAAAACATATTATCTTCTATTTTTATTTTACGTAACTTTGTAGTTTTGTATGTTTTTGTAAAATATTTAACAAGTTTTAATGGCAGCCATCGATTTTTTTTAAATTGTTTGTGTACCTATACTTTCATTTTAATATGATTTAAATAATAACCGACAATGACAATATTAGTGTGAAGAGACATGAGGATATCTTTTGCATCCAGATAAAGATGATAAGGTAAAGATGGCATGACTAACCGATGTCACACTAGACAAATTAAAGAAGTTTTATCATCTAATATTGCAATCCGTAGAGTCTCTAGAACCTAATATGCTACATAACCACTATTTTAACAATATTATATAACAATAATAATGTTATTCTTATTTCTAGAAAGAAAAATGTTAACACTTACTTATGAAATGTTATTCCTGCCAATTTCTTCCTATCTACACCGTCTTTGATGCTGCATTTATCCGTAAAAAATAAATGAAATAAACCAAAATATCCAAACACAAAAATCATACCGGCTATTAATTTTGAGATATTAACAAAACAAATTTAATTTTTGTTTTAGGGAAAACATACAACGATCGATAGATATTATGGAAGTCTTACTGCCAAGCGACCACTTACTATTAGCGTCCGCGAAACGTGTCAAAGCATTAATCTTAGAAGAGATGGCCTTGGACATGAGAGAAGTACGCGGCGACACCAATCACCAAGACTACTTAGAAGAAGCCGAAGCGTTGCACAAAGGGGCTCTAGAAATCTCACAGAAAGCCTTCGGCGAAAATAACGTCCAAACTGCCAAACATTACGGAAACCTCGGAAGACTCTATCAGACACTCATGGAGTACGAAAAGGCTGAACAAATGCACCTGAAAGCGATAGCGATTAAGGAAAAATTATTAGGACTTGACGATTTTGAAGTTGGATTAAGTGTCGGCCATTTAGCGTCCCTGCTTAATTACCACATGAAGAGGTACGAGGATGCGGAAAAATTGTATCTCCGCTCGATCGCGATAAGTTTGAAAATGTTCGGGGAATCGTATTCGGGGTTGGGATACGATTATCGGGGCATCATAAACGTTTATTCGGAGATGCAGGACTTTGATAATATGGGGAAATTCTCTGTTATTATGCGACAGTGGCAGGCCGATCAGGAATTACCTAAAGTTTCTGTTTATCCCGAGAGGCCTGCTGCTCTGGACAGTTTGATAAAGGATTTCTTCAGTCTCGATCTTGCTAACCCCTAGTCATTTAATTTGTGCATTTTTAACATTAACAATACTTAAGTTTCAAATTATATCAGAGATGTAGTGTTACGCGCAGATGTGTTATTATTAATTGAGAAACCGAGACTTGTGGAGCGAGTTGGCCGTTTTCTGTTTTTATTTTTGTTTTGCATTTATTTTTGTACATATATTGACCTGTTAAAGATGCAGATTCTATGTAAATTTGATTGAGTTTTTTTACCTTTACCTTAACAGTAAAGTACATAAATAAATCTTATATTAATATTTTGTGGTTGTTTTACTTTTATCCAGGAGTTTTTTTTAAACTGCCATTTGTGACTGTGTTTTTTGTTATAGTAAACTGAACTGCATAATAAAATAAATGTGATACGATGGAGGAAAATGCTCTTATCGCCATTTAGGGGTTGTTGTCTATGAGACAAAAATCCAAGCGTCGAAGGGCCGCTATGTATTTTAATTACCTACAATTTGAGGTATTTCAGAAATGTATGCAACAATTTTTGCTTGATTGAATTGATTGAAATACGTTTGCTGTTGAACTGACATTTTTGCTATTTAGGGGTTGTCGTTTATGGGAAAAAACTCCTACCGTCCAAGGGCTATTAGGTCTTTTAATTACCTACAATTTTAGGTATGATAGAAAGTTATGGAACCATTTTTGTAAAAGTTAGAAACATTTTTCTGTAGCAACTGATTGAAATACGTTTGCTATTCGAATGAATATTATCGCCATTTAGGGTAGTTGTCTATGGGGCAAAACTCCAAGCGTAGAAGATCTACTAGGTTTTTTAATTACCTACAATTTGAGGTATGATAGAAATTTATGCAACAATTTTTGCACAAGTTATCGCCATTCAGGGGTTGTTGTCTATGGGGCAAAACTCCGAGCGTCGAAGATCTACTAGGTATTTTGATTACCTACAATTTGACGTATGATAGAAATTTATGCCACCATTTTTGAAAAAGTTATAAACTTTTTTCTGTAGCAACTGATTCAAATACGTTTGGTATTTCTACGGACTTTATCGCCATTTTGTAGTTGTCTATGGGACAAAACTCCGAGAGTTTAAGCGCTACTAGGCCTTTTAATTACCTACAATTTGAGGTATGAGAAAACATTACGCAAACATTTTTGCAAAAGTTATAGACATTTTTTTGTAACAACTGACTGAAATACGTTCGCTATTCAAACGGACTTTATCGCCATTTACTGGTTGTCTATGGGGCAAAACTCCGAGCGTCGCCGATCTACTAGGTCTTTTAATTACATACCTACAATTTGAGGTACGGTAGAAATTTATGGAAAAGTTTAAATACGTTTGCTGTTTATTTGAAGTTTTCCTTTTCCCACCTAAGTTTTAACGTTAAATGAATATTTACCTAATCAATATCAATCAGCCAATATTTTATCTCAATCCGATATCTACTGCCCCCAAATCTTGGTGAAATTTGTATTGAATGAAGACTTGTTTGAGCAGTCGCAACCCAGTTTACAAACAGTGTTTATGTGTTAAACCAGACAGCGCCGGATTTAGGACTGTGGGGGCCCTACGCGAGAAAAGCTATCGGGCCCCTGGGCAGAAAAGCTGTCGCCGGGCTCTAGCAAATACGCAGCAGTGACCCTTGAACATATAAGCACATTACTTGATGACATGATTTGGCATTGTAAGCACGTAAATTGGCAAATATACTTCGCCACTTTACTCTAGGGTGACAACTTTTTAATACTCGAAGCTTCGTACTCAAACTAGTTGAATTGTTGACACAAATCTAGTATTTAGTTGTTATTTCATCATCGTTGTCAACATGGAAACATGTACAAGAAAATAAACTTAAAGCAAGCTCTCTTAATTTATGTTTGTTCTTCTTTTATACTAAAATTCTTATTTAGTTTTTTAAAGCATACTAATTAAAATGAAGAACATGTCATAGGTCCCAATGGCATAGTTAGCTGTGCATTATGGTAGATGCAGAAATAAGAAAGAAAATATACCTGAACAATCTTTTGTTGTAAAATACTAACCAAAATACATGTTCTTCTATCCGACGGATTTTTCCCACTAATTTCCATTATTTTTTTTTTTACTTTATCATACGCAGTATGTAAAGTATTGTAATCGTGCCGAAAATTTTTTTTGAGATTTTAGCGGAAATAGGTCTTTTTGGGTCCCCTGAACATTTTTGACCAAGGTACAAAAAAATGTCTGTGTGTGTGTGTGTATGTGTGTGTGTGTGTGTGTGTGTGTGTGTGTGTGTGTGTGTGTGTGTGTGTGTGTGTGTGTGTGTGTGTGTGTACCCAATTTTTGTTAATTCATTTCCGGAGAAACTACTAAAGGTATCGGCACAGAACTTCATATTTAGAAGTTTCATGACCAAACTTAGAGTTGAAAAGCTTTTGGTTCAAAAGGGTCCAAAGGAACTGGGTGTTTACTCTAAGCCTTTTTCAACGATTTTAGAAATGAGCCGCCATTTCTGTAATTTCGTCAAAATAGTTAAATAATAAATTAAAGCAGAGGAAATTTTGAATAATTTATGCTTATAACATTTTTTGGTAAAATTAATAGTTTAGCTACAAGAGCAAATTCTATTTGATCGAGATCGGTCGCATCTCTATTGATTTAATACTATAATATAGTGACCCAGGATTTGCAAATTTTTCAGTCTAATGACAGTACCGGTAGTGTCAAATGCTGACAGGACCGGTAGTGTCAAATGCTGATGTTTTGACAATATCTCACAATTAATATTGACCGTAGTTAATAGTATCAAAAGATCTCATATTGTGATACCGTGTACAGTCCTTGCCTGATGGCGTCGGATAGGCAGCGTGTTCAAAATGCATGTGTTCTGTTTGTTTTTGGTTTGACGAAGTATGATCATGCATCGAATGGGCTGGGCGACTTGGGGTGGTTGAACATGGATAACACTAGGGTGTTGCATGCAGCAATATTGTATCATAAGTTGCTATCCACTAGAATCCCACAATACCTCATGCGGAAGATATGCTCTAGAATGTAGGTCCATAATCTTAATTTAAAATTCGGGGGTTTGTTTGCTCCACCTGCCCATCGCACTGAGCTGTATAAACGGTCATTCTCTTACCAGGTCAGTCACATATACCATGGTCTCAGGGAAGATATGAAAAATTTATCGTGAAACAGTTTTGTGGGAAAGGTGAAGCGTTGGCTGTTTGCTCAACAGGGGGGACTTTAGGCATCGAGCGCACATTGGAGTCTTTTTAATTTTTATTTTTTATGGGCAGGTGCGATGTTTTGTTGAGTTGGATTTTCTGTAATTACGTGTAATTAGACTCTAGAGTAATTTTCTTGTTTGTTTTTGTTTTGATAAGTTCTCGGAATTATTTTTATATTATTGCTACAATTATGTCTTAGTTCTAGTTTGCGTAAGGAAGAGTAAGGAAATTTGGAAATAAGTGTGCTGAACTGCGCCCTAAATATAAATAATATTTTGTTGCAATTAATATTGTCTTATTTTAATAAAGGATTATTAATTATTTATTTATTTAATTATTTATTTATCTGTTAAATCCTGGCTAACTAGTTCTCAATCAAATAGATTGTCATGCAGCTAAACAATTAATTTTATATATTGTATGATAAAGTCATGTGCCTGGCCACATCAGATTTTTCTTAAATTGTCATTGGATTTTCGGTTGTTTACTATTTATTCATAGTGTACACATTTTTATAGATTTAAGAAAAACGTCTAAAAATATGAGTTTTCGGTAACAATAAAGTTAATAATTGGTTTTACTTGGATTGAAACCCGATAATAACAATTTACAGATTTGTTTTATGTGCAGTACTGCCGGTGGTTTTCAGCGGACTTTTTCCTTTTAACTATTTTTTACCAAATTTAAAAGCAATCAAAATCAGTTCGACCAAATTACAAAAACAGATTAATCATGTGCTGCATTTCTATAACTAGAAATACAATGTTTCTATGTAATACAATCATAAACGCAAAGACTTAGTATGTTGTTTGTGAACAAGATTTAATATATAATTTAGTGAGTTCTATATACTTATGTAATCATATTCTATATATGATTACAATAAAAGTGTTAAACTGTGGTGTTGGTTTTATTTTTGGTCACCTGTACAGTATTATTTTGAATATAATTTAAATTTTTTTTGTTTGGGTTATTTTGGTGGGGGCCCCTGGGTTGCAGCCCAGTCCGCCCTCCCTAAAATCCGGCGCTGAAACCAGATATGTTTCATTGGTACTAAGTTTTATAATATAGCAATAATATAGCATTACAAAAGAAGTTTGTGTACTGGTTTTGCGACTCCTCGAACAAATCTATAGATGTGATGTTAATACTTTGACACCTCTTAAGTTTCAATCCGACAATTTTTGCTTTTTTTTTTTGCTTTCTATGTTGCTTATTATGAAACTCGTAGCTTTGCTGGCTATTGCCGCGCACCGTTAGTTATATATTAGTAGATATTAGTTATACCGTTAATTTATTTATTTTAATTGATCTGATAAAAATGCCGAACAACATTAACCTCTGCAATACAGTTATCAACCAACTACAATGAATTCCTAGGAACTTGTAAGTAAAATAATGCGACTAAAAGCGGCTTTGCGAGCTGATGCTGGTCCTTGGCCTGCTGCAGCAATGTTACTTTCTATTCAGTGGGCTCATTTGCTTTGAATCTGGTAAAGTTGTATAATCATCCTATGAATATACATTGTGAAAACTGGAAACGATCCATAAAACACAGACCACATGATTTGCGTTAGTTTCTATAGAATGTTGAACGGTGAAAATAAAACAAGACGTAGTTGGTAACATATTTAATTGCTGAATTTTAATTAAAACTAACCAAATATGATTTTTTGGACTTTACAATTTTTGACGCCACAAAACGTATCACTACAATTTCACTCTCTCTCCATGTTAACCTCAACCTGTATCGCATTCAGGTGCTGTATTCTTACCGGACAGTACTTGTAGGCGGCATGATGGGAGTCGCCGCACAGGCAACAATTAGGATTGTTCCTGTCTCTCGTACACATCCGAAAATCATGCTTATCCCCGCACCTGACGCACCTTTCGTAAAACGGACAATACTGCGCCGTATGCCAAAACCTCTGACATCTGTAGCACTGTATGATATCAGGGTTGGACACGGGCTCCAAAGACACAGGCAGTATAATGCAATTATAAAAGTTCAACCCCTCCTTCAACAGCTTCGACAGCGAGTAAGGATTCTTCACAACGACCCTTACAGAACCATCCTCGTTCCTAGTGGATTGCAAAGGGTGTATGCCGTAGGCGTGCAGTATATCCTCAATCTCTTTCGCCTTTATGCACCAGGGAATATCTCTGATGATGATGACATTGTTCACCTTACTGTTGACGTGCGGTATGTTCCATACCGCGACCGGAGTTTCAAAAAACTTCGACAGCGTCATCCGCATCATCTTGGCAAAGTCGTCCTCCTCGAAGAAGGTGATCAGGATGCCACAGTTGGTCTCCTTCAGTTCGATCTTGCCTTTGGCGATCGATGTCAGGTGGGGCTCCAGCATGGCGATGGTCAACTTCTTGAACGGCTCGTTCGGTTGGCAGGACGTGATGTAGACCCGCCTCTTCACCTTCGTGGTGTGCTTGTTCTCGTCGGTCGCGATTAGAGAGGTCTTGTTGTACTGGAATTTCATTTTCCTGTTCTTGGGGAACATCTGATGTTTGTCTACAGTACTACAAACCTCACCCAATCTCTCGTCCGCGCTGTCCTCTTTCATGATCTGCTGGTGAACCTTCGAGTCCTTAAAATGAGAGGAGAAGAGGAAATGTGCAAAACTGTGAGCGCACTCAGAAGTACGGTATACAAAAGGAAAGGTTTTCTATTACTGCAAGTCATGGACAAAATTTAGGTGCCACTCAAAATGTATCAAAGTTGAAAATCCAAATTTATAATGTGTTTATTGAATTGGAGGATAAGTCCTCAGTAGCTACGCTGTTGTAGAGCTTCAAACTTCTTTTTATTGCATACCATACACGGTGCAAGCATGAGGATACAAAATATAGGATTAAACAGTGGCTTGAGACAGTTGTTTCTTGTGATCTTGTTTTGGTCATGGGCTTATCCTTTCACCCTGTATATGCTCAAAACTGGCAAACAAATAATCAAAAGATAAACTTCTACCAGAGTTCTGATCTAAATTCAAATGTCTTGGATTGAGTCAAAACTGCAACATCGAATAGCGGTTCGAAAAACTTTTGAAAATGGTGTTTATTCAATTTTGTACATGATTGTAAAATTTGCCATTATACCGGGTGATTAAATTTCGAGCCGCACCATGGGGATCTCGCTTATTAGTGGAGATAGAGCCTATGTTTAAATTTGGCAAAGTTTCGTATTTTTGTGCTAATCAATTATCTGAAAAGAAATTTAAGCTATCATTTTGAAGATATCCACAAAAAACTGAAATGGTCAGATACCGTTTTTAGGTATTTTTTAACAAGGAATGCGTCTCATTTTTTAATTTGAAATAACATCAAAGAGGGCGGCGTAACCATGGCCAACTTTTGTTTTTCTTATGGGTGCCATGTTGAATTTTGGCATTTTCCGATAGTCGTGCTTTTTCTCAGGTACCCAACTGGAGCTTGGTTACAGACCGCCGGAGTCGTTGCCAAGCAACGCAAACAAAATGCACTTGGATCAAGCGGCGCCCTCAGCGTTAGGTTTGCCATTTAACCAAATAAACCTTAATTGTGGTTGATGATGTGGATGTAAAATGCCGTTTGCCAATAACGAAAAGCGTGATATAGTTAAGAGTTTAATTGAATTTTGTCATTTTCGGATAGTCGTGTCTTTTCTCATTTTCGAAATGTATAACATGTTGGCATTATTTTTTAAAACAATGGTTAAATAATAAAAGAAAACACGTTCTTATTTTTCTTGTTGTGTGTCGTGCTTATCAAGTAACCAACTGCAGCTTGGTTAGAGATAAATGTCGTTGTTCACAGTTCCCCAAAGAAAATAGTCCAGAGGACTTAATCAGGGGATCCACCATTACCAATCCAGCGATTTGGAAATTGTTGATTTAAATAATTTCCTACAATTGCAAAGTTTGGCGGCTTGTGTGGGGTGTGTACGGTTTCAATTTCATTGTTCGTAATGGTCTGCAAACACGTGTTTGCGGCAATTCCAAATTAAGGGCTACTTCCCGCTTAGAAATCCGAGGATCGTCATTTATCTAAAAACCAGTAGTTGAAGAATTGCAAATTGTGGTAATTTAACCTTTATCATTTCTAAAATACCTCTTTGATTAGTTGCAACATTTCCATGAGGATTATAAGAATTGCAGGGTTTACTAAACGATCCATGGTTCGCTAAATTTCCGTCCAATGTTAAGAATATTGTACGATGCGACATTTCTAAGAGAACAATAATAAACCCTTATTACGCTTTTCGTTATTGGTAAACGGCATCTTACATCCACAATCAACCACAATTAAGGTTTATTTGGTTAAATGGCAAACCTAACGCTGAGGGCGCCGCTTGATCCAAGAGCATTTTGTTTGCGTTGCTTGGCAACGACTCCGGCGGTCTGTAACCAAGTTCCAGTTGGGTACCTGAAGGTTTTTTGATTATTACCCCATTATTTTAAAAAGGAATGGTAACATGTTATACATTGCGGAAATGAGAAAAACACTACTATCGGAAAATGCCAAAATTCAACATGGCACCCATAAGAAAAACAAAAGTTGGCCATGGTTACGCCGCCATCTTTGATGTTATTTCAAATTAAAAAATGATACTGCATTCCTTGTTAAAAAGTACCTGAATATATACCGAAAATATACGAAATACCTGTTTTGAATAAAAAATTAAAAACGATATCTTAACATTTCAGTTTTTTGTGGATATCTTCAAAATGAAAAATTATAGCTTAAATTTCTTTTCAGATAATTGATTAGCACAAAATACGAAACTTTGCCAACTTTAAACATAGGCTCTACCTCCACTACTATATAATAATTATTATGAATAATTTGGATTCAGAGTAATATACAGAGCGCTGTAGTGGCAAAGTACATTAAAAGATGAAAACAGTTTTCGAAGTATTTCCAATGAAACCCTGGAAAATGTATAAATATCTATTCATTTCGATTTCTCACGGCTATTAATGTAATTTGACTCTATAGCCTAGTACAGTAAAGCTTCGATTCATTTTGGTACACATTGATGGAAATAAAATGGATTGGTTGAAAATGTACAATTATCTAGTTTTACATCTAGTCTTATTTGATAATACTTGAATACCTGATCTTCATTATCATCCTCATTTTCGGGTTCCACTGTTGTCTTCTCACATTCGGCGGTACAATCTGTGGCTAACGTTAACCCTTCTTCTTCAATCAAGTCACTGGTGAATATCTGTGAAAATATACCTCACATTAATACAAATCCAGGTACCACAGATGCACCACAAATATTAACGCCAACCACATTGTACCGTTTAACGTTTGTGGTAAAGGAATTTCCAATTAATATAACGGATGTTTAAACAATGTCTGCATACACCAATTGTTTCACTCTGTAAGCGTTAAGCTATTGTTGACAACGACGACCAGCATGTTATGCCATTATCCATTCTTTTATATATATCTATATCTTTCGAAATTGGCAGTGCATCATCATAAACCATGGTAATATCTGATCTCCACCTATGCCTAATTACGTTCGTTATTGTTTCTTGATGTCAATGATTTTTGTCTCTTTATAGCCGTTTTACACTACGCAGTTCTTGTGCAAGAAGTTACGCAAGAAGATAGTAAGCAAATGAAATTTGTAAACAGAAAATGGTTCAATTCCTAGACAAACTACTCAATATAAGAAAATACATCACAATTTCTGTTTAAGTAGTTGTTGTACCTACTTACTGCACAAATTGTGTACTAAATTGCGTAGTGTAAAACGGCTATAAAATGAGATCATGCAATAAATATGAGAAAAGTATTGTAAACGTATCTTTTTGGTATTAAGATTAAAGTCATTGGTAGAGGGAATTTGAAATTGTAAAATACTAAATGATTTTTCTTTTTACTATGTGTTAGTTACCTCATCCTCCTCTTCATCTTCTGGTTGTTCTGTAGGATGGTTGACGATGGTGGGTAGGTAAACGTTGACCTTGAATTTGAAATTGTAAAATACTAAATGATTTTTCTTTTTACTATGTGTTAGTTACCTCATCCTCCTCTTCATCTTCTTCTGGTTGTTCTGTAGGATGGTTGACGATAGTGGGTAGGTAAACGTTGACCTCAGACTCGGAAGGACCCGGCAAGTTTCTGTCATCAGATAGCAGCTCGATCTCGAGAGATTTGTCCTCCTCCATCCTCTCTCTAGCTTCTTACAGTACGAAGTTTCTATAATCATCATTTAAACATCATTTGCAATGAAAAACTTCTTCAGATCTGTTTCTGATGGTTAATTGTCTGTTGTGTTTTTGTTAAGCAACGTTGCTAGCAAATGAAACAAACGCGACAAAATATAAAATCGTTTGTTCCCGACTAACAAATCCACACCCAGTCATCCACGAAGTAATAGACGTCAAAATTCACAGCTTTGTTACGAGTTTTGGCCATTAAATTCAGCACCACACTCGTGCGTATACATTAAGAATCACGGTTCTTTTTTATAGACCTGGACAATAAATAGTTTGGACGACGACTCACAATTTATGTATCATGTTTTGCATGTAAATGGTAGACAAAATGTCCTTCGTATTGAAGTTCACATTCCTTGTAATGGTATCGACAAAGCTTTCAATTTCTAATATTTATCTCACCATAAAGTATCTATAATTTAAATATTATTATTCAAATAAAGTGGATAGTCATGAGGCGAAAACAATTGTTATTTTTATACAATCACCGATTAAGTATGTGATATAATACACACGGTAAGTATTCTACATACTCAAGCGGAAAACTTATATACACCTTTGGTTGGATTGGGTTGCACAAATAAAATGCAAAAAGTCCTCATCGATAACGTGTCTGTTATACGTCTGAAAATTCTTTAAAAGTACGTAAGAATAACAACGTATTTATGCGCTGGTTGGTCCATTCCGCGTCCCAAGTTTTTTGAAACATGGTTGACCATAATATTTTATAATAAGAAAAACAATAGCATTGAGTGAAAACCTGACCATTTCCGAGATATGTCTTTCAAGGTTAAGGTGTGTCTCATGTTATATCCACTTTATTTTCTAGCGAAAATACAACCAAACTCTTGTAACTATTCAATGTACGCTGGTAAACGATACTAGTATTGAAAACAATCCATAAAAAAGACGGGAGGTTATTATTTTAAGACACTTTTTCTTCTGAAAGACGTATATCGAAAACCGCCAACTTTTGAGTACAAAAGTCTCTAGTTTTTTATGGGATTTTTCCAAAACTAGTATGCTTGGGTTTATCTTCTCTAAATACGTTGTTACTCTTACGTTCCTTTGAGTTTTTTTTTTCAGACGATTAACGAACGCAAGATTTGGATTTTATATTACACATTATTTTCTTTAGCAAAGTACTGAAATATTTATTGATTTATAATGTAGACATTGGGGAATTGTATGTGTCAAATCGTTTCCGAAGGTACCTGATCCTGAAAAAAATATATATTATATATATATATATATATATATATAAAAGTTTTTCTCTCAGTCATATGTTTTGTGGGGTGCAGAATACGAATTTCAATTTTGCTACTCCCACTGCTCTGGCTTCACAACGAAAATCGCAAATACACTGAAAATTTTTGACCTTTTTCAGTTTTTTGCACTTTTCGAGATAGGCCATCCTATACAAAAATAAAGTACTTGATATTTCCTCTAAGAGCACTCCTGAAATACATTTTTGGTTGAACTGTTTGGCCGCTAGATAGCGCTGAAAGAAGGCAAAATTTCTGATATATCTACATCTCTAGTACCTATTAATTTAATAAAATTCTCATGCAGCTTCCCATACACCATCATCTTTCCTTTCATTTTGCAGGGGCTACAGCCCAGGTAGTGGTTGCAGATGAGAGAGGTATACAATAGTGAATTCACTGCAGTCATTGCTAATAATGTTGTATTTCCAGTTCATATTTCAAATGAGAAACCTGGGATTCTACTCTCGTCGTCTTCTTGAAGCGAATGCGACTTCGCGAAGGGTTTGGTGGACGGAGTGGGGATATCAGCGGTTGCCCTCTGGTACATATCTATGAGCAAGTTTGCTTGTAGCTAAGAACAATAACGCACGCGCCACGCCCATACCCCACTCAACAAAAACTGAAAAAGTTCGAGTATATTATAGGTTTTTTGCGGTTTTCGTTGTGAAGCCATATCCGTGGGAAGTAGCAAAGTGGAAATTCGAATTCAGCACCCCAAAAAGTATATGGAATGAAAGAAAAAAATAACTTCTATATTTTTTCCTGGCCAAAATACCATTTGACTGGACTAATAGTAATATTCCCATATGTCTCCTATCGACTCATCGCACTCGTTGACAGGGTTGTTTTATTTTAAACAAAACAAACATATTTTTTTAACGAGACAATGTTTTTAAAAACCTCGGAAAAACATGTATTAAACATAAAACAAAACTTGTTTTAAATTACACACACAAAAACATGTTTTAAACAAGGAATAAAAGTTGTTTTAAACATGTTTCAAATTATGCATTTATTTTATTTGTAAGCATTTTAATCGGCGTCTTTTCCTTCCTTTTTTTACTTGCCACTGATATTATACTATAGTAATATTTTATTAAAACAACAAAAACTGTTCAAATATCGGTAGTTTAAAACACAACATTTAAAAGAAACTGTTTAAATCATGTTTAAAACAATGGTTTAAAACAAAGCGTTTAAACCAAAGTGTTTCAAACATTTCAAACAAACTGTTTTAAACATGTTTAAAACAAATATTTGTTTGAAAACGTGTTTAAAACAATGTTTTAAAACAACATGTTTTAAACATAACAGGCCTGCTCGTTGACCTATCGAATCATAGCACCCAAATTACCTCGCAAATCAAATCTTGCGCTTTTATTGAGAAACCCTTTATGTATTAGGTTGGGCAGATTTTTTAAATTTTCAAATTCCGGAATGTGCAGTCATGGAAAAGTTGTAGTTTCATGAATTAAAGAAAACGCAAAGGCTCCAAAATTATTTTAATTTTTGATATATTTGTTTTTTTAAATATGATATAATTCGGGAATGTATGTATAATCATTCAAACGGTGTGACTAGTTAATGAATGAAATAAAACACATATTTTTTTATTTTCGTGTTTTGAACTGCCGCAAAGGCTTTAAAATTACTTCAATTCTTGATTTTTTTTTATTTTTCTGTGTTTTTTAAATATGATATAATTTGGGAATGTGCAATCATGGAAAATGTGTGAGTTAATGAATTACATAAAACACCTAATTTAATTTTTGTTATTCTTATGTTAAGCAAAGGCTTTAAAATTATTTTAATTTTTGATATCGTTTTTTATTTTTACTTTATCATACGCAGTATGTAAATTATTGTAATCGTGCCGAAAAAAAAAATTGAGATTTTAGCGGAAATAGGTCTTTTTGGGTCCCCTGAACATTTTTGACCAAGGTA
This sequence comes from Melinopterus prodromus, assembly GCA_964023965.1. Lineage (NCBI taxonomy): Eukaryota > Metazoa > Arthropoda > Insecta > Coleoptera > Scarabaeidae > Melinopterus > Melinopterus prodromus. Next base: position 13,889,368 of record OZ030396.1, read on the forward strand.
CAAAAAAATGTCTGTGTGTGTGTGTGTGTGTGTGTGTGTGTGTGTGTGTGTGTGTGTGTGTGTGTGTGTGTGTGTGTGTGTGTGTGTATGTGTGTGTGTATGTGTGTGTGTACCCGTTTTTTGTGGAGACGGTTCCGGGGAAACTACTAAAGGTATCGGGACGAAAGTTTATGTTTAGAAGTTTCATGACTAAACTTAGAGCTGAAAAGCTTTTGGTTCAAAAGGGTCCAAAGGAACGGGCTATTTACTCCTAGCATTTTTCAACGATTTTGCAATTGAGCCGCTATTTCTGTAATTTCGTCAAAATAGTTAAATAATAAATTAAAGCACAGGAAATTTTGAATAATTTATGCCTATGACATTTTTTGGTAAAATTAATAGTTTAGCTGCAAGAGCAAATTCTATTTGATCGAGATCGGTCGCATCTGCATTGATATGAAAGTACATAGTAGCCAGGATTTTGATAAATATTTTTTTGTGCTGTCACCACCGAAATGTCTATGGCTGTCACACTCGAAAACAGCTGATTCCATCAGAGGTTGGGGAGCCGCTATGGAACGTTGCCGCTCTAGTGCGGAAAGTACAAAATTCAAATAAAATAAAATCACAAATTTGATTGTTTGTTGATAAGAAAGATCAACCCGTTGTTATATCTAATTGTAAAAACGATAAATTGAGAAAATTGTAAATAAAGTATAGCGATGAGTGTAGTTATATTTTAGTATGTTGGTACGGATGTGACATCTACTGTGTCATGAACGAATATAAATCTGTCAGAATTTAAATTAGCTTTTTAATCTTGATGTTTCGTAGAAGTAGTATCAACCTAACATTTCCTATACAGAAATATATCCTATTTGATTTTTTTAAATACGTTTTTCCCAAAAGCAACACAAAAGACACTCCTGCCGAAAACTACATAGCGCGACTCGCTGACATGCGACGGCGACGCTCCGCCATCGGTGACGCACCGCAACACCGCTCGTCGCGCTATTCCGTACTTTCGGCACTTGTGAGATAAATAACTATTATTCTGATACAGTAGGTAGTGTCAAATGCTGATGCTTTGACAATACCTACTATTGATGCTATTGACTATCAAAATATCTGTCAAATCCTGGCTGACTAGTTTAATTTTAATGCAGACACGATTTATCTTAATCAAATAGATTCTCATGCAGCTAAACTATTAATTTTATATTTTGTATGATAAAGTTATGTGCCTGGCCACATCAGATTTTTTTATAAGATATAATAATAATAGTAATAATAATCCACGCCTTAACATCCCCCAACAGCTTTCGCCACTACGGGGGCATCGGCAGGCCCGAATTATCATTATAATTATATTTCCGGCAGTTCAAAACATGAAAATAAAAAAAATTAGGTGTTTTATGTAATTCATGAACTCACACCATTTTCATGAACAAAATGAAATCGGCCCATCCTATTATGTATAGACATTTTTTGTAGAGGATTAACAAATCTACGAATTTTATAATTAACGCAATTCTGTTGAGAATTGATACTTTTCACGCAGTTTTGAGAACCTCACCAAAAACCTTTATTTCTCCACAGGGTATCTTAGAGTTGAAAACCAGAACATTATTTTAGTTCTCCTAGTAAATATAATGATCTCGGTAATGTTGATAAATTTGTTAACAATGTGTTAAAAAATCAACTTAATCCATCATTGATTAGAAAAGTTAGTAAACATTAAGGGTGTAAACAGATCATAGCGACATCCTGTAAAAAATCTAGCTTCTCCTAAATCTTTCATGTTTAGTTCAACCTTTCAGGATAATATTAATACTTAAATAGTTAATAGTGAAAATGATCCAACTCAATACTATGGTTTAGAAAATTCCACCGGTAATAAAAAGCCACATTTTCTAATTGTCCACGGAGCTAATCTCCAGATACTTTTCAGTACCGGGAAACCAATGTCGTCCTCATTTAATACAGCTGGCTCATGAAGACAAGAAGAAGCGCGATATGCCGACCAGTGTGCCAGTATGTAGTGTAGCCCACTTTCCTTCAAATTGTTCCAATAAAATCCCACGTGTCCGCCCGATATTCGCGTCCACTACCATCGATCAGTTTACGCGGATAATTTCTTCATGCAGGTGATGCAGGCACACGTCAGAGCTGCATAAGCTCCAATTGAAAACTTGATTATCCACAAACTATAATCGAATTAGTAAAAACGACGACGACATTTACAGACTTGACCAACTCAACGTGTGCCCAACAATATACCCAATAAGGCAAGTGACCATAATAGAAGAAGTGAAGTGTTGACACACACCACAAAGTGTGATACCTAGTGTCGGTAAATAGTTAACTGTCTGCTTCTCAGGTCTACAATTCACACCTAATTAGGCGCGTGTAAAAATTTAACTGTTAATTGGATGCAAAACGGTGAATATTAATATTTCGTAACGTTTTGAATATTGCGCGCGGTTGTGGGAATGTCACAGCGGTAATTGGCCCACATTTCTAACGAGGTATGAAATTGCACTCGAGACATAATTATAGGAGAAGAGAAAATTTGCATTAGTTTTTTTTTGGTATATAAATCATAATACGAAGGACGTGCCGACGCAGCTGTTGTTTATTTGTGTTTATGTTTATCATTAAAACTTTCGATTCGCTTTTAGATTTCCACATCTCATATATTTGATGAACATCATATATTTTCAAAAAAATCTCATACACATATTGAGTTAAGATTATCTCATATGTGTTCAGTAAACACATATTTCGGCGCTTTTCTGACAGAAAATTCAAGATAAGTGCAATATATCGAAACACCTATTTTATTGTTATTTTTGTAAAAATTATGTAATGGCAGCTCGTAAAGTATGCAAACACCTGTTGTTATTTCGGTGACAATACTTGTTATGTTGTATAAACATAACTCTGGAGGTATAACTGATAAAACTGCACTAAACTAACCCTGCTAAGCTAATGTGATGAGATAGGTTTATTATGATCTGATAAAGTCTAAGAAAAATTAGTCTTACAAACTGCCAAACATGCCAAATTTTAAACATGCTATATCATTAATCTATTGCCTTACTTGTTAAACATGCTAGTAACGTAATAAATTATGTAGGTGGAAATAATTGTGGGTACTATTTCCAATCAGTAGGGAGACGTCAATACGTTTCAATGAATTCGATCAGAACATTAAATTTTGAGTTTTGTGTACACTGTGGGCCAAAAAATCACGGTACAAATTTTCAATTGCTCGTATTTCGAAAGATATTAGGTAAATTCAAGCATTTCTTTGATATACTAATTGCTTATAATGTGAAGATTGAAAGCATACTATATTTGCAATAATTGAACGTTTTATTCCAATGCAATGTTGCTTATGTATGGCTATGCAACATTTCTGATAATATCGGGTCAATTTAATGTGAAATGAAAGGTGCAATGAAATTAGTAGGTAATGACATTTGCTTTCTTTTGGTCAAAAGGACCAGTAGAGATTTTATAGCATCGTATACAGGCTGATTATTTTTAGTATACAGGGTGAAAATTTGAAACATCGTTTTTTTACTGTTTTTACTCAAAAAAGGCACTTGAATTGGACGTTTGCATCGATTAAAAAAGCGGCCCCATTGCATACACACAAAAAGTCCAATTGCGACCTTGAGTTATCTTTAAAGATAGTGGCAAAACTATGGCCAACGTTCAGTTTTCTTTATGGCGTCATGTTTGATTTAGAAATTTTTGAACTTTTCTTACTTGTACTACTATTATTGGGCTGTAGATTTTGCATTCTTTTTTATTTCAATAAAAATATAAATTTTGCTTTTATTTGGAACTAAAATCAACATCGTTTTTTATTGAACTAAAATTATGGCAGTTTGCTTTCACTTGTCTGACGGTCAGGTCTTTGCTGTTTGTTTTTCACGTAAAAATTACATCTTCAAATAAAAAATATCTAAAAAACAACACAATGTATTCAGGCTGACTTCTCAAAAGTACGCGACATACTAAAAAAACGTTGATTCTAGCTCCGATTCAATCTTAGCAAAAACAAGCAAAAGAACAAGAACAAGTAACATAGGTACGTCACACAGCTAAACAACAAGTATGTTACACTGAGTAGTTACACTGTTAGATTTTTCTTGCCGTTGTAATGTTTTTGTTACAAACGCGTTATTCCACTGGTTTTCAATAAGAACAATAAATAAATATTGTTTCAGAATTTCGCCCTGTCTAAGAAAAACCCACCCTGTATACGATGCTATAAGATCTCTAGTGCCCTTTTTTACCAAAACAAGACAAATGTCATTACCCATTGAATTTAATACACCTTTCATTTAACATTCAATTGACCCGATATTATCAGAAATGTTGCATAGCCAAACATAAAGCAACACAACTTTGGATTGAAACGTTCTGTTATTGCAAGCTACAAACAATTCGTTTTAAAAAAAAAAATATATGAATTGTCTATTATTGGAAATACGAGTGATTAAAAATTTGTACAGTTTTTTGCCCACAGTGTATATAAATATAAATACACATAATTGAGAACTAAGGTCAGAATTGTAGAAAAAACCTCAAGGATTTCTTTTCCAAGTCGTATCAGTACAAGTTAAATTTTTAAAATAAAAAAATAATATGACTGATCGACACAAGCATGGAATAAATTCATTAAAATTGAAATTATTTGTTTTTTAAACTTTAAACATACTGTCAAGCAGCTCATCCTTTAAGCACTGATATCTTTTCTTTCAGTGGTGTGATCGCGTCGAACAATAATGTTCAATAAGTTTTGTTATATTAGACAAATTATTTTTTGGAACATGTAAAGAAATGTATTTATTCCTCACAATTTTGAAAAAAAAAAATAATAACTGTGCAAACATTGTTTGAATAATTCCAATATCGGAATGTTTATACGCTATTTAAAGTATTTCTTTGCTATTTCAATTTTTAATGCAGTTAAACCTTGCGGCAAATATTTTAGAATATTGATTTTAGTACCTGCTATGATGTAATTACTGAAAAGCAATTAGCTAACCGATTGGTAACAAATTAAATTTGAATAAGTGAAACTTAACGTGTTGTGGTATATTTGAACAAAATATCCTTGAGCACGTCCAAGAAAATTTTTGAGAAAAATACATTGAAAATGACTTAATTATTTGTTGATTAACTTAATTAATAACTTAGTTAACTTAGTAAATTAGCTAACTATTTTTTTATAAAATTAATTTAAATTCAACTTTTGTTTGTTTATGGTAAATAAAAAGGCGTTTCAGATAGAATATATTCGGTGAATACGAATCTGAGCCTGAAAATTGGAAATTTTAAATTGACTGTCTTGTCAAATTATGGCGGCAACCGGACACCACTAATGGGGTTATATCTAGTCTTAAATGGCGTACAAACATGTCAAGAATAATGTGTGTAGTAATCAACCAGTTAAGTAGTCGTAAAGACGAATTTTCGAAGCAAGTCCGATGTGCCTCGAAATTGAATCACCCGGTATCAAATATTAATCATTTATTAATTAAAATAATCAAATATTAAACACTTATTGCCTGTGGTTGTCATTTTAGCTGTTGGCATAAAACTGCGAACGCGTGTTGCTAGCATGTTGCTAGTCTTCTCGAAGCCACGGATAAAAAGATCTGATGTGGCCAGGCACATGACTTTATCGTACAATATATTAATAGTTTAGCTGCATGAGATTCTATTTGATCGAAAGTTTTAATGCAGACACGATCTCTATCAAAAAGAATTTGCTCATACAGCTATTAATTTTACCAAAAAATGTCAGACATAAATTATACCAAGTTTCCTCTTTTTTCATTTATTATTTATCTATTTTGACGAAATTACAGAAATGAAGCTCATTTGCAATATCCTTGAAAAATGTTTTGACAATACCTACTGTCAATATAATCAACATATCTGTCTAGTTCTAATAGTGTTATTTTATACTAGTGTTATTTTAATGCAGACATGGCCGGTATCGATCAAATAGAATCTCTTGCAGCTCAACTATTATTTTTATATATAGTATGATAAAGTCATGTGCCTGGCCACAAATTATAAATTTTTTATTTTAATAAGACAGTTCCAAATACATAAGAAAACATACATGTAAAAAATACAATAAAATCAAGCAAAAGTGTTAAGATCAGAAACTTAACTGTATCCGCTCAACGAATTATACCATCGAAAATTATAGCATACGCAGATACAGCGACAGCTTACAAATTAGAATTAATTACAAATCGACCAGCAAATCACATCCGGTTAGTCGCAGAGATTAAATTAACACTAGCCACAATCCAAATCAATTGACCCACATACATCGACGACACTAAACAAAGATCTTTTCTTTTGCAGAAATTTCACCGCGGCAGAAAAGACCGCGACCCATTTCCAGCGCGAGTGAAATCGATAAAAAAGAAATTTTGGAATTCTAATCAACTCCCGACGAGTGCACTTCTGAATAAGTACATACCGTCAATACACAATAGTTTGTGATAGTTTGTGACAGTAGTTGTCATTTATGACAAACCTATGTCGCGGGGTTGGATAATAATGAAATGATCATTCGGTGATGGAGATGACGAAGATGATGTGATTAGATGGTGTTTTGGAGGATCAATTTCGTTGGAGGAGGAAGCTTGATTCTTGGAGATATGTCGATGGAATGGTCTTTTGGAGTTAAAGCGCACGCATGCGTTTCAGATCGAATTTCTCCGCGTATTTGAACAACATTTTAGCGAGTTGTATTGCAGAGTGAAAGACCTGACGGTCGCGCGCTGGTCTAATATACTGGAATAGATAATACTAACCTAGTGACTCGTCGGCGGCGGAACGTGCATCATTCCTTTTGCCCTCGGTGGCGGTATCCGTTTGAGGACCAACCCGAACGTCCAATTCTCCTCTGGAACGATTCAAAATCGAAATGTACCGTACATGACGGTCTACCAGTGATTTTTATATCGCGATTATTAACTAATATCGCTCGCAATGTGACAGGCGTTTCGTTTATTTTTCAACTATCGACGGCCAGGGTGGACGATGCCTTCTTGATCTTTGACGCAAAATGCTTCAAAGGACCGAACTAGCGTTCGGCGTCTTCTTCGTGCTGTGCTTCATCGGAACCCATGGGAAGCCGTCCTTTTCGCTCAATCTGCCGAATTTCGCGGCTCTCGCCGGATTTGGCGCGTCGACCAGGGAGCAGCGGGATTCGGCCCTCAAGGAGTATAGTGGTAAAAGGGTCTCCAATGAATCGCTCAGGATGGTGTATTTCTATGACCAGACCGTCGCCGTGGTCGAACTTGGGCCGAAGAAGTTGCTGCTGAATTGTGAACTCCTGGAAGTCTAGTAAGTTTTTTGTTTTGGTTTTTGCAAAATGTGGATTCCCAATTTTTACATTTTCCGAATGTGTAGCCTACCAGAACTTACAAGCAAACTTGTAAATTATTTCTGTGTACTTACCAGCGTACAAAGCGTTTGTTTGTACCAGCACAATTATCTGATCCATTTTATTTATTTTCCTTGCATCTTAACTACTGTAATTGCATTGTAACATTTCCGATTATTTTCGTTTTCGATAGTATCAAAACTGGAGCTTTAAAACCCATGAAGAACACAACATATGAAAAAACCTTACAAGCCATAACGTTGTTAATCTTATGATGATGTGAACAAAAAAGTAAATGTATTTTATAGTACGAATTCTCTAGTTATAGAGAAGAATCCGTCAGTCATCATATTTTTGATGTTCACATTTGTGAGAAGTACACAAGATATTGAATATCGTCAAATATTTTAGGATTATGTGAATGGAAAGTACATAATATTATGTGTTTTCGATAGATTTCTGTGGTCTAAATACGAATCCGGGCTGGTAAGCTTCCTATCACGTAAGGTTTACGAAAAACTTGTCAAGAAGTGTTTCAAAGAAATATTTTACAATTTGCAATTGTCTTTTTCTCGAAAAGTTTCTTATGCCTAAATTCCGCTATGAAAATTTTGTCTAGTTTTAGCCAATATGATGAATGTCGTGCTACTAGTAAGGTATAGTAATTGCTTCATCATACGCAGTATGATGAGTTATTGTAATCGTGCCGATTTTTGTGGCGATGATTCCGGAGAAACTACTAAAGCTATCGGGACGAAAGTTCATATTTAGAAGTTTGATGACCAAACTTCAAACGGGTTCAAAAGGGTCCAAAGGACCTGGATGTTTCCTCTAAGCATTTTTTAAGGACTTTTCAAAGCCGCAATTTCTGTAATTTAGTCAAAATAGTTAAATAATAAATTAAAGTAGAGGAAATGTTGTATAATTTATGTAATTTTTTGGTAAAATTAATAGTTTAGCTGTATGAGCAAATTCTATTTGATCGAGATCGTGTCTGCATTTAACCTAGTTAGCCAGGATTTGACAGATATTTTCATTCTAATGACAGTAGGTAGTGTCAAACGCTGATTTTTTGACAATACCTACTGTCAATATCTATCAAATATTGGCTAACTCTTTTTATTTTAAAGTAGATCGATCTTTTTATCTTTTTTCATAACATATTACTTTCTCAACACTTTAGTTGTTAAAATCAAAATATTGTCTGGCAACATAAAACATTTTGAAGGAGATGTGTTTTGTATTTTTAACTGGCAATTGTTTGAAGCCGCAGATTATTTTGATTTATTTTGTGCATCGGTATGGATTTGTTGAGTTTATACAAAGTTATTATAAATAATTGTAGTCGAAGTAGGCGCTGAGATCCAATGTAAAAATTTATGTTTCATTTTAACTGGCGATGTCAGGTGTCACCGGCTGTCGCCTCGTCAAGAGCTGCCACTTTGATGGAAAAGATTGCGTACAAAATTTATCAAACGTTTGACAACTACTTGTCAAACAAACTTGTCAAAACGTTGATATAGTTATATATACAGTTAGGTAAACATGCGGCAAAAATTCAACGGGTGATTCCTTGGCCTATTCTAAGAATATTTTGTCCTATGATGATTTTTTAAAAACCCCTTTGTTTCATATACAGGGCGAACAAAATTTGCTACAACCATATTTCATATTCAATGACGAGTACATTGAATGCTTGTATCCAGGCTGGAGAAAGTCATTTCGAACATTTATTGTAGATTGAGCAACTTTACACGTAGTTTTTGATAATAAAATGTTTCTACTGCCGTCAATTTTGTTCGCCCTGTATCTACGAAACAAAGGGGGGTTTCAAACATCATCATAGGACAAAATATTCTTAGAATACGCTAAGGAATAACCCGTTGACTTTTTGCCGCATGTTTACCTAACACCCTGTATAGTGTAATTCAGGCATTATGTTAAAGCCGCTTTACACTACGCAAGAAGGTGTAGTCGCTCAAGAAGTTTTACAAATTTTGAAGTAATCGAAATTTGTACAGGTTCTTGTGCAATAAATTGCACTGTGTAAAACGGCTATAAACGGCTATAATAATCATTAAATTCAGAAAAAAAACTACTAAATTTTGGAGTAAAACATACTGTTCCATTAAAAAAGTTTATATACGTCTGTTAAAAAATATGGTGGTAAGTTTATACAGTAAAATAAGGCATTACGCTTATTGTGCAATTTTTTCAGATAGTTAACAACAACGTTATGGCTTGCTTCATTTTGTATCCAACATGTATAGTAGATCGGTTGATATTCAGTGTAAAAGGGTCAAGTGACGTTTACAAGTAATAAGATTAGACTTAAATATATTAAAATTGATAAAAACATAAAAACAAGTTACATCAATAATAATGAATACGTAATAAAGTATTCTTGGGCCCAAAAATCAAAGTCACTATCATGTCTCCTATAAAATTAATTAATTATTTGACTACCGATTAAGTTTCATAATTATTCTTTAGGACAATTGAACCGTTATTAATAACTAAAACAATCATCAGAATGTAGTAACTATAAGAACATTTCCCATATTTTCATATTCTATTAATTCCATCAGCCAGCATGAAGTTCTCTTGTAAATAATTTAAAGTTGACACGAGGTCAGTTAGAAACAGTCGATATTTCTATGATATTTCCTTTAATATCCACTCGGCCACTAAATATAGGTACAAACACCCGAAAATACTGCATTTCAAGGTGGACTTGAATTTGCCATTAGAACGTAACTGACATTATTAGCAAATTACTAAGGTTGCATTCACTGAATGTCGTGAAAGTTAATATCAATTTGCTTAAAAATGAAGCTATTGAAGGCTATAACGTTTATATTTATATTTAGCCAAATGGACATAATTGGAGTTGACTGATTGATTTTGTACTTTGCTTCGGTTATTTCCTTTTCATCTGAACTATTAAGTCAATCATTATTTCATTATTTACTTTTGGATCAACGAATTATTAATTATAATTAAATATTGAATAATGGGGCAACACATTTAATTAATTTGTACAAGTACCTGACATTACACCACAGAAGTTGTTTAAATATTAACAACGTACACACGAAATGGCACTTAAGAAGTCATGGTCATTATATCTGATGGGTCCTTCTGTGGTAATCAAGTTAAGAACAAAAGAACACTTAACAAATTTCCCAATAGGTTTCTAAATGATTCACTAGGTAAGTAGCAATAAGTAGATAAACGACTGTGAAGCAAATTTCTACAAACAATTCTGCAATTCTAGCCCAAGCAAATGTCCAACTTAATTCAAATTCTTGAAAGTTACTGACGCTTTATGGTCGATATAACATGTATTCGTCTAATTGATAATGGAAATAAAACAAACAAACGACTTTCCTAGAAATTAGGTAATGTTAGATGCTGTTTAATTACTGGTTGTTTGATGTAGGTGAAATGGAAAAAATATCCGCGCATTCTGACAAGTTGTTAGGTTTGTTCAACGCACCTTATAATTACTTAGTCAATATTTTATTGAAGTTCAAAAGTAATGAGGGTATACTTTCAAATACACTTATTGAAAAGGTTGACAGCACGTGCTTAAAATCAATATAGTATACATAAATGAAAGAATACGTAGGAATTCATTGTGGTAAGTATATTGATGGGCGGACAGCTGATTTATCATAGAACTTTTGATGAGCGTTTGCTATGAACCCGGAAACCATATGCATGCATAGTTGAATAATAAAAACATAAAGGGAATAATCAATAAACGGCAAACCATTAGTTTTATTAAAAAATATATATATAAAGTAATTTTCTCTATTTTCTACTTTGACTATTTTACTTTTTATCTGCTGCTTCTTATTCGATCCAGGTATAATATGTAGATACTAATAATATTATTGAAAAACAACGCAACTATGAAGTATTTTTTTCTAAAATGCAACATTATCCTATACCTACCGGGTGATTCAATATCGAGGCTCACCATGGGGATCTCGCTTATTAGTGGAGATAGAGCCTATGTTTAAATTTGGAAAAGTTTCGTATATTTGTGTGGACCAATTACCTAAAAAAATGTAAGCTGTCATTTTTTATTTTGAAGATATGAAAAAAAGTGAAATGTTAAGATATCGTTTTTAATTTTTTATTCAAAACCAAATGTAGCTAGACGTTTGAAACAAAAACATTCTACAGCTACTTTTTAACAAGGAATGCAGTGTCATTTATAAATTTTTGAATTATAATATTCAGATTGTAAGTAAATGTTCAAATTGGCCGCCATTTTCTTGAAGACATAAAACCGTGTCCGCTTTTCTACATGTTATGCTCTTCTAACTGTTCTTCCCGAAATAGCATTGACAGAATTTGTTATTCGATCCCGCAGATCCTCGATATTTTTTCGAGTATCGTGATAAATTTTGTCGTTCACAGTTCCCCAAAGAAAATAGTCCAGAGGACTTAAATCAGGTGATCTAGCAGGACATTCCACCACTCCACCATTACCAATCCAGCGATTTGGAAATTGTTGATTCAACTAATTTCGTACAACTGCAAAGTGTGACTTGTGTGGCGTTTGTACGGTTTCAATTTCTCTGTTCGTAATGCTCTGCAAACACGTGTTTTCGGCAATTCCAAATTAAGGGCTACTTCCCGCTTAGAAATCCGAGGATCGTCATTTATCTAAAAACCAGTAGCTAAAGCATTGCAAATTATGGTAATCTAACGTTTACCATTTCCAAAATATCTCTTTGATCGGTTTCAACATAACTATGAGGATTATAAGAATTGCAGGGTTTACTAAACGATCCATGGTTCGCTAAACTTCTGGCCAATGTTAGGAATATTCTACGATGGGGCATTCGATGAGAACAATAATAAACCCTTATCATATCACGCCTTTCGTTATTGGTAAACGGCATTTTACATCCACAATTAACCACAATTAAGGTTTATTTGGTTAAGTGGCAGACCCAACGCTGAGGGTGCCGCTTGATCCAAGTGCATTTTGTTGACGTTGCTTGGCAACGAGTCCGGCGATCTGTAACCAAGCTCCAGTTGGGTACCTGAAGGTTTTTTTTTAATTATTACACCATTATTTTAAAAGAGAATGTAACATGTTATGCATTGCGGAGATGAGAAAAGACACGACTATCGGAAAATGCCAAAACTCAACATAAGAAAAACAAAAGTTGGCCATGGTTGCGTCGCCATCTTTGATGTTATTTCAAATTAAAACATGACACTGCATTCCTTGTTAAAAAGCAGCTAAAGAATGTTTTTATTTCAAATGTCTAGCTACACTTGGTTTTGAATAAAAAAATAAAAGCGTTATCTTAGCATTTCACCTTTGTTCGGATATCATCAAAATAAAAAAAGTTAGCATAAATTTCTTTTTAGATAATTGATTTCCAAATTTAAACATAGGTTCTATCTCCACTAATAAGCGAGATCGCCATGGTGAGCCTCGAAATTGAATCACCCGGTATGTCTAAAACTGTTTGTCCCTGTTGATTCAGCACATCATAGAGCCAAAACATTTAGCCTAATAGCAACATTAACATTTAGGACTTAGGACGGAAATTTCGCTCTTAAGAGTTGAATGGGTTGAAATTTGCTTAACTAGACATACTAAAAAAAGAGCTATGTGACAAACGTAAACATTGATATCCTTCTTTAAAAATAAAGACACACGTATTTCGCCTACATTTTCGTACAATAGTAACTTCAATTCAATAACCGTAAATGTTACGAACGTATAAATTATAAATTAAATAGTAACTTTGTAATAGCAAACCTTGCATGTAATGGCAAATTTGTGGAAAATTTTTGCTGAAAAACAAATGCTGGCTTCTTGTAAATATGTGGTCATAGCTTGTTACCATTATAAGCTAAGCTGATGTGTTGAAGGGTTGAAATAAATATTTCCCCCTACCCGTCTAGTTATTTCGCATAACTTGCATAACTATAGTAGTCTTAGATTCTGCTTTAAAAATATGGCCACCCTTCTCTAACTATTTCGAAAATCAAAAAATAAATGGTGATCGTGAATAAATATGATCGTATTTTTCTATGAAAATATGTATATTCTTGTTATAAATAAATAGGAAAATTTTTCTTAAAAAATCCAGCTCATGGGAGTGAACAAGGAGGGTGATTTGTTGTTTAAAAATGCCGTAGAAATTTGGTGTTTAGGTTCCGGTTACAAATTTCACATTCCTACATCAAAGGGTTAATGAAAATTATCAATTGAAAAAATTGTATTTGCAATAATTGTAAAGCAAGTATTTCCGTTGCCTTAATGCAGGAAATTTTAAGCGGCTAAAAAAACTGTTTCAAGGACCTATTTTATACATTTCAAGGTTTTAAATATGAAAGAAAGAAAAATTAATACCGTTACAACCGATTAAATGAGAACCTCCCCCTTTTGGGTTAGAAAATAAGGCGCCTCAAGCCTTTTTGATTTGAAAAATAATCAGCTACAGAATTTTTTATAATACATAAATAAGCATTATTTTTGTATGTTCATTTACTTGTTACTTGCGAGTGAAGATGTTAATCAACCTATATACTTGCGTCTCGCAGGTTTATATAAATTGAGCCATTACTGTAGTTGTACCACAAACTTACAAACACAGAAATAACGATTGCAATAATTGCAAGGACACGATAAATATTACATGCCGTCGTTTAATACTCATATGTTACAAGAGAAATAATGCCAGAAGTCAGAATCATGATAGGTTAAGTAGGTATAAGGTACAATGTGCACCTGTGATAGTTTTCTAAGTAATTGAGAATTGCAACACGCAATGATGTGCGTAATAATGCAATTTAAATGCACCTCTCATTATCAGCATATGTATATACTTTCGCAAATATTTCTCACAGCGGATAATGATATATCGCGTGCAAACACCACTGTATATGCTCCATAACAATTTCTCCAATAAATAAGTTAATATAAATTGGGTTACGAATACGATGCGAGCTCTCACGTTTAATATTGATTATTACGTCGGATGATATAGCTTATATTTGGTTCCTGATATTAATATAATTACAATAATTGTATTGGATTATTATCAATGTCGTTGAATACCTGCAAGTTCCCTATACATATTAAATAGCGGAGATCAGACCTTGAAACAGGGATTCTAAAACACTTGCCAAGAGAAGTTAGCGGCAAAACTTGGTAACCTAATAAAATTAAAAGCACCACAAAATTCCCTGTTTTTAAAGAAGGAGAAGTCGATGACATAAAAAGAAAATATGATAGTAAACATTTAACATAACCCACAGATACATAACCTAATTAATTATATTACGATTTCCTTCATCGTTAGAGTTGTTATAAGAATCAGAAAATTGTTCATTAACTATTGGTGTATAGACTTCTTCTTCTTTAAAAACGGGGAATTTGGTGGTGCTTTTGAAACTTTTAATTTTATTTGGTTACCAAGTTTCGCAGCTAACTTCTCTTGGTAAGAGTTTTAGAAACCCCGTTTCAAGATCGGATCTCCGCTATTGAAACGTGGATTGTATGAATCCTAACTTTGGCGTTAGTTAACAAATTATTCTGTAGACATGATCAACATATTGGTAGTTTTCTCTTTTTTTCTAAATGTCTAAACAGCCCAAGATAAGTTGCGTACGTGTTTTTGAAGAACACGAAATATAAACATAATTCAAACATGTTTTACTAATATTTCAAATCACAAACAAAAATAATTACACTTATTTTATTACGGGCCAACCTGTGTAACTAACTTCTCTTGGGAGGAGGTCCAGTAGGCCTGTTTCAAGGTCTGGACGCCGCTATTATTATTATTATTATTATTATTGCAGACTCGATTCTGAGGTTTTCGATTTTGTCAGTTTGCTTTCTGTATTTTTGGCTTTAAACATTCGGTCGAGGTAATGCAAATTCCAAGTAATATTGTCGCGTTTCTATTACTTGCTAATACAGGATGACTGCAGATAGACGCAACTTTACGTATAATGGGCCAAAATTATAATTGCTCGAGAAAATGTCGTTCTTTATAAAGGGTTTGCGATGTCCTAAAAAACCCACACCCACCAGCCACAATGTCAATTTAACAGATTTAAATTTTATTTTATAATAAGCAATTTTAATGTTTTTTCCTTATTTTACCGCTCGTTCTTTACTACATTATTAACATCATATGTAGACAAAAACGCAATTGATGAAGTAGTATTGCTAGTATTAACTGAGTCCCAACAATAACAACATGTGTTCATTAAAAAAATATGAAAATTAGCAAATTTTTTGTCAGATTAATTTATTTTTATTACTCTTTTAAAAACAAAAATAATAAAAATCTGCTATAAGACGAACAATTGTACATTTTTTTATGTATCATTTGGTGTCAATTTGTACCATTTTTGATTACGAATTCACCATAACTGAACCGATATCTGAGTTTTGAGATATAACATTAATATTTTATATTTGTGTAAAACTACATTTAAAACAACTTTACTCTCTGTCATTTTTAATTTAAATGTAAGCAACTGATAGTTTACTGTTCAGAAAATTCATCAATTTCTTGTATATTAAATTGTATCTATAGACTATTAAAAGCACCCAAAACTCTTGTAACAAATAAATGTTTCTTTACTTTATTAACAACCTCTAAAAATTACATATAAAAGATTAGGAAATTAAATAATTAAATTAAAAGATACCACTACATATAAAACTTTCAAACTTGCCCAACAGTGTGCTTGGTCCCAGTAAAATTTATTGCTTGAAAAACGGCTTGTTTTTATGACATTTCTATCTGTTTCTCAACTCATCGATATGATTGAATCTGCATTTTAGCTAGAAAAACTATCCTAGGTGATAGCCTTGGCTTTAGAAGAGCTGTCGTATGATACCTCACACAACTCTGGTACCATCTAACTTAAACCTCAAGAAGGTCAACAAGGAATTACTATAGAACATATGCATACAAATCCCTAGAATATTGCTATACCATTCTGAATCATCCTGTAGAATTTTACCTGAGATGTTACACCCAAGCACATTTATAATGGGATACTTTCGCACAAACGCCTTTGTTCGTATTTTAAGAAATTGTTTATAACAATAACACTGTTTTATTGTAACACAATGAATTCATTATTGCAAAACTATTTACGTAACGCAATTCTAAAACAGGACCACCTTGAATAATTTTATGGTAATTTATTCACCTAAGTTTAACGAACTTTATGTTAGTTTTGCAGATGTGCTAAATGTTATAAAATTTCTAATTAAAACATTCCTTTCTTAAATTTATTTTGAGGATGACGCGTATTTAGAAATCTAATTTAAATCTTAACCTTAAAAATCTAAAACTGGATAAATGCCGTTAAATAATTTACTGAAATTTATTATTTTAGCGAACCTGAAGAAGCGCTACGTGCTTTGGGAGACTTACAGAAGTTCTCAAAACCTGTAGCAATTTCGTTCTCGGAAATGATGACGTTGATGAATCAATGCCAACAGGTCGACGCTTACAGTGCCCACCACGAGAGGTCGTCCACAATCACAAATCCGGGGATGACCAGAGGAATACTGTCAAACAATCCTTTAACCTTACTTAGTGGAATAATACCAGGTAATTGCCAAAATATTCTCTTTATTATACCTGCATAATAATACTAATACTTATATGATATAAAAATATATAAATCTAAATACATATGTCTTCTATATTAAAGTTATTTCTTGAGAAGCTCCAAGAGTTTGTGGTATACCGGCTCAAAAATTTTTGCGTATCCATTATCAGTTAAATGCAGGTAATCATGTAATAAATAATGAGAAATACTTTGATCACTCTGCACAATGTTCTCATGAATTGATACTATGTGTACGTTGACGTTCAGCTCATCGTAATTACCATCGTTGGTAAACTTATCCACAAGAAAGAGATTCACGTGATCATTCCTGTCTCTATAAGGATTTGGAAATTGTCCTCTTGGTAACAATGTAGGAATTATTATTATCACTCCGCTGCCCAATTTCTCCCGAATAGTCTTGATTATCTCCAAGATTCCTTCGTAAACCTCATGGGGAGTGCAGTCGGTATTATTCGTTCCCACAAACAACACTATAGCCTTGATTTTGATGTTAAAATTCAACTCGCCGTGCTGAAGTCTCCATAATACGTTCTCTACCCTGAAAATTTCAAATTGCCCGCCGTTAATTCGTTGTGCGGTTGCTATCTGGTTGCTAGGCAACTGAGCTTGTTGTTTATTTCCTTGTCAACGGAAGACAGTCATTTGTTAATTTTTAAAATTGCGCTCAAGGTACTGGAAGTCAATTTGTTTCTCAAGGAAATAAACAATTATCGGTTGAATTTTAATTGAGAGTCAAACTCACCTGTCGCCACCTATCCCGAAGTTCAGGCAACGTAGTGAACTGATTTTTTCGCTCCACAATGTGCTGAATTGCATCTGCTGGATAATTGAATCTCCGATAAAAACTATTTCGGATTCGGTGGTTTTGGCCTCCTGGATGTACCTGTTGTGCATGCTCATCCATCTTCCGTCGCCTAATAAGTCTTCGCATGCCGTTGGTATCACGCACGGATTGTTCATTTTTATTTTCTCCTGCGATAACCGTTTATTCTGCAATTTTTCATGCAATCGACACACTTTTACGACCTGATGATATGTGATGATATGCAGGCGCTAACACGGCATGCCGCTAACCTCAAAATTGCACTGGATGTTGGCGGTATTGCAGTTCCGCGCGTGATGTTTGCTCTTTATAAGAAGTGCTATACTATTTCAATTTCAAACACACGTTTTTATAACTGTCGACCTCCAACTTTTGATATCTTCGTTTGTGTGTGTCGTCAATATTGTAATATTTACAATACATTTTTTGTTAGTTATGTGCCTTTTGGAAACTAATATTCGTAGATACATATGTAACTAATAATTACATTCATACGACAAATTTATTTAAAATTGGACTCATCACTCAAGTTATACTGGTGTCCCAAAAGTGCGATGTGAAAAGATTGTATAGATATATGGTATATGTAGTTGAGCAAATTTTTCCCTATTTTTTTTTAAATTTTTGCCTATGGAGGACATAACCCAGTGCTCTCAGTTTGTGTTTTCTTAAAAAAATAGGCTTTTTGGAAACCATAGCTTGAGAACAAAAAATGGGAACTCAAACAAGTCCCAAAATGTCGTTTTGACTGATTTTTTATTTACATTTTGATAATCCCGCATAAAATGCTTAAATTGAATCTTTGACCACTAACTTTCAACCTCACATAACGCAGAATCCCATGGGACAACTTTGTGGCGCCCTTGCTGTTTTTTGTTTCATAGGTTTGAGGTTCAAGCTTTAATTCCAGCCTACTTAGAGCATTCTCGATCCAATTTCTTTTATTTTTGGCATGAAGCAAAACCCCATGTGCAGACTGAAGTTATGTAGGTAGGTCCAGTTTTGTGGCCGCAACTCACACGATCGCATCGATGTGTCATTTTTAAGAATTGTCATTCAAAAACATCAACGCTTACGCTACCTGACAGCATTCTGTAAATAGGCTGGGATAAAAACTTAAATCTTAAAGTACAAACCTCTGAAGGGCTGAAAATTGTTGCTGAAACATTAGCAGTAATTCCGTGAAATGGTACTTCATTATTGTTTGCGGTTTCCATCTTTTGTAAATGATAAAGCCGACCTTTTGGGTTGCCGTCAAAGTTTTCAGATGTTGACAATTTTATACTAATTTGACTGAACAAAATCATGCGAAAAAACAAATTAAAATTAACATAAAGTATTTTTGTAATCTGAATCGTACTTCATCTAAACCTTACACATCAAAAATGTTCTTGTGACACACAACATGCTTAAATGTCCAAATAAAAAAGATAATATTTAATAATATTGTCAGTGTTGTTGAGAGGCAATTATTACTGAAAATAATGTTATTAACATGTTTCTTGTACATAATTGAAAGGTGAATAGGAGTTCCAGTTTCTTTCGGTGAATACGAATCCGGGCTCAAATGTTAAATATCATATATGTCAATCAAAAAGATTCATTTTGGCAATTTTTTCGAATTTATTGGGAACGAACCGATTGCCCTATAGAAACTTCAAAATTGTGGTGACTTAACTTTTTTGCGAATCTCGCTTACATCACTACAAGACTTGAATTTGTCAAAAACCCACTTCTAGAGTCCCTTGTTTAGCACCCAGCAAACAAACCAAAAAAAAAAAAAAAACAGCCGAGTCAAAACCAACCGGATGCTAAACTCTTTGCTGTCAAACCAGAAATCAAAACTGTTCCTGTTCATCAAAATACAAAGTTGTGCAAAAATTGCAAAAAATTCATGAACAAGATCATTTCACGTTTAACGGGCACAAATTTATTAAAATGGTGAAATGCTGTACGGTACAATCTTATAAAAATGGGCGAACTAGTTCAAAATACTGGCTAAACTAGATGACAACTGCGCTGGTTGGAAACCCTAGTGGTGGAGCGTTGCTCAACTAACCGGGGTTCATACAGAAAGAACCCCCAAGCAGGAGACGGAGGTCTCTGTCCACCGTGTTTCGGTAGGCACGTAAAGCTTTTGTACCCCGACAACTAGGTCCTATAATATTTTAGTATTTTCTTATCTGAAACAATAGTTGTAATTATTTTGTTTCTTTCCAGGTACTAAGTGGTGTGGAACTGGAGATATTGCCAAGGATTATCACGATTTAGGTGGTGATTCCAGAGTGGATAGGTGCTGTAGGACGCACGATTTGTGTCCGGTGAAGGTGCGGGCGTATACAAAGCGATATAATTTGACCAATAATTCCTTGTACACAAAGAGCCATTGCGAATGTGATGACGAACTGTACAAATGCCTGAAAAGATCAGATTCCCCGACAGCCCACATCATGGGTAACGTTTATTTTAACATAATTCAAGTACCCTGTCTGGACGAGACAAAGGAAGGGAAACGGTTTAGAGGGGCCAGGAATAATTTCTAAATATTGTAATAATTATAAATAAATAAGTTCTACAAAAATAGTGCAACAGCAAGTAACGTGGTTTTGTATATTGTTTTGATTGTATTTAATTATAATTTATTGATTTTTGTAAGTATGTACATAATAAACGAAATAAAAACAACTTACTTTATTATTATAGTATAGGATTTTTTTTTTATATAAATAGCCTATTCTTAAAATGGTTTCGCTTTTTCGGCTATTTATTTAATAAAGCGAAATTAGTCGGCCATTCTTGTAACCACTTAGCTAGCCATCATGTTTAACACAATACTCCCTGCTTAATATTATTTTCTCTTTGGTGCTAATATAATATTCGGCCAATGGTAGCGAGCGGATTTGGAGGTGCAATAGTGGCTGCCTATCCGTTCAAGTTTTAAAGATGTTGACGGCCGCGACAAGTAAACATAACCTAACAAAAAGTTACTTTTGATTTTTTAATAATAATATAACTTTATAAGAATTCAGCAATCATGGAAATGTGAGTATCATTATGTTTAGTTATTCTACCTGTGCTTACTAGCCTTTTTTTCTAGTGTTAACGCTAATGTTGCATCGTTAAGCAATTTTGAGGTTATGTTACATTTGCAGAAAATTAAAGACCCAATCAAAAAACAGACTGGACCTTTAGCAACAATTGTTTATGAGGTACAGTTCAAAAATAGGAATAAAATTAATGTCAAAATATATTTTCTTTATTTGTAGACGTCGCGTTACTTAGAAAGTTCTCCAGCTGGCAAATTGACGTCAGAAAGTCTAGTGGAAGGCGTAAAAGAGTTAAAACCATTTAAATTGAAAAAGAACGAGATTATAATGATATTAGATAATCCACCAACAACAGCGTTAGAGATACAATTAGTGCGTATGCAATATGATCATTGGATGAGCATCAATTAATTTTTGTTTTGTAGGTTGTTGAAGAAAGCGAAGAACGTCTAAGCGAAGAACAGGTTGACCAAATATTGAAAATATGTGCAGATCGTCTGGGGGCTGTGCCTAGAGTTGAGGTGAAAGAGGAAGATGACGGATGAATGTCAAAGAAAATGTGTTTTTTACTATTAATAATATATAAAGTTATAAGAAAGTTGTTTTATTTTCCTTTTGTGTTAATAGCAGAATAAGCTTGTTTACTTAAAAAATAAATGGGAGGATTGATGCTTCATAATATGATATTAACAATTCATTATATGGTGTATAACACATTGTTTAGTTTTCACAATATTCTTTGGTCTTTCATACATTATTTTAGCGCACAAATAACTATTAGGTTGAATAAGTTTTTAATGCAATCATGAATCAATGCCTACTTTAATAGATTTTTTTTTCGATAATTGCTTTTGTAAACAGCAGTCTATTCCCATGCAAACCCCAGTCTCCATTCTATGATTAATATCATTCATGTAGTCTGCTTAGAAAATATAAACACCTGTCTATCAATACTATATTGTTAAATGCTACTCTATGTTACTCTATTTCACTTTTTATAAAGAAAAAATTAAATTTATTGTTGTTGATTTTTAAATGTGGTGTTTTAGACGAATAGGTCATAAATTTAAGGGCTTGGCCATTTTCGTTTCCTAGTAAAAAAAATTTAATAGCCTTTGCTCAATAAGAAACAACAACTGCTGAATTATCAACCAATTTGTATATTCTTACTAATAATCATAATACCTTAGGAACCCCACAAATGAATAAACAATAGTTATTTATTATACAACAGAAAAAGGTATTAGATTTTAGCTCAACCTTGTGTCCAGCAAAAAACCATTTAACAGACTTTCTATATCTAATAATAACAAGGGACACATTATAATTTTATTAAATAAATTGTACAATAAGTCTGTAACATTTGCCAATTGCGGAAAATATAAAATTTCTCGACTCGAAAAATAGAGATGAACAAGCCCTTAAACTTAGTGAGATGAAATTCTGACCATTTGGCTTGCTAAAGGCTTTCTAAAGAGTGTAGATGTTAGGGACAGCAGTTGAGACAAGGCTCTGTTTTAGCCAAAAAATATAGTTAACTAGATTGTAAATAGTAAGTCAACCAATTTGATTTTTTTTGTAATGAATCAAATTATGTTCCTTTTATTAATTTGATTGTTTTCTTTTGATCTAAACATATATTTAATGGCTTTATTTAGTTATTTGTGAGTTAATTTTGTAGAATACTAATTAATATTATAGTTATTATAAAAAGTGGAACTAAGTCAAATAAAAAAACTTTGTTGCATCAGCAACTTTGCCAATTTCGTGCAGATGACATAAAAAATAGAAATATTTCTCATGTCTATGGGTAAAATATAAAATAAAATAGAATTACATATTTTTTCACAATTCCTTATATTATATATTATCTCGGTACATATATTTATCTTTTTTGGTCTCCAAGATCCTCAATAAAATCTTCATCAATCTACAACAACAGAAAGCCTGTTTAAAAAAACCTTCAACAAAATAAAAAAATATAAATACCTCCGGCCATTTCTCAGGAATAATATCAAACAAATCATCTTTGACATCGCCTTGAATAACAATTTCATCATCTCCAGTTACTGACGAGCCGCATGCAAACTTTGTTCCGAAGAATTTAGCAGCAACTTTCAAATCTATATCTATAAGAAACGTATTAGTACCATAACAATTTTCGAATTGGACAAACATACTAAAAGAGCTTAATCCTGTGACAACGGTAACCGACTTCTTCTTCCCGCGGGGGGCCCTAGATACGCAGACCTGCTTGGGGCCTTCCTCCTTCTTTTTCGTTTTAATCATACCTTTTCCACCGCGCTTTTGGCGTTTCTTTTCCTCTTCGCCTGCCGCTTCTGAAGGGTCATCTCCAATCCTCACCTTTTCGAATTCAGACGGAAGATTCTTTTCCAACCAAGTCTTGCATTTATCGTACTCTGGGTAATACTCGCAGTACTGTAATATCGGTTATATTTTTAAGTATTCCGGTTTAGAATTAGGTATAGTTTTATACAAACCTCAATTGGCATGGCGCAATTACCACAGTAGACTACATGCATGGGATAATTTACGCCGTCTCGCGGCCCCATCACCAATTTCATATCCTCACTCATATTTTGCTATTTGGAAAATGTGTTCCTAACCTATAAATAGGTTATACTTAACTTTTTTTAGATAGTAGAAGTGATTATGCAGTTTTAGAATGTCTTGGACGTCTGTTAAATTTATTTACAAGATAAAATAAATATAGTTTGGTGTGAATGCTTGTTATATTCTATTTAATAGAGAAAGGGGGTAAAAGGAACTAACCACACATCACTTTTTTACAAAGAACAATTTGACAGATGACCACCCAAACAAAACCAACGAAATCGGTTTGAATTCAAGAAAATAGTGAAGTGATAATTCTTGAATATGTGACTTGATAAATATTTTATTAATAATCTAAAGATAGAAATTATAATATTAACTTAAGTATCAACTTTTTAAGTATTTTTGTCAAACAAATATGAACACAAGATCTACAAAGGTAGGTTATCAAATTAACAAATTACTTGCAAATTACTAAATTACTTTGCTAGGGTTGGAAGAACTTTTCTTTCGAAGAACCAGTATCCCCACGAAAAACTAAGAAAAAAACGCCAATCGCACGAAAACCCGAAGTTCCAATAATCCCAAAGAAGGATTTTAACTTCGAACTGAAAGTTGAACCCACGAAAGTAGAAGAATTATGTATCCATAATAAAAAAATAGATGAAATAAAAACATGGTTGCAGCTAAACGTTTTAAGCGGAAAACCAAAGGTAATTAATTATATTGAATATAATATAATCTTAAAAAGTGACTTATTTTTTCAACATTTCAGTTGAACGGAGCAATTTTATTGCTTACGGGTCCAACAGGTTCCGGAAAAACAATCACCGTAAATGTCTTATGTAAATCAATGAATATCGATCTTTCCGAATGGGTAAACCCTATCGATAATGATTTTGAATCATTTAGAGGCCCGGGACAAACTGCACAGCTAATAGATTTTTTAACGGAATCAAAATATCCCTCGTTGTTTTCTTTAAATAAACCGAAGGTAACGTTAATAGAAGATTATCCCAATTCTGTTATCCACAAACCAGAAGAATTTGTTAGAATTTTAGAGTACGTATTATACAAGCAGTCTTAATTATGCAGAAATAATTTGTTTTATAATATTTTATTGTTTTAGGAAATGCTACGATGGAAAATCTAGTGTGATATTTATTTGTACCGAAGCTAGTAATAGTTTGAATTTGTCGCAAAAACTTTTTCCGCAGGAGTTACGCGACAAATTTTCTATTCTTAATATTAGGTTTGTCTAGAGTTACTGATTTTATCTGGTTATATGATATTATTAATCGATATATTTTTAGTTTTAATGCGTGTTCTGCTACGTTGTTGAAACAAGCAATGAAGCGTGCGCAAAAAATTATTGAAAATAATGCGGGTTTGTTCAAGACTCCAAACCAGGATGCTGTTGATGGTATAATTGCATCCTCGATGGGTGACCTACGTTGTGCTGTTCATCAATTTTACTTTGCTTGTTTGAGAGGTATTTATTTAAAACATAACACTACAAAAAGTTGTCATCTATACTAAAAAAAAACATAAGACTGCAATATTTACAATACTAAACAATCAATTAAAAACTATCAAGATTAGTTATTTTAAACATCTTGCAAAAAGTTATTTTGCTAATGTTTAAAATATGTAACATACAATATAGTCACATTTTTACACCACTTGACCGTATCCTATATCTAAGAATCTTACAGTAATATTATATATTTTAATCTAGATAGTACCGATTTGGTACCCAAGATAAAAAAGAAAGCAGGCACGAAGAGAAAACGTGGCGAAAAGAATCCCACACAAATAAAGTCGATGATGAAAGATGAAAGTTTAGGATTATTCCACAGCTTGGGTAGAGTTCTGAATCCGAAGCGCACTCCTCAAGGCAATTCTTGGCGTCTACAAGCCAACGTAGATGCTCTGATAGACGAACTGAGTATTCAACCAGCAACTTTCAGCTCATTTCTACATGCAAATTACCTCAAATATTTCGGTGATATCCAAGATGTTGCAAACGCTTCCGATACGCTAAGCGTGTCGCAGATCTTGTTGGGACAGTGGAGCGAACGTCAGGAGAATTTGCTCTACGGACTTTGGTTGTCTGTGCTGGGAGTAATGGTGAATAACGAGCACAGAGTCTCTAAATGGACGCAGATTACCGGTCCAAAGAAATTGAATAAGACGTAAGATATTTGTTGGCATATTGAAATACTGCGTTACAACTTTTGATTGTTGATTTAGTAAGATTTAATTTTTCATAGACAATTTATAAGTTGAAATTTAACACATTTGTGTAGACCAAATGCTTTAGGACAAACAGACTAATATACAAAATAAATTTAATTTACAACTTAAATTTAATTTAAGTACTGTATTTGATCATTTCCATCATTTTTAAAGCATTTAGTAATGATAAAAACTGACATATTGAGAAATTACCACAGCAAATGTTCCCCATTTTAATCCCTATTGTTTACAACTACAAGTAAACTATACAAAGTATAAAAGAAAGTATATTTTTTAGAAGCCGATCATTTTTATATCTTTGAAACTGCCTGGCTTTCTGTTGAGAAATTACAGAAAAAATGTTTTTGTTGCGCTATGATTATTGTTCTTTGTTTTTTGCAACAAACTGTATTATTAGGTTGTCAAATCAAAAAACTGACCTGAGAATCCATTTGTGTAGACCAAATGCTTTAGGACAAACAGACTAATATACAAAATAAATTTAATTTACAACTTAAATTTAATTTAAGTACTGTATTTGATCATTTCCATCATTTTTAAAGCATTTAGTAATGATAAAAACTGACATATTGAGAAATTACCACAGCAAATGTTCCCATTTTAGTCCCTATTGTTTACAACTACAAGTAAACTATACAAAGTATAAAAGAAAGTCTATTTTTTAGAAGCCGATCATTTTTATATCTTTGAAACTACCTGGCTTTCTGTTGTTTTTAAGAAATTTAGATTCTACGAAAAGAGCTAAGTAAATAAAAAAAAAAAAACAAACAAACTCAAAACCGTATTTAAGATGGTTTCTCACCCATTTTTTTTCGGGTGTGTATCCCTGAAAATTGTTACATTATTTCAAAGGAATAAAAGCATAAAGCTACATAGAAAATTCCAGTTTTTTTGAGCTTGCAGGCATATTCTAATTAACCTAAATAAAATTGTTGTATTAAAATCGCGTTTTTAGGTATTTTTGACAGTTTCTACAAAAATTAGAGCCAGTTTATTATTTCTGACTTCAGATTAGGCTCATCTTTTTTTGACAATGTTTTGTATTTTGTACTCCGCATTCTTGTGCAAGAAAGATTTTTTTTGTAATAGACATGAGTAAAGATTAAACTTCCTTTATTATAGGATTTAATTCTTTTTCAGGGTAAAGGAAGATACTACCGGAATAAACATCGAGGACAGGTCTTATTTCAATATAATCAATAAATGTACAAAGTATCACAGTTTTAATTAAATATTTTCTTTCAAGTAGTCTCTTTATTTGCAACCTGCAGCACAATTTTTATACGAACAAAATTCTGAAATGTGTTTTGCATATCTTCTTGTACAGCTCGAATTATTTGGTTTAATCTACCATCAGATTGGCCTGCTATTAATTTGCAGAGACGTTGCGACGGGCAATCCACTAAAACCACCGACGTTATGATACCTAAAATTAGATTAAAAAATAGTTTGAAATTAATACCATACATATTACTCAAGAAAAGTGTTAAATATCCTAGTTAATTTTTAATTATTATCTCTTCATTCGCAAATCAGTATTTAAAGTGATTTTATAGCTAGTGATAAGCACCGTGAATATGTTATTCATTTAATTAAAAAACATTTATCTATGGTTAAACCAATGTCACCTACCGGCATCATCAATTTCAAAGAACTCCATGCGAGGCTTTAACAAATACGGCATTTCCTGCGATAAAAAGTCCATTAATTTTGCCTTTACAGAGTTGACGATAAGTTGTTCAGCAGTTTGGTCAGTCCAAACATGTTCAGGAAACATCCATTTCCCTGGTTTTGCTCTATTTAACAAAAATTTCCTCAACTCCGCCAATCCTGATCCTGTTAGTGAGGAAATCATGAAAACCTCGGCAAAGTGCCGCCAGCCTCTGGTATTATTATCCTCCTGTTTATGCCTTCGCCCCATTGTTAAGGTTGGTACTCCACCAATGCAGTTCTCTGTCAGTAGTCTTGTAATATCAAGTAGCTTCCTCTTTGATTTCAATATATCTATCTACAAAAGAATGGTCGATAATAATCGCATGATCAACAGAACTAAATAAAAACGTACTTTATTTAAGACTAAGAAACTCGGTTTTTTCTTATGTGCCTCCAGAAGGTCGATTATTTTAATATCTAGTCTTTCCTTCGAGAAATTATCGCTGGCGTCGTGTATGACGCCTATAATATCTGCGTGATTCAATGATGAGTTACAATCTCTTATAAACGATTGTTCTAGTTTACGTCTACAAAATATAAGTTTTGCCTTATATGAAGAAAATAATAACTATCGACTAACCTCTTCATTTCCCTATCATTAACAATTCCTGGCGTGTCAACAAAAATAATCTGAGAGTCGCCTTCCGTAATTATAGCACTGGCTTTTTTTCGCGTTGTGTGAACCTTCGATGATGTCGGACATACCTACGAAACTGAAATAGTATCAAAAATACACAATAAGCTTAAAATAATTACTTTTCTATCCATTAAACTGTTGATAAATGTGCTTTTCCCAGCGTTTGGCATGCCTATAACTGCAACCCTAAGTAATTTCTGATGTTCTGTGTCCGGCATTGACAAATCCTGCGCGTTCTCTTGCGACTTTGTTGAACATTTTCTTGTTTCAATTATAATGTATCTTGGAACGCGGAAAACTGTGCGAAACTTGTTAAAAATCATTTTTGGGGTTAGTATTTTAGGTTATGGAGTTTGACGTAACGTAACTAATTTCACGTGAACGTTTTATAACAGATGTCGCCACAGGCACAGATGTCGCTATTTCGTGTAGCATCTGGAAAGAGTCCATAGATGGCGCTACAATAAAAAAGCGTTGGCATTTGATCTTTTGACATAACCTCAACTTCGTTCTAAAGTCTAAACGTTGGCGCCAAAGTTGTTTACCTAGTTTTCGTAATCGGTTTTAAATCTGTTTCAATTAAAAGTAAATAAACGATAAAGCTGATTATGGGTTATTTACACCATGCCAGGTTCATTCCAACGCGACGGTGTTGTGTGAATGTGTTTAACTTTGCTCAAATAGTGCGTGATGAAGATGAATACTCTGAGAAGTACTCCTAAGAAAAATAAGAAGAAACTCAAGAAGCGAAAGCTTAGCGACCCAGCTGTAAATTCAATAACAGCTTACTTGTCCAGTAGTTTAAACATAATTACCCCAAACAATACTCCGTCTCCTAAAAAGAAGGCTGTGAGTCCTACGCAAAAATCTCCAAACAGTGGTGGAAGGAAGCATAATTTGGGATCCCCAAGCGTGCTAGTAGCTTTCTTGACCAAGGGAAAAGAGAATCTCGAACGCATCGATAAAATGGACGCAGTGGATCTTAAACTCGAAGAACAACAACAGAAAATGGATAAAAAAAGTGTAAGTAGACAGTGTTCCCAAATAAAAATTGACAATATGTTCAACCTAAACAATAAATCACCTGAAACACCAAAAAAACAAAAGATAGTCGTTAATTTAGAGAATGTGATCAGCAAAGCTATCGCAGACTCAAACAAAGATTTGTTGAATGATGCTGATAGTGGGAAACCAGAGAAAACAACCGAAGTAATAATCGATTCTAATGAACCCATTGCTGAGTCAAAGGAGGTAACCCCATCTAGTGAAACTAGAAGAAAACGAGGTAGGCCTAAGAAAAATAGTTTGAGTTTAAAGAAAGAAGTCAAGACAACAATAGACGATCAGGCTGAATATGCTGATTCAAACAAAAAAGAATCAAACGACTCAGAGATTGTAACAAATGATAAGAGAAAAAGTAAAAGTGCAGAGTCAAACAAAAAAGCATCAAAAGATTCAAAGATTGAAAGAAATGAAGAAATAAAAAGTAAATGTGGTGATTCAAACAAAACAGCATCAAAAGATTCAAAGGTTGAAACAAATGAAAAAAGAAAAACTAAATGTGCTGATGCAAACAAAAGAGCATCAAAAGGTTCGAAGATTGAAACAAATAACGAGAGAAAAAGTGAAGAGGTTGAAATTACCTTGACCCAGGATTCTGATGAGACAGGCACACCAAAACAACAAAAGAATGCGTTTGAATTTATGATGGACAGTCGACACAAAATTATCGGGACTAATTCACCAGGAAAAATAAGAAAATCCCCAGAGAATGACAAGAAGAAAGACGACAAGAGCCAGGTAACAGCCAGAAAAAAATTACTTGAGAATTTGGCCAACACTAAAGGGGCATTAAAACGGAAACAAGACGAGATAGATCGAGATGAAATTATCGCTCATAAACTAGAAGTACGTGCCAAAAGACTCAAGCGGCTTTTAGATGGTAAAGATACTCTCAAAGATATGAAAAAAGCTGAAAAGAAACGGAAACGCATCTTGAGACTTGACTCTGACTCAGAATCCAGTCGAGATAGTTTTAATCAATCGAGTATACAAAATTTTGTCCAGGTTTCCGATAAGAACGACGATGAAGACAACGAAATCAAAATTTATTTCTCCGATGAAAACACTAAAGACAAGGAACCGGTTTTTAAGATTAAAATGTTTTCACCGCAGGTCTTTAAGCGGAAGAAACGAAAAACCGAAAATCCTGAAACGAAAACAGTTGCTTTGACGGATAACGTGGATATAAGCCAGAATATTGACACAAATAATATCATCGAAATAAGTGAAGATAAAACAGTCAATATACACATCAAAATCGATCTCCATGCCAATAAAACTAAAAATGATGCTCCGGGAACCCCAAAGTCCACCAAACCCACTAAAACAAAAACAATAAAAGAAATCGCACGGGCGAAATTGCAATTTTCAAATTCCGATTGCGACACTGATGCCTCGATGGATGGAGATGTTAGTAGTTTGAGGAGGAGTTCTCGGTCTGCAAAAAAGCCACAGAAATATTCTGATATGTGTCTTCTGTCATCAAATGAAGACTCAAATGATAGTGTAGTGGTTGATCTCGACACGGAGGAAAAGAAGGCTAAGAAGAACAAGAAATTGGCGCCGGTGTTTGCAAAAGCTACCCCTAAGCCAAAGCTCGATCCCGCTGTTGTTGAGGCTCGGAGAAAGTTTTTGACTTCTGGAATTCCTGATGCTTTGAAGAAGATAATAGAGAGGGAACAGTCGTAAGTAAACGTTTCAGTCATTTATATATATATATGTTCTGTTGTTAGAGGAATTCTAATTTTATTTTTCTTTCCCATTATAACTAGTATTTGTAATCACTTTATCTTATTACCTAATCCTATTCCTTGATGTGATAATGAAATTGAAACATTATGTACGTACTGTTTTATTTATTTGTTATAGTCATCATGCAAATTTTCAATGTCTTGGTAGCCCAAAAAATAATAATTTTTAGTTAACATTAAGACCTGGTTTTTGTGCTCATACGTTACTCTCAATTTAAATGTTATATTAAAATAGTGTCTTATAAAATTGCTTTTGAAGAATTTCTGAAGAACCAATGATATATTGAAAAAACATTGAATCTATCAAACAATATTTTGGAAACGTTGAAACTGGGTAATTGCATGCCAAATCAGCAGTTTTGGTACATCACCATTGCAGATATCAATTTGGATTTGTATAAAATTAGGCATAATAGTTGTATTTATTTATTTAGCTCAGTAAAAACACTAAATTGATATCTCATCCTGTTTTAGAATTATGAGAATGCAAAATAAAAAAGATGCTCATCACATTTTTCAACTATGATTTAATTTAAACTACTGAAGTGGAATAGGTGTCATTTTTCAATATTTTGCATGGTGTTGCTTCTTTCTCTGCATGAATGGGATTGTAAAATTTATGTGCCTTTTAATTAAACAATATAATAATTTAATATAATACATAACATAATTTATCGAAGGCCATAAATTTCACTCTGATGTTGGTTTAGTAGAATAAAATAAAGTTCTAGATTATCAACATTTATTTAAAAATTGTTCTGTTGGCTAATAGACTCTTTATAGCAAATATATTTTTAAAAGATAGCATATTGTTGGTTGTAGCATATTGTATGAAAAAAAGTATAATTGATCATGAAATTTGATAGTGTAAATAAATTGCATTAGGTATTTCTATTTTTCTGCAATAAATAGAGATAAAATTGTCAAAATAAGATTCAAAATATATCACAGTTAATAAAAAATAACATAAAATGGTGCAGGGAGTGCAATATTTAATGTAAAAATAATTCTTTATAAAAAATGGTTTCTTTCAACTACACAAATTTCATCAAATTTCATGATAAATCATTGATATTTTATTTTTTTCCCCAAAATCGTACCATGTATCGGAGATTGCAAAGAAACAAAAAATATCAAATTTGAATTGACCTTTAAAAACTAATCGAAATATTTCTACTTTATCACAAAAAGTTTAACTTTATCACATGACACCCAAACTTGCACACTAATGATACAATGATATGACTCAAGATCATCGCAAAAGATGTGCTTCAACTTCTCAATTTATTTTTCCAAATATGAACAAGATTGGTTCAGAAGACCATTTTATTACATATAACAAAAAATCAGAAACAGAAATCAAAAAGATTTGCAGGAAATCTATTGTTAACTCATGCCCATCGAATTACAGGACAGATTCATGTACTATCGTGAGCATAATAAATAGGGACACTCAAATTTTCACTAATTAAACTGCTCTTTGTAATGTCATGTCAATATGTTTGTCAAGGCAAATTTGAAAATTTTAAATTTCAAATTTGTCCGCATGATGGAATCAGCATTCGAGACGCTACTGAATGTAAGTGTAGGCAAGAATACCGCGAAGAATAAAATTGTTGAAACCGAAACAAGTTTGGCACTTGACAGATACTGTCAACGTTTAGACTTCATAGGTTATCAAATACGGTCAAAGTAAATGTTACACAACGAGAATTGTTCAGAATATAAGTGCCTAATTCCACTTTGCGGTCCCTGTATTTTCTGCTCCCTTTTTTCACTTCTCTAGCACTTCTCAATTAGGTGAGCTACAAGTTTAAAGATACAATGTTTAAGCAATTTATTCCAAAAGAAAAAAAAATTGGTATTTTTACTTAGCTAACATAAAGACAACAATTATACAAAGTTTTATCAAAATCCATAGTGGTGACGGGCCCAAAACTGTGTTGATTTGACATGGAATTACTCATTTGTCAATATCATTTTGAATTTCATAACTTATTTAGAAAATCTTGTAAACTTGTGGGGTTATATAAATGAAAATTTTAAAAATTAAAAAGAATTATTCAACAGTGGTCGATTTCACATTAATTTTTTTTCTCAATATTTATAGGATTGAGGAGTATCAATTTGACGTGTTTCCATCGACCAGTCACGTTCAACAACGGCATACTTACTCCGAAGATTCCCTAGATTATTGGAACTTGGAAAAACCAACTTTAGAAATTACATCCTTACTCACCAGTCCACTAAAATTTCCACTATTTGAAAAAGGTTCTGTCTCTAAATGTACGGAACAATCACAAAATAACATCCTCAAACCCGGACCAAAGATAAAAAACTACAAAAGAATAATACAGGAAATAAAAGCTAAAAACCCAGATTATCCTGTTTACAAATCCTTCCGATTACTAAGTAAAAAATCGAATACAAACATCCCGAAAACCGATAAAAAATCAGCAAAGCGTAAAAAACGCGGGAAGAAGTTTGAGATTGAAAAAACACCGATTGAGAATTTGGAAAAGCACGAGATGTGGACGGAGAAATACAAGGCAAATTGTTCCGAGGACATTTTGGGCAATAACAAGAGCGTTGACGATCTGAAAGGTTGGTTACAAAGTTGGTTGGATGTTAACGATGAAACAAAAGATGCTAAGTCAAAGAAAGGATACTCTAGTGATTCGGATTTTGATGGTGATGATACCAGGGACGGCTTTAGGCATCTCTCGAATGCTGTGATTCTAACTGGGCCCCATGGTAGTGGGAAAACAATGACCGTTTATGCCCTGTGCAATGAAATGGGGATAAACGTAATAGAATCGAACGCATCTAACAAGAGAACAGGTAGGTTTAGCCACAATTTCACAGAGTTTTTTTTATTTGTATAAGAATGTTTAACCATATACAAGATAAGCTATCGTAACTCTTCTTATCTTAACGTTGTACACAATTTGTTTAGGTATTGTCATGCCTGGTTTCGTCTAAAAAGAATTACAACAGAAATGTAAATAAGAAGGATAATTTTTATGTACTTAATTGTTGATACCTTGCAGGGAACACTGACTCTTGAACATATAACAATATTTTTTTATATACTTGTGAATTCACTGTTTGTTTCTTTTATATAATTAACTTATTACATCCATTTATTATTACAATAATGAAAAGAAAAATGTAACTTTTATATTGTGTGTCCAGGTTATCCAATGACATCACTTTTCCTAACAATTTATTTATCAAAAAGAGTTATATCCATAAGAGAAACATTTATGAATAATTATTTATCAATAAAAACATTGATTTTAGTTCCAAAACACTGCTAAAACAGCAAATCATAAAGTTTGTCTAAAAACTGTTACCAAACATCAAGTGTGATACACCATTGGATTCAAAAGAAAAACTACTTTGAAAATGGCAAACTCCAATGTGGGGCTGATGATGAAGGAAAACAAAAGTGGCAAAAACATCTATCTCCATTGTGTTTTTAGTAAAAAATTAAAGACATAATATCATATCTTAAGGTTTTTGTCATGTTTTTGTGAACATCATCAAAACTAAACACGTTTGGTTAAATTTCTTTTTAGATAATTGATCAGCCTGAGAATGAAGACTTTTAATAGTAACTGGTAGAAACACAATTTCCAAAGCATGACCAAGTTGTGTTCAGATTTCAGTCAATGTTTTAGTTTTTTTTTTAGATTTTAATCATTTATTAATATTTGTTACTTATTTCAAGCATTATTCTAAGTATTTTCCTACTACACAAATATAAAATAATTATGTATTATTATGTAATAATAAACAATAATTGTAATGTTCCCTCATGTCAATTAGTGATTTAATCAAAGTATAGAAGATGGTGATATACAGGCGGGATGTAAATTTTAAATAAATTAAAAATTACAGCCACAACCTGGATTTGAACCAGGGACCTTTGTATCGCTAGTATACTTTGATTAATTTCATCATTACGGTAAGTCCGTATCATACGAGCGTTCGTATATTGATTTCTAGTAATTAGTGATTTGGTTCTATTTATTCTATTTTATTTAACCTGCAAGCCTGTTATTTTAATATGTAGAATGTCATCAATAAAAGTAGCAAACCAACCAGTAATTTCTTTGCAGGGTAACAAACTTTAAAATTTCCTAAATATTTTGTCTCACTAGCTGTGAAATTTTCTTGTAGGTGCGAATTGCTAAAATTGTTTTATTAATAATAAATATTTTAAATAAATTAAAGTAAATAAATTTAGTCTAGTGATACTTTTCTCCATTTTAATTAATTTTTTCTTATCATAAACTTGATTGCGCGACCATAAAAATACAATTGTATGTTATGATCAACTTTTAATGCATTGTGTTATTTATGGACCAAGAAATAAATACAAAAAAATCAAACAAATAATTACTGCACAAACTTGAAATTCCCACTGCAGAATGTAGAATTCCTGCGTTCAGTGTGTCCTGTGTCCAGTTGCACGTTCGAATAATGCCCAACTTATTTTATATATTTATCAATTCTTTATTCTAATTATTCAGGGTAGACTTGTTTCAAACTAAGAAGAAGGTACCTCCACTACAACCTCTGTTCTAGAATACATTGTAGGAAGACCACCTGACACCTCTTCTTATTTTAAAACAATTGCAATTTACTAGTGTTAAAAATTTAAACCACACAATAACATTTCAAAAATTAAAAAGTAATAATTTGAATATTATCTTGTTTGAAAACTTCACATTTTAATTTACAGGTAAAAGACTACTCCAAGAACTGCAAGAAGCAACCCAATCCCACCAAGTTCGCAATAACGAACCAACAGGCTTATCAACATTCCTCCAACCAGTGAAAGAAAAACGCCAGGCCACAGAAGAAAACACCACAAAACGAAAAATGTGCGTCTTACTCGTCGAAGACCTCGACCTGGTCTTCGAACAAGACGACGGATTTTTAACTGCTTTAAGCCAACTACTGACAACCAGCAAACGTCCGATAATTCTAACCACAACCGACACGACCTGCACTTACCTGCAGAAATTTGTGACGCAATATCACGTCATCAAATTTTCGCCGCTATCTTCGCGTGTTCTGTCAGTTTGGTTACAAATTTTATGCCTGGTTGAAGGGGTGAACGTTGCTTGTGAGGACTTAGCGGAAATGCTCGATTTTTATAAAGGGGACGTGCGAAAAACTTTACTACAGTTGCAGATTTTCGTTCAGGGTGGGGGTAGTGTTTTCGAAGAAGTTGAGAGGACTGATCTCAAGAAAATTTCGAAGGCAAATAAGGTTGGAAACGTCAGAGATGACGATGAGTTGAGTTTTTGTTCCGTCGACGAGGATTTTGATAAAGAAAGTGAGGTTAAAACCCATAAGAATTGTGTTTACAATTTCTTTGATCGAGACTGTATGGCGAATGATTTAACACTGGAGAAAGTATGGTGGAATTTGCCGAATTTTAACAAAAAGACTGACTCGAATGACTTGACAAAAGTTTTTAATCTTTATGACGCTATGAGTGATATCGACGTTGCGTATACTAAATCAAACGTTTCGGAAACTGAAAGGATATTAGAACGCACCTCAGGACTAAAAGATAGCTTGGAACTCAAAGAATGCCTTGACTATTATTCCCCGAAAACTAACTTTGTCAAAAGTTGGTCAAATACCCTCTTAGAAATGTCCATCGATGCTTTTACAGACATTGGAAGATTTAATTTAAATTTACCGAACTCCACCCAAAAAAGGTAAACCATTACTTATTATCAACTTCACTTATCTCTTAAAATAATATATTTAAATTCTAGGTGGATAAAAAAACAAAAAGACTGCAGAGATAAATTTGGTGATCTTGCTCCTTTAGGTTGTCAATTGGATCGCCGGAGTTACGATTTGGATTATTTTCCTGCGTTGCGGATGATATCACGCTCTGAAGAAGAAAGATCAAGCAACAATGTTAAGCGCAAGAATCGCTTTTTTAA
This sequence comes from Melinopterus prodromus, assembly GCA_964023965.1. Taxonomy (NCBI): domain Eukaryota; kingdom Metazoa; phylum Arthropoda; class Insecta; order Coleoptera; family Scarabaeidae; genus Melinopterus; species Melinopterus prodromus. The sequence goes on from OZ030396.1 coordinate 13,926,265, forward strand.
TTATTTACGATCGTTTGACTTCCACTGTGGCGATGCGATGACACAAACTGCTTGCAGTATGTTAATTGTCAAGGAACAGGAATCTAGTTAATTTATATTGTACAGAATTAATTAATTGTTAGGACTGTAAATAAGTATCTTGATATACAATTCTTTTTATTAAATATTGTGAATGATTATTTCTTGATTATGCTTTGACTCAAAAGTGAAACCTTCTCCTATTGTGTTATGTATTGTGAAGTAATCTTTATTACCGATACTATTTAGGTTATCGACGCTACAACTAGATGGCGTGAGAAACAGATGATATGACATGTACCGTACTGCACCCGACAATACACAGTGATGTGGTCATGTACGAACAAACTGTACAATTATAGAGTTGAAATAAAAGTGAATAAATAACTATCAGTGTGCGTATTTATTATAAGAAGAAATACAACATGGCGCAGTCAAGAAGTGAGTAAACATAGCAGAAATAAATAAAATATTGGAATAAAACACAAAGAGAGTGTACGTGACTGATCCACATCAAAATGGAGGCGAGAATACCGGAACCATTGCAGTTCAGCGGTAACGTTGCCGAAAACTATCGTAAGTTCAAGCAGGCGTTCGAAATATACATGCTGGCGACCGAAAAGTCGAGTAAAACCGATGAAATTAAAATCGCCCTTTTCCTAAACATAATTGGGCAAGAAGCTGTTGATATTTACAACAATTTTACACTAACTGATATTGAAAGAAAATCATACATCAGAGTAATCAAGGAATTTGATGAATATATGACGCCAAGAAAAAACGTACTCTATGAGAGGTTCATATTTTATAACCGAAAACAAGAGCCAGGTGAGCCGTTCGATATATTCCTCAACGACGTGAAGAAAATTGCTGCAAATTGTGAGTTTACGAATGCTGATGAAATGATAAGGGACAGGTTGGTCCTTGGCATACAAGAGAACACCTTGCAAGAAAAACTAATAGGAATGGAAAACCTAACGATTGGTAAATGTATCGAAGTATGTAGAACTTACGAGAAAACAAAAGAGCAAATAAAAGAGCTACAGCAAGCAGAAAAAACCTCAGTGGATGAAGTAAAGAAAAATGAATATAAAAAAGGTGGAATTGAAAAAAGAAAAGAGAAGAAAGAATTTGAGTGTAAGAGGTGCAAAACAAAACATACAAATAGAAATTGCCCTGCATATGGACGAAAATGTAAGAAGTGTGGAAAATATAACCATTTTGCAGTTGCGTGTCGAATGAGAACCAAGGTCCAGGAGTTAAAAGAAAACGGAGAAGAAGACGATGAATCCGAGGAAGAAGATGTGTTCGTAGGAAGTGTTACCATCAACGAGTTGAAACAGAGGAAAGAATGGACAAAGAAGATAGAGATTGAAGGTCAGGTGATCATTTTCAAACTGGACACAGGAGCAGAAGTAAACATCCTGAAGGAAGAAGATTACGAGCAGATAAGAGAGAAAAACCCCAGAATCCAGAAAAGGCTAACGGAGACGAAGACAATACTGGAAGCGTTTGGTGGCAGTAAGATCAAACCAATAGCTAAGATAGAGTTAGAATTGAAAATTAAAGATAAGGAATATAATAGTACATTTTTCATAGTTAATAATAATTATAGTAGGTCATTGTTAGGGTTGCATGACATACACAAATTAGGCTATATTAAGACTATAAGTGAAGTTATTGTTGGGTATGAAAATGTAGATAAATTTGTTCAAGCGAATAGAAAAATATTTGAAGGTGTCGGACAATTCCCAGATAAATGTACCATTAAAATAAAAAACGAATGTAAGCCAGTTGCTGTCCCCGCCCGCAGAGTACCCATTGGTATAAAAGAGAGATTAAAGAAAAAGTTAGAAGACTTAGTGACAAGACAGATAATTTCAAAAGTCAATGAGCCTGCGGAATGGGTAAGTAACCTGGTAATTATAGAGAAGAAAGATGGTAGTTTGAGGTTATGTCTAGACCCACAAGAGTTAAACAAAGCGATAGACAGAGAGTATTATATAATACCAAAATTAGAGGATATTTCTATGAATTTAAAAGGAAAAAAGATATTTACGGTTCTGGACTTGAAGGAAGGGTTTTATCAAGTTCCGTTAGATGAAGATAGTAGTAAGCTTTGTACTTTTAGTACACCATTTGGGTGTTATAAATTTAACAGATTAGCTTTTGGTCTTAAATTAGCACCAGAGTGGTTCCAAAAAATAAATGAGAAATACTTTGCAGACATCCCAGGCGTAACCGTGTATATTGATGATTTAATTATTGCTGCTAATGATGAAAGAGAGCATCACCAAATAATAGAAACAGTAGTTGCAAGAGCTATGAAATATAACGTGAAATTTAATAAATTGAAGATTCAATTTAAACAAAAACAGGTTAAATACTTGGGACAAATTTTTGATGAGCTTGGTATGCACTGTGATCCTGATAAGATTAGTGCTATAAAACAGTTAAAAGAACCGCAAAACAAGAAAGAATTGCAAAGTTTGCTTGGTATGATTAACTATTTGAGACCTTATATTCCTAATTTATCAAAATACACTGAACCGTTAAGAGAACTATTAAAAAAAGATAATTATTTCCAATGGACATCAAACCATACAAAAACATTAGAAAGTATCAAGTCAGTAATTTGTAGAGCGCCAGTGCTGGCACCATTTGACAGTAAGATTGAATCGGTGATACAGACTGATGCTTCAAAAGGTGGTTTAGGATCAGTACTGCTGCAGCAGGGTAGGCCCGTAGCCTATTCATCCCGTTCTTTAACAAATACAGAAAAAGAGTATGCACAAATTGAAAAAGAGATGCTAGCAGTAGTACATGCTATAAAAAAGTTTCATTTATTTATCTACGGAAGACAATTCATAGTCATTACAGATCATAAACCATTAATATCCATCATGCAGAAACCAATATCTAAAATATACAATACTAGATTACAGAGATTAAAATTAAAAATCATTAAATACGACTTTCAAATCAGACACAGTCCTGGCAAGACTATGCATATAGCAGATTTATTGTCAAGAAATTATGTTGATAGTAATGAACCTGATGATGTCACTAATGATGAGATGGTACACTCTGTATCAGTTCATCTTAGAATGAGTGAGCAACGTAAAGAGCAATTTCAAAATGCTACAAAACAGGACCAAGAACTACGTCAAATTATAAAATATTGTCAAAACCAATGGCCAAACTGTAGAAAAAATTTAAATACAACTTTGTATCATTATTGGGATATAAAAAATGATCTTTACGTGGCAGACAATTTACTTTTTTATCAAGACCGATTAGTTGTACCGAAAGTGCTTCAACACGACATGCTAAAATTGCTACATGAAAGCCATCAGGGTATAGTTAAGACGAAATTATCAGCAAATAATACATTCTACTGGCAGGGAATGAATAAAGAAATAGAATCTAAAATAAAAAACTGTTCAATTTGTGAAAAATACAGACCGAAAAATGCTAATAACAAATTAAAACCGCATCAAATTCCAAGTTTACCGTTTCAAAAAGTTGCTGCTGATATTTTAGAGTTCGAGGGTAGAGATTACATGGTAGTAATGGACTATTATTCAAAATGGCTGGAAATAAAGCAATTAAGAGGCAAGTCATCAATTGATGTAATAAAAGCTTTAAAGTCAATTTTTGCCTGTCATGGAATACCTAGTGTCTTGATAGCAGATAATATGCCGTTTAATTCTTATGAATGTAAAAAATTTGCAAATAGTTGGGAGTTTACAATAATTACTACCAGTCCTCATTTGAGCAGATCGAATGGTCAGGCAGAAAGTGGTGTGAAAATAGCAAAAATGCTTCTTAAGAAAACTAGTGATATACACTTAGCTTTACTAAATTACAGAAACTCGCCATTACCTAACTTAGGTGTATCACCTGCCCAGCTATTATTCAATCGCAGATTAAAAACTAAATTACCGATACATGAGAACTTGTTAATACCGACTTTACAGAACAATGAGGAAATTGTTGAAAAACTAAAGAAAAAACAAGAACTTTATAAACAATACTTTGATAGGAGAGCAAAAGAATTAAAAGAATATAATAAAGGGGATTATGTAATGGTTAGAGCGGGTACAAACACTAATTGGAAAAGAGGTAAAGTAGTGGATGTTGCAGACACTCCTCGATCATACTGGGTAAATATCAATAATAAGGTACTCAGGCGCAGTAGCCAACACTTAAGAGAGACTAATAATACTGATGTTGATCGTGACCCCGAGATTGTTGTTGAGAACGATAGGGATAAAAGTGTAACTGAATCACAATCACCTAGTGATGTCGCCCCGAATGTAACTGAATGTAGTAATCGCCCGAAGAGAATATGTAGACCGCCGATTAGATTTAAGGAGTATGTTTTGAGTTAAATGTTTAAATGTTAAATGTTTAATAGTTAGTACCGTAGACTGTTTTGTTTAGTTTCAGTTTAGCTTGGACTTGTAATGTTAATAAAGTCTCCTTTATTTTGTAGATTTATAATGTTGATGAATTCTCTTTTATTTTGTAAAAAAAGGAAGGTGTTATGTATTGTGAAGTAATCTTTATTACCGATACTATTTAGGTTATCGACGCTACAACTAGATGGCGTGAGAAACAGATGATATGACATGTACCGTACTGCACCCGACAATACACAGTGATGTGGTCATGTACGAACAAACTGTACAATTATAGAGTTGAAATAAAAGTGAATAAATAACTATCAGTGTGCGTATTTATTATAAGAAGAAATACAACAATTGGCTAAAGGGTGGGTAACATAAACTTTGGGCTACGTTATAGCTTGTGTATGGAAAACTTACATTGATTCTGCTAAACACAAATTGTAAAAATGTTTAATATTCTATGAAAAAATTACCATTGCTTAAATAGTCGTAAAATGCCAAAGTAACAATACATTACCTGGCGTGAATTAAGGCAGGCGCAAGCAAAAGAGACAGCGATAATGTGGGGTATGTGTCACTGTCTAACTACTGTAGGGTAGATAGAACCCAGTAGTTTTTTAAGCATTGTAATTGATATCTCAAATAAAAATGTCAAACCGTATACAGCCATGGTACCGTATGAGATAGAAAGAGATGGCTAGCCTACGTCACTGCGGATTGGATTCCAAATGCATTTGCCTCACTTATTCACAATGTCGCGTCCTTTCTTGTTATTCGTATGGATTTACATTTTACAGTAGTTGACCTACTTAGCGATCAGCTAAGTATACGTGTGATGGTGTGATGTCCTGTGCGTTCCTGGTTGATCGGTTCCGTGACGAGTTTCTTTATTATTTAGAGTTTGTGTGATCATAATGGATAATTTCACAAGTAGTGAGTATGAAGACATGATGTTCATTTACGGAATATTTGTGCAGAATTTTGCTATGATGACTATGACTATGATGACCTTAGACCAGGGGTTCTCAACCTTTTAGGTTCCGTGTACCACATAAAAAATATTCAAATTTCTCCGTACCACCAACCTTTATACAAAAATGCATGTTAATACTTACATAAATGAAAAAAGTTTATATCAGATTTTAAATATACATACCTACATATTATTTTGTACTAAAATAATAACTTTTTAACGACAGTTTACTTGGGAAAAAATAAAGATTTTCTAAAATGACAATAGTCTAACAATAACCGCAATTATATAACAAAACTTCATTTCGTGTACAGAAGCAAAGTGACTTACAAAGTCACTTACAGTGAAGTAATATAAAATAATTAAAATATTGATGCCACTGGAATTGTTTTGCTAAATTCATTTTTTTTTTAAATTCATGCTCAGTGAAAGTTAGTTTCAATCTCAAATTTGCCTCAATAATTAATTTAGTCCTATGTTTATTCTTTAAATTAATGTTGATGACAACTATATTTGACATACATTGGTGGTGCAAAAAGACATTAAAAATCTAATATCTTAAACTGTAATTTTTTAAAATAATTCTTCCTCTGGATCTTAACATTGGTGTGTATTAATCCTAAAATTGTCTATCAGTCTGAGGATGTTTCTATCAATTGTTGTTTCTCTTTGGTAGTTAAGTTATCTATACACTTAGTAGGTATACTCGTAGTGTTTGAAGTTCAGTTCCAATTTTCATTGTCATAGTTTTCTGGAAAATAACTGTTAGTTAAACTTGGATATTATGATAATGATTTTTTCAAGAAAGCCTTCTAATGCTAACAATAAACTACATTTATTTTTATTAACTTCTTTTTATTATTGCGTTAATTTTACAATAATAAAATGATAATATTAACAATAAACGACTATTTCTCCCTGCAAAACTAAAATTATATTATTCAACTTTCCAAAAATAAAGTCGAAATTAGCTTCTGCATGGAAAACTTGAACTTTTGATTTAAGTACGAAGAGACACTTATCTTTTTACTGCTTGATCCAAAACTGTTTTTAGTCTGTTTGGTATAGATTTTGTTACTAGAAAATCCCGATGGATTTTGCAGTGAGTGAATTGAGCTTCTGGTGCTACTGTTTTATTTTTTTATGAGGGCCGCGGTTCTTTTCTGTTAAAGCCCGAGCTCCATCAGTGCAGACACCAATAAATTTCTTCCATGGAATGGAATTGTTAAACTTACAATTATTAAAATTTATCACTAGATCTTCTTTCGGGCCAGAGGTTCCTAAAATAAATATTCCTCTACAATTTCGTCTTCAACCCCAAATCAGTTAAAGACTATATAATTGATCAAAATAACTTATGTCGGTACTTTCATCTAACTATAGCGTAAAATATTTATGTTGTTTTGCCTTTTTAACTACACTAAGAACAAGTCTAAAAGTTTATTTTCTCCCTTTTTTGCTGAATTATTGTGAGGTATTCATCTGCAAACAAACAGTATTTCTATCCATTCTTATCATATTAAACAAATATATTTGGACTATGATGTATGATGCTCGCCTGGTCTCTTTTCATTTTGTCGTACGATGTCATCTACCTAGTTAATCGTAGATTTACACTTAATATTTGTGACACTTTAATTACTTGGAGTATCTGCCGCGAGCTTCTTTGCAAAAAGAAAACAATATCGGATCGATATGTACGTCGACGGTAATTAATTGTAATTGAAAAAGCCGTCTAGACGTTGAGAATAATTAAGTTTTAGGTTATTAATTACATGACTTATTAGGATGTTGGTGATAATTAAGCAGATCGCACACCTATGAAAATTAGAAACAATTTTAAAGTTGATTTTTCTCACTATTCATATATACTCTAAGTTAGGCGATTTTGGAATTTTAGACGTCGCTGAACAAAAAGACGCTTTGAGTACATATATTTAGTGACATTCTTGTTTCCTTTACTATTACTTATTCTCTATATTGTGAAGAGAATTCAAAGAAGGGAGCTCGATCTAATAAAAATTGAGGGGGGTGAAGCAGTGAAGGGAGAATGATTCCGCACATGATGGGGAGTCATATGGTATAACGGTCTGAGGTCCGCGTCAAGTCTTGTTCCGCTCCACACCGATATTCGTAGAATGCGTCATCTTCACTTGACAGATTTGAGCCAGGTATTTTTAAAAATTATTAGCATAGATACAAAGTTCACTCTAACGTATATTATTTATGAAGGAAATAATAATCTTTGCACATATTGGGGTACAATTTTGGCGTCTGTCTCAAACTCGCAGCGTTAGAAGTGGGTTGTAACTTAATTTTTACGTAGACCAATAGAAATGCTGGCAACGAAGCCAGGAATTCTAGAACAACTAGCGCCACCACGCAGAGGACTGCCAAACCCTGCAAATTTCACTGATGGAAACACATTTTTGCACAAAACATGGTGTTGTGGTCTATTTTATGCCAAAACCGCTTTCTTAAATCCTGAGCGACACTAATAATTGTATTTATGCATAATCCATTCAAATTCAAGCATTATTAACTTGTCAATCTGGACTGGAATAGTTGAAAATTGCCCATCTTAGCGATTTTTTATCTCAAACCTATTAAGCTTTTTGAAAAAAAATCTCTTACAGAAAGAAGGCATCCTTCTTGCGTATGCTCTATTTTTTTATTTCAAGGTTCGACAGGGTTTGGATTAATTCTTGGAGTGGGCCTGTTTCGGGCATTTTTTTAATGTAGGCCCTTAATGTACAAAACTTAAACATGCATATGTAATAGGCGATTAAATATTATAACCGCGTTTTCGATGGGCCATGCAAAGGAAAGCGTTTAATTAAATATTAATATTTTTTCGTTTGAATTAAAATGCACGTTACATAAATCAATGCAATGTTCAAAATTACAACAACTATTAAGTTATTTCTCTCAAATTTGTCACACCCATTGTAGGCACACATTTTTGTAGCAGCCTACAGCACACAAGAAGTTTTGGCTACGTTCTTAAGCTACGGTTATTTAAAACATAACAACTGATTTATTCATTAACATGCGAATTATATTTTATAAGCAACGGCTAATTTAATCTTCGCATAAAATAATGGTAAAGCTAATTTATAATAATAATAATAAATTGGTGTGATTATAGTTTGGCATTATTCAAAAACACATTTGCAATATGTATCCCCTCCCATCTCTCTATGCGTATCGACAAGTCCTGTGGTCTTGTTTTTTGTGTGTGTTTTTTGTATAGACTCCGCTGCGTTTGGAAAATGTTATCGTCTTCCAATTTTGACGCGTATCTCGGTGTGTGCCGGTTTATAAACTTGATAAATGTTTTCATTTGGTGTTTGTGATGGTCCTGTTAACCTGTTTAATCTGTTTTCGTGGAATTCGAAGAGAAAATTGTCGAAATAAGGTAGGATGTTTTTCTATTTTGTTATCACCGTGAATTTTGCTGGAATGCTTGCGTATTAAAGTTCGTCGTTTTGGCCTTGATTTTATATAATATAGTATTCCTAGAACAATAAACCCTCATGTAATAAAATGTTTTGGGAAAAATAAATTATTCTGTCCATTGCTCGTTGGTAATGTCGGATACAAAAAGTCTCGACTCCGACTCAGATAATTTTCGTAGTCTGACACCGACTCTGACGACATTGCGTGTAATAATAATAATATAGTGGTTTATTGGTTTCAAACAATTGTTACAGATACATACACAATATAATCTTACAAGGAAAACAAATAGAAACAATTGCTGAATCAATCTTATGGCAGGTTTCAGCAATGTATTGCTGCTCTACCAACCTGCCATACAAACAAATTTAGAAAATAGGAAACAGATGGGAACCATATGGGAACTGACCTACTATGACTATGACTGTTATGACTTCTCTAGGCATTCAGATACATTGATATTAATTCTTTATTCTACATTATAGTTTTGGATAAACAATACACAATAGTAGTTAGGAATATCTCCATTTCTCATCAATGATCTTTAATTAAACATACAAAACTTAGCAGTTGATGAATTTATTTATTTAGCTTTCTTGCAAAAGTCGACTTTCGAGAAGTTTCTCGTCATTAGTTGCAAACGTCGGGTTTCTCACTCAGTTTCTCACTCAGCATTCACATAAAATCGCTATCGGCATGGTACATGAGACGAGAGACGGAAATTCTTAACGAAACTATACAATTAGTGGTCAAATCGGTAAAAAAAATGTTAACCACAAAATGTTTTTTGTTTTATTAGAGAACGTACAAATCTGCACTACTTTAACTGCCGTTATATGTCTATTGTCTAATAATAACAATAGCACCCCTACAATCGGTACCGTAAGCAACAACAAAATAAAATGCATTCTAGTAAAAAAAAAGTTAAGTGCAAAATACTGTTTATAAAATAGTTGTGACGAACAGAACAGCTATAAACAAATTCTCCATTAAGGATGCCCTTAAATCATGTTTAATTATTTTTAAAGATGAAAATAATCTGTTAAATTAATCTGGTGGCATGCAGTCACAATTCTGGCTACAACACGTAGAACTTCTGCATAAACTAAATTTTGAGAAACGGTTCTATTTCTAAATCTCATTTACCACGCTTTTCAGCCGCCATATCCCATTAGCGAACATTTGAATTCATACTTAAAGTTGTGTTGCATTTCTGATAGACATATCTTCAAAATCGTAAGCACACATGAAATTCCGGGCCCCTCAATCTACGACCAGAAATATTTTTTAAAGAAATAAAAATCGTATTTTCTATTGTGTGTTACAAATATGAAATAAAAATATGTTATTTTACAAATCTAAAATGTTGTTTTTCTGATTTTGGCTTCAATAAATGTTTCGATGACATCATCATAGTTTATGGTTTTTAGAAGTCCTTTTCAATATATAGCATTGCAAGTGCGTTGAGTTTTTATTCCGAAAGCGTATCGCGCAAATAATTTTTTAGAAGCTTTAAAATAGAAAATCAACGACATTGCGACATTACGCGAGGTTTTGTAATCTACAATAAAATTTAACTTCTCTGAAACAAATCCTTATGTCTGCCGTTTTTAATAAATAAAACTGTTCGAATTATATTTTTCGTTCATCGACATTTAAATCATTGTCATACGTTTATAAAATTTGGAAAACGGCAATAAAATATGTTTTGTTATTTCTATAATTATGTGGAACCAATAACTTACTAAAATTACCTTCCAAAACTATAAACAGTGGCTTTATAATCGAGTATAGGTCTACTAAAATGTTTGGAAAGCTCTACACATCTAAAACCAACAAAGTAATATTTAATTTTAATTTACCGATAGTAGGGTTGCCACCACTGTCATTTTGCCGGACAATTGGGGTCTAGGGGTTTACGGTAAATGTCAAAACACGCTTAAAAACTCACTTAAAAGTGTTGTGGGTTCTGCAGTTTATGTTAAGTTTTCCTTATTTTGTTTTCTCCTTGGCATTGGCATTAGAAATATTCTAGATCCAAAATAAATATGAACGTAGTTCTTAAACACAGGATGGTCGATTGTTTCTCTTTTATTTGAAGAGATACAACAGTTAAATTCGTGCAAATACATTTTTTCCTCATCAAAATAATTTCCAGATATCAACAAAAAAGAAACATTAATTGTTTACATAAGGTTTTCTTGAATGTACTTTTGTCTACCAATGTTTCGAAAGCGACCAGTTCCAAAAAATGGGTTATACATTTTATTTTTTCTTATTTACGCAGGTTTTGAGAATCCATTTCATTCACATCATGCGAATTCCACAAAACATAAAATGTTTATTTGTATTAGGTAGAATAAAAGCGTTTTTCTATGCGGTTTTTTTCTTCGGTGCGGTTTTGAGAATACTCGACATTGTTCGAGTATTTTTGTGTCTCACAAAGAAAAAACAACTCGATAGTTTTTTTAGATTTTAACCAACAATCTATGGCGTTACTTTTTAATTTTGTTTCAAAGGTATCAACCAATCTCGTTTTTTGGCACTGCATTCTTTAGGTATGCTGAAATTTAATCACGTATCTTGGAACTTGGAATGAAAAGAAGTGTAATTACTGAAGTGAAGTGTTATGTCATTACTTGTAAACAAGCGGTCAAAATTGCTACGTGTCCTATTACAAAATTCACGCAGTCACATGATTTATACAAAGCTCCCATTTTCAAGGTTCAAGTGTACATCTGACACGACTTAAAGAATTCTATCATCTCCTATTAGTTTTTAAGAAAGCTAAAGACATGTTAAACTAAATTTTTAAACATTTAGCTAATTTTTCTCAAAGACGTGACGTCATGGAGGCTAAGCTACAAAAAAAATGGAAAAAATAATGCCCAAAAACTTTCGAAAACATCGAAATCACCGAATCATGCATAAAGGGCCGCCGATGTTCTGAACGCGAATTTGAGTTGCAATAAATGTTATTATTATTGCTTCTTGGCATTACAACAAATATTGCAGAATAATAGCAGAAACATGGTTGTTAGAACCTATGTGTATATATCAAAACTTACTGTTTTTTTTACTATATTACAACTAGTTATTAAAAAGTTACGTGATTCGCTGATGTTTTGTTATTTCTTGTGTTTCAACAAAAAGTTGAGATCAGAAAATTGCAATTCTTCGCGCGATCCTCTTCGGGCTTCCGCTTTTCCATGTGAATGCGATGTTTAATTAGAAGTTAAAATAATTAGAACGAGTAGAGCGAGCGTCTGGTGCAGTTTGGCAATTTCAGATCCGAGTTGTCGGGTAAAAAAGCGAGTAAAATCGATAACTAATTAGAAAAAGAGTTTAAGTAGGAATGAAGCGTTCCGGAGATAAGGTGCGAAGCGAGGAAGTCGAACTGTTTGGCGGGAAAATTGAAATTCAAGTGGGAAAATCTACAACTAAATTAATTACGAATCAATATTGAAGACCGTACTTCGCAGATGGTTTATTTTAATTGCTTACCCGGAGGATCATCTCTAATTGGATTATGTTATAAAATTATGCAGCAGTTTTAATATTACACGGTGAAATATTGTACCAGTTCTGAAGTAAATACGCGAGCCCGTAATTTCCGTGCCATATTTAGAGGAAGTTAAGAAATGAAGTTCTTTGTGTGGAGAACTTAAAGCACTTTTAATAAACTGCCCGCGGTGATAAAGTAATAGGAAAATATGTTCCGTAATTAAAGTTTCCGCTAAGCAAGAAAAGTAATTATAATTTTAGCAGTTGGCGGAGAGTTGCCGACACCCAGGATATGCATAAACATAAGCAAACTAAGAGTGCCCGGATGCAGGAAACTTAAAAAGAAAACGCTTTACGCTTCTGTACCGGTTGAACCTATGTAGTAGCTCGTTTTTATAGGTTAATGGACTTATTTTTCATCCAGAAGGGACACCATAATCGTGTCCACTTGAACGAGCTAACGTTATCTTGTAGTTATACTCTAAAAATATTATGACGAAAATTGCGTTGTCTTCAGCAATAATAAAGTCACAGTGGTTTTAGTTCGTAAATTCCATTCTGAGAATAAAGTTTCATATGGACCTTTTGACTGAAAAGTCAACGCTATCCGGGTATGACACAGCACTCAATCATGTATCATGTAGCATGTTTATCATATAGCCACATCTTTTGTATAATTTGATTCAAATATATGTGGACAACATTTCATGACGATTTTTTTAATAACCAATATTAATTAATTTCAATAATAATATCATTCAGTAAACATTTTCATATGATGTTCAGGACACCAATTGGTCACCAATCCATGAATAATTGGACTATTGGAATACTATTGGAATAATTGGAATACTACCAATTGGGAGTATTTTCATAGGCGGGGGCATTATTTGTCTACCCAAATCTAAAATGACTAGTCACTAGACCAGCGTTTCCCAAGCGGGGTTCCGCGAGATGTCGTCAGGGGTTCCGCTGAAAAATGGTAACATATAGCGGTGGCGGTCGCCGGTTCATGGGCAAATTATTCAGTGTTATTTTTATGTATTATTTTAGCATGGGAATATTGTTTAAAATATTGGATTAATAAACAAGGTCAATCCATGAATAATTTTGATTTGAAGCCCTTCTAACTCAATAAACCACTGTTATTTCGATATTACGTCCAACGGGCAACATTCTAGATTAGTCATTAACTTTAATTGACAATATGACTTACAATTATCTGTTACATAAAAACAAAATAACCTGTAGAAAACAACAATCTGGCAAAGGTATTGGTCAAAGTCTACCATTATTTATCTAGATTGTAGACTTCCGCGGACTGAGTCATATCATTGACTCATTGATTTCCGGGTGAAAACCGCGTTGAGGACTTTGAAGCAGTCAACGTTTCGCGCTCTGTTGCATCTTCAGGACTAAGTTATCAAACAACAAGTCGAAAACACATCACAATACATCTACGGACTGTTCCACGTGACCTGGGACCGTCGGCTTGCTGATACTATTTTTGTCACGCAGAAATCTCTATTGCCTGGTCTATAAACATTTGATGGAACCTATTATGTAGTACGCTTACAAAATTGTAAAGTCATAGTAAGAATTTTTGTTCAATATACAATAGATTGAATGTATTTAGTCATATCAATGCAGAGCAATCGCACAAAGTAATGATTAATATATTAAACATTACTAAAATGTGGATTGGGTTTTTTATTTAACCAAATTTATCGTGATTGATTTTAGATTTGAAACGATGCTTATTAACGATCTATAATTCCGTCAAATCAAGCACTCGTACATGTCGTGTCAATACTTCAAGACATAAATATAAAATGGTTCGCGTTCGACACTTGCGCGCCCTTTGATCTGGTTTTTACCAGTCGGTTGCCCTTTGAACTTTTGACGCAAATAATTTGCATCGCTCGACGTCGTCGTCCACCCCCCCCCCCTCCACCCCAACCCCACGCCCCCATACGCCGTTAATAATCTAAATGCGAATTTCGCTATGCTAGGTGAAACATAAAAGTACAAGTTTCCTGTTCGTTAATGGCCTCTCCAGGCAACTTCAATTGAGTTTATGCCGTATTCGAGAATAACAAATAAAAGAGTGGAAGTTAAGAACCCTTAGAGCGGCCGCGACCGCCGTTATGTAATATGCATAGAGTAATAACGCTATATGTTGCTCCAATCTGATTACTCGGGTGCTTACTCATTAAATACGCGGTAAGTAATTTAAAGAAAAGTGATTCCGTCGGGATCATATTACCGTTTAGTTTGCGAGACTTGTAACTTATTGGTTTTGCTAGCCATTTGTCTAGCACATAATTCAGTTGCGAGCGATTAATATTCGTTATGTGCGAGGCAAATTTATACGACGCGTCGTTTTATCTACGACTCTAAAATTCCATTTCTTATTAAATATTTTTAATTTATTTGTCAGTTTTTTTAGTTGTCTGTTTCTAAATGGCAACACCATATTTTTCTTGTTGATTATGATAGATCTGTTAATTGTCTTCATGGTAGCATACAAATTTACCTTATATTAGAAATTTTTTGAGAAAAAGTTTAAAAATTAAGGATTTTGTTTGTGAACGAATAACGAATAGGCCGTTTAGGTAGATTTGCAATATGAATTGCTCCATCAGCATACTAGAATCGCTGTAAATGATTCAAGTATATTGTGAACAAACATTCAGGATTTCAGGTAAAAGTACAAAGTTTAACGTTTACTATGAGAACCGTTTCGAGTTTCTAGAACATTGCGTTCAGGTTTTTGACATTTGTGGTCGTACACAAAGCCACTAATTTTATCCAGACACATTTTCATATTCCATTCAGAATATCCATGTTTCCAAGAGTTAAAAATCAACGTGTTCAAGAATTTTATGCAATAACTAACCCTCATTTAGATTTGCTCATATTTTCATACTTTACGCGCCCACTGTATACATACAATAAATATGAAAATAACAATTTGTTGATGTTGAACAGTATCGGCCTAATACTCAAATGGCTTAAATCCAAAATAATAACATTTACAGTAGAGAAAAAGGGGCTCAGATTTGTATAGAACCACACGGAGACCACCTTCTTTACTTATTAGGGATGTAAAGACATACTATAAATTATTATGATACTTATTGCATTCTTTAATCGATGTGAAATTTGCTCATCGAATTATGTAACACAAAAGCTATGTTGGCAAAATTTGAGGATTTGGACTATTTTCGTACAAACTAGACTGGGAATTTATTATATGAAGAAATGGTTTAAAAGTCAATTTATTCCAAATCTATACTCTATAAAGAGAATTCATAGGAATTCTCGCACTACAGGAACTGCTAATTTATCATTTTCTAAGATTATTTTATTTATTGGCACATCTAATAATTATATTTATTTTATGGCACATCTAATCAAATGTTTCGCTTTTGGCAGTTTCTCAAGGATAATAAATGACTCAATAATTGCGTCTACATTTCCTGACGTGACCACAGCACTACGCACTGCGCACTGCGTACTTTTTAATTTATGCCACTATAAATTGGATCTTTTGTAGCACTGAAAAGGCTATCAAATTATTTACCACCTTCTTTAGAGCAGAGCAAATTAAATAATTTGAGTATTTTGTTCATATAGAGTGATCTATTTAATAACTTAAATACGTGTGATATAAATTTGGAAAAAATTGCAGACAGCAAATATATAAGTAACTTTGGCTTTGTTAAATAAAAAACGTTGTTTTTCATTTCGTCTTTTTTAAAATTTTGTTAAGTGTTATGTTTTTGTGTAGTATAATGGTAATGAATTGGCTTTTTCTGGTTCTGACACTTTTGTATAACTCATGCGCATCCGCTACCTATATCTTGTATTTTGTTATGAAGAGGGGCGCATTAATTTAGTAGCCCGCGGGCGTCGAATATCTTAAGACGGCCCTGCGAATCTGCGATGCACTGGAATGTTAAATAGCATATAACAGGTCCTGTTAATTATCACTATATAGTCACTTTTTGCGGAACGCGCCGTATACTCTTGCGGATCGATACCGTCTGGTTTGAAGAGGACGACGCGGACTACGTGCAGCGTTATACCCAAGGTAAAACGTACCTGCATAATTAATATTTGAAACGTCTGCGAGCGTTTTCATCTTTTAAGTCGGCCTCTGGCGCATCACCAGAGGAGACGTTGGAAAGAAAACGTCGACGTCGCGCGCTCTCGCGCCGTTTTCCCGAGCGAGTACAATGCTATTTTCTCTCCGAACTAGCTGCCGGTTACTCTCCGAGCAAAGGACCGGCACAATTACATTTTTATTCGTTCGTCCGTCCCCGTCAATCTCCCGCGTGACGCGACGAGAGAGCGGGAGACGATGAAAAGTCTCCGGGATTGCTCTAAATTAAAACCGGAGAGGTATATAACAACTCGGCGCAAAACGCTGCTGTATTTGCATTTCTCTTGCAGTTCATGCGGATAGTTTGTTTTATTAAATTCTTTCGTTCGAGTGAGGGTTTGGTTGAGGCTCTGTCGCGCTTAAGACGAGTTTATCGTTCAGGTGAAGTGAATAAAAACGGAAACAATCCGCTTACGTTATTATTATAAATATTGTTATGATAAATTATTCAAACTTGTACCTACTGAATTTTTATGTTATATTCTTCCGGGTGTTTATTTATGTTCGTATTACGCAACTTTTATAACTAAAAAACACTTCTAATTAAATAATTTAATTGTTATTTATTTTTGTTTTAATTCAGCTTCCGTTGCTAGTTTCATATTTTTTAAACTTTGAAATTAAAATACTGATTGCAACGCCATTATCAACTTTAGTATGAAATTGATTACAATATCTTTTTAGAAAGATGTTTTTTGGTTTTTTGTATATGAAATCTAATACTTCAATATTGGGGGGGGGGGCTCAAAAATGCATTGCATTTTTTTTTGTGATAATAGAATTTTTCTTCGAAATTTTGATTTTAATGTTCCCTATCGGTGCACCAAATTTACATAAGAAAATGCATGGGAAAATAACATTTTTTTGGTATTTTTCGAATAATTGTTCGGGGTTTGGAAAACGCAGGACTAAAGTTATACGTCTCGTAGAGGACTTTTCAAGGAAGACTTTGACCTATTATAGATATGGATTTGACGTCCCAACCCGCCCCCACAGTGCCATGGAAACTACCCTAAAATAAAAAAAAAATACATTCTTCAGAAAATTGACCGTTCTAATCATTTCGTTCTCTTTTTTCTCATAAAAATAATTCGTATAAGTCTAGTGGAATGGTTGTCAACATTTGTCAGTTAATTACCATTTGTTTAAACAAATTCTATTTATTTAAATTGTTCGTTTTTCTCGAAAATCTCTGTCTGAATTCTGTTTTCTGAAGTCGAAATGGCAGTTTATCATCTTAGAGTGACATTATTCATTAAAAAATGTCTTCCTATTGTTTAAACAATCAATAATTATCCATTTTCAACTTTTTCTAATTATGATAGAAAAGCCAGTTTTTTTTTTGTGAAATTAACTTATAAATTTCATGTTCGAGATTCCTTGCCTATATTATCTAATTCTTCATTTGCTTAAACAAATACCATTTAATTAAAGAATTTTTTTGCAATTTGCCTAAATTTATTTCTTTTTTTTGAAAGCCAACTGTTGTTCTCAAGTGACATCATTTATATTTGGGATGGTTTTCAATATTTCATCAAATTATAGTACAGGGAACAGTTTCCAGACAGCAACAAATTTACTTTATCTTGACATTCAGTGGTAGGAAATCAGAATAAGAAATGGATAAAGAAATGTGATTAATAAAATTGGTTGACTTTAGGAAAATTAGTTTATGAACATTAAAAAATAGTTCCCAATTTCCCTAAATAAAGGATTTTAATGAATCAAATTTTTTCGAATAGATGATATTGAAAACGAATAATATTTTATTATTTAAACAATAAAAATAACCCCAAAACATAAATGATATCACTTGGGATATGTCGAACATAAAATTTATAACTTCTTTTAACAAAAATGTTGACTTTTCAACCAGATTTAGAAAAAAGTTGAAAATGAATAATACTTTATTGTTTAAACAATAGGAGGATTTTTAAGAATGAATATTGTCACTCTAAGATAATAAACTGCCATTTAGAACTCAGAAAACACAATACAGACAAATTTTCGAGAAAAAACGAGTTATTTAAACAAATAAAATTTATTTAAATAAATGAAATTAGCTGACAAATGTTTATAAACATCCCACTAGACTTATAATAATAATTTCTATGAGAAAAAAAGAGAATGAAATAATTAGAAGGGTCCATTTTCTGCAGAATCTACATTTTTTCATTTAAAGGTAGCTTTCAGGGCATCAAATCCATATGTATGATACGTCAAATTGTTCCTTGGAAAGTCCTCTACAAGTCCTACAACTTTAGTCTTAAGTCTTCCCAAACCCCATGGGCGCATCCCTAAAAACATGGTCCTGTCAAATTAGGAATTCAAACAATTCTCATTGATTGTGCTCAATAACTCAATAACTGCAGAACTGTATTTTAAATGATTTTTCTTCGTTAGGAATTGATAAAACCAATAATACGGCACTAAAGAATTTGTATACTCACAATGACAATTTCTTGTAGAGAAACAAATGTCTATTTTTGACATTTTGTCATAGCATTGTTTGATATGTATGTTTATTTAGTTAATGTTTCAAGCTGCTACAACTTGGAGTTGAAAGAACAATTTGGTCCATATGAAAAGCAATACTCAGAATGACATTTACTATCTAAAAATAATTCTTGCGGGGAAAAATTGTTACCCCCTGTATAAATAACGCTGAAATGTTGTTAAATAGTGTTTTAAGGATAAAAATGATAAATACCCAAAATATAGGTATTTACCCTAGCGGGTAAAAAATTAAAAAAAAGTTTACAAATTTTAGAAGATGTCTAATTGGCGCATGAGTTGTTTGGAGCACGAGGAGCGCAAGCGACGAGGGCCCTAAATGAACGAATGCGCCAAGAAGTCTTATACAACGACACTTTACTTTGCGTCATTAGTTTTATATAAATTTAGAATTTGTGGGTATATTACGCCAAAATAGAATCTAGCGTATTTTTCGGGTACCATGTGGTGGCAGTACTGTAGTAAACTCTTAACTTAATAAGGTTCGGATAAAATCATGACAAAATCCAATTGTGAATAATTTTACTCTAACTTTAGCCTACAAGTTTTAATAAATAATTAACGAGGTCGTAACTATGATCACAATGGAGCTTGGGGCAACACTGTTAA
Organism: Melinopterus prodromus; assembly: GCA_964023965.1. NCBI lineage: Eukaryota > Metazoa > Arthropoda > Insecta > Coleoptera > Scarabaeidae > Melinopterus > Melinopterus prodromus. Next base: position 13,945,922 of record OZ030396.1, read on the forward strand.
CCCACAACGGCTGCTGTGATAAAAACTAACACGACACCTAGTGAATAAAGGATATAGATATAGAACCATAACCTAAAAAATTTACTTTAAAATAGTGGTCTAATAATTATACTAATCAGAATAGACGTGCTTGGCGGTGACTGATTAGTTAATTTGAAGAATAAGAAGTTATACCAAAGAATTGGTATAACGTTTAACGTTTAATAGCAGGTTCTACTTAGTACCGCTGGCTTATACAACTTTACACGCAGATATAATCGTAACCTAATGCTAATTTCGGTGTAGTAATTTATTAGAATAAATAATACTTAGTAAAATTACATGCGTTGGAGGAAACGAAAATACATTGCACACAACGAGACTATTTGTCTGCTGGGTAAACTTTTCCCCTACCAGCCATGGAAAACATGATATATCATCATATTTCGTAATAAAAAAAGCAATAGCACCCAGTTGAAAGATGGGCAAAATCGTGCGTGACATTACCTTGCTTCCCATTTGTCTGACAACAATGAAGGTTAATTGATCTTCTAATTTTCTAGAATAAAAGAATTAATCTTCTTCGTACGAGTAACAGTTTGTACAAACTGTTATTATTTTGCCATTATTTTTTAATTCGGTAATCTGTCGCCGGATATCAAAGTTTCTTTGGCGAGGCATAATCGTGTCGTTTTATGTATTGTGTCCGTAAACACTAGTTACTACGCACGTGCGATCCGCTACTACTGGCAGCGTCGCTGTCGATCCCTTCACCCCGCTCGCCCCAAGGACCGTAGAGCGCCGCGTCAACTGCAGCAATCATGAGATGCTTCAACTCGGTCTTTTGTAGGGAAAATGCAAGATAAGCCATGATTATGTAATAAACTTTAAACATATGAATTAGTGGGTAGCCTATAGTCTATATTTCATTATTCTAGCTCTTCTAATAAAGGAATTGCTGGCATTGCATAATATAGCTTTTTGTGGGTCAAGCACTAATCCAATGATTTTACATAAATGCACATTGAAAGCTAACATTCCGCAGGTGATATTACTTTTTAATTCGTTCAAATCTATGTATTATTTCCGGAGTAATTAATTGCTAAAGTTAAACGAATAAAATTTACGTTGTAAAAACAGCCCCAATGCTTCTTAATGTGGAAAAATCGGGAAAACGCCAACACATACAGCTTTCTAATTTTTATGAATTGTAGCATATTAATCAAGGACAGCACCAGATTTTTTTAAAATTTTTGAACCATAGTTTTCCGAGAAAATGGACGTCAAAAGAAGGGACATAATATATGGCCACGATAGTACGTTATATGGGAACAACAAGTACGTACAGGGTCATTTTATATTTTATTGTAAAAAATAAACATGTTTTTATGGAACGCAGTGGTTTATACATAATGAGGGAAATGATACGCTAGCAGTTCTAATCTCCACCATAAAGGCACCAAAGTCGTTGAAAGGTGGTCATTAAAAACACCCGACGATTGGAATTGTTGGTTTATCACACCAGCGGCGCTTGTTTGGTTTGCGTGCCATAAAAGAGGTTAAATATTCTTCAGGCGGTTACATTTTGCATATTTTACGATTACCGGTTCGTCGAGGCATTAACTTAATTAATTATAAAATTTGAAGCGGAGGTAAGCAAAACAGTATCCGCATTTTTCCTCGCGGAGATCAAAGATCCGCGCACTGCTCATATTTAAACATTTAATTAATCTTTTCCTCGCTGAGGCGCTCATACCGAATTTAATTAAATCACGGCCCTTCGACAAATAAAATCACCCCCCGGTGCCCCGTCGCCCCCCTCGTAAAAAATACCGACGAAATTCTCGCACCTAATGCCTCCGCGCAAAAATTAATTTTGTAAATGCAGTCGAATTTCCAAGGGAGTTCCTGCCTCCTTGCCAGAAACTCAGCGGCCTCTCTCATAAATAATAAAACGGGGGCCTATATTACTTGAATTATTCCCAGCAGTCTCAATTATTCTAGCCGCAAAAGTTTGTTGGGGCTTTTTTCTTTCTCCCTTGGCGACACGAAGTTTGACCTGACGAAGGTTGGTTACCCTCGCAGAACTGGCAGTTATTGTTTGGTTTATTCGGCCGTATATTTGGATAAAGTAAGAGCGGAGGGAAACAGTCAAGAAATACAAAACAATGTGAATGTAGGAAATGTAAAGAAGAAATGTAAAGATCGTGGAATTGAAGTTTAAACAAAAATATACGTGTAAGAGCAACCAAGAATTGAACAAATTTGCAGAAACAATTAGACAATTGCTTACAAATGTGCCCTAAGTAGGTAACTTAGTGACATATCTGATGAACAATGGATTAAACTTACCTTTTTTTCTGTTCTTGTAGATTCCTGGAACTGTTTCAGCTTTCATAATAGAATTCATAATACACAAACAGCAGCTGTTCATTTGATCAAATATTCTATATACGCAAACAAATACTGAATAACTGGTTTTATTCTTATATCTGTAGCATTTCTCTCTCGTTGGCATTCTTACCATAAACATGTTCCCTTCTATTGATTACTGTAATATTGTTAACACACGCAATAGGGATTTACTCAAAAGAAACGACACATTATTTCAAAACCCTTTGCTTTATTATAATTTGTGATAGAGTTCTCAAAAGTAGGCTGAAATGGTGTCTTTTTACTTTATCATACGCAGTATGTAAAGTATTGTAATCGTGCCGAAAAAAATTTTTGAGATTTTAGCGGAAATAGGTCTTTATGGGTCCCCTGAACATTTTTGACCAAGGTACAAAAAAATGTCTGTGTGTGTGTGTGTGTGTGTATGTGTGTGTGTGTGTGTGTGTGTGTGTGTGTGTGTGTGTGTGTGTGTGTGTGTGTGTACCCAATTTTTGTTAATTCATTTCCGGAGAAACTACTAAAGGTATCGGCACGGAACTTCATATTTAGAAGTTTCATGACCAAACTTAGAGTTGAAAAGCTTTTGGTTCAAAAGGGTCCAAAGGAACTGGATGTTTACTCCAAGCCTTTTTCAAGGATTTTAGAAATCAGCCGCCATTTCTGTAATTTCGTCAAAATAGTTAAATAATAAATTAAAGCAGAGGAAATTTTGAATAATTTATGCCTATGACATTTTTTGGTAAAATTAATAGTTTAGCTTTTTAGTTTATTCTAAGCCTTTTTCAAGGATTTTGGAAATGAGCCGCCATTTCTGTAATTTTGACAAAATAGTTAATTAATAAATTAAAGTAGAGGAAATTTTGAATAATTTATGCCTATAACATTTTTTGGTAAAATTAATAGTTTACCTTCAAGACCAAATTCTATTGGATCGAGATCGGTCGCATCTGCATTGATATGAAATTACATAGTAGCCAGGATTTTGACAAATATTTTTTTGTGTTGTCACATTCGAAAACAGCTGATCTCATCAGAGGTTGGAGAACCACTATGGAACGTGCCGCTGTAGTGCGGCAAATTATAAAATACAAATTTCAAATAAAATAAGATCACCGATTTGATTGTTTGTTGATAAGATATATCAACCCGTCTTTATATCTAATTCTAAAAACGATAAATTGAGAAAATTATAAATAAAGTATAGCGATGAGTGTAGTTTTATTTTAGTATGTTGGTAGGGATGTGTCATGAACAAATATAAATCTGTCAGAATTTGAATTACCTTTTTAAGGTGCGTTTTTATTAGTGATAATGGCAGTGGTAGCAGACGCCGTTATAGTATTTCCAATAGAAAATTGCTAGTGACTCATGTTTATGTACATGCAAACTAATATGTATCATTATCACGATATGTAAGAAATACTATAATTTCGTATTCTACCACCGCCATTAGCTACCATTACCTACCAATCGGAACGCACCTTTCGTCAAAGTGGTACCAACCTAGCATTTACTATACAGAAATCATTTATTTTTCTTTTTAAATACGTATTTCTTAAAAAGCAACACAATAAACGTTGATGTCGCTCCTGCCAAAAACTAGATAGCGCGACTCGCTCATATGCAACGGCTACACTCCGCCTTCGGTGACGCGCCGTACCACCGCTCGTCGCGATATTCCGTACTTTCGGCATTTGTGACATAAATAACTATTATTCTAATGACGTAGTGTAGGTAGTGTCAAATGTTGATGCTTTGACAATACCTACGATTTATCTCTATAGAATAGATTCTCATGCAGCTAAACTATTAATTTTATATATTGTATGATAAAGTCATGTGCCTGGCCACATCAGATTTTTTAACCTGGTGGTTGTTAATTGCAACTTTATAGATTTTTAACTCGTGTTTCTCTTCAAAGCTTTGGAGCTCATTGACCAAGTTTTGAAATCCGCAAACTTGTTAGATATTTTTTCAGGTTCATGAGTTAATTTGTTTTCAGATCATAAAACTGCATCGTTTTTTTCAGTGGTCTTAAAAATTGTGGCAGTCCCATTATTTCTTTTTTAAAGTTCTGCGTAGCAATTTTGGTATAGCTTTTGATAGTAATGGTACTTCACAGAGATTGCACTGCTTTTGCTCTCCTGAAAGCTTAACTTTCTGTCAGGTACGTTATCATAGGAGCTTGTTCCTTGCTTTTTGTTATACTGGGACATTTTTTTTAATGTGTTAAACTAATTTAAGGAGGCTCAATTGAAATCAAACATCAGATCAAAACTAGTAACTGTAATTACATGATTTTGACTTCATGGTTCATTTGAACAATTATAACAAACGAGACATACAGAAGCTATTATTAAAATATTTCTTAGTAAATTGACTCCAGATGAAGCAACAGAGTACCTTACCTACAGTAATGGTACTCAAAACGAAAGCAGTGAGAAAGTAAAAGTAGCCCTAGTCTCAGCCGTGAATAGCTCTGACTCAATGTTGTTTGGTTGCAAGATTTCTGCTTGCTGTTCTGCAAAAGTATCAACGTTCTATTTATTGTCTCTTACCCATATGTCATCCCGTAGCACAGTGATTCATTTGCAACTTTTAACTGGACAAAATTATTTTTCTTTTAGATGAACTTAAAATAATAATTTCTAAACCTTAAGGGGTTGTTTTGAGTGGGTTAAAACGCTAAATGTTCGTTTAATAATTTGAATTCATCTAAATGTGATAGTAGTGTACCCACAAAGACATAAATAGCAGATAAAATTTTAAATATTAATAGGGTAGTGTTTGAGGGGGTTGAAATAAAGTGTAATCAAAAATTCTGAAACTTTGCAAATGTGTTAATATTACACCTGTGAACTCGTTAAAAATATTTTTTAAATCATTTGGTAATCGGGTGGTTTTGGACGGGTTGATAAATAAAGTATGTTTCTTGGATATTGCGGCGGATCACCGATAATGTAGTAAAGAAGGTCGTAAATAATTAACTTATAATGAACGTTTTATATACAAATGGTGTTAATTCTTGCAGAAATCAGCGTACATTAATTTATATACAATATATGAAGTGACACAGATATTCTTGTTATTTTTCTATATCAACATGTATTTTATATATAGATAACTAGATATTAATACTGAACATTACGATCTTCAACAGAAATTATGAAACTTTATGATTATAATACTATATTATCCCACATAACATACTAAAAATGATATTAAACATCAATTAGCAGTGTGTTGTTTTTTGTTGTTGTAAATATAATAATATTATACCTAATAATAACGAAAATAACGAAAACAACAAAATATCTTTGGCATTAAATAAAAAAATATAAAGGTAAAAAGCTTGAGGAATATACATAATTTATAATCAATTTTGAATAAAACATTATTTTCAAAAAGAAAAGATATTAGTTTTAATTATATTCGATGCAGCCCAGGTAAATCTGGACGAAACACGAAACTTTTGACTGAATGTGCTTCAGTGAATCACTCTTTATATCCGCAACATTAAATTTGTAACTGATATAATCCATTAGACGAGTATTGTTCTTCTTTCCTATGTTTTCGCCCTATGGTCCTATGTTCTGAAATAAAATTAGTAGCAAAAGTGTGGCTAAATGTGGTATTCAAATTTATATAATTTAAAAGATAAATGTTTAAAGTATTATATAAAATATTAAAATATTATATAAAAAATATATATTGAATAAACGTGGATAAAAAAGTTGTATTCAACGAAAGTTTACAAATATAAAATTAGCATGTATTTTCAATCATCTTTTTAACATAATTATTAATTATTAATTTGAAGTGAAATAAGAACGTACTTACCCTCTAAGGTAAAATCCATCACAGTACAAATTTTCCAAATTTTATAAACCACAAATATTTGGGTGTATTATCGAAAACACTGCAAAAATGCGTCTATAACTCCTGCATGTGGAATGTTTTTACACTTATTACCTAAAATTGTCACCTCGGGGGGTTTGTTTATAACTTGTGACCATTAATTAATTGTATCTTTGAAATTACTTTTGTCGACCTAGATTATTATAGGCGATTAACTGTGCATCGTCCTCTATAATACGAATGGTACATGGGTAAGAGACATCAAGAACATCAAGTAGAAATCTTCCAACCAAACAACATTGACTCAGCCACACAGAGGAAGCTATTTATCTTTGAAGCAGAAGCCATCTAGCTACTTGTGGCCAGGCACATGACTTTATCATACAATATATAAAATTAATAGTTTAGTTGCATGAGAATCTATTTGATTGATATCAGTCGTGTCTGCATTAAAATAAAACTAGTTAGCCAGGATTTAACAGATAAATAAATAATTAAATAAATAAATAATTCCTTTATTAAAATAAGACAATATTAATTGCAACAAAATATTATTTATATTTAGGGCGCAGTTCAGCACACTTGTTTCCAAATTGCCTTACTCTTCCACTCAACCCCTTACGCAAACCATAATTGTAGCAATAATATAAAAATAATTCCGAGAACTTATCAAATCAAAAACAAACAACAAAATTACTCTAGAGTCTAATTACTTCGTAATTGCAGCAAATCCAACTCAACAAAACACCTGCCCATAAAAAATAAAAATTAAAAAATCTCCAATGTGCGCTCGATGCCTAAAGTCCCTGTTGAGCAAACAGCCAACGCTTCACCTTTCCCCCAAAACTGTTTAACGATAAGTTTTTCATATCTTCCCTGAGACCATTGTATATGTGACTGACCTGGTAAGAGAATGGCCGTTTATACAGCTCAGTGCGATGGGCAGGTGGAGCAAACAAACCCCCGAATCTTAAATTAAGGTTATGGACATACGTTCTACAGCATATCTTCCGCATGAGGTATTGTGGGATCCTAGTGGATAGCAACTTATGATACAATGCTGCATGCAACACCCTAGTGCTATCCATGTTCAACCACCCGAAGTCGCCCAGCCCATTCGATGCATGATCATACTTCGTCAAACCAAAAACAAACAGAACACATGCATTTTGGACACGCTCAACACGCTGCCTATCCGACGCCATCAGGCAAGGACTGTACACGGTATCACAATATGAGATCTTTCGATACTATTAACTACGGTCAATATTAATTGTGAGATAATGTCAAAACATCAGCATTTGACACTACCGGGACTGGTAACATTTGACACTACCCGATCTGTCATTAGACTGAAAAATTTGCAAATCCTGGGTCACTATATAGTATTAAATCAATGCATATGCGACCGATCTCGATCAAATAGAATTTGCTCTTGCAGCTAAACTATTAATTTTACCAAAAAATGTCATAGGCATAAATTATTCAAAATTTCCTCTGCTTTAATTTATTATTTAACTATTTTGACGAAATTACAGAAATAGCGGCTCATTTCTACAATCCTTGAAAAAGGCTTAGAGTAAACACCCAGTTCCTTTGGACCCTTTTGAACCAAAAGCTTTTCAACTCTAAGTTTGGTCATGAAACTTCTAAATATGAAGTTCCGTGCCGCTACCTTTAGTAGTTTCTCCGGAAATGAATTAACAAAAATTGGGTACACACACACACACACACACACACACACACACACACACACACACACACACACACATACACACACACACAGACATTTTTTTGTACCTTGGTCAAAAATGTTCAGGGGACCCATAAAGACCTATTTCCGCTAAAATCTCAAACATTTTTTTCGGCACGATTACAATACTTTACATACTGCGTATGATAAAGTAAAAAATCTGATGTGGCCAGGCACATGACTTTATCATACAATATATAAAATTAATAGTTTAGCTGCATGAGAATCTATTCTATAGAGATAAATCGTAGGTATTGTCAAAGCATCAACATTTGACACTACCTACACTACGTCATTAGAATAATAGTTATTTATGTCACAAATGCCGAAAGTACGGAATATCGCGACGAGCGGTGGTACGGCGCGTCACCGAAGGCGGAGTGTAGCCGTTGCATATGAGCGAGTCGCGCTATCTAGTTTTTGGCAGGAGCGACAGCAACGTTTATTGTGTTGCTTTTTAAGAAATACGTATTTAAAAAGAAAAATAAATGATTTCTGTATAGTAAATGCTAGGTTGGTACCACTTTGACGAAAGGTGCGTTCCGATTGGTAGGTAATGGTAGCTAATGGCGGTGGTAGAATACGAAATTATAGTATTTCTTACATATCGTGATAATGACACATATTAGTTTGCATGTACATTAACATGAGTCACTAGCAATTTTCTATTGGAAATACTATAACGGCGTCCGCTACCACTGCCATTATCACTAATAAAAACGCACCTTAAAAAGGTAATTCAAATTCTGACAGATTTATATTTGTTCATGACACATCCCTACCAACATACTAAAATAAAACTACACTCATCGCTATACTTTATTTATAATTTTCTCAATTTATCGTTTTTAGAATTAGATATAAAGACGGGTTGATATATCTTATCAACAAACAATCAAATCGGTGATCTTATTTTATTTGAAATTTGTATTTTATAATTTGCCGCACTACAGCGGCACGTTCCATAGTGGTTCTCCAACCTCTGATGAGATCAGCTGTTTTCGAATGTGACAACACAAAAAAATATTTGTCAAAATCCTGGCTACTATGTAATTTCATATCAATGCAGATGCGACCGATCTCGATCCAATAGAATTTGGTCTTGAAGGTAAACTATTAATTTTACCAAAAAATGTTATAGGCATAAATTATTCAAAATTTCCTCTACTTTAATTTATTAATTAACTATTTTGTCAAAATTACAGAAATGGCGGCTCATTTCCAAAATCCTTGAAAAAGGCTTAGAATAAACTAAAAAGCTAAACTATTAATTTTACCAAAAAATGTCATAGGCATAAATTATTCAAAATTTCCTCTGCTTTAATTTATTATTTAACTATTTTGACGAAATTACAGAAATGGCGGCTGATTTCTAAAATCCTTGAAAAAGGCTTGGAGTAAACATCCAGTTCCTTTGGACCCTTTTGAACCAAAAGCTTTTCAACTCTAAGTTTGGTCATGAAACTTCTAAATATGAAGTTCCGTGCCGATACCTTTAGTAGTTTCTCCGGAAATGAATTAACAAAAATTGGGTACACACACACACACACACACACACACACACACACACACACACACACACACATACACACACACACACACACAGACATTTTTTTGTACCTTGGTCAAAAATGTTCAGGGGACCCATAAAGACCTATTTCCGCTAAAATCTCAAAAATTTTTTTCGGCACGATTACAATACTTTACATACTGCGTATGATAAAGTAAAAATCAAAATTGAATACGAAATAGTGACCTATGCCAGTTATAAGAGTCCTGTACCGCAACCTTGGTGTCCCAATCTTGGTGGAGTATTAGTGCTTCCAGTTTAGTACCAAGGTTAAAGAATTCAGATAAAAACTAATGGTAAATCTCTTGGTTTGAATTTGTCAAGCATCTACAGCTTATTAAAAAGTAGAAAATATCATGACCTAACAAAGTAGGTAGAAATGCTGAAACGGAAACTTAACCTTAAATATGTTTAAGGTTCAACCTTTCATTTCAGTCTAAAATACATTTTTTTTAATTGCCACAAACTGATAAACGCAAGGCATTTTTGATAATGTCAAAATAAAATAGCTGCTGAACCACAAACAATCATCTAGGTACGGTGAAGTGAAAGCTTGGACATTGCCTCTTAACAAATTTGAAGAAAAACACCAGTAAAATAGTAATAGCGAGATTTTTGAATTTAGAGCGCATTGAACTGCTATTCTGGGACTTGAAAGATGTGTCATTAATAAGCAAGAGTCTATATATTATTATAAGAGTATATATTCGACAGAGAACACTAAACTGAAACAAAACAAATACACAATAAAACACAATATGTATTAATAATGTCTTTATTATTTAATCAGTGATTGCTTAATATATAAAGTGCATGTACCTATCTACAAATACAACTTCTCTAAATGATTATCATAGGTTAGGTTTGTATTCCGTTGACACACACTGTATATTCCCGAATGTACAGGTAACTCCAAAACGAACTCCGACCAGAGTTATATTAAGTAATCTTAATATGAAGTTTTGGAATAACCTATACTCACATAGTAGTTCGCGACAGGTGGCAGTATTCTGTTAATTTTATTTGATCTATTTACATACGAAACGAAATATACCTTTTATAATCGCATTTCAAATGAGAACGACTATTATTTGATTTTTTAAACTTTTATTAGTCGATGATAGGCAGGGGGTATTTACAATGAAGTTAAAATCTTTACAAGTGAAATTACGGGCCTTACAATTTTACAGTTTACGCAGTTTTTCTTATATCTAAAATGCCGTAACTCATTAACAGATCATCTTACAAGTACAAGTCGCTAGTTAACAAAAATTCAACGTCTTCACTAGTTAAAACTAGTTTGTTTATTTACAATATCTACAATGCGTGTAATATAGATGACGAAACACTTCGCTACAATATCATTTTGCGTTTTTAGAGCTGTTCTAAACAACAAAGTGTAATTTGAGTAACGCTTTGTTTTAAAATAAAGCTCGTTATTTTCAATAAACTTTATTTATTGAGCGACACCTGCGGGAATTAAAAAGTTTTTATTGTGTCGAGTTTATTTAATGTCGCCAGGAATCAAATTAGTATAAAATGAAATGCAAATTTTACGAGCCTCTTTTGTTGGAGGATTATCCCCAGTGGCAGATAAAATTTAATTCAGAAGAAAGCAGTTGATGGCTTTTTGGTGGTTACATTCAGAGCTTGATTTTATGATAATATTTTCCTTTGTCATCGTCAATATTACCATGGGAATCACAGGATTCTGTTTAAATGGTGTAAAATTCATTTAACACCTATAAAAAGTAGATCTTAACTCGTTGGTTCTCTCGTTTCAGCTACTATTAACGCGTTAAATGTGAGTTATATTTAACTGAGGTTGTGTTTAGTTACGGGAATTCGTAAGTTTTCATACAATGGTTTGGATTCCAAGTTCTGTGAGTAAGATACATAATACGACATGAAGTTTAAGAATTTATGTGCACTGCAAACTTTCTGCGCGTTGAGACTCTCATAGTGTTAGTTCTATGCAATTCATGATTCTAAAACCCTCGAATGCCAAAGAAAGCATCTACGTATTTCATATTTTTCAAACATACTTCAAGTGATACTGATTATGCAGCATTAAAAAATCTATATTGAGAAGAAGTTGAGTGAGTTATGGCCGTTGATGTATTTGTTAGTGTGAGGTATTATAGGTTAGTTCTTATAAAACCAAATACGTTTCCTTTAAAGCTTTTTTAATTAATAATACTTTAATAATACGACAATTGATTTGGTTAAGTATAAAAAAGATACCTTTTGAACATATTTTTGTAGATATTTTTACAAATGCATTGCCGGAAAGATATAGGTATAGGTTATAATTGAGAATCATGTAAGTAAGTCTAACACAGGGTGTTGAAATAGTGGCTAACGTTGAAGGAGTATATGCCCAAGGACGTGATAACCATGGTTTCCCAAATAAAGTATGTATGTCTAACTTAACGCATCTTGAGAAAATTAATAAAGAAAAACGTAGTCCGATCCAGTTCAGCGCAAGAAAATCGTCTACATCCTACCGCAGTTGCATTGCAACTGGTGACAAAACAACGCCGTCGGAAAAATATCGGTCTCCATCCACCCTGGGGTTTCTCGCTTACAGTGACATTGTCATACATGAGTCTGTTCGTATTATCGTAGTCAGCTGTTCGTTGAATTAATCATAAAAATAAATGTTTAACTCGCTTTCTGAGCGATCTTCAATACCATTTTGTTAGTACTGCAGACTTTAAAGTACAGTTATGCGTTATTTGGATAAAATTGCTTGTATTAACCAGTTGTAAAAACATTAAATTTTCTATTTAAATGTGTAAAAATTCAAAATGAATTTGACACAATTGTTGTTGGACACGAAGCATTATTATAATTATATAAGCATTGTTTTAAATTTATCTGTTTTCGCCAACCTCAAATACGTATTTATTTTCAGTACCGCTGGCGTTTGGTTATAATTATTTAAAATTAAGTAAAATAAAAGAATAAAAAAAGAACATGATTTATATAACATCATAAACAGTTTTATAGTAATTAGAATTCTTTGATATAACAACAGTTATAACAGTTTAGAAATAGGTAGGTAGGTGAAAAAAATCTCGAATATTTTCGTGTCGTTTTAACAAATTTATTTTACCCATTTTAGAATTTAAAAATTAACTTATCATGTCTTCAAAATTTCATTTTTGCAAACCTACGTTTAGGTGAAATTAGAGATAAGGCATTTAGGCGCTAAATTCCAGATATTTACCTAAACAAATATACAAGATAATACAAAATATATCTACCTATTGGTTGCTGTCATATTCTACTTTCGATCAATTCAAAACACCGACATTCATAAAAATCGTCACCACACTCGAAACTCAGTGGAAATTAAGCCGGACATTCTTTTAATTATTAGCAAAGGTTTAAAGGTCACGCAAACGTATATTTTTAATGCAGAAACTAGAATAGACCATGTATATGTTCTGATAGTCTAATAGTCGATTGAAAATTATGATTGTTTTCCCTTTTAAAACACCACCTTAATCTTAGAATATCGTTTGCCTTCGCATACAACGCACGCCAATTTCAAATTTAGTCAAAATGCAATGGTCACGTTTGGAGTTTGGATCTAATGTTGAAAATTTGCTTTAACATGTCTATGTCGTTGCGTTTGTTATAAGACCCTTTCCTCAATGGGAACCTCGAATTGGTTTAAACCAATTCAAAATTACTGTTCACAGGTCAAGAACTAACATTAATATCAAATTGAGAATAATGAGCAAGCACGAAACGAGTTTTTTGTATTTTTATGTTGTAGCGATGCTGGGAGTTGTTCGGGATCACTATGTCTGTTACTGTGGGGTTTCTATATATGGAAAACTGGAAAATTCCGTGATGACAGATGTCATCACGTCTAGTTATGGTCACGCCCAAGAAATTCAAATTGCTCATAATTTATTTCTCAACAGTGACCAGGGCTTCGATCAAGGCAATCGATCGTCATGAAAAATAGTTTCTGAATAAAGAGGAAAAGGTGGACCACTTCGTGAATACCAGTATTTGTAACTCTTTGGTTTGGAAACTAACAAGCACAAATTGTTCATAACCTTAACATAATTTTATTACGTTGAAAACAAAATACGTTTTGCACAACAAAATATAAATGAGAACTAGAAAGCTATTTGTTTAGGCAAGGTTTTTGTGTCATTCAACCGATTTTGTATCTCTCACGGTTTCCAAATTTTCCGTGTTACCATTATTAGTAGGTACCTGTTCTGTCTTCATTATGTTATATTAAAAGTATATGAAACTTTGTTCAAAGTTGAATTTTTAGCTAAATTTGATCGTAGAGAAACTAATAGGCCATACCTAAACGATAAAACCAAAACAGAGGACGCGATTAGCGGAGTAGAACCGCCGGTCAGTCAATATAAATTAACTTTGCAAACGAGGCGACCCGCAATTAGCAAATGACCTAATTTGAATCGATCACATGCGGTTGGCAGGCCCCTAAAAAGGGTCAAAGTATATCAATGGGGCCCCAACTTTTTCCAGTAGACTGCCCCCGAAACTACTCGTCCCGACCCAAAAACTAAGCGAAACTCAATTTAGTCTGCCCGTTGAGTACGTAATTTCGGTAATTAGTGCTATTATAATTTGGGACGCGTCGAAAATGTATGCTAATTTTATCATGACCGCGGTTGTAATTTACTGACACGCTTCTATGTATCCAATTATTTAATTAATTATTAACATTATCAAAGTTATCGAACGGGTATTTTTTTGGTTAGCTTTGCTGTATTTTCAAGTAGACGAGTGCAGTAGTGTTAAAAATTGAAGCGATGTTCTTACTGGGATATTATTTTATGTTGAAATGGAAAGTGTTTTTCTTCAAAACTTGCTGCGTTTCTGGGTTATTTGAACCAAAAGATAGATAATCAGAAAAGTTATTTAATAAATAAATATGAAAGATGCAGCAGCATTGAAAACGACACTTAAAATTATAACAATTGTTCATATCGCCTTATCAAAGAGTCTTTTTGGTGTTGACATCTAGAACAGCATTAAGAATATTTACTGTTAACTAGTCTGCTGGGGTTTTATGTTATTTCTACAGCATGCTTCCTCAGATAGCACTGCTCGAGTCACCATATGTATGTAATTGGTCTAAGTGTTTTAATAGTTATTTAACCAACAAGTATATTAAAAAGAGCGATTAATGACCGAGACTGTTTAACGCGCGAGCGAAGCGAGCGCGTTAATTGTCGAGATCATTAATCGCTGTTTAATATTCGAGTTGGTTACAAAATTTTTCCGTCGATCGTATTCGTCTAGAGTCGTCTACATAGATTTTTCTTCGCCGATGTGTTTTTAGGTTATATGACAATTTATTTAATTTGACACTGACAGTTCTAGAGACCGGTATGTTTTCATTGGAAGGTTTCATTTCACATATGTTCGATTGGCTAATCAAACGACGCCATTGCGTCTTGTGATTGGCTATAACAAATCATGCATTAATAGAAATCGTGCATTAATGGAGTACTTTAATAAACGATTTCCTATTCACTAAACTGACTCATAAATAAACGATCGACGGAAAATATAATTAATACATTGCTTATACAAGGTTTGGAAGTCAAACTCGAATAACTCGAGCAAAACATTTTTACTTTTCCGTTCTAACTTTGCAATGATAATTGGATACGTTGCATCAAAAGACTTGTACTTTTAGAATTGTAGTTACTCGATGGTAGTTTTTCTGAGAAAACAGATAACGTCTAGAAAGAAAAAACATTGAGGCTCAATTATTACGGCTCAGTTAACAAAAGCAATTAATGAATTCAGATGTAAATAAATTGTCACGATAAAAACAAATTAAATTGAGATACAACAGTAAAATTTTATATCTGAGTACATATTAATTAGTATATTATTTGACGAGCGCATAATTAACGATATAAATCACGAGCATGAAGTTTACACGCGAGCCGTAGGCGAGTGTGTAATCATGCGAGCGATTGATATCCGTTATCTGCGAGTCAAATGCGACGATTTATCTACGACTCGTAAATTCCATGTTATGCAAAATATTTTTAATTGTATTTGTCAATGATGGCGAGGCGAACTGTCACATAACTGGCATCGACGTAGGTTTTGATAGACTTTGACACTAGCGCTGTATAATGATGACAGTTCGTTCAAATAATGAGGTCATTATTGGAACGAACTGTCATTATTATACGACGTTAGTGTCATTATATTCATTGGCGCGTATAATGATGGGGATTATATAGTCATAGATACGTATGCAATGAACTTATTATACCTCGCCAAGTGTTGACACATGGTTGATACTTCGCAACACCTGATGGAAACTTCATATGACCTGTTCATAAATCAATAGAACCTGTCAAGGAAATTTGACAATTCATGCAGTAAAGAATAATTTATTGAAAATGTTGGTCAACGGCTGAAAATATATACAGGAGGATGCACCAAAAGTAAATTAATGTTCCAATATATCGATTTTAGGGAATTTAAGCTAAGAATTTCAAATACTTTTGAATATGCAGGTTCATTTATATGGAAACAGCACAGTCATAAGTTTTAAGCGGCACCGACATAAATATCAGCGAATCATTTGCTTTTTAAACAAATGAATACCGCCCGACAGATTGTTTCTAAACTCAAATAAATGTTAAAACACAGTTAAAAAAGTTTTATCAAGTCAAACTTTGATTGACTTCATTCAACGAGTTATGGCGGAGACGAGATGAGTGATGATTTAGATGTTGGTACTAATTAATTTGGCGAGGCGGTAGTATTTGAAGGAGTAGGTAATTAAATTGCCGCACAAAAACCATCCACGACTTGCTCAAGTTTACAAACGACCGGCAAGTACGTCGGTAAACATTTTCTCAACTTTACCGGGCGTGTTTTTTGTTTACTGTGTAAACAGAACGCCCAACCGTTCGTGCCACTACAAAAAAAAATAACAAAACTTTGTATTACCCCTATTTTAACTAGAATTAACCAGTTTTAGTATCATATAGTGTTGGTTATTTCGGCGCAAATTTGAAAAGAATTTTTCGTGTATCGAAAAGATATTTTCAAGTGATAAATGACCTGCCATCTTTTGGTATAACCGCCTATCAATAAGTTCAGGCTGAAAACGTATTAATTTCTATGTAAATATCCCAATGAAAACCATAAGCTGTTTTCGTCCTATGAATATCGCCAGTGAAAGGATGTATTTATAATGACGAATTTGAAAGAGTGCTTTATAAAACATGTCAAATGAAAGCATTAATAGAATGTTTCAGGCGCAAAATGAGATATTAAAAAAGTTTACCAGTTAATAACGAGCATCTCGTTTAGGTTTACGTAAATTGATAGGTACGTCTCACTATTGAAATCCAGGCAGTTATAAAAGTTTTTTAATAAATTACTTCGACATCGGCATGTTTGCAGAAAAAAAACTTATGCCGGGAGAAGCTGTATAGTCCTTCGTTCTAAAAAAATCAGTTTGTCGTGTCACATCAAGAAATTGTATTTCCCCTGAGTGCGCTCCTAAGAGATTTTACTTAAGACTGCAATCGCTATCCAAAAAGGACTTGATTTATTATGCCCTAATGCCCCGACTCCGTTTCCCGTATTCTTGGGGGTGTTTATTCGAGCACCGGGCTTTATTGGAAACGTGTTCGGTAAAGATTCTCGGAAAGGATTTATTTTTGGGGTCGAGTTCACTCCACAGTTACACGATACTCGCATTTCACATCGATTCCAGTCAATATACTAATCTCGTATTACTTTTAGATATACTGTTGCCGTCATTTTGTCTGTGCTGAAATTGAGAGACGGTTACAATTCAATGAATGAGAATTTAATAGATACGTGTATCTGGATATACCATTATCTCGAATTAATGCCGGTTGAAGTGCTAATAAGTGAAATATGCTATTTTTAAGATACTTTTAAGGTTAGTATGACTTTCGTTGTTTTCAGCAAACGACGTTATCATTCAAATTTGTTGTGATATTTTCTGCAATCAGGAAGTTATTCTGCACACATATTCAGCGCACTGGAGCAAGAAAAATCTCTGCGCCCCCTTGTTTTCGGAAGAGGTCTGGCATTTTTGAACATTTGATATAATCTATACCACTTTCAACTGCAGTTTTTTAATTCCAGATTGGACCAGAAACGGAGTTTATAAATATACAAAATTCTTGCACAACGCAGCTTAGGATGTTATGACAATAAAAAACAATTAGTCAACAGCGGGCTGTTTTCGATTTCTAACAAATTAAACTAACCCAAATATTTTTCAAATGTATTCACAAGTGTTTTTTTTTTATATAAATACTGGTATCGTATGTTATGGAATTTTCCTAAAACTACTATCTTTTACTATCGTAGATTTAAGAACATTTACACTAATTTTAGTTTCCGTAAAAACCAAGGTGGTTATTCATAACCATTTCTTAACTTCCTGAAGGACTAACTGGCAAATAGTCATGTTTTAACTGCACGCTATTATACTTCCTATTATTAAATATGATGCTCAATCATGTTTTCAAATACTTGTGACGAGCGGAATGAATGACCCAGCATACAAATAACGTTATACGTGCTTTTGACGTATTTTCAGCCACATAACTTGAAAACGTCAACTCGTACTTAAAAGATGTATGTATACACATTTTATGTAGAGAATTAAGCAGAATTAACAGATTTAGAAGTTTCCTGAAAATCCATTGTTGTCCGATCAATTAAAAAATCCAAGTCGGGCATCTATGACCGTGAATAACTCGCAGCTAAGGCCCGATATCGATGTGAACTTTTTACACGTAATTTCTAATGCCAAATGAAAGGCATATTTAAGAATCCATCTGGGTTTGAATTTTTCCGAAGTGAATTGTTTGTTTAATTTCACTGGGCTGAGACGGGATAGTCTACTATTCTAGTTTTTTTGAGTGTGCTGTAATATAAATAACCTTATGGTCTATTATATCTTCTTTTTTTTTGTTTTTTGTAATTATTAATCTAAAAATTTAAAAATTTCTAGTATCTATAGTTACAACCGCAATATACAAACGCAATAAAATGAAATTACCATTAAAATAATAACATAACTTACAACCTTGAAAACATTTTCACAGTTCAGGTGAAGGTTGGTTAAGATGCCACAGTACGCTTTTCTAACCCCATTCAAATGATGTTTAGGGACATTATTCAAGCTTCTCATAGAGATTTTTTTAAAATTTTTATCCAAATTATTTGAAATAAAACGTTTTAGGCAATTGAAACATTTACCTAAAATGTTTGGATTACATAATGTTTGGACATTATTTGTTTTTGATTAACAAGAAAATACTGAAAACTACTTATATTTTGCAACATTTTAAAGTGAACAATATACTATAATAGTACACTCAATAAGTAAATAAATATGAAGTGCGCTTAATTGAAAAAACAAATGCAGGGACATGGAGTTATATATGTATAAACACAACGCAGCAATCTATAAATCGAAATTATAATAATTAAGTCGAGATCACAAAACATTTAGGCCCTTAGAATTTTATTTACAAACTCCTGTCATTTTTTACACAAAAGCTTTGTTATTTCTCTTTGAATTTTGCGCCCCCTCTACTCGTGCGCCTGGAGCAGTTTGTTCCGACTGCTCCCCGTAGCTACGCCCCTGTCGATCTTCAATTTTTATCACCAACGCAAGGAACACATAATCTTTTTGTTTATTAATCTAGGTGGCTATGATTTTGTGAAATCAGTCGAAAATTGTCAAATAACCACTGACAAAATCGATTTTGATCATTTTTTTCAGTATACTGTAAGAACACGCCCTAATTATTTGATAGATAACATTTTCCCGATTATAGTGACACCAAATACTTGATAATTTGCTAAAAATCGTAGCGTGGAAATCTTGTTTAAAGCAGGGAATAGAAACATCCTAATTTGACAGTTCTCTCTCTGCTTATTTTTTGAGGTTATTGCTAGGTATTTTCGATTATTAATATGATGATTGTTCGTTACTAATAGTTGGTTTTCATTTAATTAGTCATTAAAAAGCTTTTCCTAAATGCAACATTATTTTACATCAAGACGGCGATGCGCAATACAGAGAACTGTCAAATTCTGATGTTTTCATTCATCCATATATCACTACGCTGGTTTTGATCATTAACCTACTATTTTCTTCTCTGTCCTGCTGTAAACGTCATTTCTACTCTATGATTTTCAGCAAAATATCAAGTTTTGGTGTCATTGTAATGAGTAATGACTCATTGGCCAAAAACCAATATAATCATGCTGGAGGGCGCCAGTATACAATATCTGTCAAAATCGATTTAGTCAGTGTTTATTTGACACGTTTCGATTATTTTCACGAATTGATAGCCACCTAGATTGATAAAATTAAATTAAATTAAACAAAAAGTTATCCCTTCGTTGCCTTAGTGTTAAAAATTGACGACAGACGATATATTTTTGTGTTCAGAATGTCATCCCGATTGAAAATACCCCACATATAATATAGGGAGCAATTTAAAATTTTAATGATGACATCACTTCCGTAAAACCGGAAGTCATACTAACCTCCAGAGTATCTCAAAAATTGCATTTTTTGTCTATTTGCACTTCTCATAATTTCAATCGTCACAAATAATGTACTTAAATACAATTTGATTACTAGTGGAAGTGTTTTATTTGGATTCTTGATTTTAGTAACAAAAGTCTTACCGGCACCTCCACCATAATGTACATTTTAGTTAGAAACTTATTGAGGCAATTATTTAATGAAATGGGTGGTTATATACTAAACCGAGTTGGGAGAAGACAATATTGGTCATAAACACGCAAATTTAGAAACTTCATGAAGTTTCCATCAAATATTTAACAAGAGGAGATTTGTCAAAACTTTGATAGCTTAATTCAGGCATTAGAAACTCATTGAGGTAATTATTTTAAATGGAATGGGTGCTTATTTACTAAAATCAGGTCAGAAGTTTGTTTCGTAATGATAGATTAAACATTAAGACTATAGTCTATTCACTTTAAGAATAAAGCGTTGAATAAGATAGGGCTATAATTTGCGGCTTGTGATTGGCTGAAAGTTGAACCAAGTTTACACCAGCCAACACGCGCCAACAACTGAATTGTCAAATGAAATGTCGGTAAAGAAGAATGTATCTAACTTGAATTTTGAAACGTCATGTCATTTGCGTCAGATTTTCGTTGTGTTCGGAATAAATTGTAGTCTTTCGAATTTATTTTCAACTAAAAATCGATTCAAATCAAACTCAGTTCTTTTTAGAACCTTTTTTTGTCGTTTCAGGTCTGTCAATTTTCAACGATTTCTTTTCTCCAGTAAAAGTCAGCGGCACTCATTACAATTATTGCTGCAGCTGCTAATAGCCATACTAATACCGTTCTCGTCCACCTAACAATTACATTATGTAAACAATATGAAAAGTGCAAATATACAAGCTTCTATCACGTTTCACTCTTCTATACAACCAATAAATTTATAGGTTATATTTATTTTATCCAACTTTAGGTTATAACCGTGTGTATCAAAAATCGACGCAGGTACTCGTACGCACAACTACATTAGTAGTGAAATTAATTCCCGTTTGTCAAACATCTTTTAACTATCAACCGAAATTAATTTTCAAACACCATTGTCGTGACATAACCTTTCTATTTGCCGCTCTTGACAGCATATTGCTTCAGTGTAAATCGGGCTCAGTTTCCACCCCCCACTACTATGTTCTTATCGTGAATAGGGTATAGTTCTGGTCAAATCACAATTAGTAGTGCACTGAGAGAGAAACTGTACTTCCTGTATTTCCTAATATACTATGTTTTCACGTGCTCTTCTACCATACCTGTACATAATAACATATTATTAGTAGTGAGTAAAATACTTTCTGGCTGAAAATTGAAACTTTTTCTGATTTTGATCAAATACATGTGAATATAGCTGTAAGCTTTCATGTAGGTGAAATATTCGTTCCGAACAAAACTAGTACGCGCTTTGGTTTGAATGGGAGCGAGGCCAGCAGTGGCTTTTAAAATTGCACCTTGTTCAATCCAGTGAACCGCAATTCTCCATAATGCATTTATATTGCCATGTGGATTATACGTAGCTTTCTATTCGCGCATGAGAAATAAATATGACTTCGTCCGCAATTGTCACACTCCAAAGATGTTGGCAGAGACGCCTACCTCACGAACGAAAATGGGGAATTTATTACAAGAGCGCCGTCCTGACGCGCTCTGACGACAAATACTCGCGGGCGCGTTGTTTATTGCTTTTAGGATGAGAAACGAAGGCGGCCTGGCTCGTTCAGCGCTACTTTAAAACCTATACAAGCTCTCATCTATAGAATTGAAATACATTTGGTCGTGCGGGAATGAAAAATTATATTTGCGTGCTGAATATTAATTCCGCTGAACGGAAAATAGGTCGCCGGTATGTTGACAATACGTGGGGGTATTTTTTTAAAATTTCTGTAAAACTTTTATTTGCAGCGTTACAAATATCAAAAAGGGTCAAACAAAGTGCGTAAATATGATGAGTGAGTGACTTATAAAAAAAACTTAATATTAATGACTAAAAAGTGCTTACTGACAAAGCAGCCGAGAGCGCACTTTTAAACAATATGTGTCCGAATATCAATATGTCTGACGAACACCTTTTGTACTTTTTAACCAGAGAAACAATCATTTGAAAGTTGATTTAGTAATAGCAATGCAGTACTCCTATTGAAAATAATTATCTATCTATAATACAAATAAATGATTTTTAAACGTTGATAAAAATGTAGATTTTTGTAGAGTAGAGTTTTTGTAAAGTTTTTAATTTAACCAAATTGATTTTGGTTGTACTTGTACTCGTAATCAAAAATCTACTATCAATTTTCTAAATCAACCGTACTAAATACCCCACAAAAAACGAAAGCAGAAAATGTTTCTATTACTTGAGGATATTTCCATTTGGGACTTATATTTTAATCTCAATATTTTGATTATTCTTTCTGAACAGTGTTCGTTAGGCATAAGTTTAAATCCATAAAAAAAGAACTGACAGTACCAAACTGTCATTCCTCCTTTGTCGTTCGGGAATTAAAGCACCTGTTGTCGCATGAATTTTGCAATTCATCACTGTGGGACAATAAAAGCGGTACAAATGTTTAATTACTCATATTTCCAAGGATTTTAAACTCAAGCAAGCATTTTTTTGAAAAACTAATTGCTTATGTTGTGAGGATTGATAACATATTTAACATTCGCAATTCCACTTCTTATTTGAGTAAAAAAAGCCAAAAACAATGTTTCAAAATTTTACCCTGTACACACAAAAGTCAACCTGTGTACGATGCTATAAAATCTCTACTGTCCCTTTTGACCAAAAGAAAACAATTGTCATTACCTACTAATATTACGCTAATATTACACCTTTCATTTCACATTAAATTGACCCGATGTTATAAGAAATGTTGCATAGCCAAACATAAAGCAACATAACATTGGATTGAAAAGTTCTGTTATTGTGAATATGGTATGATTTCAATCTTCACACTACAGGCAGTTCGCTTTTAAAAGAATTATTTGAATTGACTAAATATTATTGAAAACGCGAGTAATTAAAAATGTTTACCGTTTTTACTTTATCATACGCAGTATGGTAAAGTATTGTAATCGTGCCGAAAAAAAAAATTGGGATTTTAGCGGAAATAGGTCTTTTTGGGTCCCCTGAACATTTTTGACCAAGGTCCAAAAAAATGTCTGTGTGTGTGTGTGTGTGTGTGTGTGTGTGTGTGTGTATGTGTGTATGTGTGTACCAGATTTTTGTGACGATGATTCCGGAGAAACTACTAAAGGTATCGGGATGAAAGTTCAGATTTAGAAGTTTCATGACCAAACTGAGAGCTGAAAAGCTTTTGGTTCAAAACGGTCCAAAGGAACTAGCTATTTACTCTTAGCATTTTTCAACGATTTTGCAAATGAACCGTCCTTTCTGTAATTTCGTCAAAATAGATAAATAATAAATTGAAGTAGAGGAAATTTTGTATAATTTATGTCTATAACATTTTTTTGTAAAATTAATAGTTTAGCTGCAGGAGCAAATTCTATTTGATCGAAATCGTGTCTGCATTAATAGTAGGTACCCTGGATATTTTGCGACTTTTGACAGTATTCAGAACGTCATCGGTTGCGAAACGTCAATTCAACACGCAAATACATGGAGAAACACGCGCGCAAGTACGCTATGTGAAACAATATTGAAACATCTTGGTGTCATACACAAAGTCAATGTGTATTTCGAGTGCGGATAGCAATGTTGTTTTGAATTTTTTAAGGATTTTGCAAATGAGCCGCCATTTCTGTAATTTTGTCAAAATAGTTAAATAATAAATTAAAATAGACGAAATTTAGTATAATTTATGTGTTTGACATTTTTTGGTAAAACTAATAGTATAGCTGTAGAAGCAAATTCTATTTGATCGAGATCGTGTCTGCATTAATATAAAGTTAGCCAGGATTTGCCAGATATTTTTATTCCAATAGCAGTAGGTAGTGTCAAAGGCTGATTTTTTTACTATACGTACTGTCAATATCTGTCAAATCCTGGCTAATTCGTGTTATTTTAATGCAAACACGATCGTTCTCGATCAAATAGAATCTCATGCAGCTAAACTTATAATTTTATATATTGTATGATAAAGTCATGTGCCTGGCCACATCAGATTTTTTACTTTATCATACGCAGTATGGTAAAGTATTGTAATCACGCCGAAAAAAAAAATTGGGATTTTAGCGGAAATAGGTCTTTTTGGGTCCCCTGAACATTTTTGACCAAGGTACAAAAAAATGTCTGTGTGTGTGTGTGTGTGTATGTGTGTGTGTACCCGATTTTTGTGACGACGATTCCGGAGAAACTACTAAAGGTATCTGGACGAAAGTTCAGATTTAGAAGTTTCATGACCAAACTTAGAGCTGAAAAGCTTTTGGTTCAAAATGGTCCAAAGGAACTGGCTGTTTCCTCTAAGCATTTTTCAAGGATTTTGCAAATGAGCTGCCATTTCTGTAATTTCGTCAAAATAGTTAAATAATAAATTAAAGTAGAGGAAATTTTGAATAATTTATGCCTATGATATTTTTTGGTAAAATTAATAGTTTAGCTTCAAGAGCAAATTCTATTTGATCGAGATCGGTCGCATCTGCATTGATATGAAACTACATAGTAGCCTTGATTTGAACATGGATTTGACAAATATTTTTTTGTGCTGTCACCACAGAAATGTCTATGGCTGTCACACTCGAAAACAGCTGATTTCATCAGAGGTTGGAGAACCGTTATAGAACGTTGCCGCTCTAGTGCAGCAAAGTACAAAATACAAAATTCAAATAAAATAAGATCACCAATTTGATTGTTTGTTGATAAGAACTATCAACCCGTTGTAATATCTAATTGTAAAAACGATAAATTGAGAAAATTGTAAATAAAGTATAGCGATGAGTGTAGTTATATTTTAGTATGTTGGTACGGATGTGACATGAACGAATATAAATCTGTCAGAATTTGAATTAGCTTTTTAAACTTGAAGTTTCGTAGAAGTGGTATCAACCTAACATTTCCTATATACAGAAATATAACCATTTTTGATTTTTTTAGATACGTATTTCTCAAAAACGCTCCGCCATCGGTGACGCGCAGCATCACCGCTCGTCGCGCTATTCCGTACTTTCGGCACTTGTGAGATAAATAACTATTATTCTGATGACAGTAGGTAGTGTCAAATGCTGATGCTTTGACAATACCTGATACTATTGACTATCAAAATATCTGTCAAATCCCGGCTAACTAGTTTAATTTTAATGCAGACACGATTTATCTCAATCAAATAGATTCTCATGCAGGTAAACTCTTAATTTTATATTTTGTATGATAAAGTCATGTGCCTGGCCACATCAGATTTTTTCTAAATTAAATTACGAAATCGCTAGCGATGTAATTAAAAATACCACAAAGAAAAGAAGTGTTTCATTCGCCCTATTATTACTTTATCATACGCAGTATGCTAAAGTATTGTAATCATGCCGAAAAAAAAAATTGAGATTTTAGCGGAAATAGGTCTTTTTGGGTCCCCTGAACATTTTTGACCAAGGTACAAAAAAATGTCTGTGTGTGTGTATGTGTGTGTGTATGTGTGTGTGTATGTGTGTGTGTACCCGATTTTTGTTGAGACGATTCCGGAGAAACTACTAAAGGTACCGGGACGAAAGTTCATATTTAGAAGTTTCATGACTAAACTTAGAGCTGAAAAGCTTTTGGTTCAAAAGGGTCCAAAGGAACTGGCAGTTTCCTCTAAGCATTTTTCAAGGATTTTGCAAATGAGCTGCTATTTCTGTAATTTCGTCAAAATAGTTAAATAATAAATTAAAGTAGAGGAAATTTTGAATAACTTATGCCTATGATATTTTTTGGTAAAATTAATAGTTTAGCTTTAAGAGCAAATTCTATTTGATCGAGATCGGTCGCATCTGGCATTGATATGAAGCTTCAAAGTAGCCTGGATTTGACAAATATTTTTTTGTGCTGTCACCAGAGAAATGTCTATGGCTGTCACACTTGAAAACAGCTGATTTCATCAGAGGTTGGAGAACCGCTATGGAACGTTGCCGCTCTAGTGCGGCAAAGTAGAAAATACAAAATTCAAATAAAATAAGATCGCCAATTTGATTGTTTGTTGATAAGAAATATCAACCCGTTGTTATCTAATTGTAAAAACGATAAATTGAGAAAATTGTAATAAAGTATAGCGATGAGTATAGTTACGTTTTAGTATGTTGGTACGGATGTGACATCTACAGTGTCATGAACGAATATAAATCTGTCAGAATTTGAATTAGCTTTTTAAACTTGAGCTTTCGTAGAAGTGGTATCAACCTGACATTTCCTATCCAGAAATATAACCATTTTAAAATTTTTTTTAAATACGTATTTGTCAAAACGCAACACAAAAAACGTTGATGTCACTCCTGCCGAAAACTACATAGCGCGACTCGCTCACATGAGACGGCGACGCTCCGTCATCGGTGACGCGCCGCATCACCGCTCGTCGCGCTATTCCGTACTTTCGGTACTTGTGAGATCAATAACTATTATTCTGGTGACAGTAGATAGTGTCAAATGTTGATGCTTTGACAATACCTACTATTGATAGTATTGACTATCAAAATATCTGTCAAATCCTGGCTAACTAATTTAATTTTAATGTAGACACGATTTATCTGAATCAAATAGATTCTCATGCAGCTAAACTATTAATTTTATATTTTGTATGATAAAGTCATGTGCCTGGCCACATCAGATTTTTTTTTTCTACATTGACTTCAGACAAAGAGCTGGGTCAGTTTATTAAAAATATTTATTCGTGCATCTCTTCTCAGATCTCTTCGTCCCGCCTTTGAGTCTAATCGGGACAGCTAATTAGCTGTGTTATTAGCTGTTTAGGATTTATCCGTAATTACGGACAAATCCTAAACAACGGAAACAAAACCAAGATAGTAGCAGAAATTTATTTAGAAATTTACTTGTTTCAAACAATTATGTTCCCAATAGATTAATTGTTCAAATGTTATTATATGATAATTAGCTTAACCATGAACACTCGGATCATGGTTCTGAACTCGTCAGATATAAAAAAGATATCTTGAGACCTGAACTCGATTTGTGGTCTAAACTGGCATTGAAACCCCCAAACTCAACCCTTGACGTTATTAACAGTAAAATATTCCTTTTTAATTATTTCAACAATGCACATAAAATAAATAAAAATACAAAAATAGTGGACATGGTATAGTTCCGTTTTGCCTAATATACAGTTTGTCCAGGAAAATCCGAATCATATGGAAAAAATTTCTATTCCATATATCACAAAAGTTTATTCATTATAAATTTTGGCGGCTTGTATGAAACCAATACATCAACAGTCAAATATGTAAATTTGAGTACCATATACAAAGCGATTCAGAATATATGAATTTGTAATAACAGCAAAGTACCTTTATTTTCATTATTATCGACAAACATAATTTGGAAATGTTGTTTAGAAGTAAAAATTATATTCAATTATGAAATCACAGCCACCTATCTTGAAATTGTTTTTATGTTTTTTTTTTTAATTCTTACTTTTCTGACAAATGTTGGTTAATGCCAGTCATACTACTAAAGGTTGGTTTTAATCTATTTTTTTATAAATTTGAATAACTTTTTTTACCGATTTTATTATTTTGGTATAATAACTAATGTTTATTTTGAAATAGTGCAAAATTTCTCGTTTTCTTGATGCAAAGTTGATATTTCACCCTGTAGATAATAATGGTTCATACAATAATTAATTAATACACGAGCGCTTCTTACCTTTATTTCAATTAATATTAATGACTGGATATGTTTACAATACATAGTAGTTTTCCATCTACCTACAGCAACCGATTAGTCGATGTTGCTGATATTTTCAATGAAACACACCCAGACAACCAAATTACTCATTCAACCATTTCTAGGATAATCAGAAAATTCAAGCAGAGTGGGTCTGTTGAAAATATCTCTAAGAAACACCACTAAAAATATGTTGCCGAAAATTACGAAGTAAGTTTACCAGTGTTGCAAGCGGTAATCAAGCATAGAACAACTTCGGCTTGACAAATTGCTTCTCACACCCAATGCAGTAAATTAACATCACATAACATACAAAAACTGAACAAATATCACCTTTATAAACCAAAATAACTACTAAACTAAAGGCAAGAGACTACGGTATCTGGTATGACTTCATTATTATCGATAAACTTTACTTGAAGATGTTGTTTAGAAGTAAAAATTAATAATTTCTAACCGAATTTCTAGTTTAAAAAGTTCTTGACGGTGTTTAAAAAAGGTGTTAACTGTTAACACGCTGTTCAGGAACTGAAGATATAAATCTACATTTAAATTTTAACACAAAAAGGGCCCGTATATTTGATTGTTCAAAATATCTAAAAATATATAGTACATTAAAATGAGTAATTTTGCGCTAGTTCTTAGTGTCAAAACTAATAATAAAAAAAACAAAAAAGAAAAATTTCAAGGTGACTTCATATTTGAATATAATTTTTACTTCTAAACATCTTTAAATATAGTTTATCGATAATAATGAAAATTACTTACTCTTATCACAAATTCAAATATTCTGAATCGCTTGGTATATGGTAGCGAAATTTACATATTTGACTAGCATTGGTTGCATACAAGCCGACAACTTTTATAAAGAATACAATTTTCTGAGATATCGATAATTATATTTGTTTCCATATGATGCGTATTTTCCTGGACACACTGTGGATACCACCGTAGAATTCAGAAAAAAATCATCTAAGAAACTGCAAAAAATTGTACGGTGTTGAAATGATTTTAAATTGAATTTCAAGTATAAGGTTTTTATTATTAGCGGAATTTTAAATTTGTAATGCTGGTGTATGATAATAAATGATAACAATAAACCATAAAAATGTAATAGAGTTTCAGTCATAAAATTATACTTTAGTGTTATGATTACTTATTAGTTAATTCAACAAAAGTGTACACCAATAAGCATAAAAGGAAACATACGAACTACAAAATGACCCAAATTCTTCACGTGTGTATTTAATACTCTTCATCACCAATTTTACCTACATAGCAATTAGAAATTCCAAGTGTTTTCACGTAGATAACAAAAGCGTGACCCAATCTACACCGGAAGCGGTAACAGTGTAGAGTTAAGCCCAGCTTAGTCCACTAAATTGGGATAGTGGTTCACGACAAAGGACAAATATCCCGTATTTATCTACCCATAATTCAACTACATACCGATAGAAATACAAAAAGCTAAAACGCTTGCACAGTCACCCTAATAAATTAACTGCTGATATTATATGTTCAATGGTGTTCGTCTTGTACTAAAATTGGTGACATCAGCTGAACGGGGAGTAAATTTTATCTGGGGTACTCTCGTTTAACACCTTGCGTCCTTGGGGTTTGTCGTATTCCCTTAGGTTGTAAACGAAATAGATTCTTTTTACAGTACATCTTACTTAGGTGGGTAAAAATAGTAAAGGTGAGGGCAGCGAAGGAAAGGTGCCGAATCGGCACATTTTTATGACGCTATATTCTCCGTACGTCGCGATGTAAAACACGATATATTGCGAGTCCACGCTCCTGCTGATATGTGCGGAAACACCTCCGCTTTATCATGGATTTGTTTACTAGAGCACACGTCACTCAACTCGAAAGAGATCTGTAAAACATTTTCTAGTAAACAGATCAATAGAACTTTTCAGATATGAGAACTCCATTATTTCGAAAAACCCCAATACGATTGCCCTTTTGGAACCCGGCGCGGAATGTTTTGGGTTTCAATATTACACTGTGCAACAAAAAATTTCCTCCCGGGAAATTTTAGCTAATAATGATTCTTTATGACCCCCTGAACACTTCCACAAAGGCGTTTTTTAGGTTAGCTCGAATAAGCGAGATATTTGCAAACTTATTTTTAATTTTATTCATAACTTTAGTCCAGTCAAATGGTGTTTTGTCGAAGAAAAAAATATAGAAGTATTTTTTCTATCATTCTATATGTTTTTTGGGGAGCTGAATCCGAATTTGTACTTTGCTACTTCCCATGGATATGGTTTCACAACGGAAATCTCAAAAAACTCGACTTTTCTTCAGTTTATTGCCAAAAAGTCATAAAACTTACATACACTTACACACGACGTAGACCACTATATAAAAAATAAAGTACACTAAATTTACTATAAAAAGCACCCTCAAGTGTATTTTTTGGTTGAATGGTTTGGCCGCTCATTGCGCTGAAAGAAGGCGAAATTTTCCTACTTTATGTGATGTGCCATAATATATCAACCATGATATCAATCCAATCTCGCCGCTACACGGTTTGGCCAATAAGTGATTAAGATATGTAATTTCTAGGGAAATTAATGTAGTTTTAGCAAAATTTTAGCCTTTTTAAGCAACATGAAAACTGGGTTTTACATAAAGTAGGAAAAGTTGCCCTTCTTTCAGCGCGCTCGAGCGGCCAAACCGGTTCAACCAAAAATTCATTTCAGGAGTGCTCTTACAGGAAATTTAATGTACTTTATTTGTTTATGGAATGGTCTACCTCGAAAAGTGCATAGCTTTATCACTTTTTCGCAAAAAACTGGAAAACGGTCGAAAATTATTATTTTTTTTGCGATTTTTTTTGGTAAGCCTCATCCGTGGGAAGTAGCAAAGTTGGAATTCTTCTTGGAATATTTTGCCATTATATACAGAGTGTTTTCTTATCCAACCTAACCTAGAAAAACGCCTTGGGGGATGTGTTCAAGGGGTACATCATTATTAGCAACAATTAGCAACAATCATTATTAGCTCAAATTTCCCGGGAGGAAGAAATTTGATCAAAATTTGTCGCAGTGTCATATGGCGCCCGCAAATTTTATTAGAACCTGAAACCTATAAAAGCCAAGTTTCGCATTTTACCGCAAACTAATCGAGTTACAACGAAGATACAAATTTCTAGTGCTGGTTTTTCAAACGTCTCAGCATAAATACTGCATGGGATATCTTCTAACCCCAGTTTTTATCTTTAAGTTCAAATTAAGGATTAAATAATTGAGTTAAATATTTTAAATGTAAATTTATGTAATAACACACTGTGTAAGTAACTAAACGATAGTTATTTATTTGTAAGTAAACAAATCAACTATTCAAACAAATCACCTCCAAATTTGACACACATTTAAAGACGGGTTCTAAATTATTTTATAAGAATTTCGAATTTCCGCTAGTGGTAGAGTTTCTATCGAATTAATTATTATTTTTAGTTTGCTTAGTTCGGCATCGTCTTGTAATGATTCACTGTAAAAAATTTGTTTAAATCGTCCCGCAAAATAAAAATTCATGTCAGATCAGGACTACGTGCTGGCTATAAAATAGCGCCATTTTGTCCAATCCATTGTTGAGGAAATTGTATATTTAACCATTCGGTCACATCGTTTGAATGGTATAAAATTTAAGGGTAATTCCCCATGTTGTTCATTAAAATAATTTTGTAACGTATCCAAATATTTCTGTTGATTAACATTTTGTAAAGTGAAATCAGGCTTTCATTCATCGCTAATGCCGGCGAACAACCTTTTTCGTATACCTGCCTAACGTTGACTAACTGGTGGACTGTTTTTCAGATATTAGAGTATTATATTGTGTACCGGGGCGATTGCCCATTCTTATATAGTTGGTGATAAAGATAATACGTACCTGCAATTACTAATATTGTTCTGCTATTATTATATTTCGTTCAACTTGCATTCGACTATTATTTATTTAAATTACGATCGATAACAATTTCCATCGAAGAAATATAGCCTAATTACCCCGTGATGACATACGGTGACAAGGTGCTATCATCAGAAAATAGAATAAAATTATGAAAATTTTGGTTCTTTAGTTACCAATCTCAAGACGAAGACAGAAATCCAAACGTTTGGCATCATCGCCGGCGTCCAAAATTTGCCTAAATGGGTTAATTTTATTTTCTTTGTAAATTCTGGACACATGCGATTTACTAATTTCAATTTGTAACGCTTTCTTCGACAGTTGCTTTTCTGCTTCTGTATAGTTAATAAAGACCCCATTCCTAACTTGTGAAATTCTTGCATCAGGATATTTTTGCTGGAATTTTTCTACAATGACACAAATACATGATTCACCAGTACCATAAAATTGTACTACCTTAATTCTCTCTTTTACGGTTAACACCGCATGAAAAAACGTCACAAACTAATAGCTAATATAATAGGTTCATGACAATAAACTTTACTGTCATAATTCCCTGACATGTCACTTATTTGCTTAGTAGTACTTATATCATGAATACAACTTAGTTTTTCTGGTTAATGAATGAATTTATTATGTAAAATATTTAAAATATAAATGGACACATGTAAAATAATTAAATGGATATATGAAAAATCAGTAATAATCATTTTCTTCCTTTTGCAACTCAATCCGGGGCATACTGTATATAATACGAAATTATTTTTATTATTTCCGTATTATAAAACTCATAATATGCCAACAGCCGCCATTTCTAGGCTTTATCATACAGGGGCATTCCATTATCAACATTTTTTTGTGAATAATTCTATATACATACATTTAATTCCGTCAATAATTATAGTTTTGTACTAAATAGTCAACAACATCTGTCCAATTCCTTTCCATAACTCATAAACGTATTTTCGCGATAGTGTGCTTAACTGGCAAAATATGCCTCTATGTTTGGAGGGTCGTATGGTAAGAACCGCTGTATTCAAGAAGAAGTACTTTCCTTTTTGTGCAGAATTTTATAAAAGCTACTGTTTTGCAAGAGCTAGAATTGCGTAATTATCGCATTTTTGGGGTAAAATGCGAAAACCTAAACTTAGGGGGCTTTTAAGGTTTCCAGGCTCGAATAAAATTTGCGGACGCCATAGAGTCTTGAAACCCAACACCTTCAGTGCCAAAAGGGCAAACGTAATGGATTTTCCCTTCTTTTTGCTAATTTGAAGTACCTACTAATAAGCTAGTCATATAAGTTGACTAATCAATAATTCGACATTCTTGACGTTAATGGTTTTAATAGTTTTATTAAAACTAATAGTTTTTGGTGATATTCTTTCTATTACATTTTAAACTGTGGTAAAGACATATTCTAATACATATACATAATGTATTTTATGACCTAATTTTGCGACAATTATGTCTGGCAAGTGATATTTTTTACATTTTCATATCATATAGATAAAGCAGGTATTACATAGTTGTGAAGAAGAAAGTGGATATTACAAAATATACGATCTCAATATGATGATTTCCTTTGGTATGTGGACTGAATGATTTTTGGAAGTAATTAGACAAATATTTCATGTTCTCTTGTTATTTTTTGGAGTGCAGATTTTGATTATTGTATTATTATCTTAGGAGTTCGATAGAAAAGACCCTAAAATATGATATTTGGCAAGAAAATAAAACAACAAAACGCTTGTAATAAAATTGATTTGCTAAGTGACATCTTGACACCGTATCTTTGAAACAAAAGTGCGTAGGAAAGCTTTGCTCCTCGATATATGCCCACAAGTTCCAGGTACACTGTGTGTATCCCAAAATAAGAAGTGGGTGCATAACATTAAATTTAAGAGTCTCGAATACAACGACCGAAATATGACGCGCACATGTGCTCGAAATCGCTCCTAAACAAACATTTAACAATGCGGGAATGCAAAGTGCGACACACGCTGGTGACTAGAGCAATAAATTCAACATTTATTGCTTCAATAATGTGCACCGATACAAATAATTTTGCGAGCGAAAATTTAAGGGCACAGCCCTCTCTCTCTCGCTCTCTCTCTCTTTACGGTAGCCAATTTATGATATAAATTTATCGATAAACGCGCTGCAATATCACATTATTTATGAGATCAGATTGCACCGTATCTAGCAGCGCCACCTCTGTTTTCAATATGGAGAGTCGCGCTTAACATGCACCCTTAATGGTGCACATAAAATTACGATACTTCGTTATATATTTATGCAACACACGAAAGGCTGCATTTGGATTGACGTTTTTATTAGAGTATTGCATAATAAATTGACGTAATTGTAGCAAACGCTGGTGTATTACTAATTAGGATCGTATAATGTTGTAGTAAAGTTGCTCTGAAGGAAAGGCATAAATGTTAATAAAGCTGTGCGAACGTTATTAATAATTATTGTTAGAGTAAAATCCGAATTGAATGCTGAATTCATGTGGTCATAAATTAAGACAATATAGAATGTGTTATGTGTTCAGTTGAGTGTGTTTTATTACGTTTGTTATTGTTCGATTATGCTTTAGATTTAGTTGTTTGGAGATTACCGGGTTCATTTCAGATTTAATATTTATTTGTGAAAAGAATTACGTTATTTATACAACCGACGTTGCAAATCAGGTTATATATGCAAGCCTATGTTGGACTTGTATTGAGTGATACCAATCTAGTTGACTAAAACTAAAAGTTTAATCTGCTAGCAAAACACGTAGTGCTACAATATGAAAATTAAATTAATTAATAACATGATTTATGATTTGACTTTGCATTAAATCCTCATATATGTTCTCTTCCTGTTTTCGTTAGAAAGCCCATGTGTTCATTTTTCATGAATGCATAGGTATTATTCATGTATGTGCTGAGAAATTATTAGAAAAAGATATTTTACCAAACTTTTTTAGTTTTTATCTAGCATAGAACAAAAGAATACTAGAATAAAGGAAATAAAACAATAGAAGAATATAGAACAAAGGAAATAAAACGAATCATATGACGTAAATAAAATACCTTTATGTCCTACATGATCATAAAGTGACATTTTACATCTTAGATGCCGGGGCAAAATCTTAACGCCCGCGAGCGAGTTATGGATTCTTAACGCCCGCGCGGGCGTTAAGGGTTGCCATGGTTATATGTCAAATATATGAAATATTTGTCTTTCAAAATGTAAATTTTAAATCGTCAATGTCAATTATTGGCGATTGAGGTTATAAGTTTGACAACTAATTGACTGTATTGTCACTCGTCAATGTCAATTATAGGCGATTAAGGTTATAAGTTTGACAATTAATTTTGTGTATTGGCACTCAACTCTGAATTGTTTGCATTGTTATTGAACTCCGTAGATACGCATGTCACTTGATAACGTCAAAATATTTATTAATATTATTCAAACGGAGGAACAAAACCATTGTAGGACATAAAATTTTGTATGAAAGTGACTTGTAATCGCGGCAAGTGTCACTTTGTTTTTAAATGATATTGCAATATTTAAAAGCTTATTGAAAATTAATCTTATCACCTTTGTTGTGTCATAAGTTATCAATTCATTCAATCAAAACTGTAGATCACTGTAGATCAATCTGTTTAGTCCAGTGCCCCGCAACCTTGTCCCGCTGTCCTTCTCACTCACTGCAGTCTCATAGCGCCGTTCCGCAGGTTGCGGCGGAGCACTGCTGTATACAATACCAGTATGGATGGTACACGTCAGGATGAAAACTGAGATAAAATGTCTAAAATTTAAAATAACATTGTTTTTCCATATTGGTACATTAAAAGATGGCCGATCTCTTGAACATATTGATCCACATATACCATTTTACAAAGTATGACGTTTCTATTGATGTTAGCGTTCGCCATACTAATATAATTTGGTTGCGCATTGAAGTATTGATAATTTTCAATCTAATTTTATACGTATATTTTTTGCAAATCTGTAGCGAACAAAGCTGTTGCCAAACCAGCCGTCAAACCTGGTAACAGCAGTCAAACCAGCTCCAAGGGTTCTTCCTTGGAGACACAATTGTTAATTTGGAAATAATGGGGTTATAAATTAAAAGCTCGAAGGTGATTCTGACAGATTGTTTGCGTTGAATACGGATCCGTATGAAAAGTTGCGTATCCGGTATTTTTATACCACAAAAAATTGTGATGTCTGCACAATATTGTTCCAAGTAAGCAAACTTTCAGAGGTACTACAAAAATGTCAAGGTTTAGTGGCTTATTGTGAACGCATTTTTAGGTTTTTAGGCAATCGGGTTCGGCTACTACACATTTGCAAAAATGGTAAGTACAATTGCATAAACGAAATTAGGTTATATCAAAGATTTTCAACTACAAATGACGCAGTATAGGTGCTATAGCAACATTTACAAATTAAATTCATTTAAAAAGTGTGTCAAAAGTTGAGTGAAATAATCGACTCCATACTATTAGGGACTTTATCGAAAAAAAAAAATAAACAAGGTAGAAGATGAATTATCATCTAAAACTC
This sequence comes from Melinopterus prodromus, assembly GCA_964023965.1. Classification (NCBI taxonomy): domain Eukaryota; kingdom Metazoa; phylum Arthropoda; class Insecta; order Coleoptera; family Scarabaeidae; genus Melinopterus; species Melinopterus prodromus. The sequence continues at coordinate 13,982,402 of OZ030396.1, forward strand.
ATTGTGTAAGATCATATATAAATATCAGAATGAACCAATCTTATTGATTGGTGTTAGTAGCATTTACAGTTTACTAAGCTTTCGTGTTACACGGAACGAGTTACAAAGTTTACAAAACGAGTTAAATCTCTTACTCAAGATGATATTGTAGCGTTAAACTAACAATTCGAAGCGCCTGATCGTTTATCTGTCAAATAGACGACGCCCCAAGCGGAACGTGGAAGTCCTCATCAGAGTCCAATAATTCACATGAAAAGGGCCGGTGCCCTTTCTACCGAACGAAACAGGGTCGTCCATTGTTCGTTAAACTTCTCATTAAAACTAACAAAACTAAGGGAAACCCTTTACGTCTAACTCCGGCGATTATTTACATCACTCACGCGGCTTATCAGAGAGACGTTTTGGCACTGTGCTTCTGCGAAAGTAATGATAGACCTATCGGATTGTCCATTGTTAAACACAAGTTTCACCTCACTCACACTCTTTTAACTCTCGTTTTTTTTCTCTGTTTGTTTTGTTTGTGTGGAAGGAATCCCGCGCGTTAACAGTAAAGAAGAAAACCCAGGAGGAAACAGATATGTGGAAATTAATGGGATGTGGAATTTGAAACGCGTGGGGACACCTCCCTGGAAAGGCACCTATTTTGTGAGCAAGAGGACGGAAGGTTTTGGTAGTAGTCTATCTCATACTGTCGTTTCCCGATCGACGTGAATGTACTCCACTGGTGGCGCTTTATGTCAAGAGTTATAACCCGGATCCAACAATCGAGGTCCCGTCATCAACTTCTTCTTCGCCAATTTCCTCCTACGCCTCGCCCTCAGTCGATGCAAACTTAAACACAACAGTAGAATCAATGAAGCAGCCACCGCGACACCAGCAGCTAAAGCAGCTCCAGGTAAAGTCGTCAGTAACCTAGAAGTCGCCCCACACTGAGCTTCAGACTCATCAAACCCTGAAGGACAATTCTCTCTTCCATCACACCACAACTCAGGACTGATGCAAGCATCCAGCTCAGGACAACGATGCAAACATTCAAAGTCAGTTTCGTTGGTACTAGTATTCACAGGGACTTGCAACTGTTGTAACAAGGAAGACCTAGATCTCGATATCTCCAACCAGCTGAAGGCAGCAACCCCGTGTTCAGGACTAATCCATTCCACTAAGAAATTGGGTGGCCGCTTCTGGATAAAGGCTTGCTCCTCACCCCACCATTCTTCGCTGAAGACATGCACTGCTAATGGTTTAGCTCCTGGCTCCGCTGGGCAAAGCGCTTTGATCAGTTTGGGTGGTCTTCCAGAGTATATTAAAATCCTATTGCTGGTTGGGCAACGATTAGGTTCTTCAAATCTAGGCTTTAGTGGGAGGAATGCGCCCCAGGACAACAAAAATAAGCTTCTGTTATATCTAGCTTCCACCAACCAAGGTAAGCCTGCGCAATACAACTCTGACCGATCCTCAGGTGGATTTGTAAATTTGATATCACCACCGTACCCACGTAATCTCTGCGCCCTGGGGCAGTCCGGCATGGAGATGACTTCATAAGTGGCGTGGAAATTCAAAATCGTAAAATCCTCCGTTATATTCATATCTTTGGCAGTGTAGTGTATCTCTAGAACGCGCGAAGCGGATAGGAACGCCATCGGTTTTGAAGACAATGAGGAGTTGTCACATATACAAGCTCTGGGCATCCTCAGATCTTTCCACGGGAGCTCCCATATGCTCAATTCGGATACCCTCCCACCCGGGTAATAATCACAAACCGGTCGGTTGCTGTGAGGATCGGGATTCGTCTCGCAGGATGGGTTCAATCCAAATGAAGCGTTATTTAAAACTAACCGAATCCTTTCGTTTTCTTTCGCCTCGATCCTGAAGACGCAGTGGATGTCCTTAGCACCCCCTCTACCGAATAGGAAGGTGTTTCTAGGACCTGTGACTTCACCACTTTGACTATTCCTGAATACCCTATGGCAAGGTCCAAGTTTGTCTTCGGTCGGTAGTTTCTCTCCACCTAGTCTAGTATCGACGAATTCGTATTTTAGTTTGAAGCTAGCTGGGTGTAGAGCTGTACCGTCTTCAGTGTGGTGCTGGATGATGAGGTGCCTACCAGCTGATAGGTAGCTCTCGCGGAGCGTGCAAGGTCTGGTGATACGCGTGGAGTTGCTCAACGCGCTGTGGTCGCACAATTTGGGCGGTTCGTCGCATTTGTCTTCTAAGACGTTCGAGGTGTCTGATATTCTTAGCCTTGTGGAGCATAACCCACTGGAGGTGTTAGCTAGGAGGGCATGGGCGTTTTCCCCGACTAGTAACGCTCGGTGCATGTAAGAAACGAAGCTGACCCATACTATATCATCAGGGAAGCCGTTGAATCTATAGGTGCAGGTTGTATTTGGAGGAAGGGAGTGACGAGGGCTGATGATCTGTCCACGCCTTCCTCTCCCGCTCCAGATTTCGTCACCATCCGCGCTTGTCGCGTTCACATCGAATTCGCATTTTAAAGTTTCCCGTGAGTAGTCCAAGGAATCGGAATCGGCGAAGATGACGTCAACGTCAAGTTCGAAGCCTCGCAGGGGAGAATGCGACGGCGGGGAGTGTAGGGGGATGCTGAAGGGTGACGAGTGGAAAGCAACAAGCATCTCGGGGCCTCTGGAGACCACTCTCGGTAACCAATCGCCACCACAGTATTTAGCTAGCACTGGATCATTGGTGGACCCACCGTCGTAGAAGATTAGATGGTCCCTCTCGCCGGTGCAGTCTCTCCAGGCTCGAAGAGCCCTCGCGGTTTTGTTCAAGCCTGCGACGCTTATGGAACGCTTCATGTGCATCTTGTGTGCGGCTTCCTGCCTTACCGCGATCATGGCGTGCTTGCAAGTGGGGACAACCTTTTGCCGGAGGCTCCAATAGCAGGAGACGTTCCGCGGGTACATGCCTGGATAGTTGGGGCTCTGGAGACGACATGACTTTCGGTAGCACTCCTCGAATTGTCTGGTGCAGTAGGTGCCCGGGGCTACTTCGCCGCGCTCCAGTGGCGCCGCTGGGGAACCGAATCGAACTACGGCTTCGCGACGCGAGACGAACCTGTAGCGCAACCGGAACTGGAATGGGAGCTGGGGCGACGCGAATAGTTTTATGGAGACTGTCACGGTTGAGGTTTCGCTATAGTACGCCGCTGGACCGGAGGATGAGCCGCACCATGAGCCGCCGGTGAACGGACGGCCGAGCTCGCTGAGTTGCATGTAACCGTCTGGGCAGCCGTCTAGGGCGGATGGCTCGTACCGGCCCACTTTGAATTCGTCGAAGATCAGCTGGAAAGAAGGAAAATTCAATGTTAATGAAAGCTGAGTATAGTATTTTTTATGGGAGACATAAACAAAATGAACTGGTAATTGCTGGTTTAAATTTATAGTAGTATTTGCTATTCGCGGTCTTAATAGAAGGTTTCTTGTAAACTTAACAATTAAGTTTAATTGTTAACCAAGACTTTGAAACTAAAGGTAAAAAAAGAGAAAATACAATTAGGGCAAACAAAAAAGTTATCTTCCGTAGTCGATGGGCAATAACTTGAGAACTGCTGTTTTAGAGGTAGCGTATGTAATAATATAGTGGTAACGATCCTGCAAAGTACTCGAATTTTGCTTCACTGTTCCTGCGCTCTAGAGGTGATATGAAGTTATGGATTATATACGAGGGCCGTTCTATGGCGTCATATACTAATATAATAATCCAATACAATTACTTGTGGTATATATCCGACATAGTGATACTTGAGCTTTGACGAAAACGTTTAACAATGTAGGTACAACTTTAAAATGGTCGAACCACTATTATTAGAGCCCCGAGAGAGATATATTAAAGTATATTTTATATTGCTTATTGTACTACGTGATACATAACACTGTGATGTATACATTATACAATAACATGAAGAATTTAATCGTTCTATTTTAAAGAAAAATCAATTATAACCAATAGTTTTTTAACAAAATCTTAAAGATTGTTTTGAAGGCCACGCACACCCGCCTGGTTAGCGTAGGCCGTAGAGTTTTTAGGCTAAAATCCTTGTCTGACAAATCGGAATTATTAATTAAAGTATTCCCGTAGTTTAGAGCCCATGTTAAGCTTCTTTCTCTCTAGGCTAAGCTGTATTTGTTGGGTGCCAGCAGTGGTATGCAAAGTCTCATGATGATGATGATGATGATGATGATGACATGAATGACTAGTGTCAGTAATCTATAATGATTAATTGGTTAAACTCGGACACATTTTGGAGTTTTCGTAAATCAAGGGGTTAATATAAGATTTTTTTTTTCAAAAATAAGGAGCATATTTTAGTATTTGGGATTCTAAATAAACTCTAAAATACAGAAACAGATTCCACACATCACTGGACAATGTTTTTAAATCCCGCCTAAAAGTTGCAACCAAAAATAAATGTTTGTAAATTATAAAATGTATAAAAGCGCGGCAAAATTATTAAAATCGAATATTGGTGCATTTCATAGTTCCGGTCGGGACATTAAACTTAATTTTCTGACATACTTTTGGTTATATATTGTTTAATATAAGCTAACCAGATACTCTATTTGCTGTCTGACGTGTTAAATTCAAGTCTGACCATCACAGCAAGGTCGGGACACGTACGAACATTTAACCCCAGATGAGTAGGTATAAACTACATTGAAATTCAGTCAAACTAACAATATAAAAAATCTGATTTTTTAATATGATTTACCTAAATAGTGCTGTTATGCTTTTATGTAATGATTATCTCGTAAATTGTGTAAATTGTAATGGTACGGACAAGTAAGAAATGCAACCATTTAAATCGAAATAAAATATGGATATATTACAGATTAACATCCTTCGCAAGTTTTTAGAATCAAGTTATAAAAAACACCTTAAACAAAACAAAACTGAAAAATTAAATATTATACTTCATCTCCATTCATTTTGATTTCGCGGGATATATAAACGTTATTCTATGTTAATTTGCGTCTCTGAATGTTGAATGTTTATTTCACTATGCGCACTATATTTCACAAAATAACCGAAATGACAGCAAACAGAGCCTCAAAAAAATGATTGGTAGTTTGTATTAAAAAACAGAATTATTCTTAAAATATAGATTACTTACTACACAGTGGACTAGGAATGTATGATTGCAAATTATGTTTTCACTACTGTGATCACTCTTACTATGGATTGCCCCTATTGTCTCTCTGATATTCAGATATTTCTGTAATAGAATAAAACATTACTGTAAATTTACAGAAAAAGTACGGAAATTGGAGAAGAGTCAATACAAGATCGCTAACCCAGGATCTTTAAATATTCTTACTCCAAAACGACTGTCGTTCACTGCGGGTACCATAGAAGTTTTACGTTTAAATTTTAGTTGTCCTTATGATTGCATTATTATCCAATTATTGCTATGACATAACACAATTTTTAAGCAAAGGATAGTTGAAAATTGTGAAAAACTGATTACTCTAGGGCACGGATTTTGCGAATAGAATGTGAATTTTTAATGCGAAATCGGTTAAAATCTGCCTATGACATATTTTCACAAATTTATTCCAGCCAAACTGAATGTCCTGGAAACCTTAAAACCGTTAAACCTGTAACGGTAAACCGTAAATGTTGTAATTTTACCTGATATTTATGCTTTGATTGCGATTTCAAATAAAGTATCAAAAATTACTTCCAACAAAATGTTTACCTTCAGCGCAGCGAATAAATTTGATTCTGTTAATTATTACTACCGTTATTTATCTAAAAAAATATGATGGTCATTACGTATCCATTAAACAAATGCGCAGCATGGTCACGGGCGGATCGGGTTGCATATCTAAGGTAAACTTCCGAAATTCAAACACTGTCCTAAATTCCGACATATTTCTGTTTAGTTGGATATTTAATAACAAATCTACAACATTGAACTTTATTTTAGGACGTCCGGTTTGTTGATTTGACATTACACTTATCAACCCACAATCGTTTCTTTTTTTACTGGTCTAACGGTCAGAATATAGCTTAAAACTTTTACTGCTCTTGATAATTGAGTGTTATTCTAAAAGTTGATTTTTCCTTATAAGGTAACTGCAATTCGACCTCTTTTTATATCGCTACAGGATAACAGTAATTAAGAAAATTCCAATAATATCTATTTAGAGTGACTAAAACTGCTTTATATTTTCATAATAATACGGTGTACTACACAAATTTAGGGGCGTCGGAATTAGGTACGTGTAAATATAGCACGTCCTTAAATCAGACATGAGACATGTGTCTTTGAATTGTGTACCTGGTTAAGTAATACATATTGCTCTATTTTCTTGTCTTTACACAAGAAAATATCATATTTTACATAGTTCGGTATATTACAATTAATTGTGGGCATTTTGTCCAAATTCAATAATCAATAATCCCTAATTATTAAACTAGCAGGAGACTGCAGCGATTTTAGCATCAATACACCACCTTTGAGGATAACAGTTGAACTAATGGCATCACTATTAAAAAAAATCATTATTCTGGCCTGAAACACCCAAATAAAGCAAAAAGAAACTGTTCTTCTGTAACATTATTATCTAATGCTTGTAGAGAATATTTGATAAAAAAAGAAGAAAGCACAAAGGGAAATCATTCTGGAGAAATAAGAAAAAAGCGGATAACATATAGAATAAAAAGCTGCGCCAAGAAAAACATTAAAAATTCCAGATGGATGTAACATTAAAATATAGATGAGGGAGAGCGGGCAGACTGAAGAAGCCTAAGGACTTATTTTATACTGTGTTTCAATATAAATGGTAAAAGATAAATGTTTAACAATTCTTAATATTTACTTGAATGTTTATATTTGTCGGAATAACGTACCACAAGTGTCACTTAGGCGCACTGTCTGAATTAGTTCACTGAGGTGCCGGATTTCGGAATTAGGGGCAATTGTTAAATTTAACAGATATAATATAAATTACATAACTATGATCAATTTTCTTTAAAAATGAATAGCCAGATATCTTTAGAAGGAAATATTTTTTTAAAAAGAGTTGACATAGTCATTATCACCACATAAATATAAATTCTACAGTTACAAATGTAACAAAAATTCCTTAACCTGTCTGAATTTTGGACGTTTACCTTAAATGTGTTTGAGTAATACTCAAACACATTTAATACATACTCAATGAGTATGCTATCACAATTTACCGTAATCGAACTTGAACATGCCTTTAAATTTGAAAGTGCGTTTCTTGCTTGGCTAAAGTTGCGAACTGCTAACGTCTTGTGCGATAACTTCTCATATAATATCACAACATTGATTAAGTCACTTAAACGTACTCACTCACGTCACGGTCAATTAATCAAGCCCTCGATCTCGGGGAATCTCGGTAGCGCTAAATAAACAAATTTTACGAAAAGTGGTACCAGCATGTAGACATCCCGGGACATCCTCGGGTCATTATCCATGATAAACGACCGGGCAATTATATGACAGTCTCCTAGGGGACCATCAATCACGAGAGGGCGCGCGCGCGCCCGTGCTTCAGGTGGAAAACTGAGACGGGGATTATGCCCTCTTAATAAAACACCCACCGCCCAAGTTCGCACCGACCGTCAGGAATTAAAATCGCCGGTTTTGTTCGTTCTCCGGGTCGCGAGTATCGCAAAGTTTGCGAATCTTCGAACCGAGAAGAGAGAAAAGTTTTCCCCACCTCCGCGAGCTCCGGTGCGATAGAATGCGAGGCGGTTCGGGTGAGAATTGTTCTGCTCGAACTGTTAACTCGCTACTGGCTTGATTAGACTTGGAGATTCGGAGCCGAGGCGATATAGGCCGGAACGGTTTTGGAATTTTTGAAGGTGCAGATTGCAAATCGCTCTCTCTTGACCCTAATTAAGAAAAAGTTCGACGATCCTACACCATTACGCCCCTCGGAGGTATAGTCGCCGCATAACTTAGAGACCGTTTAATCCTGTAATTAAGGACTTAATAGTCGGTTTAATTACTTTACGGAAGATTGTGGATTGAAAAATAATTTGCAGTTTGTTCGATCAATTCGATTAAGTTTGGATTAACTGTTTGCAATTTTAAAATTAAGCTTCAATGGAGAAGGTACCTGCACTGAATTACAGACATGATCGAAAAAGCATTAGAAAACAACGAAATGTTGGACATCTTCCTAGATGAAAGTAGAAACAGTCCTTTACCCTTTCCATATCAATGAGATTCACGAATTAGAAAGCATTGCTGGTTTAACTAAAATTAATTTTTGCTGTATGTAACTACAATGACTTTACGACTAGGAATCTCTAAATAGGTGTTGGTCAATTTAAGTATGACACGAAGATTAACAGGATTAAATGCAACGAACACAAATTTTTACACGCTAACTTCACAAATATGATATAAGGGAATAACATTATTCAGACCTTACAAAATATACTGAGCTTCCAACTTTAGTCATTACTGTTCTTCTTGTATCTCGGTTATTGAAAAAAGCAATAACGTGAATCAAAAACCAAAATATTAGAAGAGATTGGGTTATTGATTTGCTTTCAGGTGATGCCTATATAGTTGTAGCTGGTGCAACCCATAGAATGATACAAAACAAGGACTACACCACCCCTTTACCATCTACCTCCTTGACAACACAAACTTTATAAGAAGTTAAGGGGAGGTTCTCATGTAGAGACCTAAAAGTAGCTCAACTTTGAGACAGTTTTTCAAACAAATTGTAACAGATATCAATATTTTTTGCCATATATTTATTATACTGTAGTGTACACAGACATTAGCGCTATAAAAAACTATATGCAAGAAGTGGATATTGTAGGAAGTATCAGGTCCTGTGCGAAGTATCAAAATTGACAAAATGGCTTATTTTTTCGGTTTCAAATCGTTATAAATAATATAATTATTTAAAAGTTTGACTTTTATGAGGTTCAGCCTCCAATAAAAAGTATTTTCTCTAAGGGAAAAAAAGAATAACTCGACCCCTTAACGATTCAAAAGTAATCGCGCATGCCAGTTCTCTGTACTGTATCCAAATTTCATATTCCTCATTGAAAGCGTTATCGAAAATTATCAATTGAATAAGCACGTGTCGAAGAACGCTAACAATTTTAGTTGTCCCAGTGGTAAACACGAAAAATGGTTAACAAATTCGCAAGATGAATATTGCTAATTAGGGAGCTCCTTATTCTTCAACCTTTTTCTGCAGGACCCTCTCAATTTGTTCCTTTATAATCATACTTAGTTTTTGTGAAATTTGAGATCGATACATACATATTCACACGTGCCCAAGGTGCTGAAAATCGAGAATAAGTGTATAAAAAATAAGAACGTTTCTATTTGATTTGACTACAATAAGTTTACATACCACAGTTATTAACTTCATAGTAAAAAAATCTAACATTTCACATATTACAGGTACTTAATTTGTCCTGATTAACCATGAACAAAATCTAACAAGTGCTAAGTGTTTCTGATACGCCTTTTTCCGTATAATCTGAATCGGAAGACAGAAGTTTTGACTTAGTTTTTAAGAAAAGCAGTGCTAAAATCTGCAAGATATCCAAAAATGCAATTTTTCTCGCAAAAACTAGACACAATTATGAATTTCTCTTTTTAGATTCAGATTGTACGAAAAAGGCAAATCAGAAACAGTTTTACTTTACCGAATTTGTTCTTTGTCGGCCAGGACGGTCATTTTTCTTACATTTTTGTGTTTTTAACAATATACGTACTTGGAAATGTGTGAAATGCTCTGATATCTAGACTCAGAAGTTAATGAATTCAGATATTAACTGGTAGGTACATTGATTGTGGTAAAAAAACACTTTTATTTATTCTTTTATTAATATTAAAGTGAATTAATTCTCGATTTTAATATATTTTGGTTGACAATTTTCAATTTTCACAGGAATTAAGTATAGACTTAAAAGCTAAGAGGGTCCCGCAAAAATATAAATTAGATTTTTGCTATATAAATAAGGTCCACCATATTGTTCACTCTAGAAACATAAGTAAAATACTTCTTTTGTCTTATAACAATAACAATAATAACAATAAATTTTGTTGGATTTCATGGAGATTTGTATTTTATTTAGTGATACATGTTAGGTTGCCTACCGACGGAGTGACTGACGTCTAATGACTAATCTGTGCTGATAGTTAGTTTTTGTTATAACTCCGAAAACTGTGCATGTACCGCGTCCGTTCGTAGTATCAACTGTAACGCGCATATTGAGTAAAACGAGTAATTAACCGTGTGTAGTTTTATTCTCGAACCGTCGTCGAGTTTCTGACCGGTGGTCTTAGAATTCGCGACATTTAGTGGCGACCGTGACAGGACCCGCGCGTTTTTTTGTGTCGACGTGACATTTTGTTCGAGTTCATTTTGCGTGATTTCGCGACGGGCCGCCCGTATATACATTTGGTGAACGTACGCACATCACGACAATAATGGAGCAAAAGAGGAAGCACAGAGGAGTTTTACGTTCCATGTTTACGAAAAATCATGCTGAGCTGGAGAAGCATTTGGATGCAGTTGCGACAGATAGCATTAAGGTGTCATGGGAGCTACTGCAAAATAAATTTGACAAATTGAAGGTGGCTGACAACGAGATTTACAACCTGATGCTCGAAAAGGATGCAACTGAGGAAGAACTGTTGGCAGAAATGGAAAGCGTCGAGGTTTACGCGGAGAAATTTGTCACAGCAAGTGGACGATGTCAGAAGTTGATCGAAGGTAACTACCAACAATCCGTTATGCCAGAAGGAAACCCAGCAGGTATGCGTAGGTTTAAATTACCTATTATTGAGTTTAAGACCTTCAACGGAGAGATTAAGGATTGGTTACCGTTTTGGTCGCAATTTCAAAAGGTACATGACGATCCAAACATAGACTTGAACGATAAAGTAGAATACTTGATCCAGGCCACAGTACCGGGTAGTAGAGCCAGAAACCTGGTAGAAAGTTTTCCCGCTACCGGAAAAAACTACGAGAAAATGATCGAGTCATTGATGTCTAGGTTTGGACGTAAAGATTTGCAAGTCGAGGTTTATGTGCGAGAGTTGTTGAAACTTGTTGTACACAACGCCATCGACGGATCAAAAATGGACCTAGCCATGTTGTATGATAAGATCGAAACGCAACTACGCGCACTGGAGACATTGGACATAACTTCTGACAAGTGTGCAGCGATGATCTTCCCACTGATAGAGTCATGCGTACCCCAGGATTTATTACGCGTGTGGCAGCGTTCGTCGCATCAAGACGCCACGTCTCTCACCACAGCGGTTTCAGGGTTGGAGAAGAGGTTGGCAAGTCTAATGAGTTTTTTGAAGCAGGAGGTGGAGAACGATCAGCGGACTATATTGGCGGCCGAAGGTTTTGGTTTGCGCCCCACTGGTCGGGACAAGATCTCTACAGCAACGGGATTGGTGAACCATGGTGCAGAGAAGTGCGTCTTCTGTGGGAACACACATGAGAGTGCCAGCTGTTTCAAAGCACAAACATTTAAGATGGAAAAGAAGAAAGAGATCCTTAGCGAAAAGAAAGCTTGCTATAGGTGCTTAAGAATTGGACATCAATCACGACAGTGCAAAGCCCGTTTACGATGTCTGGTTTGCAGCCAATCACACGTACCATTGATGTGTCCCGACTTACCAAAGGGAAATCGTGTCATTGAGAAGTCTAGATTGACGAACGATGATAAAACGCACGACACGGCGGTAAGTGAAACGTTGACTTGCACCAACAGTACCAATACACACGTATTTCTGCAAACTCTCCGAGTGAAGTTATGCGGCGCGAGTACTTCACGTAATGTGAGAGCATTAATCGATACGGGATCACAGAACACTTATATCCTAAAATCAACAGCGTTGGCACTGGGATACCCGTCGAAACGGAAGGAGAAGATTATCCATTGTTTGTTTGGCGGTGCTACTTCGCAGGAGAATCATGATTGCTACGATGTGACGGTTAGTCATATGAATTATAAATGTTCCTTTGAAGCTTTTTCACAGTCGGTCATTTGCACAGACATAGCTCCTGTTTTCGATGGCCCATGGATGCAAGAATTGAACAGATTGGGAGTTCATGTGACTGATAAGTATGACCCAGCTCCCATTGAACTCTTGATAGGATCAGACATCGCGGGGAGGTTGTACACCGGCAAAAGGCACATTCTGACCTCGGGGTTGGTGGCAGTGGAGACTCTCTGTGGATGGACCTTAATGGGCAGAATTCCTCTCAATACGTCAAGAAGTACCACCATGACCTCAATCTCTCTATTTGTAAAAGACGCATCGATAACTCAATTATGGCAGCTGGATGTGTTGGGCATTACTGAACCCACCGAGCAGAAGTCACGCCTAGAATTGGTTTCAAGCGCCAAAAATTTCTTTAAGGAAACTGTGAGGACAAACGAAGAGGGGCGGTATGAGGTGAACCTACCTTGGTTGGAGGGACATCCACCACTGCCTAATAATTACGCTGAGGCCAAGAGGAGATTGGACAAAACAGTCCATAAATTGGTAAACGACGGCCTTTTGGAATCCTATAGCAATGTATTTCAGGAATGGTTGAGCGAGGGGATTATAGAGAAAGTTTTGGAAGATACCCGAACAACCGTGGCTCATTACCTGCCACACAGAGCTGTGGTGAAGGAGAGTAGTGCAACCACAAAAATAAGGCCTGTCTTTGATGCCTCCGCCAAAGCAAAGAACGGAACCTCCTTGAATCAATGTCTTGAAACTGGTCCAAATTTGATTGAGCTAATTCCTACCATGCTCTATAGATTTCGACAAAACAAGTTAGGAGTGACTGCGGACATACGCAAAGCGTTTCTGCAAATTAGTCTTCATAAAGGAGACAGAGATTTTCTCCGGTTTCTATGGAAAGGCCCAGGAGATGAAATAATAACGTATCGACACAAACGAGTGGTATTTGGCATCAGCAGCAGTCCGTTTCTACTGGGAGCTACGCTAGAGCACCATATTTCAAAATCCTTGGATAAATGTAACTGTGGAAAGGTATCTTATTCAAGCGAAACAGCTTCGAGATTGGCTAGAAGTTTCTATGTGGATAACTGTGTCGCTAGTGTACCAACGGAACAAACCTTGAAGTGTTTCATCGAAGAATCCAAGATGATTATGGAAGAGGCTAAGTTTGACTTGCGAGGGTGGGAGTTTACTCAGCAGATTTGCTCACCTGATTATACGCACACACCTCTTCTGGGATTAGAATGGGATAAAAGAGTGGATACGTTGAAAATAAATACAGATTTTTTGAAGGACCTGGATAAAACATTGCAGGAGCCCATTACCAAGCGTGTGATGCTGTCCTTGGCCCAAAGAGTATTCGATCCAATCGGCTTTACCTGTCCAGTCACATTGCTTCCAAAACTCTTGCTACAGAAAACTTGGGAGATGAAGATTGGTTGGGATGCAAGTGTAGATTTGGAAATCGAAGAGGCTTTTCGCGGTTGGGTGAAGGAGCTGAGCCAATTACAAACAATTGCAATACCTAGATGGGTACGTTTAGGGCCGGGAGAAGCAAAGCAGTTGAGTATCCATACATTCTGTGATGCTAGTCAGAATGCGTATGCCGCGGTGGTCTTCTTAAGAGGAATTTATGATGACAAGGTTTTCATACGTCTGCTGGCAGCGAAGAGTCGGATATCGCCACTAAAGAAAATAACTATACCTCGCCTGGAACTTTTGGCAGCTGTTATCGGTGCTAGATTGTACGGATCAGTTAAAGAAGCCCTAGCCCTGGAAGTAAAAAGTTATTTTTGGAGCGATTCTACCACTGTGATATCCTGGATACATCGCAACGAAGAGTGGGGAACGTTTGTTCACAACAGAGTGGCGGAGATTCGAAGAACAACACCCAGTAACCTGTGGCGTTTTGTGTCCGGAATTTTAAACCCCGCAGACCTACCGTCCCGCGGTTGTGGTGCTAAATTTTTGTTACACTCTCGATGGTGGGAGGGACCGCACTGGTTGTACGACGACCCAAACTCATGGCCCGGACACGAGAACATGCAGTACGACGAGCTACAGATCAATAAGGAAAAAAGGAAGAAGATTGCGTCGTCCTTATTTAACAGAAGTGATAGTATGAATGAGGACGATTGGCATTTAACGTATTTTTCCAAGTATCTGAAAAGCCTGCGTATGATTGCTTGGATATTTCGGTTCTTATTTAACGCCCGAAACCCAAACAACAAACGTAAAGGTGAACTCACCGAAGAAGAAATTGGGAAAGCCGAGACATTTGTGGTGAAGCAGGTGCAGCGAGTCTCATTGGATGAGAATGACAAACGTTGGAGAAACCTTCAATCATTCAGAGACGAAAACGGAGTAATTCGAGTTAAATCGAGAGTGTTAAGAAGAAATGATGAAGAGCACTTTCGACTACCAATACTGTTACCCGCTAACCATCCGGTTGTGACCAAACTTATTTTTGATGCCCACGTCAGAGCGTGTCATGTTGGTACGCAGGGACTTACAAGCATACTTCGTAACGACTACTGGATCTTAGGAGGACGTCGCCCGGTACGATCCGCGATCGCGAAGTGCGTGGTTTGTAAGAGACATAACGGAAAACCTTTCGAGACTGATAACGCGCCGCTTCCATTTGATCGAGTGCGGGATGCTACAGTATTTGAGATCACAGGTGTAGACTTTGCGGGGCCGTTGTTTTTAAAGACTGGTGAAAAAGCGTGGATCTGTCTTTATACGTGCGCGATATATCGGGCAGTACATTTAGAACTTTGTACATCATTGACTGTCGCTGGCTTCGTGCAAACGTTGCGTCGGTTTATCGCGAGAAGGGGTCGACCGAGCACTATTTATAGTGATAACGGTACAAACTTTGTGGGCACGGAAAACGCGTTTGAGAAAATAGACTGGCAGAAAATCGCCGAGTACAGTAGCGCAGAACGTATAACCTGGCATTTCAATCCACCGTCAGCACCTTGGTGGGGCGGCTTCTGGGAGCGACTGATAGGAGTACTGAAGCAGCTACTACGTAAAGTTCTCGGGCGCGCCTGCTTGAGTTATGAAGAATTGTTGACCGTCTTGTGCGACTGCGAGTCAGTTATCAACTCTAGACCTCTCACTTACATGTCGAACGATTCGGGAGAGTTATTACATTTGACGCCAAATAGCTTCCTTCACGAGCAAGCCTACTGCGGTGTTCCTGATTGCGATGAGGTGGACAGTCAGTCATTCTGTCGGAAGGTCGCATATCAACGAAAGCTGAGGGAAGATTTACGTCGTAGATTCCGAGATGAATATTTGGGACAGTTGCACTTACTCCAGAAGAAGCGTTACGACCGTCCGATAACCGTAGGTGAATTAGTGCTTATCGGCAACGATAACGACAAACGCTTGGCATGGCCATTGGGGCGAATCACCGAACTGATGCCTGGACCAGATGGGCAAATTCGTTTGGTAAGAGTGACTACTGCCAGAGGACAGCTACTTCGACCGGTGCAGCGCATCTACCCTTTAGAGTGTGCAAGCGCGACGGAGAATGCAGTGACCAGGGTTACTAATCAAGAGGGCAACACCTACGAGACATCGACTTCACCGGAGACGACAAACATCAAAGATGACGACGGCGAAGAAGTAGTGCGCGAGCCTGTGCGGGAAAATGCGCGAATGTGTAAAAGCAGAGAACCCGAAGCGAAAGTTAGTGTTACGCGTAGTGGTCGTCTGACGAGAATACCAACAAGATTACAATACGAGTAGAACCAGATCCCTTCCACGTCTCACCCGGTATATACCACTCGGGGAAAGAAAAAATTCTAGTTTTCATTTCTAATAATGTTTTGTGAGACACATTATATATGTTCATCAAATGTGTCTCAGGTGGGAGAATGTTGGATTTCATGGAGATTTGTATTTTATTTAGTGATACATGTTAGGTTGCCTACCGACGGAGTGACTGACGTCTAATGACTAATCTGTGCTGATAGTTAGTTTTTGTTATAACTCCGAAAACTGTGCATGTACCGCGTCCGTTCGTAGTATCAACTGTAACGCGCATATTGAGTAAAACGAGTAATTAACCGTGTGTAGTTTTATTCTCGAACCGTCGTCGAGTTTCTGACCGGTGGTCTTAGAATTCGCGACAAATTTATTTCAAAAATGTGTATACAGTGTTATAAGAACATTTCATCCAACAGACTGAAAATGCGTCACACACAAAAAAAAAGATAACAAAAATCAAGAATCACACAAAGTATTCACTTAGATTGTACGGTTCGCGTTCTACGAATAACTTCTTAGTTTCAGCTTTGAAAGTCTGATAATCTTGAATCCGCTTTACATATTCAGGAAGATTGTTAAAGATTTTAATACACATATAATTTGAACTTTTTTTTCTGTGACAGACAGTCTATGGATGGGATATTGATAATCACATGTTCTTGTGTTGCAATCAGAATTTTCATTTAAACAAACAACTGTATGTTCTTATGAAGATACAAAATACACTCCAACATGTAAATCCCGTACAAAGTTAATATATAACAATTATAAGGAATTACGTAGGGATAGTGGTGAGAAAATTGTCATTTTTTAGTTAACTTTTTTGTAGAAAGCAAATTAGAACCGACATTTTTACATTTTTTACACATTTACCTATCTTTAACTAAATTATCTTTGCTTTTAATATTGGTACCATATTGTTGCCATATACAAGTCTCTGCAGCTTCCAAAAATTGTGTTTCCGGACATGAGTTGGTCTACTATAAACATTTAAAATATTTGTTAGCGTCATTTCACCATTATTTATCAACACCCTGTAACTATATTATATCGGTACTTCTACTAAACGGATACCACTTCAAACATCAATATCTATTTAAACTTTTCAGTTTTGTTACATTCTTTCAAAGAAATAAGCACCTTCTTGAAAATTTTACCACCGGAAACCGTTATATAAGCAGTATATTGTGTTGAACAACATGTTTGCATTATCCACGAAGAAAGTTTGATGCTCCATTGACACGCTAATATTGTTTTAAAAGCTCACCAAAGTTCCAGCTTAATGCATCCTCTCTACTGCGCGCTTTCAAGTCTCCATTTGGTCCACGTAGGGTGTTCTTTGTAAAGTTTCTCACAAGTCTTATTAGTTCAACCACAGTGTCTTTTGAACACTGGTCGATAGAAGTATGTTAATGGGATGCCCTGTACGATGTATATGATCTTTTTAGCTTATTAACTTATACTTTCTTTCATGGATATAATTGTTATAGAGATTGTTCCAATGTATATTGTTTATTTTCAATTAAATAAAACAATGGGTTTTACTTAATAGAACTACTAAGAAATTTGTTCTAACATTTCGTTAATTGTCTCCTATGATTATATGCTATAGTCGCGTCACCGAACAAGACAGAAGCAAACATTAGTCAGAGACAGTTTGTGAAACTGTTGAGGTGCCTCGTCTTTTTTGTTCATCAAAAGAAACTTAATCGTGATATGAATTTACTTTTGATACTTTTATTAACAATTTACTTTTTAAATTCATTTAATTTAATTCCGGGGATCGGGTACATTGAAATGGAAAAACACCTTTTGTTTTCGTAATGTTTAGACTTTTGCCTAACATCACCAAATATCAAGTCAATATTTTGATAAATAGCCACGCTATAAAGGCTCTTGCTTCACAGCTTCGAGCAGTTAGCAGACATATCTATATAGAAACGGTTAAGTTTTTCGATACAACCGTGCACACCGAAGGTCAGATCTGGTTATGTTATGACCCCCCTCAACCCCACTAAACCGATGGGATGGAAAATCGTACGGAAAATCGATAGATTACGTCTGAGAAAGACGATGTTTTGAGATGTAGAACAATCCTAATACTTTCAGCGCCTTTTTCTCGATAGATTGTCTAGAGATTTACACACTATATGTTCCATTACTTTATTTTGTAATCAAGCCGGTCAGATTTGTCTCTAATTTAGAAAATAAATTACTTCCGGGTTATGCGGTTTGTCAAGATTGGTAAATGCTGACGTTTCGCGAACCATTGTTGCTTCTTCAGAGCTAAGTGAATACTTATTCGTATTACGTTCGTTCTGAAGAAGCGAGCAACATGGTTCGCGAAACGTCAGCATTTACGAATGTTGACATACGGCATGACACGGACGCAATTTATTTTCTAAACATTCTAACCGTGAAAGCCTACGTACTTACTTTGTCTTTAATAGCTTCTTCTATTTTTATCGAAGGATGTGCAAAAACAGGATAATATGGAGCAGTTTTATATGGCCGCCATTTTATAAATTCTTGAAATTTAAAAATGTATGCGTATCAGTTTGTAGTTTTTTTGCGTTTAAGTTTTTTATTTCAGATCAATCGTTTAGCTGGAGGCGTGTCCACCGTAAAATAGGGCATTTTTTTAAACATTTGCCATCGGCGGCATAGAGATATGTAGATTCATATAAAAGGAAAACAGTGCAAATGTAATATATCAGAAAAATTGCTTATAAGACAGAAAGTAATCGGCCGTTGCTTTTCTTTCACTAATGTACCCGGTCCCCCTAAAGAAAACGATATTTCTTCACAGGATAGTACCATACTTTTTGGCATCATAGATATCTTCCGATTCAAGCTTTGATTTATGGTAGTACAGTTCATGGTAGTACTATATAAATTCTATCACAAAAATTATATTTTTTTAGGCCATCATGATTCTGACATTTTAAGGTTTTTACTTTATCATACGTAAAATTATAAAATATTGTAATCATGCCGAAAAAAATTGACATTTTAGCGGAAATATGTCCTATTGTGTCCCCTGAATATTTTTGACCATGGCTCAAAAAAATTTTTGTGTGTATATTCTTTTTTGTAGCAACGATTCCGGAGACACTACTAAAGGTATCGGGACAAAACTTCATATTTAGAAGTCTGA
The DNA here is from genome assembly GCA_964023965.1 of Melinopterus prodromus. Lineage (NCBI taxonomy): Eukaryota > Metazoa > Arthropoda > Insecta > Coleoptera > Scarabaeidae > Melinopterus > Melinopterus prodromus. Next base: position 14,001,346 of record OZ030396.1, read on the forward strand.
CCAAACTTAGAGCTGGAAAGGTTTTTGTTCAAAAGGGTCCAAAGGAACTGGAGGTTAACTCTAAGCATTTATCAAGTATTTCGCAAATGAGCAGCCATGAGCAAATTGTATTTGATTGAGATTGGTCGTGTCTGCATTAATATAAAACTAGTTAGCCAGGATTTGAGAGATATTTCCATTCTAGTGACACTAGGTAGTGTCAAACACTGATGTTTTGAAATACCTGTTTGTGCCGGTAGCCTACAGTTTCATTCTCTGTCTTCGCGTTTGGTCAAGTTACAGGTCCGCGATTTTGTTCACTCCCTGAGTCTGCTTGATGACCTAGTGTAACAAACCTTTAATTTCTGTTTTTTCTTGAGTTTGTACTTTTTAACTTTTTTGGTAATTCAACTAAACACGACATGACCAACGTTAATTTGCTTTCATTATTTTGTCCTTTCATTATTCCTGATGCTTTCGCCATTGCAATTGCGCTCGATAATATGTATTTTAATTCCAATGCCACGTTCAATTAAGTTTTCAATTAAGTGGCTTATTACTCATTTCTTTATTCCTGGTTATTATCATTAGCATTGTTGTTGTTGTTATTACCAGTATTATTATCAGTATATACCTTATGTTGCAAAATAAATATGTACATTTATTTTCTTCTGAATAAAGATTACCTTTACCTACTGCCAATAGAATCACAATATCTGTCTAATCCTGGGTAACTAATTTTATTTTAATGCACAGACGACCGATCTCGATCAAATATAATCTCATGCAGCTAAACTATTAATTTTATATATTCTATGATAAAGTCATGTGCCTAGTGACAAAGTGAGTTTTTCAATGGAAACACTTTGCGTTTTGACTTGTCATATTTTCTTCAAAAGTATTTTGGTTTCTATAAAAATGTCCTGGGTCAGCTGGTATACATAGTAACAATGTTAGCTTTAAGCGCGGTTTACGCTTTCTTGTAGGCGAGTTACAAATACAGTGTAATTAAGAATGCTCTCTGTATATTTAATGAACTGTGCATCTATTGAGCTTATAAAAGGCGACAAAGATGCTGACATCTCTGTATGAAAAGATTGTACTTAAAGCGGAGTATATTATGGTATTGCATAAGATAAAGTTCGTTGTCAGAGAAAACAAAGGTTTGTTGTTCCATCTCCGGAAGTATATATCTTCGTCTATATACATTTTTTTGTTATTGGCCCTCGGTAGGTTTTATCTCGCGAACTGGGTCGGAGGGAGTACAAATCTGGGCGCTCCTCTGGGACACGACGTAACCCAGGATGCGAAAAATGGCTGCCAGAGTTTTATCAAATCTCTTAATCCGACATTAAATCCGGATTTGAAAAGTGTAGAGGTAATGGATCCGGCTAATCGCTGTTTGCAGATTAACCGTGGTTCGGTCTCGTATAAGGTAGAGAGGATTTTTAATGGGTCGCGAAAGGTTGAAAAAGGGTAGGAGACAGAAGAAAGACAATTCGTTATACTTAAAACTTCCCCGGAGGTGGGCCGAGGCACGGGCCATTAGTCTCTGTGAAAAATATCGGGAAAAAGTTCTTCTGAGAGCGGAAGCTAAGGAGGGACGGGACGCGCCGCGTGGCCTCGATGTGTTTTTATTTAAATGGAACATGGCGGAGAAACTCTCTCGGCGAACTGCTTAAATATATAACCAATTCAGCGAGTTTCGCAGAAATTATTAATGTTTACTTTGGAGCGGCGCGAACCGACTGAACACTCGCAACAGCGCTGTTCGACCGTTTATTTCCACACTTTGAGAACGTTGCTGTCTTTTATTTCAGTTTACCATCGATACCCAAGCTTGGATGCCAGCGGCGAGCGTCTCTCCCCTCTCTGATGTTTTATTGTCCCCAAAATGGGTAGGTGGCATAATAATATTTATTCTGGGAATTAGGAAAACAAATTGAGAGTAAACTAACAGCGGTTAAGCCCTTCGTGCAACTAGAATGGAAAATACCCAGTTGCGTTCCACGAACACGTAGCACACATTTGACAATAATAAACTACTTAGCAAAAATAATAATGTACCATCATTTTACTGTTTTGTGAAAGGGTGTGCAGTTCTAAAAACTGATGTGAAGATGGATAGAAAAGAAACACCAATGGAACCATGTGATCCATGTGATCAATGGATCACATGGAACTAGGGTTTATGAAAATAACCCGAATGTATTTTACGTTCAATTACCAGTCAAATATTATGTAATTAAGAGGAACAATTCGACTCAAAGACTCATTCATATATAAGGAGCTTGGTCACTTTTGTCTTCTTCAATTATGAAATTTCTCATTTTTATATTCAATTCAGTTTTAGATCTTCTATTGGTTTTGACTTATAACGTCATCGTTTATCTGTTTAAGGGCAACCCCATACATTTCTTATTGATTCTCCTTTAATTGTTTTTATGGTGACATATGACATGACAAGTTTGATGCCTTACATCAGCCAATTTTCGAAAATGAAAATAACGATAACTGGGAAACGTAGATTGTAGATCATTTTGGTAGACGAATCCGGGCTTATAGTACTCACCTGAGGTTGTCGAAAAAATTAAGTAAAATTGTTAAACACCACTAATTTTAGCATTTTTTGCGAGCTTATCGAGGATTATTCAAATGCTCTAGAACAGTATCTCAAAGTAAACCTTAAACTGAGTACTTTTACACAAAATCCTGAAAATTTCTCAAGAATCCTTAAAGGAACGATAGCTTGCTTATAAGTGGTGTGTTGGCGCATACAAAAAAGTGGAATACAAACGTTCAATTGGTGTTATCCATATTGCAAGGTTTCTACTTTATTAGTGACATAAACGTAATCTCTTCTTCCTTGCACGGTTTTTATTTTATCGCGACATGTTTCGATGCATAGGCATCATCATCAGTCGGGAATGCTCAAATTTCTTATAGTCTCGCAAGATGCACCTCCTTCGTTTAATGCGTGTACCTCCTTCGTTTAATGCTTGTGGTTTTAGACGTTAAGGTTATCAAATTTAGTCTACAACTTCCATTAAAACTTACCAACAACAAACGTGGTTCTCGCACGATACAAATGTGGACACAATAAACTTTACTAAATTAGAAAACCATAACGTCTAAAACCATAAGCATTAAACGAAGGAGATACATCAAGATGCATCTTGTTAGACTTAAAGAAATTTGAGCGTTCCCGACTGATGATAATGCCTAGGCATCGAAACATGCCTCGATAAAATAAAAACTGTGCAAGGAAGAAGAGTTTTCGTTTTATTTCAATATAAACGTTCAAGTACAAATTCGAACTCAATTTCCCTAAGTTTTTATTGTCTATTGTTGATAAATATTCTGCTGTAATTCCATAAATTTGTCAAGAAGTGTCAAGAAGAGCAGTATGCAGTAGAAGGAAAAAAAAATCCATAACGCCATCATTCAAAAACAAAGTTAAAATTGAATATGAAATCGAATCTATATTCAAATTTATTTTGCTAAAACCGAGACTTTTTGATAATAATGAATGTATTAATACCATACAGCCGGTATCGTAATTCGATGCGCTAGGCCATGCTTATCGAATTACTCTATGTATATTTTATCCGCTCCGTTAGTATACTGCTTAATTTTTTTTTTAAACGATTTTGCTTATAACGAATGCGCTTCTGAATCGTTTTTTTGCGATAATTTGGAGTAATCTAATAATCTCATCATTGCACCATCAGTGCACAAAACATGGCCGTCATGGCATGTAATACACTTAAAGAGAGATAATATATTTTTCTAAACGACCTATTGTTTGCAATTTTTCTTCTCTGGAAGGTATGACTTAGGCGAAGAAAAAATCTTTGCCGCCTAAAATATACCAGATATAACAAATTGCAATATGATATATGCATCAAGTATCAAGCGTTCTGTTAGAACCAAAATTAAAACATTTCTACCTTGCTATAAATAAGATTTAATCTAATACGGAACATGGCACACATTTGAGCAGTAATAATACAACAATCATAGGACCAATATGATTGCAAAAGATGTGATTCCACATACTGATTTATTTATATAAGGTAAACGTCTCACATTCAGTTACTGTCGTAAATTTCGACATATTTCTGTTTAGTTGAATAAAGTAAGAAATCTGCAACATTGAATATTATTTTAGCACATTCGGTTTGTTGATTTGACATTACACTTATCAACCCACAATCGTTTCTTGTTCTACCAATGTACTGACGGTCAGAATATAACCTAAAAGTCTGACTGATCTTGATAATTGAGTGTTATGGTAAAAGTTGATTTCTCCTTATAAGGTAACTGCAATTATTGGACTTCCCTTTACATCGTTACAGGATAACAGTAATTAAGAAAATTCTAATAATTTAGGCTGACTAAAAATGGTTTATATTTTCATAATAGTACGGTGTACTACTCTTTTAACCACTATTATTTACAAATTTAAGGGTGTCGGAACTAGGTTCATGTAAATATAGCACGTCCTTAAATCAGACATGTGTGTTGGAATTGTGATAATTAATACATATGGTTCTATTGCTGTCTTTACACAAGTAAACAACACATTTTACTTCGTTTGCTATATTATAATTAATTGTAAGCATTTTGTCCAAATTCCGACACGAGTGTCGGAATTATGGATATCGATAATCCGTAATTATTACACAAGCAGCAGAGAGTAGCGATTTTGGCATTAATACACCAACTTTGGAAACAACTGTTAACTCATGCCATTTCCATTAAAAAATCATTATTCTGGCCAGAAACACTCAAATAAGGTAAAAAGAAACTGTTCTTCTGTAACATTATTATCTAATGCCTGGAGAGAATATTTGTTAATAAAAACGAAGAAAGCACGAAAGAAAATCATTCTAGAGAAATAAGAAAGGAAGCGAAAAATGAACAGAATAAAAAGCTGCGCCAAGAAAAACACAAAATTCCAGATGCAAGAAACATTAAAATACAGATGAGGGAAAGAGGGCAGACTAAAGAACACAAAGGACTTACTTTTATACTGTGGTTCATTAAAATGGAACACATAAATGTTGTAATAATCCACGCCTTAACATCCCCCAACAGCTTTCGCCACTACGGGAGCATCGGCAGGCCCGAATTATCATTATTCAGGCTCGCGTCTGTCTTAAGTAGTTCGTCTTTCAGCATTCGCCGTGAAGTAAAGGAAAACCATAGAAAAACCTTTACTCCCACAGAAAAACCATTACTCAATACTTCAAAGTCAATAGTAAAGTTTATTGTCTAATAGTAATTGATTAACTGTGTATGGCATTGCCAGAGTATGCCTAATTTATACTATCAATAAAATATTCTTTCATGAAGTTCCTTCATGAACTCTTCATACTTGTTTCGTCGAATATGAGAATTGTTACGCAATAGTGCCAATAGCCAGGCAGAAATGCTAAAAAATGTAATTTTGCACAAAAATTTCATTATAAAAGTAAATAAAATCAGAACCATAGTTTACACTTTGTAATACTTTGATGAAAACTTTGAAGGATTGCAAACATTTGACAATGACAACATTGTCAAAATATTGATTAATTCAGACATAATTGTTATAATTAATTATTTTATTTCTTTTCTATCTGATAGCATACAACCAGATTTTATTTTACCGCATGCAACGTGCTCGCTCGGGTGTCGGTAAAAATATGTATAGGCTCGCGAAAAAAATCTGAGCAGATTTATACGTCGAGCGTCTGCCCGGAAAGAAAACCAATTTATTTTTTCGTGACCGAGACGGGCGCCGCGGGCGAGAGAGCGTTTTGGCCGGGAATCAAGTAATTAATCACCGAAACAAAAGGCGTCGCGGTTAAAACGCTTAAACAACGGGAATTTCACGAACAACGTGCACTACAGCCGCCAATGACAAATGGCCACTGTACACGGCAGGAATCGAACGGGATTTTTCCCTGTCCGTCCTCTCTGCGGCGACAGGAAAGATGAATACATCAGCGGGTGACAAATTCTCGAAGAGAGTTCGGAACGTTTTTTTGCGCGTCGGAGCTTCCTCGGCCGACCGACGAGGGCGCTGTTTTTACCATTATATTAACATCTATCATCGGCGACGAGTCGTACATCTATGTCGCTCACGAGTCGCTCGGATGTTAACAAGTGCTTACGAACGGAGATATCTATCTATCCATCCGATAACCAATGATACAGAAATGAGCGATGGGGCCATCGGTGCCAGAAAACTTTGAATCCGGGCCCCGCAACTGAAACCTACTTAACCCATATTTTTTTATACGAAACTTCTCAATTTACAATTCTAAGTTGGGCGGCCAAGGCATTAAAACTACGTATTATACAATATACAATGTATCCAAAATTCGACATGAAACCTAAAATTCTCTAGGTACTATTTTTGAACTTCCCTTCGATATCTAAAGCGACGTGTTTAGACTCAATGCAGTAATCAATCGCATGAGGTCAAGAGTTTTTACGGGTGGATACTTTTGAAATTAACACACTGTATACGCTCTTTAGGCTAGCGAAAATTGAAACGTGGATCCAGTACCAAAATAAAAAAATTAAAAAATGCCAAGTATATGTTTTCTAATTGGTATTTGATCGGCCAGTGGAAACAGTCCAAAAGGTGAGTTCTAAGAAAAACATCATAACAACATTGCCAGTAAAATATCTTAAAATCTTAAAATTAAGATAGCAATTAGCTATGTTTGGTCAACACACAATATACAGCAATTTGTTACTCTTACTGGGGATAGCAGCTGCTATCCCCAGTAAGAGTAACAAATTGCTATTTACATACAGCCGAGAAAAAATGGAAATACTTATACAATATACAGAATGTCCCACTTCCAACAATGCGAAAACGAAGAACAAACACAATCAACAAACACAATCAATACCCATAAAAACAAAAAAGTAAATACATTTTCATCAAAAAAATCTAAATCTAAAAATAAAGGAAGAATACATATGAAACTTTTTAGACATTTGTTTCTCTGCAAGTACCTGTTATTCTGAGTAATAAGTGTCACGTCAACTTTGTGGATTTTTCCATTCCTAAAGAAGTGAGAGCCGTTTAAACTACAATGTCGCTATGATTTCAAATCTGTTTATATGCTATCTGGAAAAATACAGCTACTATCTGGAAAAAAGTTTTGCGGAAAAAAGGGGGACACCCTATATAAGCAGTACACGGAATCAGATAGGTACTTCATTTCTCATTCTGTTCTTGAATTCAATTTGAAAGCAGCGTGTGTACACTTTAAATATTGCTTATTTGAAGTATTAAAATAACACTTCAGTATGATTATATAGGGGTGTTGTGGTATCTGACCCCGATACTGTTGCCAGATTTTCAAAAATCGCTCTGGCGACTAAAAATGTAGAAAAATGTCGGGTTTTTATAAAACTTTTTTCTATTACTATTATTTATTTCTTTATATTTGAAGATTGTTGTATACAATTAAAATAACAGATCGTAATTTTAAATTTTGCCTTAAATATGGCTACGGAAATGTAAAAAATGTATCGGTCTTATGGAAATTGTTTGAGTTCTGATATTTGAAGAGCATTTGAAGAGCCAAGGCGATTGTTTTGAAAAACGGACATCAAATTTAGAATCTACACCGTTTTTCAATAGAATCCTTTGATACGTACGAAAAGATTGTACTAACGTCTTCGCATAAATGTTATCAGCTTATTATCATTTAGGTCCCATTTATTCCAAATTTTAACTTAAATGGTTAAAATTTAGAATGACGGAAATAATATGGCGACCAAGAATCTAAAAGGACCCACAGATTCGAATGAATATGGTTTCTTTACTCAATATTTAATAGAAAAAATATTACTAACTATAACTTTCACGGTCATTTTCGCAATTTTCATGTAAGATAATGTCGCAACGTTTTTTTAATCCCTTTATTCAATAGATTTTCTTTACAAGCATTACATTACAAATTACGTAAAATAATAAAGACAAATAAACAAAAATGGTTAAATGTGGACAAATAGTTTTGATAATGATCAGTAATCTAAAAATAAATTTAACTTATCTTAAGTCCTTAACGAAGAACTATAAGTTGCTATAAGAAGTTAAAGATGAATAAAATGCACTGAAAATAAAAAATAGTAGCTTAATTTAACTTTGATATTTGCATTATCCATATTGCAAGGTTAGGATTAGTAGTAGGGTGTAATAAAACGTCTTCTCTTGCTAGAAAGAGAACAGGTTTTATCATACCCTACTATTAATTTAACCTATTTATCTAAGTAATTTCATACTATAATTTATAAAGATTAAAAGAAAAATCATCATAATTTGGTTAGAAAACAATAATGTTCAGAATACAGCGACTTATTGGACGCACCATATTTAGAACGCTTCTCCGACATAAAATAACACGTTTTTCGATCACATTCCTATCACAATATAATACAAATATCTGGGACTTGAGAGAATCTATAAAACTCTAGAAGGTTGGCCCTAAAACGTTAAATATGATGTCCTGGTTTGAAAGGGAGGGTGAAAGTAAGAGTCCTCTATGCGGTATAAAAAATCTAAGTTATCCTTTCGGGAAACCATATATTTACTTTATAGCCCTCCGGTCGAGATTATCAAATATTCTCGTCGACTTTATTTCTCGTGGTGTTGTTCAGAGGATTTCAACCACCAAATTTCATAAATATTCTCGCAGTGATGAAATGTATGACAGAAATACACATTCATGCTCAAACTATCAAAATAATCGAAAAGAATTACATAAAATACTCTATTCTACAGGAACCTTGATATTAATTTCTTAAAAAGGATTGATTGCAAGGTTTCCAAACATGAAAATAAAAAATTTGTGCTTCGCTCTTAACTGAAAAATGTTTATAAATTCATTAATTTCTCCCTTCCGTTGTGTCATTGTTGTCCCTTCGAATAATTTCTCGATGCCAAAGGGCAAACAAACAAAAACACTCGCTTATTAGAGAGAGGGTTCAAAGACACCGTCACCCTGTCTGAAATTATTAATACTATGACGCAGATGTTGACAGACGCGCTTTGTTTTCAGGTTTCATTGGACACCGAACCCCTTTTTTTCAGTTCGCAATCGTCCCCTTTCCCCCTTCTGCAATTACAAACGGGATATGAAGCGCACACAGTTTGCTTGTACCTTCGGGATATTAAAGGTCTCCTTTAAAGGACAAGCATTTATACTTGTTTCAGCAAAATTGCTTTGAGTGTTTAGAAAAGAATCCACCACGTGTCTGCATATATGTAAATTGTTGTATAATGTTCGGAATATGGTATTCTTTACATGATTTGTTTGGTATAAGACAACTTGATTATAAGATACTTGTGAATAAATATTTCTTTAATGTAAAATAACTTAAATAATGCTTTTATGAGAGGGTTTGGTTTGGTTGCGGACACCTAACTATTTTTCAATCGGACCGTTTTTTTGTGGTACATGTGGGTTCATAGGGACAACATCTTATCAACTTAAAATTTTGTATTTCGAAAATAGGAAATGTCTTTTCGACACGCCCTAATCGTACATAGTACTTTGTCTAGATTCTAGACCAGCGTTTCTCAATTGGGGTTGCGTTTGATATCATTAGGGATTCCGCGGAAAACAGTAAAACACAGCAGTGGTGATGGTCGGTCATGGGCACATTATTTATTGACTTAAAGTGACAAAATTACTTAAAAATACACGTTACATAAAAACAAAATAATCTTTATTCCAGATAAGATTACTATACTAACCTATTGACAGAAGTTCTGAGCTCCTGCGAAGTAAATTGTGTGTAGGAAACCAATAAATAAATATACAGAGTAATTTACGAATTTTCTGGGTTAAATTTTGTATGGTTAAAGATAATAAAATTATGATCGAAAAAATACTTTATTTCCAAAAAAGCTGAAAGGAAACTGAAGTGAAATTCTAAAAGTTCTAAGTGAGTCTTACAGAAAAGTACAGTAAATACTAAGTTGCTTTACATATTTTTCTCTATGTGTAACACTTTTTTCTTGAAATTACACGGGGAAGGTATTACTTTATATCTTGATAACAGTCTGGAATCAATTAATTTTCTCCTCTAGCTTCTAATGTAGATAATTTAATTCATGGCTATGTAAATAAATTTTTGGCGCACATGTAAAAATTAAAAAAAAAATCGAATAAAAGATATCGTTAGATTGATTTTAAATTTGACGCGATTTACATGATGTCACTAGACGCATTTTTGTCATATTACGTTTCGATTTGACAATATTCACTTTGTGTTTTATATCAACCTACTTAAATATAATATTTATTTTGCATCTTGTTTTTCAATGAAATTACTCAAGGGCTTTTAACTATGTAGGAAATCTCCTGAAGTATTCTTTTGCGTCCGGATTTATATTCAGCGGAGACAAAAACAACAAATACAATAACAAAAAATCTGATGTGGCCAGGCACATGACTTTATCATACAATATATAAAATTAATAGTTTAGCTGCATGAGAATCTATTAAACTAATTAGCCAGGATTTGACAGATAAATAAATAATTAAATAAATAAATAATGCCTTTATTAAATTAAAACAATATTAAATAAACAAAATAATATTTATATTTAGGGCGGAGATCAGCACACTTGTTTCCAAATTGCCTTGCTCTTCCACTCAACCCGGTACGCAAACTAGAACTAAGACATAATTGTACCAATAATATAACAATAATTCCGAGAACATCAAAGCAAAAACAAACAAAATAATTACTCTAGAGTCTAATTACACATAATTGCAGCAAATCCAACTCAACGAAACATCGCACATGCCCATAAAAAATAAAAATTAAAACAGCCTTCGATGTGCGCTCAATGCCTAAAGTCCCCCCTTATGAGCAAACAGACAACACTTGACCTTTCCCCCAAAACTGTTTAACGATAATGTTTTGATATCTTCCCTGAAACCATTGCATATATGACTGACCTGGTAAGAGAATGACCGTTCATACAGCTCAGCGCGATGGGCAGGAGGAGCAAACAAACCCCTGAATCTTAAATTAATGTTATGGACATCCGTTCTACAGCCTATCTTCCGCATCAGGTATTGTGCGATCCTCTTGGATAGCAACTTATGATATAATATTGCTTCATGCAACACCCTAGTGTTGTCCATGTTCAACCACTCCAAGTCGCCCAGGCCATTCAATACATGATCATACTTCCTCAAACCAAAAACAAACAGAACACATGCATTTTGGACACGCTGAACACGCTGCCTATCCGACGCCAGGCAACGACCGTACACGATATCACAATATGAGTTCTTTTTACTATTGACTATTGATACTGATACTATTGAAAATATTTGGAAAATCCTGGCTTACTATATAGTATTATATCAATGCAGATGCGACCAAAATCTCGATCAAATAGAATTTGCTCTTGCAGCTAAACTATTAATTTTACCAAAAAATGTCGCAGACATAAATTATTCAGAATTTCCTCTACTTTAATTTGTTATTTAACTATTTTGAGGAAATTACAGAAATGCGGCTCACTTGCAAACACTTTATAAAATGCTTAGACGAAACGACCAGTTCCTTTGGACCCTTTTGAACCAAAAGCTTTTCAGCTCAGTTTAGTCATGAAACTTCTAAATATGAAGTTTCGTCCCGATACCTTCAGTAGTTTCACCGGAATCGTCTCCACAAAAATCGAGTACACACATACACACACACACATTAACACACATACACACACATACATACATACACACACACAGACAATTTTTGTACCTTGGTCAAAAATAATCAGGGGACCCAAAAAGACCTATTTCCGCTAAAATCTCAAATTTTTGTTTCGGCACGATTACATACTTCTTCAAACGTCCACATCGAGGATTCATGCTTAGGTCATTGTCGTCAAAATGTCATTAAGACGTAAACCGTGTCAAAATATTTTGTAACTTTTACAACAAATTATGTATGATTGAGTAATTTATTCACTTGTTAACGATGATTCTATGTCGGACGCACAAATCTGGTGACCATAATATCTTTCACAATATTGCCAATCCATAATATCAGAATTGTAGTGATATCATTTTTACCAACATAAATTCAACGCATCCTTCTTGTGTAAATTTTGCTCAATGTTCAGCAAAAAGGACGCAAGGTGACAGGGTTTTGATGTTCTCATTACTTTTCTGGTCATTTCATTGCATGAAGAGCGCCTTCTTAAAAAAAAGGAAACGTATTTCCAAAAATATCCTTTCTTCCTACAAACAAAGTTCGGTTTGTTTATAAACAGCTGGTGGTCGACTCATTTCATAACTGTTCATTTGATAACTTGGATACATCAATTCCCCCAACTTAGGTCAAGCATCGACGTTTGGGTATTCTGAGGGTATTCCAATTACAGTAAGTGTTTGAAATTCGAGAACTGGAGAATCTGCTCGAAAGAGAAAATAATATTTCAGGAGTTTAAGGTTGGCATCACTCATATATATATATATATCTGGAACTCAGAAATATGAATCGGAGAGGCAAGAGTCCTTAATATTGTCATCGGAAACCCGTTAATAACTCTGATCGTTGGGTCTTTCGAACTAGGCCGCTGCGACTGATGTGCTTGCGGTTGGCCAACAGCAATTTGGTAAAAGCTGGCGGTCCTGCCCTGGTCCGAGTCATCGGAAAGTTGGAACTTTTTACAGGACCCTCAGCCGTTTCCCAGACGGATGGTACGACTGTTTTTATTGAGTTTTTCAACTGTTATTGTCGCCGGAAACTTCGCGGAAAGTCCCGTTGATTTATCCCTTATTCATATTACACGGACCTCGAGTGCACTTTTACCTAATTTTCGCGAACTACTACGATTTACTATTTTTTACGATTAAGTTCCGTACGACGGAAAGAACAACCGGGGCTCATTTAATTAATTCTTGGAATTAGGTAGCCCGGCAAATCTGAGAAGTTAAGGTAAATTTTTGCGATTTTGGTATTATGACTAACTGTTTTGAGTTCTAGAAAGTGTCTTGCATATTAGTATTATGGAAAATTTGATTTTGATAGGCGATTGCGGTCGGAAAAAATTGATTGGCATTGAAACAAGAAAGAATGGCAAGACAACAAAGAAAACAACAACAAGTTTGCAATGAAATGAAAAAAAAAATCACTGATAAACTCGACAGTATTTAACAAGGTTAAAGGTCATCATTTTGAATGAATGTTATACTGTTGTACTGGTAAGTATTGACCCCCACAAAAACAAATAAGCAAGTTAAAACACGAAAATGGTAATCATAGGTTTCAAACAACGCAAACTGTCGCATAACAAGCCGACATTTATCTACGCCTGCTATTTCAAGGCTGTCCAATCGCGATTGGGCTTTTCGACATTCCTATAGACTAAGAAGAGGGGAATCGAACGGTGTTAGTTTTATTAAGATTGAACAAAGGGTTAACGAAATACAGCTTATTGAATATCCCGGTTTTTGCTAATATTTCGTGTCACCTAATCAGTTATTAATTAATTACGGATACTAATTTACATATTTCGGATCGGACTTTTCCGATTTTAGAATGACCGAAGAATGCTCGTTCGAACAGTATTAGTTTCATTGCGATATCTCCCAGGGTACTTGAGTAATTAGCATTTTTCAATACACGTAACTTCCCATAAGGGGGGCTGGAAGCCGGCCGTCCAAATTAAGAACGCAAGCTGTTGCATAACACGCCGAAATTTGTCTACGCCTGTTATTTCAAGGCTGTATAATCGCGATTGGATTTTTTGACATTCCCATAGATTAAGAATGGCGTTGGTTTTATTAAGATTGAACAAAGCGTTAACGAGATACAGCCTATTGAATATACCGATTTTTGCTAATATTGCGTGCCACCTAATCAGTTATTAATTAATTACGGATACTAATTTACATATTTCGGATCGGACTTTTCCAATTGTTGTCCACTCGTAAGAACTGACGCGAGAAGTATTGACCTCCCACAGAATACAAAATGGTAATTATAAGTTTCAATTTTCGGCATATAGGTCCACAACTAACTTTAGAAACGTTAAATAGATATTCTTTGGTTTGGAGTTAGTTCAATACATGACGAATCTGTAAACACCTGATATATTGCCTAACTCTGGAAGAAGTATACAGTGAAAAAATTCAATTGTCGTTTAAACTTTGGATGGATGATTTCACATGGCACGACCGGTAATCTTTCTATTGTCTGTAGGTCCATATGGCTGCGTTCTGAGCGCAGAGATTTTCTAGTGTAATTTTAGTTTTCCGTAATGGTATTTTAAACATGAAATATTGCATTTTGATTAGGTAGTCAAGGTTTCTTTTCGTTTCTTTTCACAATTTGTCAGAAATAAGCCACCATCAAGCTTGCTGCTTTACATGGCTTCGGTAAACCTCAATATTTTGTATGAGTACAAACAAATTGTTTGATTTAAAATTAAATTCTCAAACTGAGGTCCATTGGCTATCAATTGCGTTGTCTCTGTAGACCACCGCTTTTCAACGTTTATATCCTTGCGGAGTCCTCGCAATACTTATTCATTTGTATATTTAATTGATAGTACATTTATACATTTAATAATAATGATACATTTAAATAACGTCAACATAAATTCATTGAAAGAAAATGCCAAAAAAGAATTATATAATACAAATGAATTTACTATTTTAAAGAAATATTTTTGTTGTTTTATTTTAACTAGGCCTTGTGTCATGGCCTAATGATCACCAAATGAACATTAAAGATGCTGCGGGCATTATTAAAAAATCTGATGTAGCCAGACACGTAGCCAGGCATGTCAGTATGACTTAATCATACTATATATAAATTAATAGTTTTGCTACATGGGATTCTATTTGATCGAGATCGGTCGTGCCTGCATTCAAATAAAACTAGTTAGCCAGGATTTGACAGATATTTTGATTCTATTGAGAGTAGGTATTGTCAAAACGTCAGCGTTTGACACTATCTATTTATGATGAAAATATCTGTCAACTCCTAGCTAACTAGTTTTATATTAATGCAGGCACGACCGATCGCGATGAAATAGAATTTGCTAATGCAGCTAAACTCTTAATTTTACCAAAAATGTCATAGACATAAATTATACAAAATGTCCTCTACTTTAATTTATTATTTAATATTTTGACGAAATTACCGACATGGCGGCTCATATGCAAAATCCTTGAAAAATGCTTAGCGTAAACATCCAGTTCCTTTGGACCCTTCCCAACTCCTTTTCAGCTGTGTTTGGTCATGAAACTTCTGAATATGAAGTTTTGTCCCGATATCTTTAGTAGTTTCTCCGTAATCGTCGCCACAAAAAAACGGGTACACACACAGACATTTTTTGTACCTTGGTCAATAACGTTCAGGGGACCCAAAAGGCCATATTTCCGCGAAAATGTCAAAACTTTTTTTCGACACGATTACAATACTTTGTCATACCACGTATGAGAAAGTAAAAAATACATGGTTTCAAAGTTAATTATAACATAAAAATAATTAAGTTCATGTTTTTTCTTATTTATTATTATTTTTATATTTTGTATTTATGTCATTAGTCTGTTACTAAGCAACACTTATATCGAGTTAAACCACACATTTTTATCGTTTAAATTTAAGTGTAGCTTAAATTTAAGCTTGGCTTAGCGGTTAAGGGGAAGTGGTGCAATAGGACATTACCATTTTAAATAAGAAAAACATAAAATGTCGGGCATTTTACAATAATTCACGTCCTAGGATTAGCAGCAGTTTTAAATCATGGGTATAATATTTGGCCCTAATTATGTCAAACATTTGTGTTGAACGAGAATAGAAAAGAAAATTGAAGAGTTAAATAATAGTGTTAGATTTTGTTGAAAAAATTGTTCCAGTAATTGAATCTTATTATATCTCAACTTTTTGTCTATAACAACTTATATTATCGCATTCCTATTGTAATTATGAATTTGAGTTAAGAATTATTATTGCTTATTGCAGACTGAGCGATGATGCCTGAAATCTCCGATTTTACATTTCACCTCTGTTTTTTCGAACTTATGAAACCTCCCACATTAAGTGCGTGACTTCCAACAATAACAATTTGTGATTAAACACTTTTATTACGCATTCTATTGCATATTGATTTGCTATTAAACGTTTTTATTGCAGGCTCGATAAACACAATTAAATTTAACAACAATTTAAGAAAATAAACTTCATTATTGGAAATCAGTGGGAAACATCTCGCGTTTTGGTGTAGTTTTCTATTGGCGAAGATAGTGAAATACAAATAAAGTATTCTAACTAATAGTACAAATAATGTGATAACGCTACAAAATCTTGAAAATTTATATGCTCGCGCAGTGGAGGTAAAACAGTATTAAAAAAGATCCAGGTACAAACACAGTTTCTTATCATCTATATCAGAAACAGCTAAAATTAACCTCCTTCTTGAAAAAATATAAAGAACAAATGTTGACACAGGCAGGATTAACATTTTAATTTAAATTGTATTAAAAATTTAAATCTGTATTGTTATAGCCTTCATCACATCACAAATAACAATGGACAAAGATCAATTCATTTTGCAGCTGCAAAGCGGATGATTAGCAAGAATACAATGCTGAGGCATAAGATTATACATAAAATAACCTGGATCGGACCCGGCAGAGTTTTTAAAAACCAAATCGATCATGTACTGTAACCGAGAATACAATCCAAACTTATTGCTAATTAAAATCCTGCAGAGGTTCTGATGTCTCGTCGGACCACATAATGGATAAAGTGGAGGTGAATATAGGAATGACAGAAGTGATTTTTATGACTTTTTATGACAGATAGTGACAACATAAATGTACTCTCACTTACTTCTACGTTTTTTACTACCCCTAAAATACTATTACTGTACTAAGAATAGCTATTCACACTTATCGTGCTTCGACATCGGCATAAGTACCGAAATAATGATTTCAATTTATATTTAAGAGTTTCGACACAGGGAGTATCGATATAAAGTGTTAAATGAGAAATAAAACACTTTTTAAAACTGTACTTGCAAGGAGCATAGTGACTTTAATCACGTACTAGGGCGGTTATAAAACTTTTATTTGAATCCCTTTATTGGCTAGCCCTTACTTCGGGCCTTCTGTGCTTTTAGTGCACCCTAAACTAGCGCGCTTTAAAGTTTTAAAGTCACCCTATTCAATATGCATGCTTTCCTTAACGAGAATTTCGTACTGATGCGATGTGTTGGAAATAAAATTGGTAGTTCAGTTTAGGTCATACGACTGAAATATCCACCATAAAATGGGTGCGCTAACAGTGCCGATAAAACACGTGCTGAGATCACATGATGCAATTACGTTATTTCGATCATTTGGCCAGCTTCCCAGATTACAAAAACATTGTGAGTGTACATGGTAAAATTTGCATTTAAAGTGGGCGCTCTCGATAGCTGTTGATTGTTAAACTGTAAATATTACATTTTCAGGAACAGTTTTGAATATTTTCCATTTTGCGCTTACATATTGAGGGTTGTTTTACTGAATACTTCGCGTATTATGTGTTTATAGCGGATTTTCAAACGCGAATATTACCATACCTGTTTACATGATCTGTTTTTTTGTTATGCGGTTGGAATATGTTACTATTGTGCACGAATCACAACCTACGTTAGGTGCACTTATATGTGATAGTTTATTAGATTAATTTGATTGCAAATACATGTGTACTGGTTCTACTTATCAAAGTAGTCTGACCAACACATTTGTGTCACAGAAAAAGTATGATATGTTATTTCGATATGCTTTTTCATGTAATACCAATAGTATAACCAATTGTTTTCACTATTTCAGTTCACAGTAATGCAGTTCTGGGGAGAACTATATTTTGAGGTTTCTGATTACGACATTTTGTGCTTTTCATTGTATTTTCGGTTTTAAACATTATATCTCCAAAACTGAGTGAATTCGACTAATAATGTTGTCGTTCGACATTAAAGCAGTTGTCTTATGGTTTTTCTCTCCATAGCTTTAAAGTCCAAGGTTTCAATGTTTGATTTTAATTAAGTTACGAAATTGTATCACCTGTATGATTTCTTCGGAGGGTATCGTGTCTTTTCGCCATTTTTAGGCAAATTTGTAACCAAATGAAAATGAATGCTCTAAGTAAGCCGAAATGACCACGTAACATTTGAACTTTACAGCTGTAGTAGTGGAAATCCATGGACCAGTCCATTTTCTGTGGTATTTTATTTTTATTTTATAGTAAAACGCGCTCATAAAATTGGCACTGGGTCCGTTAATGAAAGTGCATCATTCATGCTTTTCATTTATGAACATTTCCATAAATCTATCACGAAAAAGTAGGTTTCCGAAAACTATGTTTACAGAGTATCGTGTGTTTTGATATTTCTGGTTCATGTGATGTGGCAGGATTCTCTAAGTAGTCTCTAGGTCTCTGCAGCAGCATTAATATATTAATTTTCGCATTTATGGGATTGTGTAAACGTCTTGATATTTAGGCAAAAATTCAAGAGAGAAAAAAATCGGTTTAGCAATTTGAGTACTGCTAATTAGAAGAATTTTTGTTTTCGTGTTATTTTTTTAACTGCCCGGCTTCTTACTCATCTAAGAACAACAAATCCACTGCTCAAACGAAATAGGGGGACACGTTTTGCGAAACCTGTTACTTTTTAAATAATAGTTTTAGGCAAATCAAATTTGGCATGCTTTAGGGCATATATTTAACTAAACAAAATTGCAAAAACAATGTCACAACTCACTTCTAAGTTACACTTAAAAATGCAAATTAATAACGCAAACCAAAAAAGACAAAATGTCAAGTATCCTTTGATATTCATTTATGAAAGCCTACTAAAGATGACAAATGAATTCAATTGTCAATTTTCGTTTATTAGAAGCGTCATTAGAAGTAATTTTAGGCAGGGAACAAATACCTTTGCATGCCACCTTGCATGGCGCCCTTAATTCAGCATAGCCACTCTATTCGACATGTTATCAGGGACCTTCCAGTCTCCGCTTCTGTTATTCAGTGTTTATGGAATCGATTTCGGGAGACTGGCCAATATGTTAGAAGAGCTGGACAAGGACGAAATCGAAAAAGTACTCAACATCAAAACCGATTGCTTTTCGTTTCCTTTCCTTTCTACGTCAGCGTACCTACTGCCACAGCACGACACGTCAACGACGTAAGACGACCACATGAAATAGAAATTTCTGTTACTGTTAGAAACTGATTAAAAGAAGCGAATTTGAAACCAACAAGGTCCACGCACCACGCCTTACCCCAACATCACAAAGCGCACATGAGGTTTGCTCTAAATCACAGAGATTGTTAACTTCGTCACTGGACGCCAGTAATGTTTACAGACGAGTCCAGATTTCGTTTAACTCGTTGCGACGGTCGACTACGTGTATCTATAGACGTTCTGGTGAACGCTACGCAGCCGCTACTATACAAGAAGTGGATAGATAGATTTGATCGTGGATCTGTGATGGTTTGGGCTGGAATCAGTATAGACAACAGAACTGATCTTGTTGACTAAAGGCCATGAATTACATCGAAAACATCTTGGAGGACCATGTCTGCTGCATGTGGCGTCGGTCTAAATGTCATACTAATGCAGGACAATGCAAAGCCACACACCGCCGGCATCACCAGAAACATTTTACAAAAACGTGGAACTCACGTCATGGAATGGCTGGCGTTAAATCCCGACCTGAATCCTATTGAACACGTGTGGGATCAGCTTGACCGACATGTTCGCAAGCGCCATAATCCACCACTAACCATACCTACAGGAACTGACAGTAGCCTTACACAAGCATACCCCAAGAATCTCATCGCAGACAAGTGCGAAGCATGCCACGCTGGTGTGAAGAAGTGACTCGTACTCGTGGACGGCATACACTGAATTAAGCCTCCCCAATCCACAGAAAACAGATAAACAGATAAATATCAAATTGCGAAACTAAATGTAACTCTGACTAAAAAGTTTTAGATGGACTAATTGTTTTTTCGATTTCTTAAGGACTAATTGTTTTTTTCGATTTCTTAAGAAGTATAATAAATAATACGGTTTTGCTAGTATTTAAAACCACTGTAACTTTGTAAGTAGTTGTAGACACAAATAAGCCCATATGGATTTTTTACTCAGTATGAGATTTATTATCTGAAATAGTTTAGCCGGAAAGAAGTGGGACATCCTGTATAAAACGTCAATTACTTACAAAACGAGCGAGCTGTCGTTTTCTCTTTGTGCAATCAACCGTTTTGATTATTTATGGGCGTTAGCATGTGAAAAATTATGGCAAAAATTGTCATATATCGAATGCCCCAAACTATAAACATTTTATTTCAACAATTAAGTAAGTAACAATTCTCAAGATGTCAGTAATACAACAGAAATGCTCGTTTAATAACCGACAAAAATACTCATTCATCCAATATTCATATATATATTTTGCGAATGCTTGATGTTGGCAATATAAGATAGCATCTCACGTCAAATAAAACATTAATAAAAGGTGTTGTTCCTGTTCGGCCTGACACATATACATTTTCGGCAAAGCTCCAGTTTCGTCGGACGTTTTTATTCAAGGCACACGTATCCCGGGACATGTACAAATTATTTTTAGTGCAAGACCTGGCCCAGTGCACGCGATACATCGAGTGAGCCCGGGTTTATGGCGGCGTTACGAGATATCGTACGTCGCCGCTCATATTTTGCGATGACAGCGCCACTTTCATAAATGTGATTGGCAAAAAACCGGCCGTCTAGATGGTCTCTTTTGTTTTATCCCCGGAGATAACGTTGACGTTACAGTTTCACCCTCCTTTCTACAGTTTTATGTGGGGGTCTGTGTCTCATTTTTGTTTGCGTTGTTGATGTTTATTTTGTTTGCGTTGTTGATGTTTAAATTGTTATTTGTGAATTACTGTGAATAAATTAAAAAATTGCAATACAAGCAGTTGTTTAAACCTAAACTCCAAAATTATTTTCAATTTTCTCAATTTTCTTAAGGTAACTGACAAATGGAAATATTTAAACATGGTAGTTGAACACATACGACTATTCCATTACGAAATTAAAAAAAGTGAAAAGGATATATACAAAAATAACCTACATTATTAGAAAAGGTAATGAAACAAAATACTGCTTACAAAGAATAAATAACCAGAAGCATGTTCGGTGGTTTTAATTTTTCGAAATTTGTTTTAGATCTATCAAAACATATTAACCGGTAGCTCAAGGGCCCAGAAATCGAGAATAAGCTCAATTTAAAAATATTAAAAAATCTTTCGTTTGTATTGCCACAAGAAATTTACATACCTCAGTTATTAACTCAATAGAAAAAAGCTGATGTGGAGAGTAAATGAGATTCTATTAGGTCGAGATCCGTCGTATCTGCATTAAAATAAAACTAGTTAGCCAGGATTTGACAGATATTTTAATACAATAAAAAGTGGTCGGATTTCTCATTTTTGTTTTATTTTAGCAATCGCTACATGTCTCGTGTCCTACTGGGCACTACTTCAAGCGCTATAGGAAATGAGATATAAAGTACCCAATTGACACTCAAATCAAACTCCTAAAAAGTCAATTGTAAAAACTTACATTTTGTCAGGTGCGGCTCGTGGAGAACATAAAACAACATACAAAGATCACAAACAGACATTTATGAGACTGCAGAACAGATTTTTTAAAAGATAATTTTACTATTGATAGTAGGTATTGTCAAAACATCAGCGTTTGACGCTACCTACTGACGTTTGTCAAATCTTGGCTAACTAAGATGCAGACACGACTGATGTCAATCAAATACAATTTTTGGTCCTGAAACTTCTAAATATGATTTTCAGAATCGTCGCCACAAAAATCGGGTACACGCACATACACACATACACACATACACACACACACAAACATTGTTCACAAAAATGTTCAGGGGACAAAAAAGACCAGTTTCCGCTAAAATACTCTTCTTTCGGCACGATAGCAATACTTTATTATACTGCGTATGATAAAGTAAAAACTGCAAAGAATTCAAAAACTAAGCACAATTTGATGTTTGCTTTCAGATTCAGTTTGTACGGAAAAAAGCATACCAGAAACAATTTTCTCTTATTCGATTTTGCTCTTTGTTGGCCAGGTGGTCACTGGGTTATTGTATTTTAAATAAATTACGTTCTTGGAAATATGAGTAATCTTCTTATTCTAGACTCAAAAGGTAATCGATTATTTTTTTAAAGCTTAAACTAATAATTGTAGTGTATACATTTATATTGGTAAAACAAAATAAAACCTCTTAAATCGAACATATTCTCGATTTTTTGCCCCTTGAGCTCTACCGGATATGCTTTGATCCATTTCACAGGAATTAATTATGGATATATAAGAACAAATTGAGAGACTCAGACAAAGCAATTACCTAAGTGTTATATCGTTTCTATATAAATAAGGACCACGTTGATGTTCCACCTATAGAACAAGATTGCACGTGGGCAAGAAACCACCAACTGAACAGTTGTCATCAGTTGTTTGGTAGGAATATTTCTATAACAAACGTTTCATAGCAAACGTGCAGGATATTTTATGAAGTAACTAATAACTGTAAGCAATAAAAAGTTTATAACATTCTACTTTCCAAAAATAAAAAAGAATTAAAAAGGACGCGTATAAGACATGAACGAATAAATTACGTTGTTCCGTCAATAAAAAATTCTTGAGATAATTGAGCTACCTAAAGGTATAAATAAGTGCAGAGAACTATTATTTATGCTGTCTAACAAATTCTGAGAATTAATGTAAGTATACGTGCAGCTTATTTTTACTCTAGTAAAACAATAGGAAAATGTTCTATTATTTATTGTGAAGGTATAATCAAAATATAATATTGTTCAAATCCCACGTTGACTCTGTAACCACACTGTAACATTTTCTAACTAATAAGATTTAGATTTAAGACGTAGGTATAGTTTTACTGCGTGTACAAATTACTTCTTAAATGAGGTTTTATCGCATTATCGTATTTCTTTCGAACCAAGCCTAAGAAAAGATTTAACCGGCAAAAAACGTTTACTTTTAAATCTCAATTTGAATGAGAGCCAGAGAGAGAAGACAGTGACAAATTATAATTACCAGCCTGCGGTAAAATAATCGGTCTTATTCAACGAGATAGGCGAGAAGAAAAAGGGCGCCGGCATTTACGAAGACGCGACGGGCGTCGACTGAGGTTTCCGCGCGCGGCGGGAAGGAGGAAAAGCTGAACGAACGAACTCGAATAAAAATAAGATTAGAAGCGTTTCGCAGTAGAAGCATCGGTGCGAGGATTATCCGGGACCTCTTCTGCTACCGCCGCGCACGAAATCCCGACGGCCTCCAGCGGCGAAAGCAAATATATAAATCGTTTAGAGGGCGAATTGCTGACCCAAGGAAAAATCGCGGGCGCGGCCGCCCTCCCAGACGACCCATAATAAAATTTCCGGTGGACTGCACTCGATTGGAAAACGCGTAAAATAGCACTCGGACTGCGCCGGCCGTCGGAGATAATTCGAGGCTTGGATCGCGCGTGCGGCCGCAATCCGGCTTTGACTCTTAAGCCTGCTATAGATTTCGAGATGCCATAGTGCCAATATATGATTCCTGCACCAAAGGATGCTGAAAGTTACGTTGGGGAAAAAGTTCACCCGGCGCATCCACCAAAATGACAAATTGATCAAATTAAACGTTATGGTGTATAATTTTTTAAAGTGATGGAACACTTGATGGAGTTGTTCGCATAAATTAAAATACGGGCTTAAAAGTTGCCTTTAATGTTGGGAATTGTTGAAAAAAGATCAGAAATAGAAATAATGCCAGGACGACCTATTGTTTTCTTGCTGAGGGTATCGAAGTGCTTCAGTTTGTTATATTAAGACGATGGTAGTTTGGGTTTTCGTATTTGTATTTTACGGAAGAGGCATACTGAAATAACCTGTCAAGCTACTGTAACACAAATTTTTGGTGGTCAGACTGCAAAATCATGTTGGTCTGTTTCAGAAGGATACAGCAGACACAAAATCATGCGGAGATTGAGATGAAGAAAAAAAAATCATCAACGTTATTATTTTTTTAAGACGCACTTAAGTAAAATTTTGCAATAAAAATATTTTATGTTATCCACGAAATACTCAAGAATGTACAGTAAAAATTTGAAATAAAAATACTGCATAGTTTTTCCGAAAAAATCCCAAAGTTTTCTTAATTTTTTTGCCATCTATACGAGGCTCCCCCTTAAATTAACATGCGTTTTTCCATTTTTTTCCTTCTAAACCTCTTATTGTAAAAATGTCCGAACTTGACTGAGTAACATTTGGAATCTCGTGTATAAATTTTCTTTCTTATGTTTTCATGTAATAAACGTTCTAAACAATTTTTTTTTTAAATCTGGTACGATTTTTACTTCTCTCGCGCTCAAGTAGAAACCTAAGAGCAGACAATTTTTATTGTTATACATGTTATACAGATATGTTTTCGGAGTATATGTCTTTTTTTATGTCTTTTTATGTCATTTCTGAATTATGACCATCTTTGGGGTAATGTTTTAGGTCACAATTCATATTGCGAATCAAGCCAAATTCTCTGTTTGCGCATATTCCGCTGTACGCACTATAAAATTATAAATTACAGCATACTGAAATTGTGAAAACTTCATTATTGTTAATTTAGTAGTAAAACTGCTTTTGACGGCAAAAATTATTGTAATTATAGCAAAACGAGCAGCATCGTCTTAGGTTGACAGAATGATTTATATAAGAAAGTATTTCGTAGTATTACGCCTTCCCTATTGTACATGTATATGTATGTTTCGTTAGTGCAAGTAGCATAATATAATATCGATGACATCAACAGTGAAAAGTGAACAAACTCGAAGAAAGTAGGCGTACTTATAAAAAGAGACGAAAAAATTGCGACTGTTGTAATGCCTCAGAAAAATGCTTTCAAACAATGGGACGAAAATAAAGGAAAACAATTTAAATGGCCGGAAACAGTTGAATCGGTGGGTGAAAGAACAGAATAAGTCCAAATTAGACGTTTGTGGCAAACTAAAAAAAACTGTATAATTCGGCAGCTGTGTATTTTACAAATTTGGTAAGCATAGAAAAGGTGTACTAAATTTATTTTGCAGTTGTGCTGGAAGTGAATTTTGGTTCAAAAGGCAATAATAAAGAAGCAATTAGATAAAACATCGGCTGCACTTGTTCTGTTCTTCCAGTCAACGACATGCTTATCGATAATAATCTATTATTTGTTTACCACTAGTGCTATTAGCACAAGTAGTAAATAAATATGCATAAAGACGAAAAGAACAACAAGTTTCATATTAGAAACAAAATTAAAACTCATCATGATTTGATGTTTCCCAAGAAGTACTGCTTCAGTTTTTTTAAGTTAGCAATTTTTAGGTAGTTAATAAGGTATCGCACAACCAAACGTTGCCTCAATTCAAAGCAACCTTTGTTAATCCAAAACAACGGTTGTTTTATATATACGCAAGAATATATATCTTTCATTGAAGAAAACCGTTGTTTTGACCGGTTGTCTTACTTTAAAATTGTACAATTTGATATGGATACTATACTTATTTGATTAAAGACTTTGTTCTTTTAAAACAAAATTTTGGGTAGTTAGATTAATCATCTCACATTATTGGATTAAACATTCACCTATTTCTTTTAAATATGAACATGTTATTATGAAAGCAATAATATTTTTCATGGAATGCAATCGTGCATCCAAACAAGAATATTGTTATTTACTAGAGAAGACCCCCGGTGTCGCTTCATAGTCTCTTTCCATAAATATTAGATTTTAAAAATCCTCGAACACGTCCATTTATAATTATCAAAATACACCTTACTATAGGAAATTATTTTTTTACCTTTAATGTATTTAACAGATGATCGGTATTCTATTTCAAATTCAAAAGTTTGAGATTATATCTCAGAAACTGTAAACGTTGCATCAACGATAACGCCAGTGACTTTACATGGTTGCAAAATACTTAATTCCAAAATTTCTTTAAAGTCTTTAAAGTCGGTCGAGCCATTCCGGAGATTTTGTCACTTTTATTTCATAACCTTTAGTTCCCTTTTTCTCAAAAATGTTCTTATGTAAGGCCATAAAAATATTATTGTACCAGTGAGACAATTAAAGATCTGTCAAATTCGTTAGGGTTGTTATATAAAAAAATGTCTATGACGTTAAAAGAAAATCGCGCTCCATGTAGAGTGTAAAAACAGAGTATGTTCTGGACTTATTCTGTTCTTCCAGTCAATGCGTGAAGTACAGTGCTTCTACAGCAGTACTGGTAAAATATGAATATGTTGTTCATATTTTCGTTTATAAAGTCAAATTTTGGACTTATTCTGTTCTTGCACTCACCGATTCAGTTGTAAGGAATAAAATGCAGTGACGGTATTTCAGTACTGAGATATCCGCTTCCATGAAAATCTTACATACAAATAAAAACATTTACAAATAAATTGTTCATTATGCATTATATTATAATAATCAAATTACTTCGGCAACACAAAGTTTATCAAAAAAGATAGAAGGTATCCAGTATTCAGTTAGCTTTGAAGAAGCGAGCAACATGATTCACGAAACGACAGCATTTACGAATCTCAACACACGGCATAACCCGGAGGCAATTTATTTTCTAATAGATTCTGACCGTGAAAGCCTACGTACTTACCTTATCAAAAAAGTTTATATTCTAAAAAAATTATCTAACTAGTTATTACATTCTATTCTCTATTGATTTATTTATATTGAATTTTAAAGTTGTGTATTTGTTTTTCTTTTATAGTATATAGCAAATTGTCATTAGGATTTCGCTTCGGAAAAACTTCGAAAAAAATTAAAAACGTACAAAAGCAGACATAGGTACACAGTTACAAAAACTATAGGTTTATTTTCCAAGTCTTATTAGTAATATTTTTGCTTGAGTATCGAGGAATTGTAGAGTATTTCGTTTCAATCTTTAGAGCTAAGAAACGAAATAGTATCAGACTGGTGTAGATACAAACTGTTCTTACTCGAAATGGCCTCCCGTATTAACTTCTCCTTGAGGATACACATGCCATAGGTCACCCTGTCTAAATCCTGTCTAAATATTGGTTGTTTACTTCGTTACAATATCGAATTGACTATTCGATTTCAAAGTCGAACTCCCCGCGGCCTACACATGAAATTAATAGCAAATATGTAAATGTGTATCTGTGTATATTCCAGAAATTATACTACTAGTATGTAGGAATTTACCGGAACCCACGTCTAACTACTGGCAGGTGTGAGTCGTTCTGGTGGCACGTGCCGCCTTCTACATGTGCACGTATACCTGCTAGCTGTGTACATAATGAACCGAGTGTATGTACAAACCTGTAGGTTCACTCATTATTACAGCGCAGGGCCTCCAATGGCAGATAATTGAACCTTGACGAGCGAATAATTAATATTACAGAGACCACGTAACCCAAAATCGATTACTGGAATTCTCTAATGTCGAAGACATCATTATCGTGGAAGCTGGAACTATTAGTGGTTTTATTATAACTCGTGCGTTTGAGAGTGTACGGAAATTGGAGGGGGGGGGGGGGATATTTAATACCGCTTTGTCCAGGCTTTTTCGTGTATGACTTGTTTTAGCTAGAAAAACTAGATAAACAATGATGTTGTTTTA
Source organism: Melinopterus prodromus (assembly GCA_964023965.1). NCBI lineage: Eukaryota > Metazoa > Arthropoda > Insecta > Coleoptera > Scarabaeidae > Melinopterus > Melinopterus prodromus. The sequence goes on from OZ030396.1 coordinate 14,029,086, forward strand.
AATATTTTGTAGCATCAAACATCAAATATTTTGTAACACAAAATCCTTTAGATGTTATTAAGGAAATAATGTTTACTATAAGGAAGAATTGTGCATTAGTTTTATGAGATTTATTGTTAGTGCAGTATAAATCAATTACAGTTTTCTACCAAAACAAATTTTCCTTCCTAAATAGAAGAATATTAAAGATTTGTAACAATACAAGACTTTCTATTTTCCATTACTTTTTTTTTAATTACTATTGATGCGTATTTATGCGAAAGTTTGATACCACATTTGGATCATCACTTTCCATTTTGACTAAGTAGAAAATATCCGTAGTGAAAGAAGATCGACATACATATATTTTGTGGTTGACCTTGTCAGGTAAATGATTTTTTGGAGTATTATTCTCATTATTATATGAGTTGTCGGTACTGCTATAGTAATAAATCTGCTCTGCTGTTCTTGCATGTTGCTGTTGTCACTTTTGCAGCCTTGATGTGACCGTATCTAAAGCACCGCAAAAAATACATCATTATATGCAGATAGAAGAAAACAGTTTGTAGACTTCATTTTTATCATTTCAATCGTTGGCTTGAATTATAAATCACTATTATATTTTTGTTATTTCAGTTATATAGTAAAGTATAGAAAAGTATGGAAAAACTCGAAAATCTCCGAGATTATTTAAAGATTTTATTGGAATGTTTCTACGAACCTTCGGCTACGCATTAAAGCCATTTAACGGCACATTTACAATCGCATGCACGATATTGTAGAGATTCATAAACTCGGACAAGTTGACTATTGTTTATAAATGTGTTGCTTTTTAATATTTTTTTTGTTTTTTGTACATTAGTTTACAAACGGTTGACAGACGGCGCATGCGCAAAAAAAATCAAAGAATTCCCAAAATGCGTTAACTGGCCACCAGATGGCGCGCAAACAATTAGACCTTCATTCCGCTAGCAGCCGACAGGTGGCGCACTATACATTGACTTTCACTACAGTGCAACGACGTTGCACCGAGTTTTTTGCACCTAGTTGCGCCAGTCCCCGTGTATTTTAACTACTGGCAATAATGAAAAAAATTAATTAGATATAGTGCGTTCCATTTAAAAGAAATTACTTTCACAGTTTGGATATGGTAGGTAATCACGATAATAGAACGCTTCTTACTTAATCATAATCAAAGCAAGCGCAATAAAAGAAAAAAAGGTATTGAGATAACTGATTTTCTTAGACTACCGTTTTTCCATAAGAATGCCAATAAATCAAAAAGTATAAAGTTTAGGGTAGGTAAAGTTATTTTCAATTGTCGTAAAATTTTGCGAGGTATTTAAATTGTGCCGAAACATAGGTTATACCACTTTAAAAAAACATAAGTTTGGGTTGGTACTACCTTATGGAACAGCCTGTATACACGCTAATAATTTTAAAATGTGCGCCTTGGCGTTCTGTATATAAGACTGCAATCAGTTTTCAAATATCTTCATTAACAGAGGTACAGTCTTCCGAGATTGCACTGTTGAGACAGCCTGTATACATATGTTTCTCTGAAGAATCTTACAATAAAAAAACCTTCTATTAAACATATATACCGTCCAAATATTGATCCAAATGATTCCAATTGATGAAACACTGAACGAAATTGACTCAATCCTCTGTAATTCCGAGCTTCTCCAGTACAAGACCTTTATAAATCTTTATTATGTGTGTCGCGCACTACAAATATTGGCGAAATAAATACCAACGATGTTTCAGCAGGTAGGGGCAACACAAACAGTTTGAACGGTAACAGTTCTCCATTACGATTAGTTAGTTTTACGCCTTCCTGATGGCGTTTGTGCTTACCTGGACTATGTCGCCGTGGCTCTGGCCGTTGGCAGTGAAGGTTAGATGGCACAAGAAGGGCAGTCTCGCTTCGACGGGTTTGTTGACTTTGAGGTCATAAGTCTTGCTCACGTCCCCGTAGTATGTCCTATTGCAAACTGAAACCAGAGAGAAGAGGAAAGTCAATAAACTGGACTACTATTCGTTCGGTGTACCACTGTGGAGTGTAACCACACGGCTCGGCGGTTACGCTCAGGCGGCCACCGCAAACAATGCCTCTCGTTTCTGACGAATGTCCGTGTATTAACAATGGAAGGGGCTTCGAGGAATGATAACGTACATTGCACTAATTTCAATTCAACTGACTGTACTTCATTACTTGTAGAGTGAGTGGTTTTGTTGAGGCTGTATTCGCAAACTTGAACTTCAAGCAAATTTTGAACTCTTTTCTATTGTGTGCATGGAAGATTACTAATTTAGTTTATATTGGATATATTACTAGATTGGTGGTAGTTGTATTGTTAATTATGACAAAATGGTTCCAAATGTATTAGAAAGTTGAATATGATTATTCTAACATGAAATATTTATAGAAAAGAAATGTGGGTTCGGTACAGGGTTTGTAACTTATTGACTTGAGTTATAGCCGTTTAATACACGGTTTTGTTTATTTCAAGTGGCTTTCCAAAGAGGTCGATTCCGTATGAAACTTTTTACTCAGTACGACATGTACCTGAAAAAGTTTCTTTCAGGGAAAAAAAGTGGCACAGCCTTTATAAATTATAGGTCTGTCCTAAAACACAGAAATAATATTTATGTACTATTACAATGCCTTCGATCAGATGTGTCAGGGTTACTTCTTATTGTGTTGTCGATCTTTGTATCGGAATAAACCTAATATGTTCATATGACCTCTTACTCAACTACTGAACAGAAACTATTGAAATAAAGTGTGTCATCCTCCTCCTGAATCCCTTCTACATAAGTAGTATGACTATCAGCATTTTTTGCTTCTCGGTGTAAACATGAGCGCGAGAGAAATGAAAAAGCTACCCGATTTTTGCACTTTTAAATTAACGCTCTTCTTTCCGATTTTTTCTCCTAAACCGCTTACTACAAACATTTGAAAGTTGCATTTAGAGTATGTAATAAAGGATGTAAACAAGATTTTGATGGAAGCGGTTGTCTCGGTAACGGATATTAGCCTGATAATTAATGGTATATGCACGTAAACAATCGCCATATTTTATTTAATGCGGAGCAAAAAAATAATCGCTTAGAAGTTTTTACGTAATTTTTTAAAGCGATTTATATTAATGTTATAAATTTCATGCAGCGCGGACTACGTCAATCGTAACGGTAAATGGTAACATAGCTGGGACAGTACCAGCAAGATCATTTACTTAATACGATGAGAACAATTTTGGAATGTTGAATAATAGTACGACTTAACTATAGTACAAGGAAAATTTATGTAAAATTAGTTCTAAGTAATGATATTTAACAAAAACGGATTCAATGAAAATTTAAAAACATTTAAAACACACGCGAGAGAAAGCCAATCTGCACAATAATATTGTACATGTTTATTTCTGTCTTATTAACAAATTAACAAATAGTCAGAATGCTGTTAAATTCAAGAGACTATGCAGTACATAACTATTGTTTGTATTCTTACTGCGTTGTCCTTATCACGTTTATTTCAGAGATATCCGCTTCCATTAATCTATAGAAGCCAATCTATAGAAGAGACTTTAAATGCAACGTAAACAAAATTTGAAGTTTTTGAGATGTAGGAGAACAAATCGAAAGATGAGCGTACATATTTTTACGTATTTTTGCATAAAGTAATCTGTAGAGCTTTCACCTGAAAATATTCGAAAACAGTTTCTTTTTCGGAATTTTTTAATTCGACATCACATTTTTTCAGATGTGCTGGTTTGTATAAACCGAAGTGACTATTATGTACATAAATGTAGTGACTGTTACATTAATTTTTTATCTGTTCACCAAATTAGTTTTAAATATTGTTATTGTAGCTTGTAGTCATATTTTGTTGTAAATTTACTGTGTGTTCTAAAAGATGTATAATATGTGTATGCCAGAGATGTTAGCTTTCCAAAATCACAGGTCGATTCACAATCATCTTGGTTTTTTGTCAAAATGCAACGGCTTTTTCTTAATTCAAGAAGTATCAAAAGTATAAAATTTCAGTTTATAGTTTAAAATTAATTAAGAATATTTTTATGATATAGCATCCTAGTATTTTCCCTACCATTTGCAATTAATAATAGGATAAGTGGGACTGCAGCTTCACTAACTCAAACTACATGAGAAAATTTCTGAGAAAACCGCAATCGCAAACTGCATATGAAAAATTGTGCAATATTGATAACTTCTGCCAATATAGCATTCAATCGCAATACACTTACAAAGAAAGGTTAACTAAGTAGGGTCCAGTTTTTCGATATTATTCGTATTGCCTGTATTCGGTTGTCCCAAACCTCATGTCTGCCTTTTACTTCATCATTATTTATATATTTACTTTATCAAAAATTACAAAAATGTCATGGCGACTATTCCGGGGAAACTACTAAAGGTATCGGGACGAAACCTAATATTTAGAAGTTTCATGACCAAACTTAGCGCTGAAAAGCTTTCTGTTGAACAGGGTCCAAAGGAACTGGAGGTTTGGTCTTAGCATTTTTGAAAGATTTTGCAAACAAGGTGCCATTTCTGGAATTTCGTCGAAACAGTTAAATAATAAATTAAATTAGAGGAAATTCTGAGTAATTTATGACTATGAAATTTTTGGAGTACTTACAATATCCGAACGCTGCTTTAATCGACATACCTGTCTAGTTCTAGTAGTTTTATTTTAATGCAGACATAGCCGATTTGGATTACATAGAATCTCGTTCAGCTAAACTACTAATTTTATATATAGTATGACAAATTCATGTGCCTGGTCACATCAGATTTTTTGTTGGATAGCGTAGATTGCTGTAAATTGAAACTGAACTTTATAAGTTTAATAAAACATTACTAGGCGATGATAATTAATATTCAAGTTAGGTACCGTCGAAATTGTTAGAATCACTGATGCTAATAAAACCAAATAGAAACCAGAACAAAAAAGCATGATTTGTATGTATCAAATGACAATTTTATTTATTTTAAAGAATACAAATTATCTATAAGTAAATTAGGTGTGCACGTAATATTCACTATTTACAATTTGAAAACGTTTTATATGAATGAATGCAAGAACACAAAAAACATTGGCGTAAGTACACAACGATTCATTATTAAATACATTAATTTGATAAATGGTCGTTTAAATATTGATCAACAATTTAATTCACATGACAAAGCAGGGCATAAAGCGAAGGTATGTACATATATTCCTGCGCTAGACTTTTGGCAACGCTTGTCGGCAGAATTTAGAACTGTTGCCGTGGCGTCTCATAAATGACAATTTACGCATACTAAAGGAACGTTGCATATTTTATAAAGAGTTTTACAACTATGAGTTCTTTGCGTCTACTTTTACTGCAACACTTAAGGAAATTGGAGCCTAAATTTTCCCTGGAGTCTACAACCACGTAACCTTCTCATAAGTTATTAAGCAATTTACTAAAACGGTAGTTTTACTAAATTAGTTTTTGGGGATTAATTTAAGTAGTAAATTAAATATTGTAATAAGCATTAGGTGAAATACCGTGAAAACACGACTCGGCCAATAAACAGTGTGTTGAAAATAGGGTATTTCACTATTATTGGAAAACTATCTTAGTGTGTTCATTCCTTCACTCTAATTAATGGATAATTTTTCGTAATTATATCCTCAATATTTCATAACAATCAAAAGTCCCGCTAAAACCATAGTTTCTGTCTTGTGACGTCACACGATACTAGATGTCCAATCAATTAATTCAATTTTGGATTTTAATAGAAATGAAGCATATTTTTTTGAAAAGTTATAACATATAGTTTCCTTAACCTGTAATCTATTAGGATGACTATAATACAAGCCATATTTTTAATACAGTCAAATACCGTATTGAGTAAAAAGTACGAGTTTAGCTGTTAGTAATTAATAAGCAAAGTTTGGCTTTTAATAATTCAAACGGTACCCCTCGGTTGCCGTTGGTGTGAGAATATTAGATTGAGGGTTTTGCGGAGTATCGTGATCGATACCAGCCGCCTTAAATAAATTAACCACACTTTCATTAACCCTGAAAGTTTCTCAACAAACCCCGAAAACTTCCCGTGCACATCGCGACACCCAACTCCTCGTCTGTTCAATTTAATTTGCTTAAGCTCGTACAATATCACCCCTATTTACATAATCCCATTATATAAATATTTGCTGAAGCAACTTCGAAATTACAAATTAGATTACGATGTTTAGTTGAATTCGTTTTGGTGGTATATTATGTGAGAGAGCATCGAAGGAAGTAGGCTGAGGCGGGGACGCAAAACCACATTTTCCGAACGGTTAATCTTTATGGCGGGGTATTCTTTTCGTTAGATAAATCTGTCGAATTGAAGTGTGAGTTAGTAGGTATGGAAAACTGTAATCCCTCAGGGTATGAGGGTGACTGTTCAATCTCGAGAAATTGGCGATCCGTTGGTACTTTCTTCGTATTTCCGGCCCCTTGCTTCTAAAGTCGTATCATCTGTCTTCGTTTTAAATTTTAACTTAATTTTGAAACGTATTTCAGGGAGATTACAAATAATTAAAGTGATTCGCATTGTTTTGGTATCTTATTTATTGTAGAATGAGTTGCAGTGTAAATGTAAATATAAACGACAGATTTATACGTAAGATAAGCTAATAGTTACAAATGGCGGATGCGCCGGGCGTTTTTAAAAAATAAATAATTTCTGCTGTTTTATGAGGCAATTGTAGAACAGTTTTGAAACTATGACTTATTAGGAACCCATACATGGATACAATGCCAGCTGGCGATTTTAAGGAGCACCAGGAAACACTTGCTTGCCGGGTCCTAAAATATTTTGTATCGGCAAAATATAATGGTCTATTTCACAAGATTAAATTTTGAAGTTTAAAATTAATCTTGTTAAAAATTTTTATTCTCAAACTATGCGTCAATGATTGCGAGTGCTTAAAAGTAACTTAGGTATCGTCAATTGCAATTACCTTCTATTTATTTTTCCAGATTTGCGTAAAGTATTATCAGTTTTAAACATTCTGGGTAAAGTAAAGGTCCCAAACTCAGACACTATCCTAAATTCAGTCATATTTCTGTTTAGTTGGATAAATTTTTTTTTAGGACATCCGGTTTGTTGATTTGACGTTACACTTATCAACCCACCATCGTTTCTTATTGTACCAATGTTATAACTGTCAGAATATAACCTAAAAGTTTGACCGATCTTGATAATTGAGTGTTATGCTAAAAGTTGATTTTTGCCTTATAAGTTAACTGCAGTTCGAGTGCTTTTTACATCGCTACAGGATAACAGTAATTAAGAAAATTCTAATATTATCTATTTAGGCTGACTAAAAATGCTTTATATTTTCATAATAATACATAGAATTAGGTACATGTAAATATAGCACGTCCTTAAATCAAGATTTGGTAATGCTGACGTTTCGCGAACCATGTTGCTCGCTTCTTCAGAGCTAACTAAGTACATCGTTTGCTATATTACAATTAATTGCACGAATTTTGTTCAAATTTGTTGCAAATTGTTCAAAGTTATTTGGATATTAATCTTTTCACTCGTTAATTAAGAAATAAATTGATAAAAATGTTTATAATTTTAGCCATCTTTAGGCATCAAAATATCACAGAATCTTACCGATAATGTTAACAACATAATACCCATATCCGAAGTTAACATCTCCACAACAATATAAGCGCAGATTTGTAACTAATAAACCCTTAGTTTTCTCTGCAATCTGTTTGCAAAGTTCAAATGTAAAAGGAACACACTAACAATATTTCCAGCAGTCTTTTTGTGCCGCCGCACATTTATTCATTTATTTGTGTCTAGTATGACAACTGTGACACGCATTAGATTTGTATAAAAAGCGTTGTGTACGCAAGGATCCTTGAATATGAGAACGGTTGCTCAATCTTTCTCAAAGTTCCCGTTTGTTCAGACAATTTAACAATAACTAGGCCTTTGTAAACTTCCATATTTTACCACACAGAAGGCTAGCACATACTTCGCCACAATTTTCGAGTTTGTTTTTTTTTCTTGTTTTTTCCTGTTCCTGTTGTTGGTTTTAAACACTCTCTTTTCATAACTGACTGAATTCTTACAGATATTACTGCCTTTCTATTGTTTGATAAAGCTCGACGAATGGGATTCAATATTTCTTTCGAGGTGATTGAAGGCGGTGGGCAAGTTGAACAGTTGTGGATTAAAATTAAAATAAAAGCCACAACTTTATCATTGGGTGTTGTTTATAGACCTCCGGGATCCAAAGTAAATGTGGCCACCTTCATTGATGCATTAGAGACCGCCGCGTCGGAATCTATTGTAATCTCAGATAGCACTCTTTGCATGGGCGATATTAATATTAATCTTCTCGACCCGGATGCGCCCGCCGCTAGACATTTTCACGACTTCTTGCAGTCAATCGGTTTCAGTCAGTTGATTGAGGATCCCACCAGGATTACGGCTGCTTCTCAGACTCTGATTGACCCCATATTTACAAATGCAGCTGATTCTGTCACCTCGGCGGGAACTTTGCATGTCCCGGGTATTTCTGATCACGAGCTTACTTTTTGTAGTCTGGGGTTATATGTCGAGGGAAAGCGGTTGCCCAGGTATCGAACCTATCGTGATTTTGGAGGTATCAATCATCAACAATTTCAAGATGATTTGCGATCGATCCCCTGGCGTAACGTGTTCTGCATCAACACGATTAATGAGAAGGTTGACTACTTGAATAGCAGCCTACTCCAGTTGATAAACTTGCACGCCCCTCTTCTTACTAAAAGATTCACAAGAACCCCGAGTCCGTGGCTCACTGATAATATCAGACATATGATGTCCCTCAGAGACCTTGCCCTTACGAAATTCAAAAGGACAAAGCTTATCGGGGACTGGAGCTCATATAAGGAATTACGAAATATGGTGACTCATGCAGTGCGAGCCGAGAAGAGAGCTTTTTGTGATCGAAGTTTTTCTCATGGTGATAGGCAGGGTCTATGGAAGAATTTGAGGTTGTTGGGAGTTGGTGTCAGGCGCGGGGGAGGAAATGTGCAGTGTGGCTTGAGTCCTTCTGACCTGAATAACCATTTTGTTAATGGGGTGCCTACTTTCGGTGACACGGATCGCGAACTGACTGACTTTTATGACTCCTGCGTTAAGGACGGCGTTCGGTCGACTTTGGAGTTCCGATCGGTCGATGAGGCTGAGATCCTCCGCACGATATGTTCTCTCAGGTCCGGAGCAACTGGCTCAGATGGAATAAATATTACCATCATCAACCTCTGTATGCCTCACTTGCTTCCTTTCATAGCACACATCGTAAACTTTGCCATTCAGCAATCTGAGTTCCCGGACCCCTGGAAGCATGCGTTGGTGATCCCTATTCCTAAAAGCTCATCGCCACAAAGCGTAAATGATTATCGACCAATAAGCATTCTTCCACTGATGTCTAAAATTTTGGAAAGAGTGCTTGAGAGGCAGCTACGGGCCCATTGCGAGACCAATGACATCCTCCCGAAGCACCAGTCCGGGTTTAGAAGAGGTTATAGTTGTGCTACGGCGCTTTTGAATATAACGGACGATGTGTTGATGGCGAGGGAGTGTGGATTGGCCACGGCCTTTGTGACACTAGACTTTTCGCGGGCATTCGACACAGTGAACCATCACATTTTGCTTTCCAAATTACATTATGTCGGTCTCGCGGGTTCAGCCATCGAGTTTCTAAGGTCTTACTTGAATGGTCGATCGCAGTCGGTTTCTGTCGATGGGTTGACGTCGCGGTGTCTGCCGGTTGGGCGGGGAGTTCCGCAGGGATCAATATTGTCTCCGTGTCTGTTCGCGATCTATACCTCTGACTTTCCAAACGTGTTGGTCTATAGCCGAGTTCATCTTTACGCAGATGACACTCAAGTCTACTTGCATTTTAAGCCATCACAAATTCATGAAAGTTGCAAAAATCTCAACGAAGACCTAAATTCCTTAGCCTCGATTGCGAAGCGTCATGAGCTCCGCCTCAATCCCGGTAAGTCGTCGATGATGCTCTTTTGTAGCAGGACTATCAGAGAAGCTCTGGTTGCTGATGTGCGGGGTGTTGTGGTCGTTGAATCCGTTCCGCTGAGTGTCTCCGACTCCGTCAGGAGCTTGGGAGTAATCATCGACTCGCAACTTCGATTTGAGAAGCACGTTAATCTGTGCTTGCAGAGGGGCTACGGTGTACTACGTCAATTATACACTCACAGACATTTTCTCAGCCCAACAGTTAAAACTATTCTCTGCGACTCTTTGGTGTTGAGTCAATTGAATCACTGTGACGTGGTATACGGCCCTAATCTTACTGTCGCTGATCAATACAAAGTTCAAAAACTCCAGAACTCTTGTCTGAGATTTATACATGGTATCAGGAAGTATGATCACATCTCACACAAATTGAAGGAAACCGGTTGGCTTGATATGCGTGATCGCCGTTATTTGCATGGCGCGTGTCTGTTTCACAAGATTCTAAAAACGGGGTGTCCGCCTTACCTGAGGGAAAGGGTTTCATATCGTACCGATGTCCATCATGTCAATATAAGACGAAAAGCATCCCTGACAATACCCAGCCGTGTTTCCCACCGCTCGTTCTCTTACCAACTGGTCAATGTTTACAATGATATACCGTTATCTTTCAGGTCTCTGCAGTTGGCATCTTTCAGGGATCGGTTGAGGGGGAATATATTGAGTCGGATATAGTGTCATTGTTGTTGTGTTTATTATGTATATGTTGTGTCACTTTTGCCAACTGTTTGATACCACCTAAAACTTTGTATGTATACCGCCTACATTCTAATTTATTTTGGTCCAATTATTTTTTTGAAAGGGTTAAGTGGAAGAGCAGAGGCTCCCCTCCAGGAGCTGACTGAACTTCGCCCTTTTTTCAGTTTTTAAGTTGTTGCCTTTTTGTACGATAACTATACTTTAAAATAAAGACATTTATTATTATTATTATTATTATTCTAGATTCTAGTATCGATTCGATTTTGTCATTTTTTGTCTGTTTATTTTTGTCTGTTAAAAATTGTGAATTTTGTTCAAGTGGATTGAATATTTGACATTTTCTACTTTGTAGTGCATTTAGTACAAAGGGTGGTTTTGGAGTATTAATAGTAACTAGTAACTAGTTTTCTTATCTCAAAATTGCTTTCAGATAATTAGCAAATTCTCACAGCAAGAATGAGACAAGCATTATTTATTTAACGATTTATTTCTGGTTCTATCTCAGATACAGACGAACCTAATGTTCCGAATCTTTTTAGTTAGGTTTTACAATTCGGAATAGTCGGTACATAATATAATAAGGTTTTTAATATGTATATATTTATTTTTGTATCTAAGGTTTTTAATATGTACCTATAGATTTATTTTGGCAAATTCTGTTGTATATGGTATGCAACCAAGTATACTTCGATATCTATTCTGTATTCTGACCTATTTAGAATACCACTTTTTATGTTATTTGATTTTGTATATAAGTGTGTGCTGGTTTAATAAATGCAGTTATAAAAGTAAATAGTCGTATTATTCTTCGAAATACAACAGTGGCGACGAAGTAAAGAAGATTTTGAGAAAATGTCGATTGGTAAAGTGAATGAGTTTCAACTGGGAATAAAGAATTGGTCTACGTATATTGCGCGTTTAGAGCAATATTACATAGCAAACAAAATTAAAGAAGAGGACAAAGTTCCAATTCTCCTAACGGTAGTTGGCGATGAAACGTACGAGCTGATGGTAGATTTGTGCGATCCAGAGAAGCCGGAGAAGAGAAATTACGCCGAGCTGGTTAAAACGATCAAACAACATTTGGAACCAGAGCGCTCAATTTACGCCGAAAGGTATAAATTTCGTTTGCGTCGTCAAGAGGGCAGCGAATCAATCTCGCAGTACATCGCGGCATTGAAAAATCTGGCAAAATCATGTGATTTCAAGGGAAACTTGGATGAAAATTTACGGGACCAGTTAGTGTATGGCATACGCAATGAAACAATTAAGCAGCGTCTGTTCACCGAAAAAACGTTGACGCTAACCAAAGCCACCCAATTGTCAGTCAATTTGGAAGCAGCTGAGAAGGATGTCAATTCCATGGACCACGTTCCAGGCATTCACCATATTCAGGGAAGTCAAAATGGAGGGCGGAAGAAGCAAAATTCTCAGGCGGAAGTACAGCGGCAACCGGAAGCACGAGGGACTGGTAGGCGATCGAATGGTCGAGACCGCGTGGACGGATCCAGGCAGCAGCAAGGAGAAAAATGTCGTTGTTGCGGCCGAACCAACCACCGAAGCGGGGACTGCTATTTTCGCAATGCCAAATGCCATCGTTGCGGTAAGCCCGGACATATAACTCGAGTTTGTAAATTTAAAGATCAATCTAAGAAGAGTAATAATTACGTAAATTATGAGTCTGATATCGATTTTTTTCCATTAAATAGTAATTTAAATAATTTGCGGACATGTCCTCCGATCAAAGTTGAAATTATGATTGATGATAAATTTCCGTTAGTCATGGAAGTTGATACTGGCTCAGAAATTTCCGTAATTTCAGATATTATGTTTAATAAGTATTTTAGTAGTAAAACTTTGAATCGACGACATATTAAATTATCTTCGTATGTTAAAAATATTATCAATTGCATTGGATTCATTGACGTGTCAGTTACTTTTAAAAATTGCTTCAAAATTTTAAAATTGTATGTTGTACCACATGGCGGTCCTCCCTTATTAGGTAGACAATGGTTGACGGCACTAGGTATCAATATAAATAGTGATTTGCGAATAAATAAATTAGAGAATGCCAGCGGTCGTGTTTCAGAGTCAATAAATTTGTTGAAAAGTCAATTTTCTGAAGTTTTCAAGAACGTACTAGGAACATTTACTGGTTATAAGGCCAAGTTAACATTGCAAAAAGATGCAGCACCAATTTTTTGTAAAGCACGTTCTCTGCCTTTTGCTATTAAATCGAAAGTTGAGACAGAATTAAATAATTTAGTAGAAGCAGGTATTTTGCAATCAATTGAACATTCTGATTGGGCTAGTCCCATAGTACCAGTGATTAAGAAAAATGGACAAATTAGGATTTGCGGTGATTTTAAAGTTGGGTTAAATCGTCAGTTGCTGATAAATAAGTACCCCATACCTAAGATTGAAGAAATTTTTGCATCATTGTCTGGGGGAATGTATTTTACTACAATTGATTTATCTCAAGCTTATGCTCAAGTTGAACTTGATGATATATCTAAAGAATTTACAGCTATTAATACACATAAAGGACTTTTTGTATTTAATAGACTACCTTATGGTATTGCTTCAGCTCCAAGTATTTTTCAAAAAATTATTGAGCAAATATTCACAAATGTTGAAGGAGTAGCTGTGTTCTTGGATGACATTTTGGTGACAGGCACTAGTTTTGAGGATCACGTACAAAAACTTCATGTTGTTTTTAACAAATTATTACAGTACGGATTAAAAGTCAATGAAAGCAAATGTAGTTTTTTTATGAATAAGGTAACTTATTTAGGTTATGATATTGACTGTAACGGCTTACATCCTACTGAAGAAAAAATTAATGCAATTTCAAATGTAAAAACACCACAGAACGTGACAGAACTAAAGGCATTTTTAGGACTTGTAAATTATTACGGAAAATTTATTGATAATTTGAGTTCAAAATTAGCTCCATTATATAACCTTTTAAAGAAAAATGCAGAATGGACATGGAGTGTTTCACAGAAAAGGTCATTTGAATTAATTAAATCTGAGTTAACTTCTGATAGAATATTAGCACATTATGATCAAAATATACCAGTTAGTTTATTTTGTGATGCAAGTTCGTATGGTTTGGGTGCTGTACTGTCGCATGTGTATCCAAATGGTGATACAAAGCCAATAGCTTATGCTTCACGCACTTTAAATCCTAGTGAAAAACGATATTCACAAATCGAAAAGGAAGGACTCGCAATAATTTTTGGTGTTCGAAGATTTCATCAATATTTGTATGGCAGAATATTCACGTTAATTACAGATCATAAACCACTTATCACTATATTTGGCCCGCATAAAGGTATACCAGAGATGACTGCTAATCGTTTACAGCGATGGGCAATATTATTATCATCATATCAATATGAAATTAAATTTGTAAAGTCCGAAAATAATAGCAGTGCAGATGCATTGTCTAGATTACCATTACCAGAAATTAATTATTTTCAACAAGATTTAGGACATATTTTACATATTGAAGAAGGTTTGCCAATAGACCATAAACAAATTGCATTCGAAACTAAACGTGATAAATTATTGAATAAAGTTTTTGGATATTGTTTGCATGGATGGCCTGAACATGATGTTGCAGAGGAATTAAAATCATATTTTTTAAAAAGAGATCAATTGCATTTACAGCATGGATGTATTTTATGGGGATTTAGGGTAGTAGTTCCACCCAAATTAAAAGATAAAATATTGGAAATGTTGCATGAGTCACATTCAGGTAGTAGCAAAATGAAATCGGTTGCACGATCGTATTGCTGGTGGCCATTAATTGATAAAGACATTGAAAAGAATTGTCAAGAATGCATAACGTGTAATACTTTTCGAACAAATCCGTCAAAAACTACAATTCATCAATGGCCAAGACCATCAAAACCTTGGACCAGAATTCATTTAGATTTTTTAGGACCAATTTATGGATATAAATACATTATAATTATCGATTCCACAACTAAATGGCTAGAAGTTTTTAAAATGGCAAATACAATTGCTTCATCTACAATTAAATGTTTGAGTACAGTATTTGCTAGATTTGGAATACCGGAAACGATAGTCACTGATAATGGACCACCTTTTACATCAACAGAAATGTCATTTTTTTTTAAACAACAAGGTATAACACACAAATTTTCACCACCTTATCATCCCGCGAGTAACGGTCAAGCGGAAATAAATGTGAAAAATGTTAAATTGGCATTAAAGAAGGCTTTTAGAGAAAATAAAAATTTAGATTACGCGTTGGATAATTATTTGATCAATTATAGAACGTCTGAACATTCTCTAACTGGCGTTTCACCTGCAAAGTTGATGTTTGGTAGAAATATAAGAACTAAATTTGATTTATTGATACCTAGGACTGAAACTATTGTTGAAAGCAAATTAGAAGCGCAAAATTTAGAAAATATAAGGAAAGATAAACAATTTGCAGAGGGAGAAAGGGTCTTGTGTAAAAGTTTTCAAAACCCTACTCTTCCCACTTGGAAAGAAGCGGAAATAACACGAAGGTTAGGAAATGTTATGTATGAAGTTAAAGATGGAGAAGACAATATACACAAACGTCATGCAAATCAATTATTACCACATAGTAATGAGACTAAAAAGCGATTGTCTTGTCCACCTTCCTTTACTTTTGATATTCCCGTGGATACTCCAAGCGAAATATGTGAACTAATAGACGACACTAAAACACCCGAACAACAGGTTGCACCGTATAATTTACGGCCAAGAAATAAATAAATAAATATGTATTTTGAGTTACTTATTTTATATTATTAAGGATTATGTATTCTCATGTATTGTTGGAATGTTTTGTGTGAAATGTAATGACTGAATAAATAAAGTTATTCTCTATGTGTATATATATATTTATGTATTATCATGTATTGTTAGGGAATAAGATTGTTTTCGAGTTTAGTAGAGGGATGTTGTATATGGTATGCAACCAAGTATACTTCGATATCTATTCTGTATTCTGACCTATTTAGAATACCACTTTTTATGTTATTTGATTTTGTATATAAGTGTGTGCTGGTTTAATAAATGCAGTTATAAAAGTAAATAGTCGTATTATTCTTCGAAATACAACAGTGAAGTAGTATTGGCAACACCCTACGTGGTGTTAAACAACAAACAACACTGAAAGTCATCATTAAATTAATTGGGTCCAGCGACCGGCGCTAATTGTATTCCATTCTGTAGAAACTTCGTGTATATACCGAGGTCGCCAGAGTTCGGGTGTATTAGATATTCAAATGCAAACCAAAGGCGTTATAGTATAAAATCAGATTTGCATTTCCATTTGAACTAACGACGGTCGGATTAGAAGCGATACGGTTAAACACTGTCTGCAGAGACGACCGCACACACAATAAAACTCCTTCTCGTTTACAGAATGTTTGGCTTTTGAGGGACAACAGTCCGCTGTTTGCTTGGGATCCGCAGAATTAAACGGTCCAACTCGCAGTGTCAGTGCCGCCCTCTCTGCAACAAAACAACGTAACAATGTCCGGGTCGGACAGAGATGACCGCATGGCAGCTGCTATTTGTCTCTTGAGGCGAAATTTATGGAGCCTTCGCTGAGAAACTACACATTGTAGATTTCTTTGGTTTAATTTATTGCAATGACAACGATGTTTAGCCAATTTTCAATGTCAGTAACCTCAGTTTTCAGCAGATTTGCGACAGATTGTTACTAGTTTTAATCAAAAACCTACAAAAATTCAGTACCTACATAAGACGGAAAATTGTATCGTCACCTATCATTCGCTTTTTGTGTATTGCAATTTCGATTTTGTTAATGTGTTTTGCGTTATACCTGAGAAAACCCGTTGTAACTTTAACTTATTTTGTACAGAATGTGCTGATTTTTTAAACAATGGAACTTCCCACGTCAAGTATATTTTTAGGACCTAGTCTTGTAGTATTCTCTAAGATATCTAAATGTAGACTACCGCGGTCTGAGTCAATGACATAGTGATTCCCTAAGAAATTTTTAATTTGTTTGTTAACATTGACAGCTTACTTCCTGAGCAAATATAACAATTTCTTGTTTGAATCAATGGTCTTTTTAGAGCATCAAAAACTCCTTATAGGGAATCTCGTGTACTCGAAACATTTAAAATTTAGGTCCACTCTATATATACAGGTATATATACAGGTTTCTTAATAACATGCTAGGTGGGTATTCTTGGGTCCATTTTGAGGAAAAAAATCATATGTACATATGTCCTAAAAATAGTATGTCCTAAAGGTCCTAACTTTTTGCGACAAATCACAACACATTAAAAGTGAGGTTAGAATCCGTACACTTTTAATGTGTTCTGATTTGACGCATGGCTCATGACGAACGGAAAGTTCGAAACCAGGTACCATAGAATAGAATAGAATAATGTTTATTTCAGAATATGACAAAAAAATACAAATCTGAAACAGGTCAAACACAAAGAAAAAATCATTAATTATTTTGGCAAGCTGTAAAAAATTCAGCCATATTATAAGAATTAACAGAAAATAAAAATTCTTTTAACGTAAACTTAAATCTATTTGTGCTGTTCATTGCTCTCAAATCAGCCGGCAGCGCATTATGCAATTTGCAACCCATATACAGTAAACTCCTCTGGAAAAGAGCTCTTTTATGACCAGGTGGTAGCAGAAAATCATTACCACTAGTACCATACGGATGCTTAATCCCGCATTGAAAGGAAGAGGTATACTTGCGGACAAAGCAAATAATTTCAAAAATATACAAGTCATAGACTGTAAATAATTTATTGAATCTGAACACTTGCCTGCAGGATTCTCGATAGCTTAAATTATATATAGCTCTTATCGCTCTTTTTTGTATGACGAATACACGGCTTATATCAGAACACAGGCCCCAATGGATCAGACCATACCTCATCTTTGATTGAAAACACGCGAAGTAAAACGTTCTCACAACGTATAGGCTACATGACTTTTTTAGTTGATATATTGCAAAGCACAACCTGGATAAGTAATTGCATCAGTGTGACTTCCCCAATGTAGGTTCTCATCCACAACAATACCTAAAAATGGGCAGCTATGAACAGACGGTATTTGATCTGTATCTGACAAAGCTAGTGATGTTAAGCTTACTGCGGTTCTTATATAGGATACACTTGGTCTTATCACTATTTATTAACAGTCTATTTTTGGCCATCCATTGCTGGACTTCAGCATAGACGAGCTTAGTCGGAGCAACCAATTCACTGATGGTATCATTTCTGATAATTAAGTTTATATCATCGGCATATAATATAATTTCAAATTCAGTAGATATAGAACCAGCTAGAACCCAGTACTGAGCCTTGTGGCACCCCAACTTTTAAAAGATCATAGGCTGATTTGAAATTACCTATCGATACGCATTGCATTCTATTTGAAAGATATGAGCGGAACCTCTCAATCCCAACACCGTTTACTCCATAGCATTCCAATTTGCTCAACAGTATAGTATGGTTGACACAGTCAAACGCGTTCGACAGATCAATAAACAGTCCCAAACAAGGCTTCCCAGCATCCAAAGCAATATATATCTTCTTTAAATAATTAAAAAACGCTGTATTAGTCGATCTAGATGGATAGAAATCTTGCTGGTTGTCATCAAAAAGACTATTTTGCTTAAAAAAGCTTAAAATTTTTGAATTCATGAGCATTTCGTATATCTTAGAAAAAACTGACAACATGCTAATGGGGCGATAGTTTTTTAGATCTTCAAGATCGCCACCTTTATGCAAAGGTTTAACATGAGAGATCTTTAAACGACTCGGAAAAACTCCTTGCTGGAAAGAATTGTTTATTAAATATGCTAACGGTCCTGAGATTTGTGCAATCGATTTTTTAACAATAAACGATGGAACAGAGTCATATCCTGAGCCAGATGTACGATTTAATTTGTGGACTGCATGGACAATATCAATCTCAGCAATCGGTGTTATGAAAAAAGACTTTGAATGTGATACCATCGATCTGTTAATTTCTGACAAATTGATGTCGACAGAATCAAATGTACTCGATCATATACCACATAAGATCATGTATTAAATAAACTTCATTGGAGAATCTCTGAGATTTTATTTAAACCAATCATATATAACAATGAAAATGGAGGAATTTATTATCAGATAACCCTTAGTTTACCCTTACAACTTTTCTCAAGGTACTAACTTTTTGCGGGAAAATTTCTGGATGTAAGGAACATTCCAAAATCTGGCAACCCGTTTGAACTAATCCAGACCCTCTGTATACCTACCCTACAAGTCTGTAACAGTTATTAATTAGATACGTTATAAATTCTATTATAAAAAAAGTTTTGAGTTTTGTTTTACAAGCCTATGTTTATGACGCAATATCAATGTGAATTGAGGCTTGACGATTGGACAATCGGATAATCCGTGCTTTTAGGTAAACAGGCTTTTAATTTCAGCGCAAGTAACAACACACATACGCTTTTGGTAGTTTTCTCTATAGGTTGGTGTTGATCTTTTATGTATATTTAATATACACTTGATTGACTTCAATGTTGGACTTTCAGCCAATATAAAATCAACAGAAACGTTATTACGTTATTATTACGTTATTATTACGTTATTAATAATATCTTAATCGGTAAATTGATTGATTAGCATTAATATATTACATTTACGATTAATATATTATGTGAACTAATGACGCAAAATTGATAACAGTATAGCTTATTAAATTTGTGTCGTGTCCAGCCATTATTGAAACAATTACGGGCCGCAGTGAACAATAAATTTGAGCATGCACTACTAAAGCTTTAATTTAGATCTCTATCATATATGTCATTATAACGAATGAAGCTCTGATGGGCTATTCATTAACGTCTATATACTGATATCGCATTATTGACTATCCGTATTTAATACAATTTAGACACGAGATTTATTGAAATCATTTCAGCATAACACAAAAATGCATGTAGCTAGATTGGCATAACTATTAATGTGCCTATAAAGGACGTTGCAACCGGAAAAAAAGTCAGAAAACACATCAATACATTTTATTTTTATACTCTCGGATGGGCTCAATTGCATGTTTCATGGAGACGAAAAGTGTAGGACAATCCAATTAAAAAATAACCATTGATTATTTCATGACCGAAGAAACGCGATGCTCACGAGTGTCATGTTTTTTATTGGTTGACTTATCGGTTTGCTTGTTATTAATGTTATTATTCATTACGATATGTAATATTTGATGATATGAATAGAAAAAAGGTATTTACGTCAAGAAAAGGCTTTACCTTTCAAGCATATTTTACGGTTATACATAAGGCAAATACTACTGCTGATAGACTGCAGTATTTTTGTTTTAAAGGTTTATATGCCTTTTATTTTAATAAATTCTGTCATTTAAATTTAAAACATCTGGTTCACACCTAGGAATGCCATATTTGTTTACAATATTTGTTTACAATAATTGTTTCTATATCAAATCCCAGAAATGTTTGGATTAATAAACATTTTTTAAAATTAATTATAACTACTCTGTAGCATTTTCGTATTTATACTACTATTCGAAAATAACTATCATAATAATGAAAATGAAAGCCACAAAAAGACTGCATATACATTATACACTGTGGGCCAAAAAAACGGTACAAATTTTTAATCACTCGTATTCCAATAATAAATAGTAAATTCAAATATTTCTTTAAAAAACGAATTGCTTGTAGTGTGAAGATTGGAACCATACCATATTCGCAATAACAGAACGTGTCAATCCAATGTTAAGTTGCTTTATGTTTGGTTATGCAACATTTCTGATAATATCGGGTCAATTTAATGGGAAGTGAAAGGAGTATTAAAATCAATAGATTACGACATTTGTCTTGTTGGTCAAAAAGGACAGTAGACATTTTATAGCATCATATACAGGCTGATTATTTTCTTATAAAGGGTGAAATTTTAAAGCAATATCTTTTTATTGCTTTTACTAACGAACCAGTGGATTTGGATGTTTGTAACAAAAACATTGCAACGGCACGAGAAATTAATTGGGTACTTGAATTATCTTTAAAGATCGTGGAGATACCATTGGTGTTGTTATGGGCGGCAAGTTTGATTTTATCATTGTACGTGGTCTTTTTGTCAGTTTCAATTATGATGTATCACACTTGTTCCGAGCTGTTCCTTGTCTTGTAAAAATTGCCTTCAATTACCTTTAAATTATCTTCAAATGAAAAATATTGAAAAATACCAACACAATGTTTTCAGGGTTGACGCTGATGTTGGAAGTGCACTTCTATTTAACATGACATAAAAAACCTGGCTTGAAATGAAAAATTAAAATAGGCGAACGTTACTTGTTTTTGTTCTTTTGTTTGTTTTTGCTCAGATTAAATCGGAGCTGGTATCATCGTTCTTTTAGTATCTCACTTCAAGCCAGGCTTTTTTTATGTCATGTTTACATGAAGTGCACCCCAACATCAACCTGAACCCTGAAAACATTGTGTTGGTCCTTTTTCAATATTATTCATTTGAAGATGTAATTTCTACAAGACAAGGAACAGCAAAGACCTGCCCATTAGACAAGTGAAAGCAAACTCTCATAATATTAGTTTACTAAAAAACGATGTTGACTTAGTTCCAAATCCCTACATAAAAAAAAACATTTTCAAAAAATTTACAGCCAAATAAGTGTAACAAAATATGGAAAACAGGTAAGAACATTTCTTCAAAAAAGTTAAAATCAAGTATGTCTCCCATAAGAAAACTCAACGTTGGCCATATTTTCTACACCATCTTTAAAGATAACCTAGTACGTAATTCGATTTTTCGTGTCTAAGCAATGTTATCGCTGCAAACGTCCAATTACCAGTGGCGTGCGGTGCTTTTGTTCATAAGGTGTGCAGTGAAAAATAAATTCTTGTAAATGTTTAATAAAAGATAGAAGTTGCCTAAAAATGTATAAAAATGGTAAGCTTACAGTCAAAATCAAGTGCAAGATGCACAGGGCATCAGATATCAGGCAACAGAATGATGCATCAGTGTTTTTTATGTTACAATTTTGCGTTGTTTCTTGTGACTGTTTTGTGTTTTTCTAGTTTTTGGCTAATGATGATTTGTTGATCAAAACTTATACATAAGTACCCATTCTTGAAAAGTTGAGAGTGCTATTTAACTCCTAGATATTTACTTATATGATATTGATAACTCAATGCTCCTTTACGCATTTTAAAAACATTTATGACATTTGCATAAATATCCGTCTTAGATTATAAGTAATATTGATTTAAACTAGAAATAAAACTGACTGTAGTGTAGGTAAAACTGAAATAAATTAAATTTAATACGACAAAACTATCATCAATAGGCACAAAATGCATCATGTTATCAGTATTATTGAGTTATTAAATAAAAATCATAAAAACATGGACACAAATAATTCAAACTTCAAAATCAACAAACACTTCTAACACAAGTTTCCAAACGCCAAACGTCAACTGTGCATCGGAGCTGCTGCACGCTGGAAATACGTTTGCCCAAAGGCGAATTTAAATTAACAAATATAAGCGAAATAAAAAAAAATCTGATCAGGCTTTCTCCGGATTATTTATTGGAGTTTAAAGAATGCATAGGTAAAAGTCCGATGAAAATTAGTTAAGTAGTTTTTGAATTACACCATTAGTAATTGTTTGCCGTTCGTCGGTGCACCCCTAGCCGCTGCACGCTGGCGCTGGAGCGATATGGTTGCGTGTATACCTCCTATATGCACTGTGTGCGTATCGGTTGGTAGTAAAGTTCGGACAGCGGACAAATAAATTGGTGTGTTCTGTATTCAATCTCTAGAATATACTTTAAATTTGTCGTTGGTAGAGTTTGCGAAGGCTCATACATTATTTACATACGTATAAAGCAGCTATGATTCTTGAATTCGCCGATTTTAACCAAAGTTAAAGCGGTACACAGTCTGGTGCACCGCTTGTGGGTGCACGACATGGCAGTAGTCGCAAAGGCGGGTGTCGGTCGGGACGGGAGCCCTCGGCTCTAATAAGTAGCAATGTTTTGGTGTGATTGGTCCGGACAAATGCAGTGGAGTTTTAACACCATGTGGTGTAAATTACTTTAAATTATTATTAGGAAGAAATATTACTAATGTGTCGGTATTAACATAACTACATAATATATCATTTTTTGGCAGGACTATTTTTAATATTCTTCCTTCTTTTTCCCTAAATCT
The DNA here is from genome assembly GCA_964023965.1 of Melinopterus prodromus. Taxonomy (NCBI): domain Eukaryota; kingdom Metazoa; phylum Arthropoda; class Insecta; order Coleoptera; family Scarabaeidae; genus Melinopterus; species Melinopterus prodromus. The sequence continues at coordinate 14,052,117 of OZ030396.1, forward strand.
TAGGGTGTGCACTGCACGCTCTGCACGTATGGACCGCACGCCACTGCCAATTCCACTGTCTTCCTAGTAATACAGCAAAAAACGATACTTAAAATTTCACCCTGTATACTAAATAATCCTTTTGACCAAAAGAAAACAAATGTCATTACCTACTATTTTGTTACGCCTTTCATTTACCATTAAATTAATCCGATATTATCAGAAATGCTGCATAGCCATACATAAAGCAACATAACTTTAAATTAAAACGTTCAATTATTGCGAATATGATATGTTTTCAATCCTCACGACATAAGCAATTAGTTTTTCAAAGAAATGCTTGAATTTAAGGTCTATGACATCTGTTAGGGGAGAACAATAGCTCAGTTAGGGCATTGTGCTAGCAATGCCACCCAGGGACACAAAGGTCCTTGATTCAAGTTCAAGTTATGGCTGTAATTTTTAATTTATTAATACGGTATGCATAATACGGTATGTCCGTATATTCATTTCTAGTTTATGTATGTGTTATTAATACTATATACACTATTTTTGGTAATTATAATTTATTTCAGAATCATTGAACTATTATCCTACAATGTTCGTCTTTCTATAGTTTGTTATTGTTAAACAAACTTTTTAATATTGTCCATTAATATTGTCAATTTTATATTTATTTTTTTCTGGTTTAAATATCTATGAATAACTCGAGTCAATTCTAACTAATATTGTGGCTTTCTCGATGAACTTGATCAATAAATTCTTATAGCAAATTAATATACATTAGAAATACAATATTATGGCTGCGCACATGTTGGTAAGTCAGGTCCCATATTGCTCGTAATGAGGATAACGGGGTTAGTAGTAGCAACATGTGGGAAGTAATGGAACCTACGTACACGCAGGATTAAACTAAAGCTTAACATGAACATTTTTCATGAAAAAATACATCGGTTTGTCATTTTGGCATATATTTGAATATACTTTGGATTACCTCCATGCTAGAAACAGATTAGATTTTCTAATTTTTAACCGTAGAGGAGGATAACGTCAGATGGTACTTCCTCCATAATTTGAACAACCTTTTTAAGGTAACGCTAACGTTGTTGAAGGATTATTAATAGGTTCTAATCCGTCCCTCGTAATAATTAAAAGCTTTCATCACAAAAACGAAATTTTAATTACGGTAAAATAACAGCTAAGTACTATTTAGCGCAGTATATATACGCTGCTCTACGAGGCAAAGCTTCGAATCCGGGATTACGTAGATTAATAGATGCAGTAGACTACGAAGCTGCATCAACAACGCCCTATTAATTATTTGCATCTCCTCCATCCATTCATTTATAATCGTGGTCTGCTGCTTCGTGCCTCCGAACTATTTATAACTTCCACTCAGGCCACATTTCATTTTCTATAACACTAATTTCTGTAACACTAAAATACGCTAGTACGGTGGTAGCCTTAGGAAGCGTATTCCTTTGAGAGATGTTGTGTATTACGTGTATTACATACTGGGACGGAAGTAGAGCGAAGGGTCCTTCCTTTAAAAGGCTCAAATCCAATAAGATCGTAATACTCCCATCTTCAGAAAATGTTTATAAGTGATCAAAGGATTCCTTCGTTCGGCGAATATATCTATATTGCTACTTATCCGACGATACTATCGGGTTTCCTGTCTTTTTCCAGCCAGAAAAGTTAATTTTATTCAACGATAGGGTTTATATATATCCATATGCAAAGTAAGACTTTTTAAAACCTGGTAGATCCCTAGTTTATAAACCGTTAAGACAAGATAAGACAAAAAGGTTGTTTTGTGTATAAATGATGACACACGAAGCATTGTTGAGTGCAAGAAAGTTTTTGCAAAACATTTTTTTCCTACTTAAATAACAATTTTATCATTTACCAACAAAATATTTTGAAAGCCAATATTTGAAGGCTAGATTTCACGATACCTCCATAGTTTTGCTGAGCTCTATTTATTATAATCATCTTAAAAATTCGCACTACTGTTTTGCTGTTTATAGTTTAATAATTTGCACTACTTCTTGCTATTTATATTATTTAAGTAGATCATAATACTAACGAATAAGTAACAGGCCAAAGGATTATAAATTATTAGTAGAGTGCGAATATTAGTAAACTGATTATAGTAAACAAGTGGCGTATTCTCCATGTGTGCTAGGTGTGCTCCGCACACGTAGGACGTAAGACCGTTCAAATAGGGGTTTATGGCCATTTGACGCTCTGAACTGGTGATTTTACGTCGTAGTTGTATTATTAGAATTAGCATTATTTTATATACAGTGTGTCCACGAAAGTCCGCATCATATGGCAAAAGTTATTATTGTTAATTTCACAGAAAATTTTATTCTTTATAAAAGTTGGCGGCTCGTATGAAACCAAAACTGCAATCGTCAAATATGTAAATTTCGGTGCCATATACTGGGCGATTCAGAATATATGAATTTGTAATAAGAGTAAAGTACCTTTATTTTCATTCTTATCGATAAACTTTATTTTGAAATATTGTTTAGAAGTTAAAATTATATTCAAATATGAGCCACATACCTTGAAAAATATATATATATATATATATATTTTTCTTAATTATTACTCTTGTGACAAATATTAGTAAATGCCAGTGATACTAAAAGGACCTATTTAATATTTTTTTTTTAGAAATTTGGGAACATTTTTTATATTTTTTGTTATTTTGGTAGGATAACTAATGTTTATTTAGAATTAGCGCAAAATTACTCATTTTCATGGTGCGAAGTTGATATTTCACCCTGTAGATATTAATATATCATACAATAACTAATTCAGGATTTATTCGCTGAATATCAATGACTGCGGATAGGTTTATAATAATAGTTATCCATCTACAGCTAGCGATTCTCAAGTGGTGGTACGCGCGGTACTGCCACTTATGGAATTTTATTTTCACTGATAATATTGTAATAAAAATAACTAAAGCATCAAACATCTATAGTTTCTTGAATTATATATGACTAACTTACCCGTTATTAAGGTAATAACTTTTATGAATATGTTATTGAATATAATATGTTATATGTCATTTATTATCTATGAACTTATTTTATTTCTACTCATTAGTATCTATTACTAACATTACCATTACTATATCATTACTACTAAAAATCAGCACACCTAATTTCAAAGTACGTGGAAGTTTTGAGGATTTTTCTTAGGTATTTACTCACAGAATCGTAAAAGAAACGCAAAGTCAGTGGCAAAGAATGTACATCTTCAGCCACATAGGATAATTTTCATACTCTTATCGGTTTTTGAAGAATTCGTAAGGGTATATGACAAAATAATCTGCTGAATTTCACATTTTGTGTTTACTTAAACCACAGGTTATTGTTACTATTGTTTATTATTGACTCAATTAACACAAGCATTAGTATCTACATTATCAAATAAATAAAATAAATTAAATTAAATCTAAAACGATCTTTCCACTGTGAGATTATATTACATTTAATAGGTTTGGCGAGACCTTTTGTGATTCAATTTTTAACGCTGATATTTATGAAATATAGAGAATGTAATTGCGAAAAATAATGCGTTTACAAAGTAGAGTGAAGGAATAAACACACTAAGATGGTTTTCCAATAATATTCAAATGCCTTATTGTGAACAACTGGTACTTTACTCATGAGCAAATTTAACAATTTTTTATTTTGCAGTCACCCTTTACGTTAAATCAATATTCTGCCTGTGTGTGGCGCCTTCAGGACATGGGAAACTCTTTTTAAGACTGAAATTTTCTCTAGAAATAAAAATTTGATTCCATAGTTAAATTCGCACTAGTGAAACTGTAATCAGTAATTTCCGTTCGCAAACTCCATAGAATTTTAAATTGTTTTACGCGGTGCGTCGGACCATAATTTTACCTGAGGAATAAATCATTGGGATCCAATAATAATCAGAAAACCGCACGAAAAGAGTTCGAAGCCAATGAATATTCAATAATCGCGGCGCGCCAGTCTGCCGCTTGCGAAACCCCAACGTATTCGCAGCTTGCTTTCTTTTCCCGGTAGATGGGGTGAGAGGGATGCGAAACTAGTTCAAGTAGTTACAGACCCCCTCCCTCCCTTCGAACGATTCGATAGTGGAGTCACGTATTGGGCCCTCATTAAAAATTGAGGCCTTACGAAGTAGCGCGGTCAAACATATTGAATAATTAAAACGGCGAACCCGCTTTTTCGCCATTTCCGCACCGAGAAAAGAATTGATCAACTTGAATTACTATTAACTCGACGTGATGCATTTTAAGCATCCAATTTTTTATGTGCCGCAAGATTTTTCCCTTACCGTCAGCGTTTTACATTTTCTTCAGGTAGGCCAGTTTTAAATGGGTTTATTTAGCACCTGGGGTTATTATTGAACACTAACATCATTTTTATATTAATTATGATATGTACTTTCATAAATATTTTGTAAACTACAAAGAATTAGAATAGATCCACCTTTTTCAAAACGAAAACAGGCCGTTTGCTCTTCAATAATTTGCCAAAAAGTTACTTAATTTGGGGAACGAGACATATTTGAGTAGTCGTTTGAATTGTCAAGGCAACGCGGCAAATTCTCGCGCTAGAATTAAGAAATGTCAAAGCCTATCGCATAACCTAAAATAATATTGTATTCTTAAAAGCGTGATTTGTTCACTTTCTGTAGGAGCTTGATATTTTTTTTTATTAAACTAGAATGTATACAGTGTGTCCACGAAAGTTCGCACCATATGGAAAACTTTTTTATTGTGGCATTCCTCAGACAATTTTATTCTTTATGAAAGTTGGCGTCTCGTATGAAACTAAAACTGCAACAGTCAAATATGTAACTTTCGGTGCCATATACCGAGCGATTCAAAATACATACTCAATAATTCAGTAACTAGCACATTTGTGTCTAATTCGTTCAACGTTGTATTTAATACCTTTAGTTTGGTGTATTCCTTTTTAGATTTCAAGATGGTGTTTTGTGAAATACCTGAGAAAACCCCCTCGTAACTTTTCGCCTACGCCTTTTGAGAATGATGATTTTTGCAAAAATGAACGTCACATAAAAAATATAAATAAAGAAATAATTTTTAGGACAACGACATTTATTCTAACATTACAGATCTGAATTATTTTTAATTTTGGAAGTTTGAGATTCCACAGTCCAATATTAAACAAACTATTCCCTGAGGTATTTTTAATTTAAATGGAAACAATAGAAGATTCTGTCTATAGTTATGGAACTTTAAAGCATTTACAACCCTGTATAAAAATATCTCGCCTCAAGAAGCCCAATATGCGTGTAGGGCACACACTTTATTGTTTTTCTGATAGTATTTCGGTACTCGATAAAGTAAATATTTGATAGGTAGAATCTTAATTTTAAATATTTCTACCTACAATTTGTCATTGATTTATTATAATGCGTGTTCTTTGCTCACAGAAGAAGAACAGAGAAATGCCTTTTAGTCCAAATTAGTAAGAATGAATCCACGGGTATGACGTGGAATCAAACAGTAGCCAATCTTCCCTGAACACATTTTTCTTGACTTACAACATTTAAATAATAATATTGTTCTAATAATATACAGAGATGCGCATGCAGTTAATGTAACTCTGTTTTAGAAAGTCTAGTATAATAATAATTTATTTCCTATATTTCCTATCTGATTATGTTATATTTTGCTTCATTATCTTTAGGATATGCACCAAGATCAGTAATAGGTAAAACACAGCAGATACTCTATAACAAAAAAGACTAGTTTTCATAGGTAGATTTGTCTTTACATAGATCACCACTTGCCGGCTACTGTGTCATGAGTATTTTCAATCTGGACTCATGCTGAAGCAAGAAAAGCACTTCTAATTTTTATTGGAAATAAATTGCTTTCGGGTTATGCCATGTGTCAAGATTTGTAAATGCTGACGTTTCGCGAACCATGTTGTTGCTTCTTCAGAGCTAACTGAATACTCAGTAATACTCAGTATTCAGTTAGCTCTGAAGAAGCGAGCAACATGGTTCGCGAAACGTCAGCAATTACAAATTTCGACACACGGCATAACCCGGAAGCAGTATATTTTCTAAATGATTCTGGCCGTGAAAGCCTACGTACTAACTTCTAAAACGTCTATCATAAAGGGCGAGTAAGAAATAACTAACGAAGATTTAGAAATCAGTTGCAAATTCGTGAAATTCGCCATAATAACCAGGCACACATATACGCTGGATGTTATCCATAAATGCTTACTTCTTTCAGTAACTGAACGCAATGACAGCAGGTAGTATATGTAAATTAATTTTCTGTGTGCTGAAATTATCAAACGCAATCATCATACAAATGAACAATTAATGTTAATCTCCTTACCATTGTGGTGAATAGCGGTTTGCTTTCAGAATAAGGGACGTGAATATCTGAAATAATTGCTATATAATGAATATACAGTACGCACGCGTAATTCGGAGTCCTATTACCTGGAAATTACGGTAAACATGAAGTTATAATTTCCTATTACGGAACGTTTTATTGATATTACTGTACCTTATACACATATTTATACGATACATAGAGATATTAGGGATTTAGCGACAATACAATATTAATTAATATGAACTATTTAGACTAGTAAAATGATATGTTTGCTTTGATCTAGCTGTGCAAGATACGCATTGAACTGTTTGTGTAATTTACCACAATTTAGAAAATATTAATGCGTATATAAACGCATAGATACATATATGTATTGTGGCCATTGTGCAATATTTGTGATATAGGCATTGTTTCAATTTTGGAAATCTATTGCCAAGTAGAATTGTGTAAAATGTGAGAGGAATATTAATCAAATGCAGCCATACGTTTTGGGTAATTGATATTGTATAGTTTAGTGGACAGTGTGCCCATCACTCTTTTGCTACGCACAAAGTAATGATCAAAAATAGAAATAATCAAACATGAGTCCTTAAATTTTATTTGAAATCACATAATATAATTTAATATGTTTATTGAGCTATCATATTTTGTTCGAGTTAATAATCTAGGCAAAAATAAGCAAATATAAAACTTTTCAATATTTTAATGTTGGAAAGATGGTAATCGACGGTGAGATAGAAAGAGAAAGGTATTTATCGGGCAATTCGTCATCAAAGAAAGCAACCGTATACACGTGTTTCGAACTATTAGTCCTCATTAGGACGGTATAGCCAAGGAGCAAGATGGACACTCAATGGAAAATTAAAACACTCAAATGGAGACCTACTCAAGTGTTTTCTTATATATTTCGTCTTTTATGTAATCCGAACATCAGATATACCAAAATTATCTTATATATTTTGTGGGACGTTCCCACAAAAGTAAATTTGAATACCAACTAATGCATATATTTCAACACAAAACAGCAAAAAATGACTGCACAGATAAGACATTGATTTTGTCACAAAAGATAAAAAAAGCGTTTCAATTTTGTTTTCATAGAATCCAAACCAAGAAGTCTGCGTAACGCAAATCTAAGACGTGATGGAGACGTTCCCGGTTGGTTCGTCATCTACAAACAAAAAGCGCTTTGAAATGTCCATATAATATTTTGTGATAAACGAAAAACTGGAATTGAAACTCTCGTATTTTTCGCTGAATATACATTTAGTATTATAATATCTTCTATAATCAAATAAAAAAAAAACAAATGAAACATTCCACAAATTTTATTTTGCAAAACAATATTACTGTTACTATTGGTGTTAAATAAGACAGAAATAGATCGTCATCTCGGAAGCCGTTGAAAATACTCATATTTTAATAGTTATTTTTTGAAAACGTTGCAAATTGAAAGCACTGGAACCTTTATACCTAAAAAATGGCGTTTGTATTTTTTATAAATATTCACATTTTTTAGATTATTAAATTGTGTATGGTAATAATCATAGCATGTATTTACAAAATGTTCCGAAATCGACTACCAAAGGATTTAACCCCCATTAATTCAATTTGAAGCAGGACAGAAAATTATAGGACAACATTTAGAAAAGTTATATCATTTTGCTAAAGCTGAGCAAAGTAATGTTCAGTTGAAGCCACACAACATAAGTACAATATCGTTATTTAGGGTTCTTCACCCCAGAGCAAAACATTTTGAATTTATTAATAGCACTACCGCATCTAACTACCTATAATTTAGTATATGGTGGAAAGTTATATAATTATTTTTGAAAACGTTATTAACAAGTTGTTATCACAGCCAACCAAAATATCAAATCCCTATACTTAGTATCGTAATGTGGAGACTTTTCAGCTTTTATTGTAATCATTTAAAGTATAATCCCAATCAATTACCTACAATTTGGCCTAAGAGAAAAGGATTTAAACAGTTTTTGTAAAAGTTATAAACATTTTTCTGTTGTAAAGATATGTAATTTGTACCGCAATACTCAAATAACTAGTAGACAAAATTACTGTGATTTAGGGGTTGTATGCCACAAAGAAAATTTCTCAGCGTAAATACAAGAGTAAATACAACGAATAATTACCTACGAATTTGTCATATGAAGCAAACATATGTAACAATTTTTTTCAATTTCCTATACATTTAATTTTTGTAAAAGTTGTAAAAGTATATCTGAAAGCTTGCATAGAAAGTATATGCAAATTATTGTCATTTAAAGGTTGTTTGCTACAGAACGGGAAATACTGACTAACTAATTGAGATAGGTAGTCTACATTTTGACGTATGGAATATCGTCGTCAATAATTTTTAAAACGTTAAAAATAATTTTCAGCAATTAACTTTGTGTTTCTTTGGCTGTCGATACATAATATTGTTACAATACTAATCGGCTAGTTGGTCTGTTTGCCTGTTAGCAACGGAGTTGTTACCCCTAAATCATCCGTATTTTGTTTATCTCTCTAAGTATCGAAGAGTAGTAAAATGAAAGCATTTTTCTTGGCAAATAACATATCACTTGAGGCCTTTTTAGATTTCCAAAATTCTACTATTTGTAAGTTTCAAAGCTTGATATGTTCTACCGATCAAAAATAATACCTGATTCACTAGTTTGACAGTACTCAATCAATCTTTTGATCTGAGTGATTTGTTACTGATATAAATTCCAGTGAGGAATTTTAGCCGGGACAAAATACCAAACCAGCCGGGACGCCGGGACCGATGGCTCAAACCGGGACTGCCCCGGTCAAATCGGGAGGTATGGTAAGCCTATTTATAGGTATAGTTAGGTCGGTGGACACACTGGATAATGACTGGACATACACTCCAACAATTCATGAAATACTTCACCCCAAATTTCCAAATTCTATCCCCATTAGCCACGCATACACATAAACAAGCGCACAGAATGCGATTTAAGCGGGTTTATGCAAATACCAAATATCAATCTTAATTTAACCCATCCGTATGGCAATTACAATCGAACTAGGTACGATAAAATGGGTATTGGAACTCGGGCGAGCGACTAATTTCGGAGCTAATGTATGCGGAGTGGGTCCACGATTTCGGCGCATTAATTGAACCCCGGCGCTAAGACGGAATACGTATAGACGCATTCGAGTGCAGATTTATGTAAGGAGCCGTTCAAGTTTGAACTCGGCGGAGTACAGAGCACACAATCGTGAGTTAGACGGGCCGAATATGTGTTTGTTCCACGGCGATATTGATTTACTAATTCATTGTCACCGGAAGGAACCTCCGCATAAATTAGGCGCCGCGTGTACAAACGCTCCGCGCCAATATAATCCTTTGTACGTGTTCCAGACGGAGGGGACATTACATGTTTATTGTGTCTTGGATTTGAACAGATGAGTTTGTGTACTAATTGGCATATTACTATTAGTTGAAAAGGATCTACCGTGCAAACAAGTATGTGTAGGGTAAAAATAAAAAGCCGTTTCAGTTTGAAACATGATACCGCTTTTGGATTTAACAAATCATCTTCAGCTGTAAAAGCAATAGAGACTTTAAAGCAGTTACAGGTATGCGAAAACATGTTGTTTTCGTTAAAAAGCGGTTGTTTTGTTCCGCCAACCTCTTTGATAATTTCTGCCTGTTTGACCAACACAGTACATTACAGGCAGCAGACAGAGTACACTCCATTCTCATCAAGAATATGTTTAGTTTAGTTTTTTAGATTTTAAATCTGTAGTAATTCAGTTAGTTCTGTAGTTCAACTATGTGACTGAGAATACTTTTAAAGTGTTTCCTTTGTGTCTCCATTCCAATAGCATTAATTCCTTACTAAAATCCGTTTCCACTGCAATATTACTCCAGCTTGTATAACCAAAACCATTAACTCCTTAGGTCGTTAACATTTTATATTCCACTAAAACTAACTCGAACGGCCTTTTCACATGGGACACGGTGTCCGTGCACGGAACTCAAACGGCACGGTACGTGTGAAAGTTATGATTTTAATCTCATACACTTCGAACCGTCAGTAGTTAAAATACACGGGGACTGGTGCAACTAGGTGTAAAAAACTCGGTGCGACATCGTTGCACAGTTGTGAAAGTCGATGTATACTGCGCCACCTGTCGGCCGCTAGCGGAATGAAGCTCTAATTGTTCGCGCACCATCTGGTGGCCAGCTAACGCATTAGGTTTGCGCGCGCCATCTGTCGGCCATTCAACTTCAAAGCGTATTATTGTTCTTATTTTAAATTGGAACCCATAAATTATTTTATGTGAAATAATGCAGAATTAAAAAATAAACTTTGTTTCTAAATACAACCCCATCACAATTTTAAAAGTTATTCGCCAAAAACTTATTTTTCAGCATTTCCAACGGCAAGTTTAGGTAATAAATATCGTACGTGGCGTTGAAAAACAATATATTTCATAAAATATAATGCAGAGAAGTATTTTAGAATTGAGTGTACTTAATTAAGTAGTTTAAAACCTATCTCCAATAATTACCTGCACAGTATAGCCACTCGACATGATATCAATTATGCTGACGTAAAACACAAATGCCAGGAAGGTAACAGACTTTACTTACTTGAACCATTAGAAATCGAGAATCACCAAAGGTCGCCTCATGAACGAACGACCAAATCAGTTTTATTAAAAATCTTTAAGAATGGAAAATTGGATTATCTACGGTGAGATATTCATGGAGAAATGTCTCTTTATGGTCTCCATTTGAGTGTTTTTCCAATGAGTGTCCATCTTGCTCCTTGGCTATACCGTACTGATGACGACTAATAGTCCGAAACACGTGTCTACGGTTGCTTCTTCGTATGACGGAATTACCCGACAAACTACCTTTCGCCTTAAAAATATTTAGTTCGCATAGCTGTACCTTTTGCCAACACATTTGAATTTTTTTAAATATTTTGTTTATTTGAACATTTCAAAATCCCTACGCATTTCACCATACGCGGTGTTTACTGTCTTTACCCTATTCTCTGTTTTCACTTTTTTCAGTTATTGGTTCAACTTTTTTACCAAAATATCGTTTATATCAATTATTTAAGGTTGATGCAACATAAAGGAATTGCATGGAAATGAGTTATTCGTCTTATATTCAACCCAAGAAACTTTTGGTATGTCCACCGATTGACGGGACACCTGTATAATTCCAGATTGTGTCCAGATTGTATAGAAATGTATGTCACGATTTCCGCCTGTTTGAGTTTTACTACTGGGAAAGTTGCCCGTTATCACGCAATTTAGAATGAATGCCCCACTTCCGTGCTCACTGTCTTCCTGTTAGGGCCAATTGTTTCCATTATCAACTCGTAACGTCGCCTCTGGAAACATCAAATATTTCACAACATCTACCTTTGACCTCTAAATGTGAATAGTAATATAAAAAAACATAAATAAAATAACATCTGAAACATTAGATAAGTTTTCAATTTTTTAGATTATAATTTTGGGTTTTCAGTTTTGAATTACACAATACACTAGTGTTGATTTTGAAACTATCTTTTGTTAAACTGGACTCACGCGGCAAACAGTACAAAAAGGTTCAATAGATCCCACAATATCGGTATCTTGAAAACAAGAGTGGCCTGGAAGAAATATTTCTGTTTTTTTTTTGTACCACAACTTGCATATTGGGTTTGTTAACGCATGTTTAAACAATAAACCGAGTTTAAACATAAAAAATCTTCGAAACCTAAACACTAAACCGGTTTAACGGTATAAATTGACATTAAAAAGTCCTGTCTGAGGACACTTGTGTAAGATTGAAATTATTTGACATACCATCCAATAAAAAAATTATGCGAACATCATTATTACTAGGCTTACCATACCTCTCAGGTTGACCGGGACAGTCCCGGTTTTGGACATCGGTACCGGCGTCCCGGCCGGTTTGGTGTTATGTTCCGGTTCAAATTCTTTACTGGAATTTAAATCAGTAACAAATCAGTCAGATCAAAAGATTTATTGATTATTGTCAAACTAGTGAATCAGGTATTATTTTTGATCGGTAGAACACATCAAGCTTTGAAACTTGCAGATGGTACAATTTTGGAAATCTAAAAGGGGTCAAGTCATATGTTCTTTGCCAAGAAAACTGCTTTCATTTTACTACTCTTCGATACTTATTGAGAGATAAACAAACTAATGATGATTTACGGGTAACAACTCTGTTGCTAACAGGCAACAGAGCGACTAGCCGATTAGTATTGTAACAATATTAAGTATCGACAGCCAAAAAAACACAAAGTCAATTGCTAAACATTGTTTATAACGTTTTAAAAATTACTGAACGACGGTATTCCATACGTCAAAATGTAGACTACCTATCTCAATTAGTTAGTCACTATTTCCTGTTCTGTTTCAAACAACCTTTAAATCACAATAATTTGGATATTATTTTCTATGCAAGCGTTCAGATATACTATGAAAAACACTACAGAAAAATTGTTATAACTTTTACAAAAATTAAATGTATAGGAAAGGGAAAAAAATTGCTACATACTTTTGGTTCATACAAATTCGTAGGGAATTAATCGTTGTATTTACTCTTGTATTTACGCTGAGAAATTTTCTTTGTGGCGTACAACCCCTAAATCACAGTAATTTTGTCTCCTACTTATTTGAGTATTGCGGTATAAATTACATATCTTTACAACAGGAAAATGTTTATAACTTTTACAAAAACTGTTTAAATCCTTTTCTCTTAGGCCAAATTGTAGGTAATTGATTGGGATTGTACTTTAAATGAATACATTAAAAGCTGAAAAGCCTCCACATTACAATATTATGTATGACACCAAGTGGAGGGAGTTGATATTTTCGTTGGCTATGACAACAACATGTTTATATATATATTTTCAAAAAATTATTATTAAAATATGAGTATTTCCAACGGCTTCCGAGATGACGCACTATTACTTATTTTGCCAAATTCGGTAATGCTTGTCCCGGTTTGAAATTTCATAATTCTAGTAAGCCTAATTATTGCACAAGTTATGTTGGGTTTACTCGTTGAGTCTCTAATTATTAGGTTAAACCTTTCACCCTTGCTTTAACTACCAATAGAGTGGTTAGCTACATCAAAAGGTCCACTATCTTTGAATTCCAAATCCCTAAACGGTACACGGTTACTCCTAATGATATACAGTCCGTCGAGTACCAAGGATTGTTCCCTAATGAACCCATTGCTTTCTCGATATTAGCCTAATTGTAAAAGGGAAGCGGGCCAGTTCAAATTCTAACCAATTCCGAACAACTATTCAGACCTATCGGACCTGGTCGAGCCAGTTACAGTGGTTTACAATGGATATCGATATTCGTACTCACCGGTGCAGTAGGCAGGTTCGTCGGAGAGGTCGCCACAGTCGTCCACACCGTCGCAATAGCCGTTCAGCCTGACGCAGTGCCCATTACGGCACGGGTATTCACTTATCCTGCAGGCAGGACCCGGCGTAACCTCTCGTAGGGCGGCCAGGAGCAGGACCACGGGACAAAACCACGACCACCGCATCCTGTAATGGGATAACGGGGCACTTAATTACAATTACGATACGGCGTTACCTAGAAATAGGTCTACTCGAAACTGTACCGAGGGTTTCGGCACTTCGCAGTAAAACAGGATGAAATTTTCGGGAACGAGGTATTGATTTCTGGGGGCCACCGATGAATTTATAAACCGGTTAGCCCTATCGGAGGAAATTGTGTTAATGTATTGAGAGGTGTTGGAAGGAAATTGCTTGAATTGGTGAGTGAATATATGGGGGTTCGGTAGTTAATATCATAATTTAGAATATACATACTTAGTTTCATATGAAATATGAAGAAAATTGTAAGAAAACCCTGTGAACAGAAATGGTGGATTCGCCGGGAGATTACTTCGAACTTGGCGTAAATTTTTTTGTTTGTAGTATTAGTATTCCCTTCAATATTTCCGTCTATAGCATTAAGGAGATGTTAATATTGGCTAATGAACACGTGTGACCTGGAACAAAGATGTTAGTGACAGATAAAAGAAATCTATTCCAGGTTACATGGGGTAGGTTAGCAGCAATCTAACTGACTATTAATTTAGAGGAGGTATATTGAGACATGATGCTTTATTATATGGGGCTTTATGTGCTCAAACTTTGCATGTTCAGCTCTGGGCAGGAATTAGTATGGCAGCTTGAACTACCCTAGACATGCAGATGATGTTACACAATATACGTAGATAATTGACTGATTAGTTATAGTAATTGTTCTACATCAGCGTCTATAATAGGTTATTAAGTTAGGTTATTAAGTTACCTTTTAATGTTGTAAAGATAACAGTATTAGGTTTTGCAACGCGAGGACAGCGCAGCAGTGTCATAGCTGCTATTACTGTTACCCAATAAATGCTCTGTTAAACATGCGTAATTTAAAGAAGAACCTTAACACAAAACGAGAGCGTTGAGATAATTAAGTTTAATTGATTACACTTGATATGCTCGCTTTAGTTAACACCGTTAAAATTTGTTGAGTTTAGGAACGCTGGAAAAAGTTTATACTTAGCAGTTATATATTAGGACCCAAATAGAAAACATAAATTTCTGGGCTACAATATAGCAACAACTATGTATAGAAGTATTTATGTTCTAAAATGTAGCGGGAACAAGATTTTTTAAAGATCTTTACGAAGTAAATTAAAACGAGGTCATTATGATCGAATAGGTTTTATGAAATTAATAATGAATTGCTGAATTGCTCAATACTTGCAATTCTAAAGTTTGGATTCCAGACGCCGAGTTTGCACAATAACAAGTGAACAACCTCGACGTTTGGTAACCTAATTAATGGTAGTGACGTATTTGGACAATTGATATAAGTAGCCACATAGTGGAGTATCGAGGATGACTGTATTGTGTCTGTATTAACGAGCGAGACAACCGACACCCGTAGGAGAAGGCAGTGTCCTGCCTTCGCAGCTGTTTTCTGATACTGTCTTATTAACATTATACACTATACAGTACGTAAAACTCGAGTGTGAGTTTTTATGTACTACATCCACCCTGGCCTGGACTATTCCAAATAAGAGCTACGTCACATGGTGTCCGCGCAAAATATGTGTGTTTGTGACCTTTGTATGTTGTTTTATGTTCTCTGCGGGCCACGCCTGATAAAATGTAAGCTTTTACAACTGAGTTTTTTTGAGTTTCATTTGATTGTCAATTGTGTAGTTTATATCTCATTTCCTATAGCGCCTGAAAAAGTGCCCAGTAGGACACGAAACATGTAGCGATTGCTAAAGTAAAACAAAAATAAGGAATTCGACCACATTTTATTGTGTTAAAATATCTGTCAAATCCTGGCTATCTAGTTTTATTTTAATGCAGATACGACCGATCTCGATCAAATAGAATCTCATTTAGTATTAAACAATTAGCAAAAATAATAAGACGACTTTCAGCAAATCGGTGAATAACAAGATTTGGGGGGTAAAACAGGACGCGGGGGGTTGGGGGGTAGGGTGTCGCTATTAATTTTATATATGGTATGATAAAGTCTTTTCATTCAGATTCTTTTCATTATTTTGTATGTACAATAAACAATTTTTTGGCTGGCGTTTTGCTGTCCCGGTCTGTGGCTGTAGATTTTGTTCAAATTATGGCATTACTCTGGGGGTTGTTACTAAGTAAATTAAAACGAGGTCATTATTATGTTCAAATAGGTTTTATGAAATAATAATGTAGATGACCTGAATTACTCAATACTTGCAATTCCAAAGTATGGATTCCAGACGCCTAGTTTGCACAAAAAACAATTGAACAACCTCGACGTTTGGTAACCTAATTAATGGTGGTGACGTATTTGGACAATTGATATAAGTAGCCACATAGCGGAGTATCGGGCAGTAGCCTGCCTTCTCAGCTGTCGTATTAACATTATACAGTACGTAAAACCCGAGTGTGAGTTTTATGTACATCCACCCTGGCCTGGACCATTCTAAATAAGAGCTACGTAACATTCTGCATCGGACCATAAGGAATATATATAATGATATCAATCTAAAATGTAGCATATTTATATACTTTATATATACTTTATATATACTTTACAGGAAAGCTATTACTATATTTCCAATAGCATAAACTTTCAGAAAAATTAATTTTATTATTCGGGAAGATGCAAACTGTATGGGGAAAAATTACTCTGCCACATCTATAATAATCAATAATATTATATCTATGTGGGTATGTATGTGGGTGTGTTTATGTAGATAGATCCCGAAATGGTTAAACCAATATTGATCAAATTTTTACGAAAACTCCACCATAGTCTGAAGGGTGGTAATGTGAAGTTTGGTGCCGATAGGCGCTGCCGTCGAGTTATTCACAAATTTGACATTTTAACGCACGTCGCGCCGGGCCCCCAGTTTATGGGGCCACATTAAATTTCATAATAAAATAGATTAAAATGGAGGAGACAGTATTAAAACGTCTATCTTACTCCATGATGTATTGAGACCACATTGTATTTTGTAACAATACATCATCACCGTTACTACGTACTACAACTACTTGACCTTAAAATATATTTTCAATAGACGGATCTGTAGGCTACGCTACATAGGACTTTTATTTTATGTCATAAATTATTTAACATAAATTGAAAGGCTGAAAAGCTCCGGTCTCTGGCCGTTCCAGGAGGACGATATAAATAGGTGTACTAAAGTAAAGTAATAACATTTTTATTGAAAATTTAATGTAAATACAGGGTGTTTCAGAAATAACGGCTAATCTTGAAGTAGCATATCCACCAAGAACAGAGATGTAATTTTGGTCAAATAGTCTATGGTCTATTTCAAAGTTTGAAGTATTAACAAAACTGAATTGAAAAAATCGTCTTGAATTTTGTTATTGGTAAAATGAATAGCAATTTTACGCGAACTGCAATTTCTTTAACTTCAAGTAAATTCAGAAAAAAACAAACGAGGTAAATAATTGTTGAAAAGTGTTTTATTTATATTTTCTTCTTTGTTTGCTACAATCAATGACACATGTCTTCAAATATAGTATTTTACATCAGACACTACTCAAACAACCAGTTTCCATTTTCCATTTTCAAATGCCATTTACTCTATTGCTCTAATTAAACTCTTTCTTTTACAGATTTTTCACAATATAGAACGAAATGATATATCTAAATGGAACGAAAATGAAAATGCTGTGAACCAAGACACCGAACGTCACTGCCGCACAATGCTGGCTGTTCTAACAATAGAATAATTGATGTTTCGAGAAATGGTTAGTTCCCATGTTCCATCTACTATATAAGGTAAGCGTCTCAAATTCAGACACTGCCCTAAATTCCGACATATTTCTGTTTAGTTGGATAAAATAAGAAATCAACCACATTGAACATTATTTTAGGACATCCGGTTTGTTGATTTGACATTACACTTATCAACCCACAATCGTTTATTATTCTACCAATGTTCTAACGGTCAGAATATAACCTAAAACTTTGACTGGTGTTGATAATTGAGTGTTATGCTAAAAGCTGATTTTTCCTTATAAGTTAACTGCTATTCGACTTCTTTTTACATCGCTATAGGATACCAGTAATTTAGAAAATTCTAAAAATATCTATTTAGGCTGACTAAAAATGTTTTATATTTTCATAATAATAAGGTGTACTACTTTTTTAAACACTATTATTTAGAAATTTAGGGGTGTCGGAATTAGGTACATGTAAATATAGCACGTCCTTAAATCAGACATGTGTGTCGGAATTGTGTACATGGTTAGAAGTAATACATATGGCTCTACTGCTGTCTTTACACAAGAAAATAACAAATTTTACATCGTTTGCTATATTACAATTAATTGTACCCATTTTGTCCAAATTCCGACAAGAGTGTCTGAATAACGGACATCAGTAATCCCTAATTATTACACTAGCAGCAGAGTGTAGCGATTTTGGCATTAATATATCACCTCTTGAGATAACAGTTGAACTCATGCCATCCATCATATTCATCAAAGAAATCATTATTCTGTTTATTCTATAAAGTAAAAGTAAACTGTTCTTCATTATTATTATTAGTATTATCAATTTTCTTTAAAAAATCATAGCCATTATCACCACATAAATATAATACAGATGAATCAACCGAACTCGACAGGCCACACCTAAAAACATCGAAAACGTCAACAACGACGACTGGAAGTGATGCGTTAATTTGTAAATTCAATTTCGGTTAAGTAATTGACAAACCGTAACCGACAAATGGCAGTGGGCACACTGCAAATGTTTTGTCCCCAACGTGTGCCGCATTACGCCGTGTTATACCCCGTCCTCTATCTGGCCCGGTCCCCCCTCCTCTTGTAATTAGCCCGCGCTGGTTTGGGCTTTCATGTTTTATTATCTTGGGCTTTGTATCTTCTGCGGTTGCATCGATTTGTGGCGCGCAAATTTACTACGTTAGGTACCGTTGCCGTTGCCGCGTTTAATTTCATTTTTGCTACCGCACTTTACGACCGTCCACTGTTCTGTATCCGATTAATATGACGTATGATGCGACGTTTTGCGTATCTGTAAAACAATATGTATTCCTAAAATCTGAATATCGAATAATAGGGAAATATCGGGCCAAACTATGTATTAAAATGATTAATTAAAGCCGTTACAGGTTTGGCGTTCGTAAGTACTAGGAAAAAGTGATATATAATATGGCATTGCATGCTGAAAGCTGAAGTGAAGCAAACTCTAACTGAAGAATTTCTTGAACTTTTCTGTCCTGATAATATGGGGATGTTTTAAAGATATCTTCATCAATAACGTATGGTCTAACTTGTTAACGGATTGTTAAGAAAATTAATAAAGAAAACTGTGTCCCACCATGTTCAGCGCAAGAAAATCATCAACATCCTACCGCAGTTGTGCTGAAACTGGTAATAAAACAACACTGCCCTACATTAGTCTATTCATATCATCCTAGTTAGCTGTTCGTTCGTTTATCTCAATAATTTTTACTTTATCATACGCAGTATGCTAAAGTATTGTAATCATGCCGAAAAAAAAAATTGAGATTTTAGCGGAAATAGGTCTTTTTGGGTCCCCTGAACATGTGTGTGTGTGTGTGTGTGTGTATGTGTGTGTGTACCCGATTTTTGTGACGATGATTCCGGAGAAACTACTAAAGGTATCGGGACGAAAGTTCATATTTAGAAGTTGTATGACCAAACTTAGAGCTGAAAAGCTTTTGGTTCAAAATGGTCCAAAGGAACTGGCCATTTACTCTTAGCATTTATCAACGATTTTGCAAATGAGCCGTCATTTCTGTAATTTCGTCAAAATAGATAAATAATAAATTAAAGTAGAGGAAATTTTGAATAATTTATGCCTATGATATTTTTTGGTAAAATTAATAGTTTAGCTGTATGATTAATAATTAATATAAATATAATTAATAATTCTATTTGATCGAGATCGGTCGCATCTGCATTGATATGAAACTACATAGTAGCCAGGATTTTGACAAATATTTTTACTTTATCATACGCAGTAAGCTAAAGTATTGTAATCATGCCGAAAAAAAAATTGAGATTTTAGCGGAAATAGGTCTTTTTGGGTCCCCTGAACATTTTTGACCAAGGTACAAAAAAATGTCTGTGTGTGTGTGTGTGTGTATGTGTGTGTGTGTGTGTGTGTGTGTGTGTGTGTGTGTGTGTGTGTGTGTGTGTGTGTGTGTGTGTGTGTGCGTATGTGTGTACTCGATTTTTGTGACGACGATTCCGGAGAAACTACTAAAGGTATCGGGACGAAAGTTCATATTTAGACTAAACTTAGAGCTGAAAAGCTTTTGGTTTAAAAGGGTCCAAAGGAACTGGTAGTTTATTCTAAGCCTTTTTCAGGGATTTTGCAGATGAGCCGCCATTTCTGTAATTTCTTCAAAATAGTTAAATAATAAATTAAAGCAGAGGAAATTTTGAATAATTTATGCCTATGACATTTTTTGGTAAAATTAATAGTTTAGCTGCAAGAGCAAATTCTATTTGATCGAGATCGGTCGCATCTGCATTGATATGAAACTGCATAGTAGCCAGGATTTTGACAAATATTTTTTTTGTGCTGTCATCACAGAAATGTCTATGGCTGTCACCACGCTGTCACACTCGGAGAACCGCATGGAACGTCATCTACAGTGTCATGAACGAACATAAATCTGTCAGAATTTAAATTCGCTTTTTAAACTTGAGATTTCGTAGAAGTGGTATCAACCTAACATTTTCTATACCGAAATATAACCATTTTTGATTTTTTTTAAAATACGTATTTCTCAAAAAGCAACACAAAAACGTTGATGTCACTCCTGCCGAAAACTAGGGAAAAACTACATAGCGCGACTCGCTCACATGCGACGACGACGCTCCGCCATCGGTGACGCGCCGCATCACCGCTCGTTGTGCTATTCCGTACTTTCGGCACTTGTGAGATAACCAACTATTATTCTGATGACAGTAGGTAGTGTCAAGTGCTGATGCTTTGGCAATACCTTCGATTGATACTATTGACTATCAAAATATCTGTCAAATCCTGGCTAACTAGTTTAATTTTAATGCAGACACGATTTATCTCAGTCAAATACATTCTCATGCACCTAAACTATTAATTTTATATATTGTATGATAAAGTCATGTGCCTGGCCACATCAGATTTTTTACTTTATCATACGCAGTATGTAAAGTATTGTAATCGTGCCGAAAAAAAAAATTGCGATTTTAGCGGAAATAGGTCTTTATGGGTCCCCTGAACATTTTTGACCAAGGTACAAAAAAATGTCTGTGTGTGTGTGTGTGTGTGTGTATGTGTGTGTGTACCCGATTTTTGTGACGACGATTCCGGAGAAACTACTAAACGTATCGGGACGAAAGTTCAGATTTAGAAGTTTCATGACCAAACTTAGAGCTGAAAAGCTTTTGGTTCAAATTGGTCCAAAGGAACTGGCATTTTTCAACTATTTTGCCAATGAGCCGTCATTTCTGTAATTTCGTCAAAATAGATAAATAATAAATTAAAGTAGACGAAATTTTGAATAATTTATGCCTATGACATTTTTTGGTAAAATTAATAGTTTAGCTGCAAGAGCAAATTCTATTTTATCGAGATCAGTCGAATCTGCATTAATATGAAACTACATAGTAGCCAGGATTTTGACAAATATTTTTTTGTGTTGTCACATTCGAAAACACCTGATCTCATCAGAGCTTGGAGAACCGCTATGGAACGTTGCCGCTCTAGTGCGGCAAATTATAAAATACAAATTTCAAATAAAATAAGATCACCAATTTGATTGTTTGTTGATAAGAAATTTTAACCCGTCTTTATATCTAAATTCTAAAAACGATAAATTGAGAAAATTATAAATAAAGTATAGCGATAAGTGTAGCTTTATTTTAGTATGTTGGTAGGGATGTGTCATGAACAAATATAAATCTGTCAGAATTTGAATTACCTTTTTAATGTGCGTTTTCATTAGTGATAATGGCAGTGGTAGCAGACGGCATTATAGTATTTCCAATAGAAAATTGCTAGTGACACATGTTTATGTACATGCAAACTAATATGTGTCATTATCACGATATGTAAGAAATACTATAATTTCGTATTCTACCACCGCCATTAGCTACCATTACCTACCAACCGGAACGCACCTTTAAACTTGACGTTTCGTCAAAGTGGTAACAACCTAGCATTTACTATACAGAAATTTTTTATTTATTTTTTTTAAATACGTATTTCTTAAAAAGCAACACAATAAACGTTGATGTCGCTCCTGCCAAAAACAAGATAGCGCGACTCGCTCACATGCGACGGTGACACTCCGCCTTCGGTGACGCGCCGCATCACCGCTCGTCGCGCTATTCCGTACATTCGGCATTTGTGACATAAATAACTATTATTCTAATGACGTAGTGTAGGTAGTGTCAAATGCTGATGCTTTGACAATACCTACGATTTATCTCAATAGAATAGATTCTCATGCAGCTAAACTATTAATTTTATATATTGTATGATAAAGTCATGTGCCTGGCCACATCAGATTTTTTTTTAGTTATAAACATTAGGCCTCCTGTGGGGGACCTAAACATTTTTCAATTGAGCCATTTCTTTTGTGGTATATGGGAGTGCATATGGACAACTTTTTATAAACTTCAAATTTTGAATTTCTAAAAAAACGTTTTTTGATGTACCCTACTATGTATATTAAAAACTATTTACTTCGGTATTCTCCAATTAATAACAAGTATCTTTTCACTCTATGAAATGAGAATCATTTTGGCAGTCGAACTCAAGCATGTGTTTCAACAATTTATTTTACTATTCTTTGTGTTGATTATATTTAATCAAATTTTATTGTATTTTACGAACCATAGTAGATGGTTATATTTATTTAAAACATCATTTGAAACGTTAATTGCATGACAAGCTAGATACTTGGATGCAAAAATATGATGAACATTTTCTTAAATTATGTATATTTTATGTATTCAGCAGGGTTGTTATGTTTAAAACACTTAAATATGTTTTAAAACAAATATTAACGATTCTTAACGCCCGCACAGGCATTAGGGGTGGCCATGGTTATATGTGAAATATACCAAATATTTGTCATTAAAGTAAATTTAATTAATTGTCTGTATTGTTACCCAACTCCGAATTGTATGTCAATTATTGGCGATTAATTATTGTCTTTGACAATTAATTGTCTGTACTGTCTTACAAATAAAACGTTATTACATTAACGATTCTTAACGCCCGCACAGGCATTAGGGGTGGCCATGGTTATATGTGAAATATACCAAATATTTATCATTAAAGTAAATTTAATTAATTGTCTGTATTGTTACCCAACTCCGAATTGTATGTCAATTATTGGCGATTAAGGTTATTGTCTTTGACAATTAATTGTCTGTACTGTCTTACAAATAAAACGTTATTACATTAACGATTCTTAACGCCCGCACAGGCATTAGGGGTGGCCATGGTTGTATGTGAAATATACCAAATATTTGTCATTAAAGTAAATTTAATTAATTGTCTGTATTGTTACCCAACTCCGAATTGTATGTCAATTATTGGCGATTAAGGTTATTGTCTTTGACAATTAATTGTCTGTACTGTCTTTTAACTCCGAACTGTTTGTATTGTTATTTAACTCTGTAGATACGCATGTCACTTGATTACGTTAAAATATTAACGTTCAAATTGGAGGAACAAAACCATTGTAGGACATAAATTTTTACTTTATCATACGTAGTATGATGAAGTATTGTAATCGTGCCGAAAAAAAATTTGAGATTTTAGCGGAAATAGGTCTTTATGGGTCCCCTGAACATTTTTGACCAAGGTACAAAAAAATGTCTGTGTGTGTGTGTGTGTGTGTGTGTGTGTGTGTGTGTGTGTGTGTGTGTGTGTGTGTGCGTGTGTGTGTACCCGTTTTTTGTGGAGACGATTCCGGAGAAACTACTAAAGGTATCGGGACGAAAGTTCATATTTAGAAGTTTCATGATTAAACTTAGAGCTGAAAAGCTTTTGGTTCAAAAGGGTCCAAAGGAACTGGCTGTTTCCTCTTAGCATTTTTCAAGGATTTTGCAAATGAGCTGCCATTTCTGTAATTTCGTCAAAATAGTTAAATAATAAATTAAAGTAGAGGAAATTTTGAACAATTTATGCCTATGATATTTTTGGGTAAAATTAATAGTTTAGCTTCAAGAGCAAATTCTATTTGATCGAGATCAGCATCTGCATTGATATGAAGCTACATAGTAGCCTGGATTTAACAAATATTTTAACTTTATCATACGCAGTATGTAAAGTATTGTAATCGTGCCGAAAAAAAAATTGAGATTTTAGCGGAAATACGTCTTTATGGGTCCCCTGAACATTTTTGACCAAGGCACAAAAAATGTCTGTGTGTGTGTGTGTGTGTGTGTGTGTGTGTGTGTGTGTGTGTGTCTGTGTATATGTATGTGTGTAAACGATTTTTGTGGCGACGATTCCGGAGAAACTACTAAAGGTATCGGGACGAAAGTTCACATTTAGAAGTTTTATGACCAAACTTAGAGCTGAAAAGCTTTTGGTTCAAAAGGGTCCAGAGGAACTGGTAGTTTATTCTAAGCCCTTTTCAAGGATTTTGCAAAAGAGCCGCCATTTCTGTAATTTCGTCAAAATAGTTAAATAATAAATTAAAGTAGAGGAAATTTTGAATAATTTATGCCTATGACTTTTTTTTAAATTAATAGTTTAGCTACAAGAGCAAATTCTATTTGATCGAGATCGGTCGCATCTGCATTGATATGAAAGTAAATAGTAGCCAGGATTTTGACAAATATTTTTTGTGCTGTCACACTCGAAAACAGCTGATTTCATCAGAGGTTGGAGAACCGCTATGGAACGGTGCCGCTCTAGTGCAGCAAAGTACACAATACAAATTTCAAATAAAATAAGGTCACCAATTTGATTGTTTGTTAATAAGAAATATCAACCCGTGTTTATATCTAATTCTAAAAACAATAAGTTGAGAAAATTATAAATAAAGTATAGCGATGAGTGTAGTTTTATTTTAGTATGTTGGTAGGGATCTGTCATGAATAAATATAAATCTGTCAGAATTTGAATTAGCTTTTTAAGGTGCGTTTTCATTAGTGATAATGGCAGTGGTAGCAGACGCCATTATAGTATTTCCAATAGAAAAATGCTAGTGACTCATGTTTATGTACATGCAAACTAATATGTGTCATTATCACGATATGTAAGAAATACTCTAATTTCGTATTCTACCACCGCCATTAGCTACCATTACCTACCA
The DNA here is from genome assembly GCA_964023965.1 of Melinopterus prodromus. NCBI lineage: Eukaryota > Metazoa > Arthropoda > Insecta > Coleoptera > Scarabaeidae > Melinopterus > Melinopterus prodromus. Next base: position 14,077,391 of record OZ030396.1, read on the forward strand.
AGTAGTATGTTTGTACGGATGGTAGATTCTGATGCAGCTAAACTATTAATTTTATATATTGTATGATAAAGTCATGTGCCTGGCCACATCAGATTTTTTTATGTACCACAGGCATTACTTGATGTTTATACCCTCGGGCGACTTAAAAAGCTCTGGGGCCTATCGGCCCTCGAGTTTTTTAAACGGTCACCTTCGGGGCATAAACATCCGTGCAATAGCGTTGGTACATAAATAACTATTCCTCTCACAATGGAAATCGAAATGTTGAAATGTGGCAATTTAACAGCGATGGAAATCGTTATAATAAATAGTCTATTTGAGCAAATTTGTCGATGAAAACTACTTCTCAATCAAGACATTCATACCGACATTTTTATTTAACTGCTTGATATCTGATCTTTTAATCATTGATATTCCTTTGCCAATAATAAATTGAATTGTGTTATCGGTACTAGTTATGTATGTTTTCTATTTAACATGTTTTATATCAAAATATTTATATTTTCACACTTAAAAAGTACATACTCCTTAATTCACTAATTTTCATTATCTTTGGTTGCTACGTCCCTGACTCTCGAATCCCTGTTGTTATAATCTATTACCAAATATTGCATAATTTAAATGTGTAACCAGGGTAGGCCTTGGGGCATTTATAGCTTAAGAACATTATAGCTTGTTTATAAAGTCCAAACACCATACGGCAATTTTTAAAAGCAGCAAACTTGTCAATAACCTTTTGATTAAAATCGCGTATGCTATCGATTAGGTAATTTTCTTGAACAAGCATTGCTAAAGCAGAGATCAATTTTGGCTCATTGAGTTCCTTAAAGAAGTTTTTATCAGGTTGAGGGTTGAAAAGGAACGTTCTGCTTCAACTGATGCCAACGAAAAAGTTATTAATTTTTTTTTAAATTTAATTGTTTCTCAAAAAGTCTGAGAAAGTCTTAGTTTTACTTCTTCATTATGCAATCTTATATTCCATCGGCATGTACTGTAGGCCTCCAAAATCTTTCTATTTCAGCTTATCGATACAGTTGCAACTACAGAATGGTTCAGCTAATAAATTCACTTTAGCGCTTTACAGTAGGTGCAATGCACACGCTGCAAACTCCAGGCAGTAGAGTCGACTTGCGCTTGGAATTCGCGAGAAAATGCTCGCTGATTTCGCAAATTATATATTATAGATCCTTATTTCTCATTGATTATTATACTATTATTACATACACTTAAATTCTTTTCGTTTCCTTATTATTTTTTCTGTTGCAGAAGCCTACAATCCAATGCATGAGCCATCACTGAATTGAATCGATAACATATAATAATAGTTATTTAACCAACAAGTATATTAAAAAGAGCGACTAATGATTGAGACTGTTTAACGCGCGAGCGATGCGAGTGCGTTAATTGTCGAGATCATTAACCGCCGTTTAATATTCGAGTTGGTTTCAAAAATTTTTCGTCGATCGTATTCTTCTAGCGTCATCTACATAGATTTTGCTTCGTCGATGTCTTTTTAGGTTACATGACAATTTATGTAATTTGACATTGACAGTTCTAGAGCGCGGTATGTTTTGATTGGAAGGTTTCGTTTCACATATGTTCGATTGGCCAATCAAACGACGTCATTACGTCGTGTGATTGGCTATAACAAATCATGCTTTAATAGAGATCGTGCATTAATAGAGTTGTTTAATAAACGATTTCCTATTCGCTAAACTGACTCATAAATATACGATCGACGGAAAAACTTAATTATCGACGACATGATACCAGAATCGAAAACTGAACTGCGTGTGCCTGATATTTCCCAGAGGTAATCGGTATTGATTGGAACCGTTCTTGCGGTGAAACTGATGCCAAGGTCGGTAACATAAATAGTTTCGGCGAAGAGCACATTAAATTTCGCAGGGCACCCAGTAAAGCTTCGGCCCATTATAAATTTAACGGGATATTCTCCTGCAATGGCCCGTGGAAAATGTTACTGCCCCGGTGTGTAAATTCTTCAAGGCTTTTCAAGCTTTAGTGCATTGCCCGGCGGTTTTTACGGCGCCCTAGCCAAAATAATGGCCCGAAAAACCGTTGATTCTTTAATGAGAAGTTCGCATTTAGGAATCTGCATCTGTAAAATTTCATGATGGCCGTTTCCATATACTGTGATATAATATTTCTATAAGCAGTGGTATTACGATGCAATTTAAATTCCCCGTTATGCCAAGCAGTTTTAGTTTTGAGAAATGCATTTTTGTAATTTTTGCAGTTGTTTAGCACTGCGTTTCTCAAAAACTAGGTAATATTTTTGCGATCAGATTGAGATTCTAGGAAAATGCATACCAGAAACTCGTTTTAGTTGCTACGTTTTGTTCATTGTTGGTCAGGATAGTCGCATAGCTTAAATGATCGTATTTTTGACAAATTAAGTACCTACTTGAAAATATGTGAACTGCTCTGATATCAACGCTTAAAAGTTAGTTGAGTAATTTTTTCTATTCAGCTAATAACTGTAAAGATCAAATAAAAAGGTTTCTTTATTATTTATTTTATATTAAATAGGTTACACTTATGCTAGATTTTGAGTTGGATGTTGTCATGGCCAGATACTCTCAATAACATACTAAATTTGCAGTAAAATCCGATTTTGTTGTCATTTTCGTTTATATAATTATTTATGGTGCATTTGCATCAACATTTAATAAGCATTGAATCATTAGTATCGGATAAAATATGCCCGTGGTCTTGAATTATATGCCTCGCTAAACTCAAAATAGTGGCATATAAAAAAATTTATCACTCAAAACTCCTAAGAAAACTCCTGATCTTGACTTTCCTCAGGAGTGTCCTCTCCTTGAATTATCCAATGTTATGATTAAATTTTTTGCCACTGCACAGTGAATCGCCTATAATAATCTAGGTGGACAAAAGTCATTTCTATGAATGAGTTAATTAATGGTTACATGTTATAAATAAACCCCGCGAGGTGACAATTTTAGGTAATAAGTGTAAAAAGATTCCACATATAGGAATTATAGACGCAGAGAGACCACGTGAAATGGTAATGCATTCATAACCGGTTAAGTTGCATTTTTGCAGTATTTTCGATAGTACACCCAAACATTTGTGGCTTACAAATTAATTTGTACTATGATGGATTTCACTTTAGAGGGTAAGTACTTTCTTATTTCACTTCAAATCAGGTCCAAATAACACACTATGTGGTGTAATAATTATGTTGAAAAGGATGATCGAAAATACATCCTAATTTTATATTTGTAACTTCGTCGAATACAACTTTTTTTTATCCACGTTTATTCAATGTATATTTTTTATATAATATAGTTTAAAGATTTATCTTTTAACTTACATAAATTTGAATACCACATTTTGCCACACTTTTGCTACTTTGATTTTTTTTCAGAACATGTCTTCTCAATTTCTAAATTGGAGTTTGCGCATTTAGTCAAAAATTTCTTGTGTTTCGTCTAGATTTGCCTGGGCTGCATCGAATAAAATTAAAATTAATAAGTTTTCTTTTCGAAAATAATGTTTTATTTAAAATTGATTATATGTATATTGATTATAGTTGGTGAAGGGTTATTCAATTAAACCAATGTTCTCGTTTTCTGTTGTTTATTTTCTAGACAATAAACAACAGAAAACGAGAACATTGGTTTAATTGAATAACCCTTCACCAACTATAATTGAAATTCTCGTTACTATGGAAGAATTTATCGAACATATGTATATTGAGTAAATATTTACTATAATCAAGAACATAATCAACGCACACTATAAACTATTTTTGTCTAGCTACCTTGTTCTAGGCGATTCGCTGTTGCTAATTGATTTACAAAAACATTAATCTTGTGTTTGCAGATAGGTATAATATTATCATATTTACAACAAAAAACAACACACTGCTAATTGATTTTTAATATCATTTTTAGTATGTTATCTAATATAGTACTATAATCATAAACTTTAAAATTTTTTGTTGGGGATCATTATGTTCAGTGTTAATGTCTAGTTATCTATATACAAAATACATGTTGATATAGAAAAATAATAACAAGAATATCTGTGTCACTTCATATATAGTATATATATATATATATATATATATATATATAGTACCTTCTTTACTACATTATCGCTGCTCCACCGCAATATCCAAGAAACATACCCCCCCCAAACCACCCGATTATCAAATAATTTAAAAAATATTTTCAACGAGTTGCCAGGTGTAATATTAACACATTTGCAAAGTTTCAGAATTTTTAATCATACTTTATATTTCAACCCCCTCAAACACACCCTATTAAAACTTAAAATTTTATCTTCTATTTATATGTCTTTGTGGGTACAAACTGTCACATTTAGATGAACTCAAATTATTAAACGAACATTAAGAGTTTCAACCCCTACAAAACAACCCCTTAAAGTTTAGATTTTTTTCACTATTTTTCTAGTTGCCAAATTATTATTTCAAGTTCATCTAAAAAAAAAAATAATTTTGTCCAGTTAAAAGTTGCAAATGAATCACTGACCATTGGTAACTTTTTCGAAATACAAAAACTTTAACTAATTTTTAGCTATTTGTTTTGCTGTACATAAAAATACACATAACTTTTAATAAGCAATTGTTATCAGGGAAATACAGTCCGAGATAATTGAGCAAATTGCTATATTTTTAGCTGTTTATTTTAAATATTATTTACGGAACGCAAAAAAAATAAATGAGCAACGCATTTTCAATTTAAAAAAGTTGAAAATACAAATACCTACCGAACCATGTAACGAGTAACCTATAAATTCAACGTTGCGCCCTAATTGACTGCGTATCAATAATTTAAACTGTATAAACACAGTCGAAATCAACAACTTAATTGGAATTGACGAACGAACAATGTGTAGTTTCCACGTTGCCCGGAGTTTAAAAACTCCGCTCGTCGCGGAACTGTTTGTATTTCATAACGTTTTTCCCTGTTTTTTTAAATGAGAAAATATTAATTAGAATCGCCGGATGTATTTTTAAAAAGACTAATTCCCATTGCAATAGCTGAATGTGATTTTGAAGCGGAGAGTCGTTTTTTTTTGGGTCTGTTGATGTGCGGTTCGTTGTCCTTTTAAATTAATGCGTAGCGAGATTTTTTTCAGGATTATTTAATTCAGACAGTTGTATTAGAATTTAAAAAGGTAGAATTATTAGGGTTTCGGATTTATCTTTGGACGACCATGGATTAATTTCAGGTTTATTTTTTCATGTAAATATATTCATTATGTATATCTCTATCGGTCTGGGTGAATTCTGCAGATGAATAAATTATTTAAAAAATGTAAATCTTTAAATAATTAGCCTTGGTGAAATGATGGTTTAACGTAGAACATGAATTAGAATTAGATGCGCGTTTGGAGTGGGCTCTACGTCAGAATGGATACACCAAGAGTGACATACGAGGTGTCACACAAAGAAAACCGCAAGTCTCAGAGGAGCGACAAGAGTCAAAGGGGTTCGCTTGCTTACCGTACGTAAGTGGGGTACCAGAAAGAATCGGTAGAATACTGATGAAATCGGGTATCACGGTAAGGTACCGAGCACCAGCAAAGGTAAAGGATCTTTTGCCTAACCCAAAGGATATCACACCCCTCCTGAAGAACGAAGGGGTATACAAGATAACATGTGAGTGTGGAACATGATATGTAGGACAGACAGGACGAAGTATCGAATATTGAGTCAAGGAGCACAGTAGAGACACCCGGCTACGCAAGATTCAACAGTCCGCTGTTGCGCAACACTGCCGCGAGTCGGGACACACAATGATTTTCGATGACGTGAAGATATTGGCAAGGGTTGGTAATTACCATCGAAGGCTTATTAGAGAAGCCATCTAAATTTACAAACATCTTAACAACATCAATCGCGAGGATGGTACTGACATTAGTAGGGTCTGGAAATCGATCCTAACGCGGTCAGGTGGAAAGCACATGGGAGCGGTAGCTCCAGATGTGCGCAGTGAGGTGTAAATACAGGTACATAAGGGAGAGTTTCTTGGTAGGTCTTCAGTATTCAATTAGCTTTGAAGAAGCGAGCAACATGGTTCGCGAAACGTCAGCATTAACAAATCTTGACACACGGCTTAACCCGGAAGCAGTTTATTTTCTAGATGCGCATATTGGAATATTTACTTAAGTGGAATAAATGTTGTTCCCGGAAAATTTCTTTCGTTTTTTGTGTTTACTTTAATTTATTTACTTTTCATTATTGTTATGGGTATTAATTGTTTTGTTAATATTTCAAATAACTGTTAGGAACTGAAAAATTCGATATAAAATATTTTACTGGAAATAGTATTTGGTTACTAAAAAAATAATTTTGCGTGGGTAAAAGTATCGCAAATTTTAACTCAATACAATAAACGTTCTTTGTACCAAAAAATATTGTAGATGAATAAATTTTTATCCACAGATAGATAGACGTATAGTTAGCATTTTCGCTGAATGCCCTTTTATTTGAATTCAGTAGAAATTTTCCTCGATGTAAGATTCGACATTAGACATTAGAATTTTGTTATAAGTGCATTCGTAATGGGTTTTTTAAATTGAAATGTTATGACAGGATGATAATAAATAGTTATTTATGTACCAAGGCATTACACGGATGTTTATGCCCCGAGGGTGACCGTTCTCGGGCCTATTGGCCATCGAGCTTTTTAAGTCGCCCAATAGTGTACACAATTTCATGTCCGACAATTGTTTTTAACCTTAAATAACTAAGTAATTTATGTCTTCCATTAAGGAAGAAAAAATCACTAATTTAGGTATTTTTTCATGGAACGTCCTGAAATTCAAAAAATTCAAAATTATCCGTTTAAACTGCCTGGGTGGTCACATCAATACCAATTATTTTGATCGGAATATCGCATTTTCCCACAGAAATTTGTTCAAATTTGTCTCAAACTTGTTCTTTACGATCCCCTTTTAGTACGTTTGTAGATATAGTATATTGTGTACCAAGCCGAGAAAGGGGTTCTTTTCCGGGCCGAGAGAAGAGTTTAATCACTAACGTCAAACCGAATTAAAAACTGTGTTTTGATTGGACCGAGTTATTGCATTTTCGTGGCTAGCGGCCAAATGTGGTCATTACAGGCCGGGCTGGGGCTGGCTGGCAAATAGCATCTTTCGTGTCTCCATAGAGACGGGAAAATGACATTTTCGCATCGTGTAGGATAAAATCAATATTACATATACCGGGTGGTCGTTTTAACTCCTAAATATGTCGTGAAATATGCATAGTACGACAAAAGTATCTGAAATAAACTTGTAGGACGCAAAGGGAGAAAAGAGATGGCGATATCAGTTTCATTGCAGATGGCGCTGCAATCGGTGAAAATGAGGTTACCTTAATTTTTTCAAAAGGGAATACCCTACTTTTTTTAGCAAGTTATGATTTTACGCTAACTAAGAAGAAGCTTTTGTCTAAAATATTTTTCTTACGATGCATTTTTTTCGTGCGTAAACAAACCCTACGCGCATGACGGGGCAACGCACGAGATACCAAAACGTGTCCCCGTTATGCACATACCTTTCTACGTTGTACCATGAGTAGACATGACAGTCGTGGCTTGTATGCCAGACGGCGAGCGCCTCCCATGCACTGCAGATGTTCCGACAAAAGATTGTTCTTATTTATCGTAAAAACATAATTTGATAAAAAAGTTGGATATTCCCATTTAAAAAAATTAAGTTAACCTCATTTTCACCGATTGCAGCGCCATCTGCAATGAAACTGATATCGCCATCTTCTCTCCCCCTTTGCGACCTACATATTTACTTAAGACCCTTTTGTCGTACCATGCATACTTATCGAGATATTTAAGAGTCTCAACTTAAAATGACCACCCGGTATAAATAATCGATGATAAGCGCCATCTAGTATCAATATTTTGAATTAATCTGCAGTCACGCTTCCAGCCGGAAAAACTGATAAATCAGGGCGAACCATTATTGGAGGGGGCGGATAAATATGGCAGTATATTAAAACAAACGACGTTGTTAATCCGAAAAAGTGCCAAATAAAAGAGGTTTACAACGTTGCGCCCTTCTTTTCCAGTATGAAAAACAGCCCCAAGGGACATATTTTCGCCGTCTCTACGTCGAAACAGATTCGTAGCTTCTGGTAAACAAACATTTATCTTGATCTTGATGATCTAACAGATTTGTAAAAAAACGTCGGTTTTGTCTTTCATTGTGACGGAAAAAAAATATTGTCGTCATTCATTGGACTGCAGACGACTTCCTTTTTAAACTCAATTTTAACTTTTAATTACTCACCGGCAAAAGGTAATGGAATTCTTTTCCGTTGGACGGATCTCATTTCTATTTTTATTCTAGCTACAGCGGGGCGGGCCTTATTTCTCGAAAATGTATTAATATTAAACGACTTCTTAAGTCGTTAATACTTCCCCAGCAGATATAAATATTTATGGGAAAATGTAAATCCGGAAACCGCGAAATAAAACTTCCGGTTCTCGATCCTTTGAGGACCCTTGGATTAATTTAAACAGCTCAACAACTAGGAATTGGGCGCGCTTGAAACTTCTTCCCTGTATTGTTTTCGCCATGAGACAGAGAATTTGATTAAAATATCCGGGGGATCAACATGGAATGAAATCGGATGACATTTACATATTTTATAATTGGAAAATTTATATTCATTAAAAAGAACAAAAAAATATCAAGTGGCGGAATTTATCACGAAACAATCGTATTTATTATTTGCATGATAGTTAATATGATTCTAATGATTGTTATAGCAGGAAGCAGTTCTTCAGTAATACATTCTTTTGTTTTGATTTACTTTAATACATCATAAATTTCTTGTTTTAAACTCATAAATATCATCATAACCAACAATAATCTCAGTAATATCCTTTATCCAATTGTGCTTAGTTAATGGCATAAAAATACAAAATAAACAAGGGGTGGGTACCTAATACAAATAAGATACGAATGAGAACAATACTAGAGAACTACTAAAAGAAACATAATTTTTTAACAACTTAACACATCCTGGCTTTTGAGTAACCGTCCTTATATCCTTATATCCGTTAAGATATCGTCACTAACTGCTCGTACAATCTTTTTATTTTTCTTTGCGCCTAGAATTTCTTCATTCAACATGAGTCGTTTGTTCTCAGAATATTAATTGTTACAAGCTTTACTGGCTTTCATTTCAAGTTTGCCTGCGTTATCATATCCGTAGTGTCGATATTGGTCAAAATGACTTTTAAGCAAATTATCAAATGTCTCCACTGATACTACTGCGAAAAGTGGGGAAACTGAGTCGTTTTTGCGATTGTCTTGAAAACTATCAGTTTTCGGCAAGATGTGTGTTCAAAATTGTAGGTTTTAAAATATGCCGTACAAAAATGATGAACATCTTTTTTCAGCCAACCGTTTCAGAGATATAAGCGCCTAACAAAAAATACTATCAACTTCTAAAGAATTATAAACTCCATAAAATTCTTTATATTACATGTCATACTTGTTGTTTCAGTAATGTTCGATAATGTGTTTGCAAGTATTTTATTTTTTGGACCCCTTAATCGCGATAGTGCTCGTTCCTATAGCTACCGTATTTCAATCAGTTTCCACAGAAAAATGTTTATAACTTCTGCAAAAATGTTTGCATACATTTCTATTATACGTCAAATTGTAGGTAATTACGAGACCTAATATCCCGATGACGTTCAAAGTTTTGCCCCCGCCCCCCTAAATCGCGATAATGTTCGTTCCTGTAGCTAACGTATTTCAATCAGTTTCCACAGAAAAATGTTTATAACTTCTGGAAAAATTTTTGCATAAATTTCTATCATACCTCAAATTGTAGGTAATTAAGAAACCTAATATCCCTATGACGAACGTTCAGAGTTTTTCCCCCTAAATCGCGATAATGTTCGTTCCTATAGCTAACGTATTTCAATCAGTTTCCACAGAAAACTGTTTATAACTTATGCAAAAATGTTTACATACATTTCTATCATACCTCAAATTGTAGGTAATTAAGAAACGTAATATCCCTATGACGTTCAGAGTTTTGCCCCCCTAAATAGCGATAATCGTTCCTATAGCTAACGTATTTGAATCAGTACCAACAGAATTTTTTTATACATTCTGCAAAAATGTTTGCATAAATTTCTATCATACCTCAAATTGCAGGTGATTAAGAGACTTAATATCCCTATGACGTTCAGAGTTGTGCCCCCTCCCCTCCGTAAATCGTCATAATCTTCGTTCCTATAGCTAACATATTTCAATCAGTTTCTACAGAAAATTGATTATAACTTCTGCAAAAATGTTTGCATAAATTTCTATCATACCTCAAATTGTAGGTAATTCAGAGAACTAATATCCCTATGACGTTCAGAGTTTTGCACCCCCCCTCTAAATCGCGATAATGTTCGTTCCGATAGCTAACGGATTTCAATCAGTTTGCACAGAAAATTGTTTATAACTTCTGCAAAAATGTTTCCATAAATTTCTATCATACATCAAATTGTAAGTAATTAAGAGGCCTAACATCACTATGACGTTTAGAGTTTTGCCCCCCCCCCCTTAAATCGCGATAGTGTTCGTTCCTGAAGCTAACGTATTTCAATCAGTTTCCACAGAAAATTGATTATAACTTCTGCAAAAATTGTTGCATAAACTTCTATCATACCTCAAAATGTAGGTAGGTAATTAAGAGACTTAATATCCCTATGACGTCCAGAGTATTGTCCCCCCTAAATCGCGATAATAATGTTTGTTCCGATAGCTAACGTATTCAATCAGTTTCTACAGAAAATTGATTATAACTTCTGCAAAAATGTTTGCATAAATTTCTATCATACCTCAAATTTTAGGTAGGTAATTAAGAGACCTAATATCCCTTGACGTTCAGAGTATTGTCCCCCCTAAATCGCGATAATAATGTTTGTTCCGATAGGTAACGTATTTCAATCAGTTTCCACAGAAAATTGATTATAACTTCTGCCAAAATGTTTGCATAAATTTTTATCGTACATCAAATTATAGGTAATTAAGAGACCTAATATCCCTATGATTTTCAGAGTTTTGCCCCCCTAAATCGCGATAATGTTCGTTCCTATAGCTAACGTATTTCAATCAGTTTCCACAGAAAAATGTTGTGTATAACTTTTGCAAAAATGTTTGCATAAATTTCTGTCATACCTCAAATTGTAGGTAATTAAGAGACCTAATATCCCAATGACGTTCAGTTTTGACCCCCCCCCCCCCCTAAATCGCGATAGTGTTCGTTCATATAGCTAACGTATTTCAATCAGTTTCCACAGAAAGATGTCTATAACTTCTGCAAAAATGGTTGCATAAATTTCTATCATATTGCAAATTGTAGGTAATTAAGAGACCTAATAATCCCTATGACGTTCAGAGTTTTGCCCCCTAAATCACGATAATGTTCGTTCCTATAGCGAATGTATTTCAATCAGTTTTCACAGAAAAATGTTTATAACTTCTGCAAAAATGTTTGCATAAATTTCTACCATACCTCAAATTGTAGGTAGTTAAGAGACCTAATAATCCCTATGACGTTCAAAGTTTTACCCCCCCCCCCCACTAAATCGCGGTAGTGTTCGTTCGTATAGCTAACGTATTTCAATCAGTTTCCACAGAAAGATATCTATAACATCTGCAAAAATGTTTGCATAAATTTCTATCATACCTCAAATTGTAGGTAATTAAGAGACCTAAAATCCCTCTGACGTTCAGAGTTTTGCCCCCCTAAATTGCGATAGTGGTCATTCCAAATAATTAAAATTAAATTAAATTAATTCAATTTATGAAGAACAACCTAGAGATATTTGAGCGTTCCCCAAACTCACGTTCTAAAACCCGGAAACTACTACAATTATCGATGGCTTTTCGGTTATTACTTTCAATTAAATATGTCCATTTATTGCAAGTGGTGGAACCGGAAGCGTCAAGTTAACCGCAACTTACATACTTCTTACTACTTGTAAGAATTACAAAGTCGGAATAGTAGGAAAAATACTATACAGTAGCAGAACCCTAGGACATTATTGACTAGGATGTCATACAAATAGCTGATGGATCCTTTCCGTAAAACACTTAACTCCGAAGCAACTTCTCGAATCAAACTGCAAACTCGATCATAAATTATATATTCCAAGTGCAATTTTCAGGTCTCTAATCGTAACTTCGTGTGCTTTTAGTGGCTGGAAACCAAACACGGAACTGTTTCAGTCACGTAGCATCTAAACGACGGAACATCTGAGCGTTCACGATGTCAAATTAATTCCTCCACACACAATAGGCGAATATAAGGATGAAATATCGACGACACGGTAGAGCGGGAAACGTGAAATAATTCGATTAGTTTCATTCGTCGAGGTGTTGTTGACGGCCCAACAAAATCCCCCATAAGTGGTTCCTGTATAGACGGCCCTTCTGATGATACACCTTCTAACAAAGTTATTTAACGTCTATCTGACGTTTTCATTACACGATATAATAAATTGATTCCTCGGTATTATATGATACCCTATCGAAGTTCCGTCCACCTTATTACATTGATTGAATCGCATCATAAATAATACTTTTCCAATAAATTTCTTTACGATACATATACGGAGATTGCAGGCTCTGTCCTTTTTTTGTGTTATAGTTTATGGTGTATGTTACGTTGGCCTGTTTGAATATACTACATATGATATAAAAATTAAATTATTTGGAAGATTTTTCGGAGAAATGTAAGGTTAAATCAGGTGGGTGCATCGTAGATTACACAATTAACTAGGTTATGTGCATTAAACAGCTTATGTAAATGATAATTGCTTCCTAAACAGATATTGATAACAAGTTTGAATTTATGCCGGGTGGCCGTAATATAGGTCGCAGTGTACATACAGTATGCTATAAATTAATATCACAATATCTACATGTAACCGTTGCATTTGCAGCGGCTATGAACCGTCGAAATAAATGTTCTAATTTGATTACATGCTCCATTCAAATAACCTACATCGTGGTACGAGTGAGCCATGGGAATATGTTATCGACAGAGTGTGGTACCTATGTATTATTGTAAATAATTGTTTTAAATGAGCAGGAAAAATAAGAAGAAAAGATACAACGAAAAATAAATAATGCTTATGTAAATCCAATTCTGACGTGAATAAAGAAGAAAAATACAACGCTTTGTTCTTTTTGCTCATTATATTCAGAAGAATCTGAAATAATTCAAGTGTATTCGACATACTGAAGTTCCAAAATTTGTAAATTGTTTAAACATTTGCAATAAAATCAATCAGTCAATTTTTTTTGTTGCTTTATTGTTTTTGTTGCCTATGTATAAACGAAAAATCTGATGTGGCCAGGCACATCACTTTATCATACCATATTCGAAATTAATAGTTTAGCTGCATGAGATTCTATCTGATCGAGATCGGCCATGTCTGCATTAAAATAAAACTAGTAGAACTAGACAGATATGTTGATTATTTTAGCAGTAGGTATTGTCAAATCTGTCCCCCACCAACGTCAATCAGTAGTCACCAGTTATAAGTGGTGTTTAAAGCGCCTGACGTCTGCTGTTTACACCGGGCAGCAGTAATATGGGTAAATAAGTACATTTCTGGCAATTACGCTTTATTATAGCAATTATAATGTTTGGGTTAAAATTGTAGTTAAATAAAAAATCTATTTTTGTATCATGCGTTGAGCTAGATGTTTTATGTTTGAAAAAGGCCAAAGATGTAGAAGTAAAATTATTTGTTTTCTACCAAAAGATTATTTTTCATCCAGCCCAACTCGTTATTTATCTAAGAAGTTATACTGAAAATTTCATAAACATTCAAGAATAAATAACGTTTTTATTTGAAAACGCGTTTTAGGAGAGGTAGAACTGGGTCTTAACTATTTCGACGAAATTCCAGAAATGGCTGATTAATTACAAACTCTTTCAAAAATGTTAAGACTAAACCTCCAGTTCCTTTGGACGCTTTTCAACAGAAAGCCTTTCAGCTCTAAGTTTGGTTATGAAACTACTAATTATGAAGTTTCATCCCGATACAATCAGTAGTTTCTCCGGAATAGTCGCCACAAAAAAAAAAACGTGTACAAACAGACGCTGGCATTTTTGTGTACCTTGGTCAAAAATGTTGATTGAACACAATACATGGAAATAAGATTATTTCAGATGTTGTTTATGTGCCAGACCTTAAAACCAATTTGCTGTCTGTAAATAAATTGGTTAACAAGTGGCATATACTGATGCTCACTTCTGATGGATGTTCAGTATATGCTGCAGAGCGTTTTAAGAATTTTATATCTGAAGCGATTCTTGTAGTCACAGCATCAAACAAGAATGGTCTGTATAGATTGGATACAATCAGTGACATTTCGAGAGAGAGTGCATTTGTAGCAGTAAACAGTAATTCTAATGAGCTATGACACAGAAGACTTCGTCATTTGAACAGAATAAGTATGAGTTTGTTGCGAAAAGGAATGGCCATAGGAATAACTACCAAGCAGAGAAAGGAGAGCTGTTTGTCTCAGAGGAAAACAGAGTCGACAACCGTTTAAAAAGTCAGGAGGAAAACGCGCAAAGGAGCTGCTCGAGTTGGCACACTCAGATATGTGTGAGCCAATGCCAGAACAATCATGGAGTATTCGATAGAAAACATCTTTCCGATTACAATGATACCGAATACTTAATATTTTATTGAAATTCTTAGCGTAAAAGTGTTGTAAGAAGCAAGGAAATCGAAAAAAATATTGACCTAATGTTCAGAGTCAGCGTACAAGTCAAAGTCACTCAATGGACTACTCGAAGGAAGTACCCTTAACCGTCATTTTCACGCTAGGATTATCAGCAAAATATCAAGAATTTAGCATCATTGTGTCAGAAAAATGCTTTTCCTCGCATAATCGGTGTACTTCCTTCGAGTAGTCCATTAAGTGACTATGACTTGTGCGGTGACTTAGATCACTAGGTCAATATTTTTTTCGATTCCCTTTCTTCTAGAACCTTTTGTACGCTAAGAATTTCAATAAAATTTCAAGTATTTGGTATCATTGTAATCGGAAAGATGTTTTCTATCGAATCATCAGGGTGTGGCCATTGGGACCGGTGAAAAAAATACTGACTGGCCAAAGACCAATTAAATCACGCTAGAGGGCGCCAGTAATGCAATGCCGGGCAAAATCGATTTAGTTAGTGTTTATTTGACAATTTTCGACTATTTTCACCAATTCCTAGCCACCTAGATTAATACATAGAAAAGTTATCTTTGCGTTGCCGTGGTGATAAAAATTGACGATCGATATGTTTTTGTGTTGAGATTGCCATCCTGATTGAAATATCACACACAAAATATAGGGTGCCATTTAAAATTTCAATGATGACGTCATTTCCGGAAAAGCCGGAAGTCATATTAACCTCAAGAGTATCCTCAAGAATCCTCAAGAATAGCATTTCTTGTACATATATTCTTGAATACATCAAATTGTAGGTAATTACAAGAGCTAGCCACCCACGAACGCTCGGAGTTTTTCACCGTTGCTAACAACCCTGAAATGGCAATAGTACGTAACCACTCTTATGCAAAAATTCGCCGACAGCCACAGATAAATGTTTATAATTTTTCATATATTGTTTACAACTTTTTGTACGCCAAAGTTGCATTTTACGCCAACCACATGCAAATTGTCTGACTAGCCAGATTTTACAAAAAACTGTTGGTTTTTGACCTTTAGCATTGT
The DNA here is from genome assembly GCA_964023965.1 of Melinopterus prodromus. NCBI lineage: Eukaryota > Metazoa > Arthropoda > Insecta > Coleoptera > Scarabaeidae > Melinopterus > Melinopterus prodromus. The sequence continues at coordinate 14,093,189 of OZ030396.1, forward strand.
CTAATACAGCATTTCCCAACATGCTTCCGCTGTCCTCCTCCCGCTCACAGACGTTTAATAACGCCGCTCGAGTCATTGGGGGTCACGAGGTCACGACCCATCGACAGCCGTGTAAAGTTAGCTCCCCATGGTCACAAAATGTTTGAAAAAAATACCTCTCGTTCGCCCTCTATTGCCATTTAATAGCTTCGTTTGCCTCGTTATAGTTTTGGAGAAAATTTAATTTTTCTTCTAGGTGGGGGTGGGGGAATAACTTCACGCTGTACATAGAATTTCTGTACATAGAATTAAAAAGGATTTTCTATATAATACCATTCCAAGAAATTTTCTGTGTAGCTTTATTTAGCAGCTGCTGCAAAAATTGTTATTTAAATTGTTAAAGGTGGTGGAAGGGGATAGATACAATGGAGATTAGTGCGACTAATTCAAAAACAATTAATTGATGATGGGTATCAAAATTTCTGATCGTAAAAACTTACTTTATTTGACTGTTCTATCCTAAATGACCATATCCATGAATCTTAGGAACGAACCTGTAACAAAAGATAGACAATCTGTTACACGCCAATACAATTAAGACATAGCCTACACACGTTGAAAAAAATATAATACATAGTGGGTTATCAATTAACGATGCGATTCATAGGACGTCATATACATGCATAAGACATACATTTTAGTGATGTACAAGGCTGTAAATTAAAATCGTTTTAATTTCATTTTATCGAACATATAAAACGACACGAACATCATCTTCGATCTCTTCAATTAGTGATCTTCTGAAAGGAAAGGAGCAAATTACTCGTGATGCATTAAAATAAAGCTTAAAATCCGCGGAACTGAAAGAAACGGCGCAAGAGGTTGAAATATTAGATGCAGACCGAGTGTCTGCGCTCAGATATGAGTGATTTTGGTCAGGACTGCAGCACGTAGCTTGTTTAATTTGTGCCAGACATTGTGAAAAATTGTAATTGCTTTATCTTGTTACGACGAATTGGCCACTTGAGAATTTTACGTGATAAGATTTACAATGTAGTCGGGTGGTTTAGGTCTGTTTCTTTTGGCTCGTACGCCAGACAGTACTCTAGTTTCCGGCGGAATTCATTTTTAAAAGTTCCTCGCGAAGTTTTAAACGCGACAATAACCGAATCACGCCCTTACTGTAACGACAGCCTGTACCAGCGTGTTGTTTGCACAGTTTTCTGAGCGAATTTATCATAACGTCGTTTCCACTTGTCATTTCGATTTATTTGTGGCAACCTACAACATATTTATTACATGGAAACCCCCCTTTTCATAAATTTGCAATTATTACAAAGCAATTCATTTCTGGGGGAGGGAGGGGGTTATAGGATGTGATACAGGACAATCCCGCTGATTGAAACGGGGCCTGGATAAATTACTGGTGCGATGCCCGTGGCAGGATGACACATGAATTATTCAATGTTTTCGGCGATATCTGAACAAACAAGAATGAATTTTAAATGGCATCCGCATTGCAAGCTTTCAAAATTCAATTTCTATAGGGACGGATTGCGGACGCCGGCCTGCAATAAAATGGTAAGTTTTGTTTTGCGCAAGGTGCACTCGAAAATCCATTACAAACCTTATTGCATTTATTTCCAATATCGGCGAACGATATATCCAGACCGAAACGGATTCCGGATAACTAACTAATGCTAAGTTGTAAGTGCAACATTCAAGTTTTTAATAAACGTGGATTCCCTGGGTAATTTAAGATTACATACCAAATGTAAAAGTTAATAATGTTTGATATCCAATCGTACATAATTTAATACCTAACCAAATAGTTGGTTATTACTAGATATACTAGAACGTGCATTGTTCTTAAACTTAGGAACTTAGGAGGGATGTTTGGAAATTCCGTTACTAAAAGGGTGAAAATGGCAGTGGAATTGGGAAAATCTATATCAAAAAAATCTCCGTAGATGTTAAAGCCGTGAAGATTGGGGTTTAAGTTCGTGTCCGTTTTAAAATTGACAGTGTTAGGAGTCATTTTTTAAACAACTTTTTGAACCATTTTTAAAAACAATTTACCATAGTAATTAACTTCCGAATCCAAAGCAGAAGCGTTGTTAAAGTCAATACATGCCCGGACAATCCCTGTTCGTTAACAACACCGCGTTGTTCCTCATTTGCTTTAAATGTTGGTATCTACTGTCATTATTAATTCAATTCATCAAGCAAGGGGTGTGAAAAATGAGGGCCTTTTGTTCTTCATAAGTATATTGCTCAAAACCCATAATAGATAAAAACCTCAATATTTGGTATTTATATTCACCATCAAAAATGAAGAAAAACATATTTTATCAATTTCCGTAAAATGCAGATAGAATGGTTATGGTTCTCATGAAAGTGCCATCATAATCATAAACAATGAGTACACTCTAAATTGTACCAATTAAACTACGCTTCGTAATGCCCTGGCCATGTCATTACGTTTGTAATGTCAATCATAAAAACGAGTACACTTGAAATTTGCACTAAGCCAACTGGACTTCATACTTGCCATGTCATTACATTTGTCATGTCACATTAAAGTCATCTATAATTTTGAGAAAAGAAATAAAAAAGCCGCTATTAATGCACTTTTTTCTTCATGTTGCCTTCACAATTACTCTCTTTGAAAATCGAAATTTGCATTTATTTTTCTTACAAATAAGACAATATGTGCTCAAAGATTTAAAAAAATAAGAGAGTGTAGAAAATAATGTGATAATGTGATAATAATAAAATGAACAATATTTTGGTTTTCTACAATTTTCACAAAATTTTCCAGTTAAGCGTTGTTAAAGCAGTGGCAGTAATCTTTTTAGGAATGTATTATTCTTATAACAAAAGATATTTAAACTGTTCTGTGTTCTGTGTTAACATGCTGAAAGTGCTGGGGTGATATTTTGTGACGATACGTAATTCAAAAATAGACGCACTAAAGGTAAAAATTAATAATTAGAGTCTTCTTTAAAATAAAGAGATTTATTATAATGTTTTCCTGGGTTACTTCCATCTTCAGATATAATATTGTCACCAACAATATAACCACAACAGTAATGCTGTCAGAAAAAGATAAACATGTTAAATAAAGCCATTTATTATTATTATTATTATTATGTATAAATTCTAAGGCCATTTTCCAAATTAACCAATTAAGGAGGTGAAAATAATAATGACACTACTCCTGAAGAACGAAGAGGTATACAAGATAACATGTGAGTGTGGAACATGCTATGTAGGACAGACAGGACAAAGTATCGAATGTCATGAGTCAAGGAGCATAGTAGAGACACCCGGCTACGCAAGATTCAATAGTCCGCTGTTACTCAACACTGCCACGAGTCGGGACACACAATTAATTTCGATAACGTGAAGATGTTGGCAAGGGTGGGCAATTATCATCGAAGGCTTATTAGAGAAGCCATCGAAATTTACAAACATCCTGACAACATCAACCGCGAGGACGGTACTGACATTAGTAGGGTCTGGAAATCGATCCTAACGCGGTCAGGTGGAAAAGCACATGGGAGCGGTAGCTCCAGATGTGCGCAGTGAGGTGTAAATTTAGGTACATAAGGGAGATTTTCTTGGTAGGTCTTCAGTATTCAATAAGCTTTGAAGAAACGAGCAACATGGTTCGCGAAACGACAGCATTTACAAATCTTGACACACGGCATAACCCGGAAGTAGTTCATTTTCTAAATGATTCTGGCCGTGAAAGCCTACGTACTTAAATAATAATACTAATAATCCACGCCTTAACATCCCCCAACAGCTTTCGCCACTACGGGAGCATCGGCAGGCAAACCTTCACTCTGAAAGCAGAGCGCGAGGATCGAACTCACGCCCCCCCCAGACTGATAGCCAAGCCTTTTACCGCTGCGTCACCGTCTGGCTTAAAAATGAGACTATATGAGGATTTGTAAACTCAAACTATTAACGTCAATTAACGAACGCGCGTGACTGAAACAAGAGAAGGGAAGGAAAGGCTGAGCAGAAACGGTGGGGAGGAAAGCTAAGAGACTCGCCGGAATGGAAAGGAAAGCTAACGAAAGGAGAAAATTGATGATTGTGTTTGATTGACACAAGAGAAGGGAAAGGAAAAAAACGGGAAGGAAAGGTGGGAAAGGCAATGGAAGAAATCCGATGGACTGGATAGGAAATCAAACGGCAGTAAAAGTGAAAATAAGTCGCAAACTATTGTTAATGAAACAGACTTATGTCTGTAATAATAAATCAATAACACTAGTCTCACATAGTTGCATGACAGAATCAAAGAAAAAGAATTAATTAAGAAAATCTACCCCCACATTACAGTAAAAAAGCGAAATATATCCATACCTTTCCATCCTAAACTTTATAACAATATCAAGTCCATCCTTAATAGATATAATATCAACACAACATCAACCACAAGAAATACAATAGAGAAAACATTAAGCAACAACAAGGATCAAACAACAATGCTAGAAAAGAGTGGAATTTACAGAATTTTTTGCTCAGATTGTGATGCACAGCTCAAACCGGACGTAATTTACATACAAGATATAGAGAACACACAAAACAAAAACTTCTCCTTTAATATTTAATATTGCCAACATAACATTACTACATAATATGAAGAAATCAAAGGAAATGGATTATTATGAAATATATGAAATAAAGAACAACATTAAACATGTACACAACATTATTAATGAATTCACTGAATTTAACGAACGCTATCTATTTGAAATTTTCCAATAGTCTATACTTACGCGCATGAAGCGTACACACAAACCGTAACAATGACACGAGTCTTCAGTACACTATGGCATGTCGCCGCTCCATGTTGTTTTCACACACCATTTTAACATTTTAGCCTGTTCGACTATAAGTGACTTTGTTGTACTATAAACTTATATAAATTGTAATGTCTTTGTTTTGCCTTTTAGATTAGTCTGATGATGGTCTAATGACCGAAATCGATCGTTGGTAAATACACATTTTTAACATTCACAAATAACCAATTGTTTTATTTAACGAATATATACAATAACACTTTCTTTGAAAACGCTTGTACCATATCTCTAACTGCACAAGAGCGAAGTCGCAGGAAGAGCTAGTAAAGTTATATACACCTGCATATGTGAACAAAGCGCAGATAATATAATATTTAAATCATCCAACTTTAATACTTGATACATATCCGGCCTCAGAGGGCGTCTTCTTCCAGTTAACTCCGCCAGGCCACACGGAGAATTATGCCATTCGGAGCTATATGAAGCTATGGTGGAACGCATACTCGAGCCAGCTATTTTACATCGCGCACTTAGGAACGCCTTGCCGACTCGAAATATCCTTTATTACTGTACTATATTAAATTCTGGATGCTCCATTATGTCCCTTAAACATGTCTGGATTATGAAAAGGACTCGCGGAGAAGCAAGCAGCGCCAAGGAATCTCGTCGGCCTCAGGTAGGTATGCGCAAGGAACCTTTCCTTACCTACCTTCAGGGCTCGAGGAAGTAAATATGTAATGAGTCCTGGAAGCCTCGACTTATAACAAGTGAACGTAAGACGCTGGTGGCTTAATTGACTAAACGGGTCAAGTCTATTACCAACCTAAAATATAGAATAAAGCCATTTGTGATCTATTTTTTTTATTACATAATAAGAGTCGAGTAAAAACAACAAATTACCAATTAATTAGGAATTAATGTATTGTTTAAACTCCGTATAATAAGGCCTTTAATACAGGCCTATTATACAAGCACTGTCTAACCGAACATTAAGCCCATGGAAACTGTAAGACTAAGGATGTCTGTTGGATAAACGGAGCAACATTTTCTGAAATCTGTACCTTTATCAGAACTGTTTTTGCTTTGTAAATGTTGACTATGGATTACTAGATATTATGGAAAAACTAAAAACTGACTACTCAATTGTTCTTGAATTCCTATTACGATAGAAAGGTGGGATTTTGTATTCGTATTTCATACATAAAGGATACTCTGAAGTCATTTTCTCCCACAATGTTGCCAGCGTTAGATGCATTAGATCTATCACAAACACTAACAAAGTTATTCCTTTTAACGCAAACACGTAACAATATCAAAAATGACGGATTCGCTGACACAAAACTGGCCGCCATTTCTGAATGGAATGAAGTAAAAGAAACAAAAATTGTTTTGTACCCCCAGAACATTCATTAACAAATATGATTGTATTCTAGAATGGTCAAGCAACTACCTTTGGACCACTTCCGATGAATTGACCCCACTTTGATATTAAAAAGAAAAACAGTCCACTCAACCGAGCTAACTTATTTTAACAGAAACAAAAAAGCATTTACAAATAACAAAAATTAGTTTTGCAAATGCTGCTCAAAATATTGCGCTTCCATGTGAATGCACATTTCAGCACGCCATCCCAATTCCTGCCGGACTCTCTGAAAAATTTCAGGGGTTTCTCGACTGCGATTGCAGGCACCACTTATTCGCTGTACCAATTCATTTCTGGTAGCAATCCTGTGTGCATAAACTAAATCTTTTAGATGACCCCACAACTAATAATCCAAATGATTTAAATCATGAGATCTTGCTGGCCATGCCACAGGACCGGCCTCTGCCAATCCACCTTCCAGGGTATTGTTCATTGAGATACAGTCGTACAGCAAGAGCAAAATGTGCAAGAGCTCCGTCATGCATAAACCAAGGAGCCACACGCACATGCAATGAAACATTGTCTAATAAATCTGGGAAAGAGTTTCGTAAAAACTCATAAAAACAATATTGATCTCCATTCAGTCTAGCAGGTAATTCAAATGGACTAAGCAATTCGTTACCTATTATCCCACACCAGATGTATTTGATTGTATTTGGCTCGTACTCTTGGTAAGAATATGTTCTTTCGTTTCTAATTTGAAACTACTACGTGCGCTAGAGGACAAGAAGTAATACCATTTTTAGTTGCATATTGTATGCGTATTTTGAATTTAAAAAGTCAGATATCCTACATTGAACTCTATTACATACGTATTATAGGAAATAAGTTTCATACAAATCGGCAATTTTCTGCTGTTCTGGCCGCCATGTTGGTTCCGAAATTTAAAATTTTGAATATCAGATACAAGATTTGCAATCAGAAATCTTCATATGTTGCAGGAAATAAGTTTCGTACGAACTTTTCAATTGTTTTGGTCGCCACATTGTTTCCGACATTTTGATATTTGAAAATATGATATCAGACTTGGAATCAGAGACCCTAAAACCACTTATAAGCATGCTTGACGCCTGTGTTTTAAAAGTCTAACCTTATTAAGAGTTTTGGCCTCGTTTTCAGGATCTAATGTCACTATGCGCCTGCAATATGTGCCTGCAATCCTGTACAATTCATCCCAGATAACAATCGTGCGACGCATAATGATGCAACTGAAACCGCACGTGCGTTCATAGGATCACACAGATGCGTCATCAATGGAGGTTCATATCGCACGCATTGTCACTCGAATAGCGATATGTGGCGCATATCGCTCGCACTCGTGCGTTTTATTCGTCACGGACGACGCACCGTGCCGAATGTATGACGAAAATCAGCATTGTGACTCGCATATCGCTCGCACCCGTGCGATTTATTAGACACGGACGACGCACCGTGCCGGCCGTTTGGCGAAAACTAAATTAGATATATGATTGAAGAGGTAAAATAAGAAGCAATGGACATTTTTTAAGCATTTTTTATTACAAAAATATAATATTTATGAAATCTATCATATAAAAATCAAATATAATAAAAACCTATAATATATATGAGCCGGATTACAAACATGCATTTACAGTACGTTACATGATGCAATTGAAACGGTAATGTAGCAGTAGCGTGACGGGCAACAACAGATTGTCAAACAGGCCGACACTTCAATTGCCTTTTCTACGCTGTTCTCATCGCTCAGCTGTGATCTCATTCCCATAGCACATCAGCCTTGTATCCTATTAATCCAACATTTTGTAATATACAACACAGCACAACTCGTTCTCGCACTTAATAAAAGTCAATTGTTTATATAATACTAAACTAGAAAAACACTAACACTAGAAATAAAATAATACGAACATAGACTAACAAACAAACGCGCTAAAAACAACTAAAGGACTCTTACTATGAACTTGCAATAAACACAACGGAACCTGGCAATATGTCGAAGCAAAATGGCGTACCCAAGCCAAGCCTTCTCTTCCTTCTTCCGTTCGGCGTCCCCACCTATCCGCATGCGCGAAGATGCAGAGTGGTAACAGTCATTTTTAAGAACAAAAAATTACCATGTTATAAATCAATAAATTGTTGCGAATTGACTATTTTTATTGGGAAATATACTGTGAATAAGGTATTATTCACTAATAATTAGTACGCTGTCTTAACTTTCCTTTGCTTGTTACGTTTACATATTTTAATTGATAACCTATATTTGATATTTTGCATCTGAACAAATGTCTTTCTTCAGATTTCGAATGTATAAATTAATAACAAAAAATGGAAAATTTGGCATGCAGAGATATGTCCGATCGCAATACATGATATATAAAAAGGATTGTTTTTTATTATAAATCGTACGTTATAAAAATATATTTTTACCTAAATTTATTTTTCGGTATTCACTTGCTATAATATTATAATAAAACATTAGTGCGCTAGCATTGTAACTAGCATGATGCCATCATCGCGTCGTCACCGATGCTTCTTCGCGGCCCTGTTTACCGGGGTTGTGTGCGACGCATGGTGTATTGTTTTGATCGGCACTCATGCGTGTGGATACATAAACGCACGCGTGCGAGCGATATTGCATTCATCGCACCGAAAAATTACGCGTGATGATTTGGTGCGTCGCACGATTGTTATCTGGGATAGGACGCACAATTTCTGGACCCTACAAAGCTGTACGTCCTAACCCAGTACCAGAATACAAATATTCGAGGAAAATGGTTGGACAACCCAGACAAAGTGCTTAATGTTGTCTCCGGAGTAGACGATTCCATTGAGAATGTTTTCGACTGTGAAGTATCAATTCCATACGCCCACAGCTATGTTCTTATTGGAAAATAAAAACAGTCCAGTACACACAGAATGCCGAAGATTACACCAATCACACAAACTGCCACATCGTAGTACATACTACTCAGTCTACTACTTCCGAGTATATATAATGTACCTAATAGTTCTGCAGTTAGGTAAAATCTGATTATAAAGTAACCATACTTTTTAGTTTTAAGAACATTATCTAAGTACCATAACCTTAACCATTATGAAATTTGTCTCTCGAAACACGCTCAGCACGTAAGTTCTTGCAATAGGACCAACGCAGCATTTTATATAACATTTTATGGGTACTTTTTTACTGCTGCTCGAACAAACCTTATATCTTCTGGGTGCCCACGAATCGACGCCTCACCTTTTTATTAAAACTTCCCCCTCCTTGGCTTCATATTAGGAGAAAAAAGAACCACACGACAAGCTAAATAAAACGTGTAGATGGCAAGCCAGTTGCCCTAAAAGCATAATAATCTCGCTCAACAGATATTATACAGTTTATGACATAAGTCATAAGTCTATTACCAAAGAAAGCCCTTAAATGCATGGGAATGAACACCATTAAAAAGTTTCACAGGGACCTCGTGTAGAATAATTTATGCCACCACAAAAATACAGAATACATCGGCGTAATCGACCGTCAAGACTATGGTATCGAATTATATTTTGATAAGAATGTCTCTCGCAGTCCAACGCGTGGTAACGTTGAGCCCATAAACAGAGTAATAGCAATTATCACATTCTTCCCCAGCAAAATAAAATAATTGTTACAAAAATAATGCCAATTACTACAATAAAACCACCGTGGAGCGTCATATAAAAATTGTATCGTATATCCCCCAACAGTTGTAAAAATAGACCAGCTGGTAATATAATATCAATTGGTCGTATCAACAGTGCCACTGTAAGAGTGAACATGAGAAACACATCTCCATCCGAAATTTTAATATATTTCCTCTTATGGGAAGGTGTCGTTTATAGCCTTGATGCATATCACACGGTCCTTTTGAAGTCCGCCGAGTGTTGGGTTACCTTGACGGCTCTCCGCTTTATTTTTATTTCGTCGCTGCGTTTTATTTCACTACCCGTCCTTCACGCGCCGCTGTTTTTTCTTTATATTACCCAGCGTTATCCACCCGGGGATGAAACGCTTCCTTTGCAATTTCTGCGGCGGAGTCGCTTTACTCGGCCCCGGCACTTGACTGAAATATTTCCTTTGGTGCAGTCGGCGAAAGCCACAATGGGCCTACGAGTGGAGAGATAATCATAATTTCTTTCTTTCGGTCCCCTCTTTTTCCCCGCTAACAGACTGTATAAATCTCGAGCGACGGCTCCAGATGAATTTATCAGAGATCTCACTACACCCTTCTTCTTCCTCTTCCCTTTGATATATCATCAACGGTCTGGTGGAAATAGAACAGAAAATTCGACTTCCCTTCATCCATACCTTCTTAATAAAGCAGAGTGAAAATGAATCTTAAGAGTAAATTTTTGAAAATGGGGCGTTTCCATGCTTTCCTTGCTAGGATCTTTAGGAATACTTAGAAATTGATAAGCAATATCCTGATTCTCTTATAGAGTAATCCAGAGTATTCTATTAAAATGTATCGACGATATATTGTTTAAATTTTAATGAAATTATCGTAAATTAATTACATTAAGAGTTAGACGTATATGAAAATGGCAGTTTTGCAAAGACACGGTATTTTGAGCGTGTTCATCGTCTAGGAAAGATTAGACTGGAATTAATAGGGGAACTAACAAAGACATCTCCACTGTTCATGAATGCCACAATACCTTGCGGTATTTCGAAAAGACAATGTCACCCCAACATCAAAGGGCACTCCAAAGGTAATAAGAGGTAATTGGTAGGCTGAAAGTGATTGCGCTGAGCTTCGGCACGATCTGTCTGCTTAGCAAAACCATTTAAAGTGTACGGTATAGAGAATTGTGACTAACATCAAAGGTTGAGTATTTTAATGACGGTTATCTACAGGGTGTTGTTGATGGAATCTGTAGCGCTAGCTTTAGGTGAACTATATTATTAATGGACAGCTATTTGAAATAACACCATTTTTATAATTGGATAAGCCACGGACATGGTTTTAGACTAAATAAGGCTCAACATACATATCAAAGAAAAATATATAAACATCGTTAAAAAGCTAGATCTATTTCCGTATTTTACTGATCGTGTCCTTCAAACAACATGAAACTAGGGGAAAACCGTTTTGGATGCGCTGACAATTTAGGTGAACATCACCACATCAGGAATTTATATGATAAAAATGTATAAAAACATACTGAAATTATAAGGTTTGAAGAAAACACTTTTTTACATCAAAACGTGAAGCGGACTAACAAGATTTATGTTGAAAAAGGGTCGTATTTGTGAATGCGCCTGCGGTTCGAAAATTGTTGCTGTTACACACCTGAAAATTGGTATTTCTACAACAAGAGGTCGCATTTTTTTATGATTTTTGACAGAATAAATAAATTGTTAATTTTAGTATATTTCAAAAGAGTGTCTGGAAGAATGCGTTCTTCGTTGAATGTTTTACGTTGAAAGCAAAAACACGAGAACAAACACATTGGCAAAGAGTTAGAATACTTTACCAGGTAGGACCACTTTACCACTTTTGGTTATATAATATTTTTTCTACTTTGCGTTCGTTATAAACTTATAACGAAACCGCTTTCGGGGTCGTTATGACTAGATCACAAACTGTTAATAACCTTTTCTTTTCCAAGATTGATAATTAAAATTGGTATTTGTGAATTTTACCACAACTACCAACTGTTGAAGAGAAAACTACTCTCGATGAAAACATGACACCCGCAATTTTGGAAATGTATGTAAAATAATGTCGCAAAGAGAAAATAGTTATTTAACCAACAAGTATATTAAAAAGTGTGATTAATGATCGAGACTGTTTAACGCACGAGCGATTAGCGAATGCGTTAATTGCCGAGGTCATTAATCGCCGTTTAATATTCGAATTAGTTACAATAAATTTTCGTCCATCGTATTCTTCTATCGTCGTCTACAAAGGTTTTTCTTCGCCGATGTCTTTTTAGGTTATATGACAATTTATGTAATTTAACACTGATAGTTCTAGAGGGCGGTATGTTTTGATTGGAAGGTTTCATATCACATATATTCGATTAGCCAATCAATCGGAGTCAGTGCGTCGTGTGATTGGCTATAACAAAATCATGCATTAATAGAAATCGTGCACTAATAGAGTTGTTTAATAAACGATTTCCTATTCGCTAAACTGACTCATAAGTAAACGATCGACGGAAAGATAGTTGTAATACTCGCTTTATAAGACGTATTGGAGCAGCCGTTCCATTTAGGCACTCCTCGCTACGTTCGTCGTGCCCAAAACAACTCATGCGCAAATTTTTGTCTTATAAAACTTGTGTTATAATATACTATAAGAAGTTTGCTTTAATTTTGCAACCGAATTTTACGACTTTTGTCTAATTCACTCTGACGGTCGAACATAATAACCCTAGCTTATATACTACAATGAGGTTCATTCAAACTAACAATATAAAAAATCTGCTCTTTTAATATGATTTATCCAAATAGTGCTTTTATTCTTTATTGTAATGATTACCTCGGAAATTAGTAGGTGCAATTTTTTTAATATGAATATTCAGCCTTTTGACGATTGCGACAGGGTTTTGTCGCTAGTGATTGGCGCATTCGGATTACATAATTGATTATAATCGATTCTTGAAATAATCGAGATAACTTGATTATTATTTTTAATAATCGATTTTTAATTATCGAATTTTACTAATCGATTTTGAATACTTGATTTTTAATAGTCGATTCTTAATAGTTGGTTTTAACATTTACATCTAATAATACGAGAATGCTCATCACTAGTTGTCACTGTCGTGACAAATAAGAAATCCAGTCATTTAAATAGAAATAAAATATGCTTTTATTAAAGGCTCACATACCCTCGTATATTTTTAGAATCAACATAATAAACAAATAAACTTAGAACAAAACAAAACTGAAAAACTAAATATAATTGTACTTCATTTTCATATCGCTGGATATATAAATTTCATTCTGCAGAAAAGTCATCACGCAAAAAGTAATTGCTAGTTTTTATTAAAATAATTATTCTTAAAATATAGATTATTTCCTACAAATTAAGCAGTGCCAGGAATGTATGATTAGAAATTAGTTTTTCACCGGTGGGTTTTTAAGAAGAATTTGTTGAGGAGTGACAAAATTGCGTGATTTGGCCAAAAAGGAAAAGTGGAAACGAAATGAGATTGCAACTGAATAGCTACACTTCTACAAACGTTATTAATCTATCCCGTTTTTGTATTTTTGAACTCGTCTGAACGTCCGATACGTAACTGGTTCCAAAACTGGTTTGATAGGTTATTCTCGTATAGTGTTTTTGAGCCGCCCAGACGGACAAGTTTCGTGAATACTAAGGGTCGTTTTGACGGTATATAAGCCCGACCATTTTCCTCTGGAGATCAGTCTGTTTCCGTTGGCCCCTTGCATGCTGATGAAATAGCTCAGAGACCTCGCCGTTGGCCATTTGAATGCTGATGCGAGACCTTAAGATATTATCTGATGGCCCTTTGCATGCTGTTGATAATACGTCGTGCTTACCTCTGCTGGCCGTAGGACCTACGAGCTACCTATTACAGGGTTAAATATTGTTATATTTATTGCGTAACGCCTCAACACTCCACCAGAGAACGAGTTGCGTTACAATATTCACAGTATTCACACGACAGTTGCAAAACTAGTTTTGGTCCGGGAATTTTATAAATATAGTCAGTGTAGCTATAGTAAACTTTTTATAAGGAACTCATGTCCGGAAATGCACCATTGAAATACCATATGATAGTACTTACAAAACCTAGAGTTTTGCATTAGCATATTATTACACCAGTTTTATAAGACGTCAAGTGTCATACAAAAATGTTTCTACTTAGCGCCATTATTTTTTTTATAAATTTCGAAATTGCGGTTCCAATATTGGTTTCTAAAATAAGAAATTAATGACCACATTATCGGAACGCTAAATTACACGTATTGAGCGTATGATATAAGTAAACAATCATCAATTACAGTGCGAAATACTACCAAGGCTAATTATCGTGTTGTTACCGAAGTTTCCCTCCTAACTAGTGTGGTAAATGTGTGACCGAGTGGGAAATCAAGCGGCTCGCATCACTACGATCTGTAGTTTCTGCTTAAAGTGGCAATTATCGTGGAGAAACACTCGATTCCCGATAGCATTTCAGTAGAAATTCGAAATCATTTCGGGTTTGGCGAAGTAATGCGATAAATAAACATCAAAGATAATTCGGGTCGCCGGTTCTCTCGAACAACATCCGAACTGCAGTTTCAATTTGCCCGAAAAACTATTGAAATCGATTTCCTATTCGACGCCGGGAAGCCTCCGCCGTACCATGTACCTGACTCTGCATTTCTATATCCTCATTTCTCGTAATATTGTTAGGGAGGGACACGTCCGCTCTTCACGGATCCACGGCGAGAGCCAAGATTGCGGTTAATTCTAAACGAACGGCAACCGTTTTCAATTAATTCGCAAGTTACTTGCTGAATTTAGAATTAGATTTATTGGGTATAGTCGTTGTTCAGTTGATAGTCGTGTATTCAAATCGGTTACCTATAAATTGTCGTAACCCTACCTCAATTTTCGTTTAACTGTTTAAAGTCGTAAATAACAAATATTTGTCTTACGTTTCAAACATTTCAAATCTCAAAAAAAAATCACCAGACACTTTGATACTTTCCTATGTTTAGTAGGAATTTAGTACCATAAAAATGCTTTTTAGGACATGGTCATGTACCGGTTTGATTCTAACTCCGGATTACAAAATTTCGGATCTCTGTAACTCCGGACGTGCCGATTTGCCAGCGTATTAGTAAGAATGGTTGGGTAAAATCTGATTGTTATATAACCATACTTTTCAGTTTTATGAAGTTTATCTACGACTCACATATAATAAGTTTATTATAAACGTATATATAGAGTATACACTGTGGGCAATACAGTCAATTCAAGCATTTCTTTAAAAACTGATTATTTTCTGAAGATAAAATATACATTCAATGGAAAATGGTTATTACGTAAACTCGTTAGTAATGTTGGAGGATTCCTGGTTCAAATCCAGGCGGAGGTGTTTTTTTTTTAAAGTATCCTCACCTGGGTTAATTATCATTCGCTTCTTTAGTTTATTCTACATTACTGACGAGTTTACGTAATAAACATTTGCCCTCGAATTTATTCATCTGTATGAGCTGTTTAGCAATAAACATTTAGCGATTCCTAGTTACCACCAAACTTCCATCTAGCCCCAATAGGTGTCACGACGGGTTTGTTTAATTCGAAACTCGGATTGCAAGTCTTGAAGTGACAAATAAAACCTATAAATTTCCATAGTCTCTGTAGCTCAACTGGGAAAGCTGTCAACCGGAAATTGGAGGGTTCCTGGTTCAAATCCAGGCGGAGGTGTTTTTTCCAAAAATTATCCTCACCTGGGTCAATTATCATTTTCTTCTTTAGTTGATATTAAATATACAGTATACACGCAATAATTGAACGATTCAATCCAATGTTATGTTACTTTATGTATGGCTAATATGGCTATGCAACATTTTTAATTATATCGGGTCTATCTATTTAATGTGAAATGAAAGGTGTAATAAAATTAGTATGTAATGACATGTGGTTGCTTTTGGTCAAAAAGAACAGTAGAGACTTTATAGCAATGATGCTGGGTGATTTTTTACTGTACAGGGTAAAACTTTTAAACAGTTTTTACTGTTTTTACTTTAAAAAGCAGTGGATTTTCCTTGCTCCTGTTTAAGATATTGTACCATACTTGTTGAGCTGTAGATTTTTGCAAATTTTTATTCTTTCGGGATTGCAATGTTTTGGTACTAAAATCAACAACTTTGTTTTATTGAATTAAAATTAAGACAGTTTTCTTTCGCTTGTCTGGCGATCAGACCTGTTTGTTTATCACATACAAATTACATCTTCAAATGAAAAATATGCAAAAAAGGCGAGCAACACAATGTATTCAGGATTCAAGGCTGATGAGATGTTGCATATGGTCTTCATTTACAAATTCTATAAATAAAGAAGACTTGGTTTTGAAGTGATGTGACATTGATTTCAGGTCCTATTCAATATCTTCAAAAAAAAAAAAACAAAGGTGTAAGTAACATTCGTTAAACATGTTCAGCTATACGACAAGTATAGGTAAACATCATAATTGAAACTGACGAACAGACAACCTAAAATGTTAAAATCAAAGATCCCGCCAATAACAAAATCAAAACTTGATAATGGTTTCTGTTTTCTGCACATAACTTAAGATAATTCAAATAAACAATTAGATTTCTCTCTGTGCAATGTTTTTGGTGCGAACGTCGAACTCCGCTAGTATTTTTTTATAAAAACAAAAAGTCATTTGAAAATGTCACACTGTGTACGAAAAAATCACCCTGTAATACGAAACTATAAAATAGAATCTCTACTGTCCTAGTTTACCAAAACAAGACCTAATGATTGCCTATTGATTTTAAGGCACCTTTCATTTCACAAATTAATTTCAAGAAATTAGAAATGCTGCATAGCTGAACAAAAAGTAACATAACTTTGTATTGAAACGTTCTGTTGTTGTGAATACAGTATAGCTACAATCTTAACAATACAAGAAACTCGTTTTTTAACGAAATATTTGAATTGACTAAATATTGTTGGAAATGCGAGTAATTAAAAACTTAGTACCTTTGAATAATAATCACAGTTCTTTTAGTTAATGACTGCTTTATTCACTTACATGGTTGAGAGTTGATTGACGGTACGCATCGCCACCATTGACAAATATACCTGAAATATTTGATATAAAATGGAACTTTTGTAGATAAAACGTCGTAATTACTTCGTAATCGTTAACTATGTGCTCAAATAATTATGAATTTTATTATCTCTTCTAAACAAGCTTAGCACGTACCTAAGTTCTTGAAGTAGGACTGACCTGATATCATCCTTATCATGGTAAAGTATTGATTACATTTTGTTCACTTCTATATTATGTCACTATCATCACAAAGTTGTCTGAGTTATTTATAATACGTGTGGTTATTCATCAATTATTTTATAGTTTTAACCATTTACTCCTACTGTTTTTCTTTCTTTGATAATTTCCATTTAGTTAATTGTTTCTCCAATGTAAAGAGTGGGTGCGCTGGGATTGTGCTCATTGGTTTATAGTATATTTATAATATTAAATGCAATGTTAATAAAGCGCTCAATAACAGTTATATACAGTCAGTATTGTTTCCATCAAATTCGTCATATTCTGTGTTTGAGTTTTCATAGCACAACTATTAAAACAAATAGGTTTATAC
This sequence comes from Melinopterus prodromus, assembly GCA_964023965.1. Lineage (NCBI taxonomy): Eukaryota > Metazoa > Arthropoda > Insecta > Coleoptera > Scarabaeidae > Melinopterus > Melinopterus prodromus. Next base: position 14,110,710 of record OZ030396.1, read on the forward strand.
ACACGTTTGCCTCTTGATACGGGCATGGATCCAATTTGCCATCCTCGCAACGTCGGATATTTATGCCTAATAAAAAAGAAACTATCAAGATTTATCTTAAAAATGGCTTTTAAATCAAGTTAAAGCATCGATTCGGTACGTGAGGACCCTACGCTATCACGCCAGCCTGAGAGAATAGCCCGCTAGATGTGATATATTACTGTTGTGTTTTTGCGCAAACTTTGCAATGCACGTACAAACACGATGCCCCTGTGTCATATTTTACAACCGCCCTGTCCATTATAAGTACCCAAACGGTATACATTTTCGATGGTTGACCCCACAAACATTCGATAATTTACGATACCGAAAATACACAAAATATATTTCACGGGGGTAATGTGCAGCGATTTTTTTTTGTTAGGAGCATAGCTGATTTAGCAATAACATTTTTAACTGCACTTTTCATTGGATGTTAAAGAAAAATCGATTCAATGCACTTTACGAGACAAAATAATAAATCGGTGGTTACTATGGCAAAATGATTGAAATCAGTGTGCAATGCGCACCCAAACCCCGGTCTGTGTCGTTTTCGAAATTCCGCCGTTGGTCAACTCCCTGTCACTCCCTGTTTTTGTTTTGGAAAATCTCAACAATTTTTATTTGCGTCACCACCCAACAACATACGACCGCATAGCAACCTCTTTGAGATAGCTATTGCAATTTTTGTAAATTCGTATCATATTTCTTGATTAGGTGAGTACTCATCTTATAGTTTGTGATAAAAGTCTGGTGGTAATTGTACAGGAGTTCATTCGAGAGATTGTGGAGGGGGTTGTTAGGGTGACGTAGTCTGGTGATAGTAGGCCAAGAGCCAGCAACGGATTTCGAAATAATAGAATAATAAAACAAACCTAACCTGATTATTTTACTGAAAATGTGCAAAAAGCAATTTTGTGAGCCAATTCTGCCCTCTCTTGCATCTGCTTTTCACACAGCCACCGGTCTGACAATTTTTTCCTTCACTAGAAACTTTCTCAACTTTGATATATCCAAAGCTCATAACTTTAAATTATTTCACCTCTTCTATAAGTATATCCGCGGACGGAAATGTATATATAGAAATCAAATGTATATATATATTTGTTAAAAAATATATATTTAGTTGGTATATACGTATGATTCTGCCAAGAGGTTTCGATCACTTCAAATAAAACATGTTTCTTCCCACAAGAATAATATTTTATCGATTTATTTGATAGATTTAAGATTTGTGTTTCTTATTTCAAATAGTTCATATATTCAACTGAATTAAGTTTTTGGACTATATCGATTATTTTAACCAAAAATAGATTTAATCATAAGTAGCAGATCACAATGTCGAATGGAAACTATAGTATCTTTGTGTCTACAGCGTCAATTCAAGAAATCTATAGGAGTAAAGTGAAGGACTATGTATATTCAATGTTGAGGTAAGAATCCGGTATATTGAAATGAATCTAGAGAAAATATGAACATTTACCCCCACCGTGACAAACCCATGTGACCTAGCGCTTATCTTGTACTGATTGTTTGTGCAGTTTGTGGTCGTCTGTACGGTGTTCCGGTTGGATTGTGACAGCGACCTATGGAAATTACGTAATATCTACCTGAACAATTGGACTTTTAAAATAAAGTTTCGTACATTAATTATAATTTTTCGTACGTTACGTTAAGTTAAGTGGATATAAACGATACTTAATATTCTTATATTCTGATATTATTATTATTAATTATGTATGTGTATTGTGTATACTACTTTTCTGTTATTGAATATTGTAGTTTATTTATTGTATAGATTATTTTGGATTTCTAGTCACATCAGTATTTCCAAATTCAACCAATCTCTATAGTTAAATGGGAATTGATGCAATCTTATAATTGAAGAAAATGGCGTAAAAGGTGGTTCCGGGGCTACAACCTCTTGCGGATATTTGTCGACAGGTATTGTAGGTATTGTCAAAAAAATCACCCATTGACACTACCTACTGTCATTAGAATGAAAACATCTGTCAAATCCTTGCTTACTAGTTTCATATTAATGCAGAAACGACCGATCTCGATGAAATTGAATTTGCTCCTGCAGCTAAACCATTAATTTTACTAAACCATTATTATTTAACTATTTTGACGAAGTTACAGAAATGGCGGCTTATTTTTAAAATCCGGGAAAAATCGTTAAACGATACATCCAGTTCCTTTGGACCCTTTTCAACTAAAAGTTTTTCAGTTCTAAGTTTGGTCATAAAACTTCTAAATCTCTAAGGAACATGGTGAAGGACATTGCCCACAGTAGTTTCGCTCACAGGTGGGACACCATACCAGGCTGCTCGTTGGCCAAGGAGACACTTAGGTATCTATCCACAACGACAGCCAGGAAATTTTCTGAACTTCCCAGAAGTAAGCTCCGGCTCATTACTGGACTACTCGATGGTCATTGTACAGTACGGAAGCATATGATCAACAAGAGACACATCCTGTGCGAATGCCTCGCCCTAGAAGACCATAGGGTAAGTGCTGTTGGGGACACCTGGCCTACCATGGAACGAATCCGTAATGCTCCTTCATCGTGCCTCGTAGCTTTTGCCCAGAGTCTGCGCTGGATTACGAGCCCAGAGTGAACACAATAAGTTAACACAAAGGGTCCAGTGGGGCCTAGGTGCTGTGGGACTTCCCAAGCTTCTACCACCTACATACATACATACAACTTTTAAATATGAACTTTCGTCCGAATACCTTTGGTAGTTTGTCAGGAATCGTTGCCACAAAAATCGGGGAAAGACACACATACAACACACATACACAGACACAGACACATCCTAAATATGAACTTTCGTCCCTATACCTTTAGTAGTTTCTCCGGAATCGTCGCCACAAAAATCGGGTACACACATACACACATGCACCGATATTTTTTGTACCTTGGCCAAAAATGATCAGGGGACCAAAAAGACCTATTTCCGCTAAACTCTCAAATCTTTTCGCCACGATTATAATACTTTATCATTCTGCGTATGATAAAGTAAAAATCTGTGGTGGCCAGGCGCATGACGTTAGCACACTATTTATAAAATTAATAGTATATATAGATTATATAGGATCGAGATCAGTCGTATCTGCATGAGTCACAGTTACACAGGCACATATTTTCATATCTACCATATTATGTTGTATTTGTATTTTGTATTTTGTGATGGATAAATATATTATTATTGTTATTATCATTGCCAAGGCGCCTTCTCCTGGGTTACGATATGTTCGCGTCGTTTTAATGGCAATGAAAGAAAGCATCTCAGCCATTACCAGGTGTTGGAGGTGTCGCCGTGTCTAGCCTGTACGTTTTACAATATTTTTATTAGCAGGCACATCATTTCAAATCAGACAACTATACTATAACCATATTACAGTTGTAATATGGAACAAGATACTTGACAATTTGTTTGTCGCAACTTACGCGATATTTATTGTTAAGTTTAAACACGGGCCGTGGACGGGTCGTTCAAACATTTGCACACAATAGTCACATTAAAATAGTTAAGTTATTATGAGTTTAAAACGCTGCAGCCAGTTTTGCGCCCAACACTTTACGACCCACAGTTGTACGGCAATTAAAATAATACCAGCATATTCATCATAAAAATTCATCCGCCACAATTTGTTGGTAAAATTCTAACGTTACTAACGATTCTAACGAACACCAGCATATTTTATTAACAGGAATCGAGAGGTTCTAAATATTATCTTTAAAATGAATGTTATTTAATACGCCCAATAGACATTCCAACAAATGCCCGACCGCATATTTTCTAAAAAGGATCAGCGTAGTAAGTATGCATATATAGTAAAGTAGCCGGTTATACCAGGACTCTTACGAGAAGTAAAATTGCCGTCGTAAAGTTCTGTTCCATTTAATAAGCAGAGAAAGAAAGGAAGGAGAGTTTTAAAAATCTAACTGAATGCAGGCTGTACGCCCTTTTATTGTTATTAGATTTTTCCTGAGCAGCTGTTTGCTCATAAGGACGAGTAAGGAACAATAACAATTTTAGGGACCGTTTTTGATTACTTCTATGCATTCCGAGATTGTTAATTTTAAGAATGTAAAACGTAGAAGTTATAAAAGGCTCCAGTGGACCTATTCGGTAAAACCTGGAGCCATTCTCAGGTAGTATTTAGCAGAGCCGCATGAGCATGTTCGAGTAGCGTTTTGTTTCATTCAAATTATATTCAATCACATTTATATGCAGACCAGACAAATTTCTTTGCTTCTACAGCTATTGTTGGATTTCATTAATTTAAAGTCTTATTAGTTTTAAACTCTGCGGATACAAACATGATCTTTATTACGATCGACATACAAATTATTGTGTAGGAACTGTGAGCTTAACAATGTTCTCTCCTTTTAATATAGTATTCATTGTTATTATTATTTATTGTTATTAGAAGGAATCTTTGTGGCCCACCCCACCCTCAAAGTAAGATAACAAAATAAAAAATATAACATGTTGGTAGTTATTTTTAATTGTTTGTAAAGAATTTTAAAATAATACCAATTCTGTCATTCTGTCAAGTAACAGTTTATTAATATTAAAAAATTTCTTGGATATTTTCGTGTTGCTTTTACAAATTTATTTTGCCATTATTATAGAATTTGCAAATTAATTTGTCATGTCTTCAAAATTTCTTTTTTTTTTGTGAAAACTCATGTTCGATTGAAACTGGGGATAAGGCATTTAGGCAGCCCACTTTTGATTTTTACGAAAGATCTTCTTAGCACTTGGTTTGATAACTTAGTCCTGAAGATGCCTCTTGCAACAGAGCGCGAATCGTCGACTGCTTCAAAGTCCTCAACGCGGTTTCCATCCGGAAATCAATATATTATTTCAAATGAATTTCGGACAATTTCTGTTTGTGTATACGTTAAAAGAAAATTACACCTAATTTGAAATTGTCATTTTTTAGTAAATTGGATAAACTGCATTTTTGAGACTCGTTGAAAATCTAATTGTGTAATACAACATATATTTCTTGAAACGATGTACTACCTGAGTATATGTATGTCAATTAGCAGATTCTTTTCTGGGTTTAGATATACAGGGTCCTGCAACTAAGCTCCCGTCTTCTGTAGCTCACTTACTCATTAAGCTAAGAGTTTGACGTTTTGCAAGCTTACCCTGTACTTCAAGGTACAATTCAAGAAATTATTTTTTATTATACAGGGTGTTCCAAAAATGTGCAACGCCATGGTAATATATTTTTTTAAATTGCATGCTATACATTTTTCTACACATTTTGAAGCCGTTTATGGTTCCCTACATATCACCAAAATTTTATTGAAATCGGTTGAGTGACCGCAGCGGAAAAAAATAAAAACCCAAAAAAATTGATTTTGCATCGTAGGCTTTAAAATTCAATAAAAACCACAAAATGCACCTCGTTAATACAATTTTGCGACCTGTTTATTAAGTTAGGTGTAATAGTCTCGTTAACCAAGTGACATTGATCCAAATTGTACAGGGTGACCAAAATCGAGTGTCAAACTTGTCAAACTTCAAAGCGTGTTATTGTTCTTATTTTAAATTGGAACCCATAATTTTTTTTATGTGAACTGATGCAAAATTAAAAAATAAACATTGTTTCTAAATACAACCCCATAACAATTCCCAATATTTTAAAACTTATTCGCCAAAAACTCATTTTTCAAAGTTTCCAACGGCAATTTTAGATAATAAATATCGTACGTGGCTTTGAAAAACAATTTATTTCATAAAAAATAATAGACGTATTTTAGATTTGAGTGTACTTACTTAAGTAGTTATTCAAATGCTAAATTTATGGCATAATTTGCCTATAGCGGTAAGGACGGAAATGTAGCTATAGGTAAATTTTGCAGTAAATTTAGGCAATTGAATAACTACTTAATTAAGTACAGTAAAATCTAAAATACCTCTCTGCGTTATATTTTATGTAATAAATTGTTTTTCAACGCCACGTACGATATTTATTACCTAAAATTGCCGTTGGAAACGTTGAAAAATGAGTTTTTGGCGAATAACTTTTAAAATATTGGGAATTGTGATGGGGTTGTATTCAGAAACAATATTTATTCTTTAATTCCGCATCGTTTCACCTAAAAAAAAATATGGGTTCCAATTTAAAATAAGAACAATAGCGCGCTTTGAAGTTTGACAAGTTTGACACTCGATTTTGGTCACCCTGTATAATTTGGATCAATGTCACTTGGTTAACGAGACTATTACATCTAACTTAATAAACACGTCGCAAAATTTTATTAACGAGGTGCATTTTGTGGTTTTTATTGATTTTTAAAGCCTACGATGCAAAATAATTTTTTTTTGGTTTTTATTTTTTTCCGCTGCGGTCACTCAACCGATTTCAATAAAATTTTGGTGATATGTAGGCAACCATAAAAGGCTTCCAAATGTGTAGAAAAATCTATAGCATGTAATTTAAAAAAATATATTACCATGGCGTTGCACATTTTTGGAACACCCTGTATAATAAAAAATAATTTCTTGAATTGTACCTTGAAGTACAGGGTAAGCCTGCAAAATGTCAAAGTCTTAGCTTAATGAGTCAGTGAGCTACAGAAGACGGGAGCTTAGTTGCAGGACCCTGTATAATAAAAATTTATTGATCGAAATGGAGATGAGAGTTATCTCAGAATATCACTTGAATTAGGAGCAATAATTCCATATTTTATTATATATATTCTCATCGAACACTATCTAAATTTGTATCAATGTTTGTCCAAATACAGTATATGGACAAAAATTGATACAAATTTAGAAATATTTTTATTAATATTATATGGGTGCGATTTAAGCGTGCATTATTTAAATAGATATGTGCATTAAAATAGATACTTTTTGCATTAAAAAAAGAAATAATGTGCATTAAATAAATATGATGCTGTTGCATAAAAATTTTTATAGTGAGCAATATTTAATTCATATTGTGCCCTAGAATGACTAACCTATACATTAAAATAATACATACTGAGCATTAAATAAATATGAATATGTTACATAAAAAATATTATAATGAAAAATATTTTATTCATATTGTGGCCTAAAATGAATAACTTGTGCATTAAAATAATAAATATTCAGCACGTAATCAGCACGAAAAGCGCATAAATTATGATTTTGATGGTTCGTATGGTAACGTGGTAATGGTATAGCGCGTATTGCAATGATATTCGACCGTCAAATGGTGTTTACTTCAAATGGGTCACCCGGCATATTATATATTTACTAAAAAATCTTACATTAAACAATAGTTTATGTAGCATATAATTCATGTGCAAAACGAATTTTTATTAAATGTCGTATTACGCCAGTTTCTTAAACAATAAAAAATCTGGTGTGGCCAGACACATGACTTTATCATACAATATATAAAATTAATAGTTTAGGTGCATAGCTAGCCAGGATTTGACAGATATTTTGATTGATAGAATTGGCAGTAGGTATTGTCAAAAAACCAGCATTTGACACTACCTACTGTCAGAGTGAAAATAATTGTAAAATCCTGGCTACCTAAGTTTTTATGCAAAAACGATCTCGATTAAAAGGAATTTGCTCATACAGCTAAAGTTTTAATTTTACCAAAATATGTAGCGATAGATGATACAGAATTTCCTTTACTTAATTATTTAACTATTTTGACGAAATTACAGAAATGGCAGTTCAATTGCAACATCCTAGAAAAATGCTTATCATACTGTATATGATAAAGTAAAAATAAGCAAATATAACAACAAGCAGTAGAACAAGTCGTAGGATACATATGATATAACACACATTCTTATACATATTATAAGGGTTTAAATTGCTACTAAAATCGGCTTTCCTCAAACGCGCGCTATTTGGTATATTTTAGGTTATGCATGTAACTAGAATTATATTTATATTATGACACTATGTACTGATTTGATTCAAAGTAAATGAAACAGTGCAGTTACATGTGAAACCAATTTTATTACTTAGTTATAATGTTTTATTTAGCTGACACTAAAACCACAGAGCAACGACAGGACTAAACTCTACGATACACATAAATGCTCTACTGCAATCTCTCCAGGGCGCATTATAATTTTCTCATGGTACAATTTAGATTTTTGATTGCACTTACAAAATTTTCAAATGATGATTTATTTAAACTATTGAACATATATTTTTTTCAATAAACAATTATTTTTTGAGATGCACATTATACTTTTATAGAGATAACGATTGTATTGCACATTTTTTTATTAAGGTGCACAAATATATTATGAAAGGAACATTCAAATATATTAATGTATAATTATTTATTCTGATGCACATATTATAAACATATTGCACATTTATTTTTTTAGTGCACAATGCATTGTTTACATTTTTTTGTATTGGTCAAATATTTTTTGTATTGGTCAAGTATTTTATACAAATAATTTGCAAATAATTTGTACTGATATTATATTATATATTATATACTAAATAAATTTGCATCATCTTTGAATTCGCCCAGTTTGACAAAGCAATTAAGTTTTTCTACTGCACCTACACTGTGAAGGGTGGTATGTAATTAAAATGCCGAAAGTACGTAGAAAGTTATGAAACATCATTCATGTGGTGTTTGCAGTAACTGCAATCAAGCACAACATTCGATATTGGAAAATATGTATGCACGCTAAACTGCGATTGAACCACAGAGCAATGGAAAACTTTGACTGACGTCTATTGGTGCACAGCAACCGTCCAAAAGGTAAAGCCAGCGTCCAAGTGCTTTTTAGGTCGGATTTGAACTACTCAAATATGCGGCTGCATTCAAGTCGATCCCGTAGAGAGACTTTCCACGCGTCCATTGCGCCAGCGAATAAATGCGAGACGGACGCTTTCAGTCAGTGCGCTCGCAAAGTGAGCCGGGCGGGCTCCGCTGCAGGTTCAATTGCATAGAAGGGACAACATAATTGAACACTACTTCTGAGGCACCACTCGATCGGTGCTTTGTTAAAACTATCGGGTAAGTTGACTGCACGTTCAGCCGATAGATAGATATCTGGATGCTCGTCGTCCGGCCAAAAGGGACGTAATATCGTCTCGGTTTTCTCTTATTTTAAGCACCCGGGGATCAATCGAACACCGCTCGCTCGGATCTCCTACAGCCGACTCCACCAAACCCCCCGCTTGGGTCTCTTATTTTTCCCAGACTGCCGAGAACGAATTCTCATGCCGTGTTCCTCAATGTACGATTTAGACTTCCAATACCTCCTCCTCTTCCTCCTCCGCCTCCTCCGCCTCCTCCTCATCCTCTTCGTCTCTCGACCATTTGATCCAAACACCATTAAATTTCTCTGTACACTGAAGACGCTATGCATGTGAAGCCGCTTTTTTGCAATGTAAGTTTCCCATTGTACATGCAGGGAAACGTGAATTCTTATTAGTAGAGTACCGCATTAATTTTTGGAAAATAAGCGGTTAAAATAAGCGCGCAAAATGAGAAAAAAATTATACATAAAAAACGTTTTAAGAATACTAGCACAGTATACACTACTACTACTGTGTGCTAGTATATACTAGCACACACACATCATACAAAACATTGGTATAAACAGGAAATTGATACGTGTTAAGTACATAGGATTTCAAAGTAACTTAACACTGTTTGCTTATGAGGGTGCTTACATTTTTTAGCGCAGATCTAACCACGTAACACAGTCTTCTTAGCCCAAATTGTCTCTATATTTAAATGTAGTAGAACAAATTGAACAAAAAAGAACAGAATTCAGTTAATATGTATTACTGAAACAATGGATTATTGTAGTATGGCTAAGAACTGAATATTAAACTTGAATATTTTCATTTTATTGTGAAGTAAAGCGACAAAATATAACAAAATAGCTCCAAAATCAAAACAATCACTACCAAGAGACAAATCATAATAGTTATGTATGTACCAAGGGCATTACACGGATGTTTATGCCCCGAGGGTGACCGTTTAAAAACCTCGAGGGCAGATAGGCCCGAGGGTTTTTAAGTCACCCGAGGGTAGAAACATCAAGTAATGCCCGAGACGCATACAAAATTTTGTGCCCTACAATGGTTTTATTCCTCCGTTTGAATAATGTTAATAAATATTTTGACGTTATCAAGTAACATGCGTATCTACGGAGTTAAATAACAGATGTAGGAAATTAAATAAAAGCCTCCTTTTTTCTTCGCAGGTAAAAGATTTATTTACTACAGACATGTTTCGGCATGGCTGCCATCATCGGTGTATGTAATCTGCAAAAACAATAAGTGAGCGAGAAAGCAGGAAAAAACGGGAAAAATATACAATTTTAAGAAACAGAACAATACAGCAATATGCAAAAACTTACAGTCAAAAAATCGTAATTAAGGCATAAATAGAGCATGGTCAAAATGAAACATCGGCTCGCGATCAGGAAACGTACCTAACAATAGAAAACGAAAACTGTAAAATACGCGATAAACGGACAGAACACAACAAAATACAAGCAAATAAATATGAAAACTTACATAGAGCAGGCATCAGACATAAATAAAACTTGCAAGGTCTTCATGGAAGATGGATGTCAACAGATAAAATTAAAATTAAAGCGTACGCGAATGTACGAAAGTCGTGTGGAAAAAGGTCCACACGACACGACGGACGTTAAGAGACTAGGAGGAAGCCAGCACCACCAAGACATAGGTGGCCGCAAGTCGAAATAAAAAGAGGGGGGGAGAAATAATATTTGGAACGGAAAATTTATCAACTATCGGTCGGCAGGAAATTGGCAAAAACAAGACTCAGAGACACACGTAATTTAAATGTAGGAAAACAGAGGTTTGTACTGAAAATCAGTCTGATCATTAATCAAAGTCAAAGGTGACTTTTTATGAAGTTGGATCTGAAATTGTTCAAGTAAATCTAATTTGAAGCCCTTATGGCATTTGTGAAGTAGTTTAGCATCTTTATAATTAATAACATGACCAGTCTCAACTTTGTGTTTAAATAAATTAGATGTACTTTGGTAACAGTGTTCTCTGAGTCGCTTTGACAACATTCGGCCCGTCTGTCCGACATAGACAGCATCGCAGTTGCAACAGCTCACAGAATAAACACCACTGTCCTCCTGGATAGTTCTAGGCATCTGACGCTGTTTTGATAGCAAGTTGAACAGTATAGTTTGACTTTTGAAGGCTGGCAAAATATTGAAAGGTTTAAGGATCTTTTTAAGTTTGATATTAGAACGATTGTAGGTAAATGGCTTGTATACAGGGATAGGATGGAGAGGATTATGGGTGTATAAAGGGTCTAATTTAATTGTAGTATCATGTAACAAATTATTGACGATCTTTTTCGGAAAATTATTAACTTGGGCAACATCATAGATGTAAGAAAATTCAGCATTACGGTCATGAGCAGAAATTGGATAAGTAAGGGCGCGTCGAAAGTAGAAACGTAAGGAAGCCAAACGGTGTGAAAGGGGATGACAAGAATCATAGGGGATAATAGTAGTAAGGGAGGTAGGTTTTCTAAAAATATTGAAACTGAAGGAACTGTCCAAACGGGTGACCGACAGATCTAGGAAATTAAGTAGTCTGTCTTTTTCCAACTCCATCGTGAATCGAAGTGTGGGGGATAAATTATTAATGTAATCCAAAAATTTATTGAGGTTGGGAAGATCACCTTCCCAAATACAAAATACGTCGTCAACGTAACGTATCCATTTTTTAATAGAAGTATGGTAAGGGTTGCAAGGGTTGAGAATGAGGTTGCATTCAATATGGTCAAGAAATATATCAGATAAGAAAGCAGACAAAGGGAGACCCATTGGAAGGCCTTGTTCTATTTTGTAAAATTTATTATTGAAAGTGCAAAAGTTTTGAGTAATTATATGTTTAAGTATGGCAGTAAGATGTGAAGCATCATTATCATCGGGGAAGTGTTGATTAAAAAGGTTGTTGACGAGTTGAAGTGTAAAGTTAATGGGGATATTGGAGTAAAGGTTAGTGACATCGAAAGAAACAATAAGGCAACCTGAGGGGTTATGATTCACGATAGAGTTAGAAAAACCAAGACCATTCTTTACAGTGTAAGAAGGAGCAAAATTTAGTGAGTCAAAAATACCGAGCATGAATTTTGAGAGGCGTACAGTTGGCGAGTTATAGAACGCAGTTATAGGACGGATAGGAAGGTTAGGTTTGTGTAATTTAGGAAGAGAATAAAGATGAGGTATAGAAGGATTCATAGGTATGAAAAGAGAAGTGTTGAAATAACTATAATTTGAAAACTTTTGAAGGGTACTTTTATAAAGGTTTATTGTTTGTTTGGTTTTAAGGATAAAATTGGGGAGGGGATCTTTTTTAATTTCGTTATAGTTATTGCTGCGTAAAAATTCAAGTGTTTTATCAACATAGGAACACAAAGGGAGAATGACAGTGCCAGCATTCTTATCAGCTTGAACGAGTATAGCGTTAGAATCGATTAATTTAGATTTTATTGATTTAACAGTTTTCCAGAGAGGGAGAGAAAAAGATGGAGGCGGAATGTTTTTACTGGAATTTTCTTTTTTGAGAAAGGGAATAAGACTATTACGGATTGAAAAACGTTCGGGGTGCCTCAAAATAGCGACGTCAAGCTCGATGGAGGTGTTAACAAGGTTATTACGGGAAGGAAGGGCAAATTTATGGCCTCTGTTCAACAAAGCAGTCTCGGCATCGTCAAAAACAACATCAGAAAAGTTAGAAAATTGTGAGGTTACATTACCAGGGTGTGTACTCTGCGAGTTAAATAACAATACAAACAATTCGGAGTTGAGTGACAATACAGACAATTAATTGTCAAACTTATAACCTTTACGTCAATAATTGACATTGTCGAGTGATAGTACAGACAATTAATTGTGAAACTTATAACCTTAATCGCCAATAATTGACATTTTAATTTTAAATTTACAATTTGAATGACAAATATTTGATATATTAGACATATAACCACGACCATATAACGCCCGCGAGGGCGGTTTTTGCCCCAGTATCTAAGATGTAAAATGTCACTTTATAATCATGTAGGAGATAAATATTTATTTATGTACTAAGGGCATTAAACGGATGTTTATGCCCCGAGGGTGACCGTTTAAAAAGTTCGAGGACCCATAGACCCGAGAGCCTTTTAAGTCGTCCGAGGGTATAAACATCAAGAATGCCCGTGGTACATACAAAATTTTATGTCCTACAACTTCATGCTCGCGATTTATATCCTTAATTATATGCTCGTCAAATAATATATTATTAAATCGTCAAATGTAAATTATTGGCGATCAAGGTTATTCTGTTTGACAATTAACTGTCTGTATTGTCACTCAACTCCGAATTGTTTGTATAGTTATTCAACTCCGTAGTGTCCGTAGATACGCATGTCACTTGATAACGTCAAAATATTTATTAATATTATTCAAACGGAGGAATAAATCCATTGTAGGACATACAATTTTGTATGCACCTCGGGCATTACTTGATGTTTATACCCCCGAGCTTTTTAAACGGTCGCCCTCGGGGCATAAACATCCGTGTAATTATATGTGAGTCGTAGATAATAGTATATTATTCTATGAGCAAGTAATGTAAGCAATTTCTCACGAGAACGAAGTTTGCAGCACGAGCCGTAGGCGAGTGCTGCAAAGCGTTCGAGTGAGAAATTGCCATTACTTGCTAATGGAATACTATACTTTTTCTACGACCATGCAACGAAATTTTATAAAATAATTTTTGTGCATATAAGGACAGCTGTATGTCACTATGACGGTTTACAGGATTTTGACAGTTTAAAATTGTTTGGTGCGCCTTGTCACTGAGCGACGTTGTCAATGCCTTGACAATGTCGCTAAGCAGTGTATCAACAATTTGGAAATGAAAAATCCAGAGCTGTGATTGGTTCTAAAGCAGTGTGGAATGAAATATTTCTCACTACTGGCGGGGTATGAGGAGCCAGGAATGAAATATTTGTCATGTGTGTGGGGAATGACTAGTATTACTTATCATAAATTGCCATGATAATGAATGCATTCCTCAATAGGAGTAGAAAAATAGTATTTATCTACGATAAACTACTAGTCTATCATCATAAAACACCAAACTATCAATAAAACAGAAATAGAAGGTGTGATAATGAGAGCTTTAATGAAAACAATAGTATATTATTCTATGAGCAAGTAATGTAAGCATTTTCTCACGAGAACGAAGTTTGCAGCACGAGCCGTAGGCGAGTGATGCAAATCGTTCGAGTGAGAAATTGCCATTACTTGCGAATGGAATACTATACTTTTTCTACGACCATGCAACGAAATTTTATAAATTAATTTTTGCGCATATATGGACGGCTGTATGTCACTATGACGGTTTACAGGATTTTAACAGATTAAAATTGTTTGGGGCGCTTGTCACTTAGCGACGTTGTCAATGCCATGACAATGTCGCTAAGCAGAGTATCAACACAATTTGGAAATGAAAAATCCAGAGCTGTGATTGGTTCCAAAGCCGAGAAGAATAAAATATTTCTCACTACTCGCAGGGTATGAGGAGCCACTGAGGAGCCATGAATGAAATATTTGCCATGTGTGTGGGGAATGGTTAGTATTACTTGTCATAAATTGTCATGATAATGAACGCATTCCTCAATAGGAGTAGAAAAAAATCTTATTATATATATATTTTATATTATTAAATTAATATAATTAATCAATATTCACTTTATAATACATAAAATTACATAAAATTCATCTGAAGGTAAACTTTTATTACGTAATTAGTATAAACATGTCAGTTATACCATACTAATTTGTTGTGAATTACAAAATATTATACTAGCGTCTGTTTTGTCAACAATGTTTTAGTTTAATTAATAAAATCGTCACTCTAAAATGCAACATAGCGTCGCATAATATAAATATTATATTTATTACTAGGACGAGATGTCGAAAAAGGGCAAATATTCGTGCCCGCGTACATTCCTAACGATTAATTGCGGATGTAATATGAGTCTATGCGCTAATTGAATTGAAAACCGTCAAGTGCTGGACTCCGTGTGATTTATATTTACATTTATTGTCCATTCGATAATATTTATATATTTGGCGAAATTCGGCGTAATTCAGCTGCGCTCCACGAGCACGCGCGCTGCAGTAATCGCGCTTCAAAAAGCGACAATAACAAAAATTAAAATCGCAAACGCGCACTAGAATTACCGAAAATTACTAGAACGTGGCTCTCGACGCTTTGCAGCCATAACAATAAAGGTTGCGCAATTTTTATATGAATAGTTTCCTGTCGAGTTCGAACAATGAAGCTGTTTAACGCTGAAATAATAAAAAATATATTATTGTTATATTTTTTGGTAATAACGCAGAACAAATGAATGCTGTGTATGCTGGTGAATTCGTGATATTTAAAATAAAATGTTGTTCAAATGTGGTGGAAATGTCAGTGAAATATAATGCGGTTTAAATTGTCACTAAAAAATAAATTTTGTTGTTTTAGTGTTTATGAATTTAATTTAATGTTAATCTTTCAATATTTTACTTTCGAATGTTCAACAAACGTGAGTCCACAGGACAAAACCTGATGAATAATTGCATAATTTACTACATTTATGAGAAATGTTATCATGAATGAATTTCAGATTAATAAAATATTTAGCTGTATTAATAGCATACGTTTGGAAACTCTCCTCATAACTCATACCTAAATTACACCTAATAGAAACCAAATTCTTAAAAACCCTTTGTGATTTACCATCGCATTCTTCCGATGTGTGAAAGTATATTTAAGATAACAAAACTTACTATCTTGAGTTTCTGTATCCAAATTTATGATTTCACTGAATCGAACACTAACGAACCTGAAACAAAAGAAACAATAATTAGGTCGCCAATTCGACTTTTCTTAAAGTAATTATGCTAATTTTAGGCCTCTACTTCCGATCTGTGCAGTGTGACAGAATTATTCTTAATATGATTCCAATTCAGTAAAATGAATCCGGTTTAGCAGCTATTTCGTGGCACATCAATGTGGTTTAAGACATCCTGTGGGGTACCTAAGCAATTACTCAGTTACAAAGCCATAACAATTCTTATCATTTTTTTGTTTGTTTATTTTATCCCAATATTAGTTTTTCTTTTTTTGTAGAAGATACACTGGTAATACTACCAGAAACACTGGTAAAATTGAGTTTTGCGATACATCATGGGGTACATCATTTCAAAGGGCACAAAATTGTCTACTCAACCATGATAAAAAATCTCACGTGGCCAGGCACATGACTTTATCATACCATATATTAATAGTTTAGCTGCAGGAGATTCTATTTGATCGAGATCGGCCACGTCTGCATTAAAATAAAACTACTAGAACTAGACAGATATTTTGATTATATTTACAGTATGTGATGTCAAAACATCAGCATTTGACACTACCTACTATCATTAGAATCACAATATCTGACAAATCCTGGCTAACTAGTTTTAATACTAGTGTTTTAATGCAGTACGAGCGATCCCGATGAAATAGAATTTGCTAATGCGACTAAAATATTTATTTTACCAAAAAATTTCATAATCATGAATTATTCAGAATTTCCTCTACATTAATTTATTATTTAACTATTTCGACGAAATTCCAGAAATAGCGGCTTATTTGCAAAATATTTCAAAAATGCTAAGACTAAACCTCCTTGTCATACATATCATAAAGTAAAAAGGTTATTGGTTCTGATGATTAATATATTATATTGGCTTCTAGCATACTATATTTTTGGGTTTTACCCCGTCTTCAGTGCTAACTACAAAAGTTCATAAAGAATTATGCAGTATGCTCAATATTCCAAATAAGTTTTAATGTTACCATACCGTCTTACAATCTTTCTTGTATTTATTCGCGAAAACATAAGAACATGGCTATCCGCAATCGAAATACACATTGACACCAAGATGTTTTAATATTGTTGCACTGTACGTGCGCGCGTTCTCGCATTCTCCCTGCATTTGCGTGTTGAATTGACGTTTCGCAACCGCTGACGTTCTGAATACTGTCAAAAGATTCAAAATATCCTTGCTACCTGCTATTAATGCAGACACGATTTCAATCAAATAGAATTTGCTCCTGCAGCTAAACTATTAATTTTACCAAAAAATGTTATAAACATAAATTATAAAAAATTTCCTCTATTTTAATTTATTATTTATCTATTTTGACAAAATTGCAGAAATGCATTGCAAAATCGTTGTAAAATGCTAAGAGTAAATAGCCAGTTCCTTTCGACCCTTTTGAACCAAAAGCTTTTCAGCTCGAAGTTATGAAACTTCTAAATATGAACTTTCGTCCCGATACCTTCAGTAGTTTCTCCGGAATCGTCTCCACAAAAAACGGGTACACACACACACACACACACAGACATTTTTTTGTACCTTGGTCAAAAACGTTCAGGGGACCCAAAAAGACCTATTTCCGCTAAAATCTCAATGTTTTTTTTTTTTGGCATGATTACAGTACTTTATTATACTGCGTATGATAAAGTAAAAAATTTCATCGATTGATTAGTTCTTAAGATAGATTACATAGAAGATGGAAAGTAGGAAATAAATAATTATTAGTGAAACATTGCGGATTGGATATACTGTTGAATTAAATTACTGTCATACCAAATATAAAAATAAAATAATTAATCAAATAAGAAATAAGAAATTATTTTATGACATGTTCGAAATGGCCACCATTATTTGCTAGACAAAAATACATTTTGTTTTCGAACTATTAGCGAACTTTGTCCGTACTTCTGTGTTTGAGCTCTTCGATACTGGCGAGAGGAGTTTTCTAAATTTTAGTCTTCAAGTGAACCCAGAGATAAAGTCGAGAGGTATTAAATCTGAGGATCTTGCAGGCCATTCTCTAGCACCCCTCCTGCCAATCCATTTCCCAGCAAATCTTTGGTTCAGCCAATTTCGGACAGCTTCAGCGAATTGTGGAGGAGCTCCATCTTGTTGGAAATGCAAGTTTTCTTCACACTGTAGCATGTTTCCAACTTCATCCACTTGATTCACCAAAGATTCGGTTATTAATGCAAATATTATATTTTCCAACAGATCAATTCTCCCTAATTTCGTTCCCAATCCGCAATGTTTTGCTAATAATAATTGATTTAATTCATACCTTCCATCTTCTGTGTAGTCTATCTTAAGATCCAATCGATCGATTTCATCTTTTTTTATCATGGTTGAGTAGAGAATTTTGTGCCGTTTCAAATGTTGTATTACAAGGTAGGGGGTGCCGTTTGAAATTTCAAAGTTGGGTGGCTGGGGGGTGGAGGTATGAAATTTAAAATTCTGTAGGTATCATTTTCGAACTTCCCCCTTGATATCTAAATCCACGTGTTTCCACTCAAAGCAATAATCGCATTAGGTTAAGAGTTATTAAGGGTTGAGTTATTTATTACCTACCATTTTTTGTATAGTCTATCTTAAGAACAAATCGATAGATTTATTTATTTTTTTATCATGGTTGAGTAGAGAACTTTGTGCCCTTTCAAATGATGAATCACAAGGTAGGGGATTTAATTTGAAATTTCAAAGTGGCTGTGGATGAAATCTAAAATTCTGTAGGTATCGTTTTTGAACTTCCCCCTCGATATCTAAATCGACGTGTTTCCATTCAAAGCAATAAACGCATCAGGTCAAGAGTTATTAAGGGTGGAAAGATTTGAAATGATCATACTGTTTATTGTGAAATTAATTTGATTGGTACTACTAATAAGTGATTAGTATGTATTATATCTAAATTCAAATCTCGAAAATGTTAATTTATAAGCAAATTCGCACATTCCATTATCCTTTAAATATAGGACTTTTCACATACAATATATACATATATACCACATTACCACACACATAGAAAATAGGAACACCATTGTGCGAATCGCACGGGACCGCTTGTCCGTTTAAACCAATCTCGGGGCGCAAATAATAACAATTGAGGTCGACTGGAGTCGCCGAAGGGGCCCATACGAAAAAATGTTTGAATTTATTTCACGGTTCCGGAACCTCCGGTCGCCACCGACCGCCACCATCGCCCGTACTACAAATCCGAAAACGAAATGCAAAAAAGGACCGCCGCCTGAATACAAACAGCGCCCGGACTAGGATAGTCCATAACGAGGCGGCGCAGGACGCGATTTGAACGAAACGTGTTTGTACAGGCCATACAAAAGGACTACTGTCGCTGATTGCGACGTCGCTGCGACCGCCTCTCGGCCATTTCCTCCCCCTAACCCCATCAGTCAACTCCTGAGAGAGTTCATCCCACCCTGGGGCTTCTGCTTATATTTAGCTTGATGCGGTTTTGTACACAACTGGTAAGATGTATGCGTTACTATTTGTCCGTTATTCATATTTATTCGCAAGATGTTTTAAGAAGTAAGTTCATTCAAGATGTAAATATATATCTTGGCCATGGCCATCAAGAACTCCTGATTGCCCTTTGGAGTCAACGGAAGGGCTCCGGTGAAAGGAATTTAAAAGTCCATATAAACTATCCATATAAACTACTAAGACGGGACTAAGCGGAGTATAATCTATAAAGTAAAGTTTAATATACCCAAGCAACAAGTAGAACGAACGAAATAACGGCATAGGCCTCGGTAGCTTAGCGGTTAGAGCAATTTTTAATAGTTTTGAAAACACAATCGTAGAACGAAGTGGCCTGCGGTGCATTTGTACATAAGGTGTGCAGTGGAGAATTAATAACAAAACAATTTTATTAAAAAAATCTGATATGGCCAGGCACCTGACTTTATCATACAAAATATAAAATTAATAGTTTAGCTGCATGAGGATTTATTTGATTGAAATAAACCGTGTCTGCATTAAAATTAAACTAGTTAGCCAGTATTTGACAGATATTTTGATAGTCAATAGTATCGATAGTAGGTATTGTCAAAGCATCAGCATTTGACACTACCTACTGTCATCAGAATAATAGTTATTTATCTCACAAGTGCCGCAAGTACGGAATAGCGCGACGAGCGGTGATGCGGCGCGTCACCGATGGCGGAGCGTCGCCGTCGAATGTGAGCGAGTCGCGCGCTATGTAGTTTTCGGCAGGAGTGACATGAACGTTTTTTGTGTTGCTTTTTGAGAAATACGTAATTAAACAAAATTTAAAAATGGTTATATTTCTGTATAGGAAATGTTAGGTTGATACCGCTTCTACGAAACGTCAAGTTTAAAAGGCTAATTTAAATTCTGACAGATTTATAGTCGTTCATGACACTGTAGATGTCACATCCGTACCAACATACTAAAATATAACTACACTAATCGCTATACTTTATTTACAAGTTTCTCAATTTATCGTTTTTACAATTAGATATAACAACGAGTTGATATTTCTTATCAACAAACAATCAAACTGGTGATCTTATTTTATTTGAATTTTGTATTTTGTACTTTGCTGCACTAGAGCGGCAACATTCTATAGCGGTTCTCCAACCTCTGATGAAATCAGCTGTTTTCGAGTGTGACAGCCATAGACATTTCTGTGGTGACAGCACAAAAAATATTTGTCAAATCCAGGCTACTATGTAGTTTCATATCAATGCAGATGCGACCGATCTCGATCAAATAGAATTTGCTCTTGAAGCTAAACTATTAATTTTACCATAAAATATCCTGGGCATAAATTGTTCAAAATTTCGTCTACTTTAATTTATTATTTAACTATTTTGACGAAATTACAGAAATGGTAGCTCACTTGCAAAATCCTTGAAAAATGCTTAGAGAAAACAGCCAGTTCCTTTGGACCCTTTTGAACCAAAAGCTTTTCACCTCTACGTTTGGTCATAAAACTTCTAAATATGCACGTTCGTCCCGATACCTTTAGTAGTCGTCGTCACAAAAATCATGCATACACACACATACACACATACACACATACACACACACAGACATTTCTTTTGTACCTTGGTCAAAAACGTTCAGGGGACCCATAAAGACCTATTTCCGCTAAAATCTCAATTTTTTTTTTCGGCACGATTACAATAATTCATCATACTGCGTATGATTAAGTAATAAATTCAAACTCTTTTATTTTATTTTAGTCATACAAATAAATACAATACTTATTTTGATACGGGTCCATAATGCAAAAATGTTTAATAAAAGATAGGAATTAAATAAATACCTTTAATTTTGCATGAATATTTACTTTAGGACTAGTTTGGATCAACAGATCCTCATCAGACAACAGCCGGAAAAACACAAAACAATCAGAAAAATCACGCAAAATTGTGCAAAATGTTTTTATTGGTTTTTGTTTTTCCGGCTTTTGGCTAATGATGATCTGTTGATCGAAACTAGTACCACAGTAAATATTCCTGCAAAATTAAGAAGGTTTTATTTAACTCCTAAACTTTATTTACAACAATATTGACTACAATATTATTTATATGAAAACTCAATGATCCTTACTGCATTCTAAAAACACTTATGATACCTATTAGCAGCCTGCTGTTACCAATATTCTTTATATCATTTTGTATTTATATGATATTATCAAAAAATCTGTCAAATCCTGGCTAACTTGTTTTATTTTAATGCAGATACGATCGACATCGATCAAATAGAATCTCATGCAGCTAAACTAGTAATTTTATATATTGTATGATAAAGTCATGTGCCTGGCCATATCAGATTTTTATTTTGTGGTCCCATTTTGGTTCCGCCATTTTAAATACCAATTAACATTTTAAATGCCATATTTGGATTCAGCGTCGTTCAAAACCCCTACATGCCATATCTGAAGGAGTTATGAGCAGAACTATTGCCATTAGATCTGTGAATTTCAGGCAAGGTTACTCCCCAAGAAAACAACCGACGCAGACTCACGATCTTTTATGACTTTGAGTGTGTTTTTCAGGATACTAAATTGCTGGTATATGCCAATTTGGAGATTAACTTTATTTTTCCGGGTTTTGGTCAAATCTGGTTCAAAATTAGCACTTTGATTTTAGAAACTACACTAGGAACAGAAGAACACTTGGATGAAACGAGTTATGGATTTTTTATGGTCACAAGTCTTAACAGACCAAAAAATATTCAATAAATAATTCCGGACATATACTTGATTATAGAAACTTTAATTCGTTTATGTTGTTTCTTGAAACGGGCCATACAGAATAATATTGCTAGTACTATATCTAAAGTAAACATCAAATCCTTCCAGTACAAGTAAGCGTCTATCCCTGAGCCATCGCGAACAATAGAAAATCGAAGAAATATGTAGCCCGTCCTAGAGTTCAGGAACACCATCCAATTCAACAAGAACGATCAAATACGAAACGTTTGGGAGAAATGCTCCAAGAAGTAGAAGGAAACCCGGGAATCGATACGTTTAATTTTAATAAGACGAATGTGTCCTTGGGGACCCCCTCGCGGTATTACGAGCCAGTCTATTTGTCTCGAAAGATGGTGAAGGTTTCAGGAGCCACTGGCAGATGAGAAGTGCCTCCCATTGAGGGAACTGGAAAACTGACAGAACGAATTCGACGTAATCAGTTAATTTGATTAATTCTTGGTTCGAGAAAGGTGCCTCGTCAAGTTTTCAAGTCCGCTGCGAATGTATAATTTCACTTTTGATGAAATTACGGGGGAAATCTCCTTGAAAACGAGCTTGAAGAATACGGAGTAATCGTCAATGAATGTATGATGTCACGGAGTTTAGCAAAATGAACAATTAATACAGTGTGATTCGTATTTCTAGGAGAAACATTAAAGGAAAGGTTAGGCGTCACATTAAAAAAAATACAGTCTGATTTTTTTTTCCTCAAGTCATAATAATTGTAGTTAGTTGATAAAATATATGAAGTTAAGTACACAAATATGTTAAATTATACAAATATGTAATGTAATTTACATTATCAAATTTGTTATTCATAATAATTATAGGTGAATATAAAAATACATTATTAATTTACATTTCATTGTTGTTGTAAACCACGTCATTAAATTACTGTTGTCGATAAATTCGGCCGTTTCGAGTACGCTCTCAATGAAAATGCAATATTTAACACACTCCTGGTATCACGGCAAACGTTTCAATCCAACTAAATATCCTTGTCTTTTCAACTGCCCATTAAAATCCGAGTATGAGCGGTCAAACGTAACATAATATTTGTCAATTATAATTAGATATTACACAAACAGCTGAACTCGTTTTAAAATATTTGTAATTCAAATAAAATTCTAATTATTTTACAAATTAAACAATCTGGTTGCTGGATATTGAAAAATTAACAATTTACTATACCAAAATCTTGTAATCTGCAGGTAAATTAACAGGAAAAATAAGTTGTTGCTTTTCATTATACGTGTAAACTAAGGACATAGGAAATTGCGTCCGGATTCGTGGTTAAAATGTGTGGAAATAATTTATCTTGGTAATTATGTTCCCTTTGGGGTCATAATAAAAAATTTTAATTTGCGCAACCCTGACAAGTTCCGGGAAGGTCCTAATTCTTGGGCAACATGGAAGGTAAAGATGTGTTTTGCGTTACAGGGTGACTCGAACAAAACTAATTTGGCTTATCAAAATAATTTCTTTCTGTAAATTAACTTAAAGCAAGCCTAGATAAGGGGAAAAATAGCGAACTACTTCTCAGCCATATAAGAGGGGGTTGATAGTATGATAATACATCTGCAAATACAGGAACTAATGTAGTAATTATAGGGTGAGTTTTCAGGGTAGTTTAGATACAAATTGAGTCTTTAAATAAATAACTTTTAACTGTTTTCGATACCAAATTTCTTCAAATATACGTTTTTTGTACCAAATAGATTTACTAAATATGTAAATACATTTTTATACAGTAATAAATATATTGTTGCTGCTAATGAAGTAACTTATTTATTTTAATTATACAAAATATCGCCCCAGTGTAAGATTGTCTATTAAGGCAATACCTAAATAAAAAATTTTTGGTGTCGGTACGACGAAAGACTAATAATTATTTAAAGTTCCAAAGAGATGGTAAACACATGTTCTAAAAACAAAAGATGAAATTATCAAAAATTCTACAAAAAAAGTTAAACAAATTCTACAGATTATCCCTGCAATTTTAATTTATTTTAATCTATGACAAGATAACAATAAGAATAAGCCAATAAATTGTTTGTTCATAGGTATAATATTACAACCGTAGATTTTCTTCAACTTATTTATTTACTTCTGACTGCTACTTATTTCATAAACACTATCAAAGCAAAGCAATGAAATGAAAACGGAGTCGACTGTGTTTTTGTGAGATTAGAAAAAATATTGCGCAAAATTGCAAATTGCAAAAAGAACCACTATATTATTATTTTTTTAATTATTAATGTGAATTATTAAAACCTAAATTGCTAAATAATACAAATTATAATGTTGTTCGGTTTTAATACGGTAACTGTTTACACTTGACTTCAATAACTATCTCACTTTTACGTTAAATTACTCATGTATTGTAGCGTCCACTACAAAACATTTTAAAAACCGTAACATGACTTCACTGCTTCTGAAAGCCATTAACGTACAGGCGCAACAGTACCATCTTGACATTGTACAAGACTCACTGTATAATGTTGACTTTGTACATATAGCGCCGTACAAAGTCCGTCAAATAACTAAATATCGAACTTTGTACGGGTTGAGCTTGCATTGTCAGCTTTCTACAAAAAAGTTGTATAATGTTGATATTGTACGATTTCGGGCTTTACTCGTAACATTTACATTTCTCCGAACGAGTTCTGAGTGGTCGGGCTGTACTCAAATGGCGTTTTACTAGGTTGCAAATGGCCGATGAATACTTTTATGTTTGTATTGTTACCGGGTTATTAAGTTCTGCAAGAAACATTGTATATTACGACAGGACGTCAACATAGGAATTAGATATGCGTTAAAATTCTCCAAACTGGGGCTATCAATGATTATCAGGGATAGTATAGAAAACAAAACATCCATTAGAAAAAGCAATAATTTTATCCTATGCAATTCCGGTATAATATTTTAGGAGACAATCCACATAAAGAAACACTTTGACTACTAAGGTCCATAAACGATATCGTGCAACATATGCAAATCTTAGGTCGGCGTTATGCGGAATGTGATGGTATGGGCGTAGACTGGAAGACACGCAATGTCAATTATCCTTTACTAGTCAAACGTAATAAAATTTGCATAATAATTGGCGTGGATTTATCGTGGCGATTCAGCGTTACGCCGATCGTATGCATTTTCTCGCCGCGCCGCACCGAGTTAATTCACTTTAGCTCGCGTTTCTTGAGCTATAATTGCTCAGCGACTTGTAGCGAACGCTCTCAATGGAATTAGTCGATAAGTAAACGCCAACAGCACTTCCGCTACTACAGTCTAATGTTTCGCGTATAAATAGCGGTCCCTTGTTGACGGTAGATTGCAGATTTGCAACACAATATCTGCGCGACGCGATGGAACAAATAGATGCACAACAAGACACATCATTAACGAAAGGTTTCTGTTTTGTTAATATATTATTAAATAATTGCGACGACAAATAATTAATTAGTATTTTGTTAATTATTAAATTCTGTTCAATAAAAGAATTCAAGCAGACTTGTTCTTACTTATGTACTTACATTAAGTAAAGATAGGAATATAGGAATGATGCCCGTTGCAAGAACAATCACAATCATATGTTCACTTTCTTATTCAAGTCAACTGAAAGAAATGCAGTATGAAGTACGTCGAGAAAACAGAAAAAGAAATGGAGAATACTTTGGAGTGCATCAGCAATACCTAAGAGCAACAATTAAATAAAACTATAACTCTAATGATGAACATTAATCAAAATTCTTTGTTTTGACCGTACTTTGTATATGGTGTTATAAACAAAAGACCAAAATATGCAAAAATTAATCCACATGAGTCTAAAATTAACCGCTTATACAATGTGTAGGTGTTTTTTGAGTGACAAACATGTTTATTTCAGTAGATTAAAAACTGACTAAGTTGTGTAAAAGTTGCGCATTTTTATACCGATCAATTAGTTATACAAAAACAAATTTTGTCTTTATTAGTTTTTAGTTAGCAAGGGATTTCAATGAAAAACTGAATTTCCAATTCAATAAGAAATTCTGATAGTGTAATTGAACTTAACTGATGCAAATAGTACCACCATATGTGTAGCTGATATTAGCGAACTGGTTTTTTAAGAGGAAGGAACATTGTCATTTTCGTGTCAACTCATTTTGTTTTTTTTTGTAGTATGTATCATTGTGGTACTGTGTAGTAATTTAAAACTTTGTCAGTTTGTTAGGTTGATAATTTAACTTTTTGATTTATTTGCGACAATTCGAATGTTATCGGTTGTGGTGCAGTTTAAAATTTATAAGAAAGAAAAAACACCTTGTCGAGGATTTCAGTCTTGGTTGAACGTTTGCACTGGTACATTCGAGCCTCTATTTGTCTGTTAATTGTCGTTATTGTCGATTATTAGGACTCTGTGTTGAGACTGTTATTTGGTATGATCCGTCCGGTTTAGATTGTATTGCTGTCATGTTCAGTGATTGTGTAATTTTCTTTTTAGTTCCCTGAAGAACCTAGAAATTACTGGCGAGATATTGGAATATTGTCATTATCTAACATTATTTGTGGTCAATATTTCCTTCTTTCCACACAATTGAATGTCAAAATGAATCTATAATATGTATCTACTGCTCTTACTAGGAACTTGACTGTAGGAGAAGAACAGGACTGTGGATTGTGGATTTCAATGTCGATTTACAAAATAATCTATATAATATCTAAATAATATAAAATTCTAACCATAATGACATCCCAAACAATCCCAACCCCACAATCCATAAACTATAGAAGAAATGAGAGAAAATCCATAGAAGTCAAACAAACAAGGCTAAAAGACGTGGGTCCCTGGCCATTCCAGGAGGAAGATATGTTTGTATTAATTATTAAAATTCAATTGACTATAAAATGTAAATACCTCTTGGAATGAAGTTAATTCTACCTAAGATTACTAGCCTATCGCTTGACATGTTCTGAGCTTCTGTGAAAGAAATTATATCGTACCATAAATCTATAACTATACAGAGCAATTTAAAAATTTTCTAGGCTAAAATTAATTTGATGAGTCATAATAATGAGCAAGCTTTTTCCCATTTACTAACTTTAAGAGAAGATATAGAACTCCTCAGTTTTAGTTGCAGTTAGGTATCTTCCTTACTTAATAAGTTTAATATGATTTATTTTCTCAATTTCTTTTAAAGATTCTCAAATATTAACAAATCGTGATTTAAACGATAAGCTCCTTAAGGGTATCAATAATATAGTTGGTCCATATGAAACGTTTTACTGAGAATTAATGTTTTTAATTTTTGTATTCATTGAATTTTTATCATTGATACATATTTCTTTAACTTATTAATGAATTTTGTCTTCCTTTTCCATCAGTTAGTACTATTTTAAACGGCTGTAACATTTTAAAGAATTGCAAAAACAAATAAATTTTGACACATAGAAAAATACCTGCAAAGTAATAGAAAACTAATTTCGAATCAACAACAAAATGCGGTAAAAGAAGAATTTGCAATTATTTGCGCTTATTTATTTTCAGGCATCCGAAGACTCTAAAGTTGTTTCCGAAGGGCAGGATCCACGGCCAAGGCCATATCGACCTAAAAAACGCTGGGCACCAATACATACAAAATGAATTGATTTAAAATTACAGGCGATTTAGTTTAGGTTTAGTTATTATATGTGTTAATTTTAGTATATTCCTTTAAAATCTGATAAAAAGGGTGGGTGTTTTCTACTTGCATAACAAGCAGTTTATTAACAAGTGCCATTCAGTACATCATAAAAATAGTGCAACACAAAAAAAAATCCGCTAAAAACACCCTTTAAAGATCAACATTTTTGTATATTTTCCACAGGCACGCTGTTACCATTTATCCAATTTATAAAATGAAATATTATCTGTCGGCTATTTTTCTAAAAAAAAAAAATACAAGTGTAACATTTCGAGCATATTTGCGTTGGATATTTTCATGCCAATTTAAAATTAAAACCATCGAGGTTCGCACGTAGAATATCACATAAAATTCGGATCAATACGGCAATGATTTAATGCTTTTTCCGGTCGCTGTTTCTCTGCAAATATTTTTAGTTCGGCGGTACGAAGTTTGATTTTCGCTCATAATTCAATCTAATTATCTGGCAGAGCGGCAGACTCACAAATAAATCCGCCAGCCCCAAAAATTAATATAGTAAAATATAGTTTTGTCAAATTCCCTCGAATACAAACAAATAGAATGGATATGACGCCGGGTTTACAATAGCGTATAACATGGAATTTCAGCTAACGCGTTTGTCAGTGCCTTTCATTGTAATGATTTATAATTTTTTTTTGCTCAAAAAATTTTCAAAAAAATAGCAAGCGGAGTTTTTAGAGATGGGTTGATTGTGGGGGGCGTGAGGAAGGTCGAGGGGCGGTGAGAAAGGCGGGATGGAGTAAGAGGGGGCTTAGAGGGGTATAACTCCGCATATGATGGGGAGTCATATGGTATAGTGGTTTCAGGGCTGGGGTCCAATAACTATGTGCAAAATAAATTATTTTTTAATTTGTCCCAATATCTGAACATTTGTAAAAACAATTTGTTAAAAAAATGGGCATTTTCTTCCAAATTGTGCATTTTATTAAAACCTATTTATTTAGATTTAATTTGGGATAACAATTTATTAGATGAATTTATACAGGGTGTCTCAACAGTGCGATCTCGGACGATTGTGCCTCTGTTAATGAAGATATTTTAAAACTGATTTCACTCATATATACAGAACGCCGCGGCGTACAATTATTTGCGTGTATACAGGATGTTCCATACGGTAGTACCAATCCAAACTTTAAATGGAACAACCTATATTTCGGCACAGTTTTGAATTCCCCGCAAAATTTTACGACAACGAAAAATAACATTACATTCTTTTGACGTCTATTTTCTCGCAGAACTAGGGGCGAAAAAATTTGAACAAATTCCGATGCTGTCCTTGATTAATATGCTACAACTCATAAAAATTAGGAAGCTGTATGTGCTGGCGTTTTCCCGATTTTTCAAAATTAAGAAAAATTGGCGCTGTTTTTGCCCCGTAAATTTCATTCGTTTAACTTTAGGAATTAATTACTCCGGAAATAATCCAAAGATATCAACGAATTAAATAGTAAAATCACTAGCAATTCCGTTATCAGAAGAGCTAGAATAATGAAATATAGACTATAGGCTACCCAATAATTCATAGGTTTAAAGTTTATTACATAATCATTTTTCATACAAAAGATCGTGCTTAAACTCCGCGTGATTCCAACGCTCTACGGTCTTTGGTGTGCTGCGGGGAAAGGAGGCGTTAGCAGTGCTGTCATGTCGGAGAGAACCTACACAGCTCAGAGAACCGGGCAGCTTAATATCAATACACAAAAATAACGATGAGTTGTCAAGGAAGTAATTTTAACTAACAATTAAATTTTTAATTTTTGCATAATTTTGATTATAATATGTGACCCGGTGCAAGAGAAATCTCGTCTATCGATTGGCGTTTATGTTTTCTTCAGTTTTTATACAACAAGGTTGTAAACAAGATTTTGATGGAAGCGGATAGATCTAATAATATGGAGTTAGCAGATTTTCCGATTACTGGTGAATACTAAATTAAGTTTGCTTGATAAACCCATTTTGTTATATAAATATTCAAACTTTTATGACAGTTTCAACAGTTTATTTATTAATAATATATCAATATGTATTTAAAAATTATTAGGAATTAAATGTGCATGTGCACAAACAATATAAAATAAATACAACTATTGATATATTACACATATTACAAACGTCAGCTCTGAGCGTATAAAACTTAAAAATATCAAAAAACTTTTACAAATTTAGCATCGTAAATTTGTAGACACATAGAATGTTTTGCAGATCACTCATTAATTTTAAATGCTAAACCCGAAACCCGAATTCGGTAATCTGTCGCCGGATATCCAAATTTCTTTGGCGAGACATAATCGCCGTGTCGTTAAATGTATTGTGTCCGTAAACACTGTTTTTCTAGTAACTAATGCACGTGCGCTCCGCCACTACTGGCAGCGTCGCTGTCGATCCCTTCCCCCGCTCGCCCCAAAGACCGAAGAGCGCCGCATCAATTGCAGCAATCATGAGATGCTTCAACTCGATCTTTGGTAGGGCAATACTTCACAAAAAAGCCACAAAAGTTATTTTTTAGTTAGATAATTATTTTGTAGAAGGACTGATTTATATGGTTTTAGTTTCATGAGATTTATGGTTTAGTACTTTTTTATTATTTATTTTCAAAATAACTTTTGTTGTTTTGCATTTCTAATTATAACATCTTTATTATCTATTTTTATTTCAAAGGTAATATTTTGGTTTGTTTGTTATTTTGTTAAAGTATTTCTTTACTTTTTATTCTTATACTCGTACTTGAATTTATAACGTCAACGTTAAGTATTAGTCAAAATATGAAAAACTCTCTAGAGGGCGGCACATTGGGTCTTTGCAAGCGGGCGGCCCACACCCTAGGATCGACCCTTGTGGGACAATGCATGTCCATGCATAACTTAACATTACGTGCAAATTTTGGCTCCACAACTTTGGTTGAATTTCCAATAATTATTTTGATACCTACTTCCATTTTACGATTTATAAAGCGAATATTTGGATAATGAATCTTAGGGTTATACTTAGGGTTACGTTATAACGTATATATGCCGACATACTAATAACTTACCGTTTATCTGTTTCACCTGTATTAAGCGAAATTTAATTAAATAACGTTGGCTGGAAACGCCGTCATATCACGACCTTGATTACGCCGTGATTACGGCTCCAACCTGATGGATGACGTCATGACGAAGTTTCGCGAGTAGAAAATATACAGTGCATAATTTATACTTCGATATGCGCGGTGTCACGACCTTAACAAGATGCATATAAATTATGGACGGTACTTCCGCCAGACTCTAGTTTTCGGCCGTTCGGGGATAGACTGTGTGCGAGTTGCGCATATGGCCCGATTTAATATTTAATATTCTGATTAAATTTATTGCGTCCGCGAAACAATTTCGCAAATTTCGGATACATCAACGTTAATTAAATGTTTATTATGTACGTCGGAGCGCGCAGGGGGTAAACGGGGTATTTTTTAGGCGGTCCGCACCGAACACCCGAACTGTTTACGTTCGCACATAAATCACCGATAGCTAATTCGACGCATTCTCAAACCGACATTATCCTGTTGCGAATAGTTCGATTTTAATTTGTAAATTATGTTCATTCGTTATAAATAGGAATGGTATGCAGGGATTTTGTTGGATAATGAATTTATCACTTAGGGTATGGTAAATAAATGTATTGAAAAACCTTGTATATTAAAACACGTTTAGAGCGGAACATTATTTAAAATTCAAGCGGAAACAACGTGAAATTATGTTTGGTACATTCCCTTGACGTTTTAGTGCATATAATACCAATTTTGGCTACTAATGATAAAGATGAAACATAATATTGTTCCGTAGCTCGTGATTGGCAGTGATCCAGGCCAGGGTGGATGTAAATAAAACACACATTGTTCCAGATATACTAAGAAAACAGCTGAGAAGGGAGGTCGCTGCCTTTTCGTACAGGTGTCGGATGACTCGCTCGTAAATACAGATAAATGACAATTCTCCTTGATACTCCGCTATACTGCTATTTATAACAATTTCCCAAATACGTCATTACCGTTAATTAGGTTACCAAACATCGAGGTTGTTCACTTGGCTTTTGCGCAAACTCGGCGTTTGGTATTCTAGACCCCGCAATCATTGAGGAATTCGGGTTGTTAACTTTATATTTGTATGCAATGTTTACTCGAACACAATAATAACCTTAATTTATTATTACTTCGTAACAATATGTAATATAATTCACCAATTAATACAACGATTATGATTATGAACAAGATTTTTGATTTTATATATATGATTTTTTTATAGATTTTCTCTCGATAACTGAGTGCATTCCAGCTCTTGTTGACGCCTTTTTATTGACCATTAATTAGCTATTAAGAATACCTAGAAACCGAGCGTTGCAAAAGTTTATACATGTCAGAAGTTAGCATTATTTCTTGTTTTTAATGGGAGTTTTTATATACCAATGTTCACATTGCTAGTATTGCCAAATCATAATATATGGATTATGCTATTTTTTGTGTGAAGCAGATTTACGCAAATTTAGCAGGTCCTAAGGTAACCATTCTTGTCCCAAATTTTCCTTTAATATGGTTTTCATTTATAAACTACACAATTATTGTTGTAAAATATACCAAAAAAACTATCAAGACTATATTTATTGACTTTTTAATCGTTTGAATCATCACCATTGTACATTCTTTTTTTACTTTTCAATTATAAACGTGTGAATAAATAGCAAAAATAAAATAATGGAAAGAGATAATATATGATTTAACGGCGTTACATGTGTACCTGCATTATTATTAAACGACAACCTGTTAGGCGGATGTTGGATTACGTGATATCTTGCGAGTTCTTACAAAGTAGGCGCCAAATTAGATTATTGCGAAACGGTGTATATTGAACTGAAGAAACCCTCACAAATCTTTCCGGGCATTATCCCTTATTCCCTTTGTACCGCTTCACGTCGCCCTTATTGCAATAAATTACTCTCATTTGAAATTCTAAACTGGTGGACATATTTAAAAATTACTTACAACTCGCTTCCCCTGGTCTCGTAAATCTTTTGCCTCTTCACTTTACAAAAAGGTCTTTTCTACCTCAATCGCTCTTTGGTACGGATAAAGACACATTATACTCAGAAATTTAAATGTCAACTATATTAATCATTGTTGTATGGGAGAGTTGTACACAATGGAACAGTTTTTATTATTGTTTAGAGATCTTTTATGTTTTATCAGCATTATCTATGAGGAATAACGTGAATAGTGATATGTAATTAATATTCAATAGTTTTTAAGTAATAACATATTTTCCTATTAATTACAACACTAAACATTTAAATATGTTACTATTTAGACCATAACCTATCGATTGGTATCAGTTTCATTGGGTGGAATTAATCTTCCGAATGCAACGTATATCAAAAATCTAGAATGACGGGACAATTAGCTAAAAACATTCCAGCAACTGTCTCTCAGAACAACGAATGAACACGATTTGCAAAATATCAGTGCCAGATAATAATGCAGAATAAAACATTTATGTAATTCAAAGTGCCCACACATGCACACCATAGTTTTATGTTGTACCTACGTTTTATGTTGTCGTTAAATAAACTAATGGACAAATAATTACCGACACGTTTTATTTTGATGTTTAATAACTTTTTACTACCTTTATACATTTTTTGATTATGTTATTATAAATTTTAACTAAAATTCATAGGTTCTACAGAGAGAACCAAAAACCCAATATCTGGTTTCTTTGGTTAAAGATTTACTTTACACCATTTGTCGTCCATCAGTGTACAATAAATAGATTTATTAAATTTATTTATATTGATTCTATATTTGCACAGAACAAGTTCATTATTATATAGGATTATTACTGGATATTTTACATATTTGTTTAAATACGTGATAGAGGTAATTTGTAATCATTTTAACCCTATATACCTACTTACCTTTTATCGTTTGATTCGATATACCCAATCGGCACTATGCTAATTTACCCTGAGTGCCACTTATCAAAAATACCTAATCGAACGAAAATGCTGTGCCGAAACGTTCGGAACTAAAAATAAACCAGTTAATATAGTTTTTGCATCCATTACTTTCTGGTCTTAAAAGAAAGCATTTGTCGAATCAGCAGTAACCCTATATAGTATATATTAATCGGACATTTCAGTTAAATACAATAGTAGTCACATATATTAATTTCTAACAAGTTGATTAACAACGCACAAATTAAAATAAAAGTAGTTCCTAAAACACCAATAAATATTATACATTTTTTCACATTTTAAATGTACACTTTCATTTAACTGGATTTAATAGTACATTACATTACAAGAGCTGTAACTAGTATATTACGTGCCAGTGGAAAGTTAACTTACGAGCCGCGAAGCGGCGAGTTTTGTTATTTTTCACGAGCACGTAATATGCGAGTACAGCTCGAGTATTGTACATAATTTTACCTATGACCGACAATTTCAATAAATTGTATCAAACATGTCAAATAAAGGTAGGGAAGGATTCTTGACGGTTGACGATATTTGACGGTATTCGCGCGACATCTATTGCAACTATGCAGTACCTACTTTGTCTGTGTCGATAGAAAAATTCCAATACAAATTAAACATAAATGCTTACGAGCATGTAATATATGTTACAGCTCGAGTATTGCAGTTACCTACGACCACCTACGACCAAAAATATCAATAAATATAAATTGTATCAAAATGACAAATAATTAATCAAAATATTCGCGCGACATCTGTCATTATGACATTATGTCATCGGTAAAAAACACAAACGCACAGCCAAACGCACACGTTTGTTATAAGCAATATACGAGCGAAGCAGTCCGTGACGTAAGGGACGTTTACACATACATATATTATAAAAGTAGCAAGAAGATTTTTTTTTTTGATAAAATTTTGCAGGTCCGATCGGGACAAACGATAGTGATAACATCAACTTCCGGGTGAACCGGACGGTATCATATTTGGAAATAACCTAGGAAAAGAAGTTTATGTCAAGTTTCACAAAAAACCTATTTTAAAATCAAATTAGTTTTTTATTGCTTATATAAAAAGGCCGACCACCAGAATTGCTCAAACTATCGCCCTATTGCAATACTGCCAGTACTATCTAAGGTGGTGGAGGCTGCACTCCTAAGCAGACTCCGCAACTTCCTTCAGGCCCAGAAGGTGTTGAGCTCTAACCAATTTGGCTTCAGAAAGGGCAGAAATACCATTGACCCAGTTCGCACCCTGCTGGACTTTGTGTGGGATGCCATGGAGAACGGAGCAGAATCTCAAGCAGTCTTGTGCGATCTGTCCAGCATTTGACTGCATATAACAAAAGCAGCTTGTCAGAAAATTGGAATGGTATGGAATAAGAGATCAACACAAAACAGGAGACAAGGGGTTTACACTAAGGGAGCGATGAGCTCACTGCTGACTGCCAAGAATGGAGTAGCTCAGGGATTACTGATACAGTGCTGTTCTGTCTGTTTATCAATGACCTTCCAGAGAACATGTCTGCCATAGCCATTCTATTTGCAGATGACACGACACTCCTTAGAAGGGAAGCAGATATCAACACCCTCCAGTCAAAAACTCTCACTGTTATCTGGCGCTAAGGAGTGGTTTGGTGCAAATACTTTACAGATGAACGACACCAAAACATCAACAATAACCTTCACAAGCAAGCGGAATACAACTATCCAGGCATCTTCAACAAAACTACTTGGTGTCACCCTGGACTCACGTCTCACCTGGTTGGATCACACAAATGCTCTTACATCAGGAGAGATGCGGCTGTCATAACGTACTATGCAGTATTCCACTCCAGACTAAGTTATGGGTTAGAATTGTGGGGAGAATCAGCCCACTCTGTAAAGATATTCATGTTGCAAGAGAAAGCTGTCCGCTCTATAGCACAAGCCAGCTGGTCTACCCACTGCAAGCCACTATTCCGAAATTTCAAGATAATATCACTGCCATCTGCATATATCTTTAAACAAATACTACATGCAAAGAGTGTTATATCAGACCACCAAGATAGAAGTGCAACAACAAGCCGAATGCTACGGAATGCAAGATATATTACCATCCCCTTCCATCGTATAAATACAACTGCCAGCCAGCATCGTCATTTGGAGCTATTTAATGTGTTATCTACCTACCCTTTGGAGGAGTAAAATGCCAAGGAAACTAAAAGCAGATTTCAGAAACTTGCTGACCGACAAAATCTTCTACGATGTGGAAGAATTCAGGAATTACATGAAAAATGAGATAGAGTAAACTTTTATTGTATCTTTAATTGATATATGCGTTATGTGCATTTTTCTTTTCTTTTGACCATTTCCCTGTTACAAATGCTACAAATGTATTTTGGTGAAATAAAGTTTATTATTATAAAGGTATTATTATACTGATATGAGTTCGTATTCTTATAATATAATTTGGAAGCAAAACAGATATTCTGATCAGAGCATACAAATACGCTTGTAGATTTTCATATTCATTATTATACTCCTCAACACACAAGGTAACTTGACAGGCTGAGGTCCATCAATCATCTTCAAACACAAGTTACAACTTCCCGGCTGCATAT
Organism: Melinopterus prodromus; assembly: GCA_964023965.1. Taxonomy (NCBI): domain Eukaryota; kingdom Metazoa; phylum Arthropoda; class Insecta; order Coleoptera; family Scarabaeidae; genus Melinopterus; species Melinopterus prodromus. Next base: position 14,147,183 of record OZ030396.1, read on the forward strand.
TACGAAAGAACCAACGCTTTCTGCGTTCGAGTGATGGCAAAAAGAAATTTCAAACACGCGAGAAACACAAGAAACATCTCTCTCGAGGGCCCAAACTAATACGAAGTCTGAGTTAATAACCACTGTACACAAACTGCCGGCGCTGGTGCTCCAGTATTCTGGGCCGGCAAACAGCAGAAGCAGTAGTACCAACTTGCGCGCTGAAAAAGCGAAACCCTCAAGAAATGTCAGCTACAAAGGCGCTCTAAATCATCGCAGTTCGTTCCGTTTTAGTTGTCGCGACAAAGACCGAGGAAAAAATACCGCCCGGCAACCAGCTACGCCCGCAGTCGCGATTACTTTGGAAAACGTGTCCGGGAGCACGCTCGGCGCTCGGAGAATTAAAATTCTGAACGGCTAGCGAGTGTCATTTGTTCGACGACGCGGATCTGTTAATCTGATCGGATGTCGTCAATTACGTGGCGTGTTAAAACCGCCTAGCGAATTTCAATGGTCTTTTTTTGATAACCTATAAAGTAATTTAAATGTGAAATGGTTGAGCAAAACCGGCCGCGTGACTGATTAGAATATTGGCAGATATTTGAAATTAGTTTTAGTGGTTACATAATGTAAAGCCGAGATTTAAAAAGAGAAACTCAACTAATTTGCGACAGAACTGTGATATAAAATATCACTGTACCATCATATTTTGTGATTTGGTTATGCATAGTGTAATAATATATTACTCTTAGAGCGACTACTGGAAGAAATACCTGGCGACCACTATGCTTGCAGCAGGAGCCCCAGGCGAGTGCTGTAAATTGTTCGATTCAATAATTGTCATTACTTGGGGATGGAATACTACACTTTTTCTACGACTTATTTATTTAGTGACAAATTTCTAAAAACTACGTTTTATCTGACACATAACCTACTTATTGCGCACGTCGCAAACTGTGCGATTGAGTAAGTATGGTCAAAAATTTCAAAGTTTCTTTCAAACTGTTTCTTTCTGTTTCTGAGTAAAAAATAGTACTATAGTTTTGCTCAATCATCAACGACTATTATCAATGATTTTCGTTGTTATCAAAAATAATCTCCATAGACCTTGGTAATCAAACAAATGAACGAAAGATTTGTTTTCGACAGAACAAAAAAAATTTAGTTAGGATATACAATCTGTGTAAAAGCGTTCAATATTTCAAGTTGATACAAAGTTGTCCCTATGGACTCACAAATACTACAACAAGAATTGGCACAATTGAAAAATATTTAGGTCTTCCGCAGGAGCCTATAGTTTATTGTTCCTTAAAAATTCGAATTTTTTCATATTTTTACTTTATCATACGCAGTATGTAAAGTATTGTAATCGTGCCGAAAAATTTTTTTGAGATTTTAGCGGAAATAGGTCTTTATGGGTCCCCTGAACATTTTTGACCAAGGTACAAAAAAATGTCTGTGTGTGTGTGTGTGTGTATGTGTGTGTGTGTGTGTGTGTGTGTGTACCCAATTTTTGTTAATTCATTTCCGGAGAAACTACTAAAGGTAGCGGCACGGAACTTCATATTTAGAAGTTTCATGACCAAACTTAGAGTTGAAAAGCTTTTGGTTCAAAAGGGTCCAAAGGAACTGGGTGTTTACTCTAAGCCTTTTTCAAGGATTGTAGAAATGAACCGCCATTTCTGTAATTTCGTCAAAATAGTTAAATAATAAATTAAACCAGAGGAAATTTTGAATAATTTATGCCTATGACATTTTTTGGTAAAATTAATAGTTTAGCTGCAAGAGCAAATTCTATTTGATCGAGATCGGTCGCATATGCATTGATTTAATACTATATAGTGACCCAGGATTTGCAAATTTTTCAGTCTAATGACAGTACCGGTAGTGTCAAATGCTGACAGTACCAGTAGTGTCAAATGCTGATGTTTTGACATTATCTCACAATTAATATTTACCGTAGTTAATAGTATCGAAAGATCTCATATTGCGATACCGTGTACAGTCCTTGCCTGATGGCGTCGGATAGGCAGCGTGTTGAGCGTGTCCAAAATGCATGTGTTCTGTTTGTTTTTGGTTTGACGAAGTATGATCATGCATCGAATGGGCTGGGCGACTTGGGGTGGTTGAACATGGATAACACTAGGGTGTTGCATGCAGCATTGTATCATAAGTTGCTATCCACTAGGATCCCACAATACCTCATGCGGAAGATATGCTGTAGAACGTATGTCCATAACCTTAATTTAAGATTCGGGGGTTTGTTTGCTCCACCTGCCCATCGCACTGAGCTGTATAAACGGTCATTCTCTTACCAGGTCAGTCACATATACAATGGTCTCAGGGAAGATATGAAAAATTTATCGTTAAACAGTTTTGGGGGAAAGGTGAAGCGTTGGCTGTTTGCTCAACAGGGACTTTAGGCATCGAGCGCACATTGGAAGCTTTTTAATTTTAATTTTTTATGGGCAGGTGTTTTGTTGAGTTGGATTTGCTGCAATTACGAAGTAATTAGACTCTAGAGTAATTTTGTTGTTTGTTTTTGTTTTGATAAGTTCTCGGAATTATTTTTATATTATTGCTACATATTATGGTTTGCGTAAGGGGTTGAGTGGAAGAGTAAGGCAATTTGGAAACAAGTGTGCTGAACTGCGCCCTAAATATAAATAATATTTTGTTGCAATTAATATTGTCTTATTTTAATAAAGGCATTATTTATTTATTTAATTATTTATTTATCTGTTAAATCCTGGCTAACTAGTTTTATTTTAATGCAGACACGACTGATATCAATCAAATAGATTCTCATGCAACTAAACTATTAATTTTATATATTGTATGATAAAGTCATGTGCCTGGCCACATCAGATTTTTTTAATGTAAGATTTAGTGATTTTTCTTTTTCAAAGCCCACATGTATGCACATAATAAAATATTTAAGGACAAATAAACTTTTATCAATATTTAAGCAAAGTTTTTAGGCATTTCTCTAAAAGTTCTATCGAATCTAAATAAACTGCACCCGATCTAAATGTTCCATTAGAGTAATATATATTTGTATATGTTAATTTCACACCTTATTGTTAAACTTTTTCTATTACCTAATTAAAAATTACCTAATTTTTCTATAAAAGAATGCTAAATTTTTAAGAAATTTGTTTACTTGAGGCCTCCTGTGGGAGACCTAAATACTTTTCAGTTGGGCCAATTGTTTCTGTGGCCTATGTGGGTCGATATGGACAACTTTTCATCAACGTGAAATTTTCAATTTCAAAGAGAACGTTTTTTCGATGCACCCTAATATACAATGATGACGATAAGACAAAACTACAGTGGAAACTGTTGCGTCATTTGAATATGCGGGGAAGAATGTCATTTTCCCCGAAAACCAATGTTTTCTAGGCCTTTTAGTTAGATTAAGGACCTTTAGTTTGTGTATTTTGTAATACTGGGTGATTATAAATGACTGTAGTCGAAGTAGGCCATGCCCATGTTAAGAAATTTTGGCCGCTTTAGACAAACAACTGTCAAACTTGAAATAGGTTATGCAACCAACTTAACTTTTGCGTGTACAACAGTGGTATTCCATTCAAAAAGAGCGGCAACCAGACATTCTAACAGATATTTGGGGATAACGTTGATTACGCTACGATACACAAACATGTTTTACGGGTTATTGTGAAAATGAGTGAAAACTGTTTCTGGTATGCTATTTTCCGGTAAGCAGAAATTCTGATTTGAAAGCAGTTTTTGAGAAAATCAGAGTTACGAAACTGCATGAAAACAAAAAGCATTTTTTTCTTTAAAAACTTGGCACTATTCATAATTTCAGAAACAGGTTCCACTTCGATTTGATCAGTATGACAAGATAGTCACTTAGAATTGAAATTGAAATAGCATAAGGTGTGTTGTTCACTGTTCAATATTCGGAGCGAAACTTAAATATGTGAACAGCAGTCCAACAGTCCAACAGTCCAATTGGTCATTTAATGTTTTTGTGCCTTTTTTGGTTATGGATCTCTAGTTGTCCAGTAGATCCATTCTGAAGCCTTTGTCACAACTAAGCAGTAAATTCACTTCTTTATAATTTATTTTACGACCAGTTGCGAACGTATGTAGGTCAATAGTGCTGGAACATCGTGTTGAATGGTCACGTTCGCAAAAGTTAAATGTTTATTTTTGAGTAATAAAAGTTAATAACTGAGGCGTTTAAATTGACCACTAAAACAAAATAAAAGCCTTTCTTTATTTGTTTTTAAAATGATTACAATAAACAAATCTAATAATTAAGTAGTATAAAAACAAACAAATTAGGAATTAATAAATAAAATTTAAAATAATTAAATAAGGACCACCCTACTATGCATAGATTATGGCAAACTTAGAAAGTTGTGAGCAAAATAGTGTCATAAGTTATTTTTTGTACATTCCGTTCATAGTAAGCGTTCTAAAGAGGTTATCTTTAACGTTAATTAACGTCTGGCTTCCCTGTTAATATCCATCCAGGTATGACCTATTCACTAACGATCTACACAATACAGTGGAGCGAGGAATGGGGTTGTTGGCACTAAAATATTCCACCGCTGGCACCAATTAATGTGAATGTAATGAGAATTATTTGAGACCACCATTACCCTAGTTTACGTACAAGCTAAATATTCATATGAAAAACTTTTTACTACGATATATGAGCGACACATAAAGCAAACTTATATTACCTACTCTCAGATATATTATGCACAGATATATTATGCAATAAAGACCCTATGGCATAAAATTAATTAAAACCGAAACATTTATTTACAGTTATAATAAAATAATTAACGTAATGAATAATCTATGTTTTAAGGTTAAAATATAAACGGAAATGCGTTTTAATGTACATAATTCGATGTAATTTACAAGTTACACCGTTATTCTAATTTATTAGACACGGTAAAGCCTGTCATGTAGTCATTATTATGATTCGTGGTTAGAGTTGAAAATAAAATGATCGAAAATGTAATAAGATCGGAAACAATATCGTTGAGAAATGCTATAAATTATTTCGGAAGGGAACATTGTTAATTTCTGACCGGCAACGGCAGTCGATTTATTCTGTCTGCGGCCATAAATTAAGTTGCAAGTTACCGCGCCGGTCGATATGAAATTTATTGCTCGGTGACGGTTTACTATATAAGGCCCTGCCTTGATTTTAAACGGCTTCGGATTATTGACAGCTTATCGGAAGTTCCGGAAGTTTTATCGCATAAATAAAAATATCGTACCAGGCAAGCTGTTCAGCTCAGGTAAGTTTCAGTTTCAACGTGATTAAACAAAAGTAATCCGGTGTAAACCAGTAAAGTATTTATGATTCCTCAATCTATGAAACTACTATTAATGAGTAATTTCATTATCTGCGACAAAATTTAATTAGGTACATTTAATTACTTGTTCTAAACTGTTGTGAGCACCTCCAATCATTCCTATACACACCTTTGTAAATCGAATATCTGTGGATAAAATCGTATTAAAAGCACATTAAAAACATAGCGGCCATGTTAATTTTTTGCTTTGGTTAGATTACATTTTTTGTCTCAATTTATCTTTATAATGAATGTTTTAACGGTATTTAAAAGAAGTAAAATCAGCATGCCTTCTTCTGTGGTAGCATATTCTGGTATGGTTTGTCGACATAATCTGATGGCAGAAATTGTGAATTGTATCTTGTTTTTGAGATAATATATAATTTATAAAAATTTACAAACCTGTTCGATTGGCAAATGCCAATCTAACCAATGTTTCTATCAAACTGTAGTCAATTTATATGTCTGTATTCAGATTCAGATTCTACCGAAAGAAGGAAATTTTATTAAATTGTATAAATTCAACCATATTTTGTAAGTATAAAACTAAATGCTTTATTAATTTTAGTTACGTTTGGTGTCCGGTAACAACAATTAAATATTATTTTAAAATCATAAAAAGATACTGCGCGTGCCTCTTGAAAAAATAAATATTATAATGAGAACCACTCTAATTAAGCTGCTCGGAACAATGAGTATATTAATATTTGTTTTTTTACTTTATCATACGCAGTATGTAAAGTATTGTAATCGTGCCGAAAAAAAATTTTGAGATTTTAGCGGAAATAGGTCTTTTTGGGTCCCCTGAACATTTTTGACCAAGGTACAAAAAAATGTCTGTGTGTGTGTGTGTGTGTGTATGTGTGTGTGTGTGTGTGTGTGTGTGTGTGTACCCAATTTTTGTTAATTCATTTCCGGAGAAACTACTAAAGGTATCGGCACGGAACTTCATATTTAGAAGTTTCATGACCAAACTTAGAGTTGAAAAGCTTTTGGTTCAAAAGGGTCCAAAGGAACTGGGTGTTTACTCCAAGCCTTTTTCAAGGATTTTAGAAATCAGCCGCCATTTCTGTAATTTCGTGAAAATAGTTAAATAATAAATTAAAGCAGAGGAAATTTTGAATAATTTATGCCTATGACATTTTTTGGTAAAATTAATAGTTTAGCTTTTTAGTTTATTCTAAGCCTTTTTCAAGGATATTGGAAATGAGCCGCGATTTCTGTAATTTCGACAAAATAGTTAATTAATAAATTAAAGTGGAGGAAATTTTGAATAATTTATGCCTATAACATTTGTTGGTAAAATTAATAGTTTACCTTCAAGAGCAAATTCTATTTGATCGAGATCGGTCGCATCTGCATTGATATGAAATTACATAGTAGCCAGGATTTTGACAAATATTTTTTTGTGTTGTCACATTCGAAAACAGCTGATCTCATCAGAGGTTGGAGAACCACTATGGAACGTGCCGCTGTAGTGCGCAAAATTATAAAATACAAATTTCAAATAAAATAAGATCACCAATTTGATTGTTTGTTGATAAGAAATATCAACCCGTCTTTATATCTAATTCTAAAAATGATACATTGAGAAAATTATAAATAAAGTATAGCGATGAGTGTAGTTTTATTTTAGTATGTTGGTAGGGATGTGTCATGAACAAATATAAATCTGTCAGAATTTGAATTACCTTTTTAAGGTGCGTTTTCATTAGTGATAATGGCAGTGGTAGCAGACGCCGTTATAGTATTTCCAATAGAAAATTGCTAGTGACTCATGTTTATGTACATGCAAACTAATATGTGTCATTATCACGATATGTAAGAAATAGTATAATTTCGTATTCTACCACCGCCATTAGCTACCATTACCTACCAATCGGAACGCACCTTTCGTCAAAGTGGTACCAACCTAGCATTTACTATACAGAAATCATTTATTTTTTTTTAAATACGTATTTCTTAAAAAGCAACACAATAAACGTTGATGTCGATCCTGCCAAAAACTAGATAGCGCGACTCGCTCATATGCGACGGCGACACTCCGCCTTCGGTGACACCGCTCGTCGCGCTATTCCGTACTTTCGGCATTTGTGACATAAATAACTATTATTCTTATAACGTAGTGTAGGTAGTGTCCAATGCTGATGCTTTAACAATACCTACGATTTATCTCTATAGAATAGATTCTCATGCAGCTAAACTATTAATTTTATATATTGTATGATAAAGTCATGTGCCTGGCCACATCAGATTTATTTGTGTGTTAATTTGTTGCCAGTTACTGAACGCTCAATAAAAATAGCTACCAAATTAAAATTACTAACCCCTATAGCATTTTGCAAATGAGCTGCTTTCGTCAAAATAGTTAAATAATAAATTAAAGTAGAGGAAATTTTGTATAATATATGTCTATGAAATTTTTTGGTAAAATTAATAGTTTGGTTTTTTTTTTTTTTGACCGAGATCGTGCCTGCATTAAAACTACATAGTTTACTAGGATTTGTCAAACGCTGATTTTTTGACAATGTCTACTGTCAATATGATCAAAATATCTGTCTAATCCTTACTAACTTGTGTTATTTTAATGCAGACACAATCGATCTCGATCAAATAGAATCTCATGCAGCTAAACTATTAATGTTATATATTGTATGATAATGTAATGTGCCTGGCCACATCAGATTTTTTTACTTCATCATACGCAGTATTATAAAGCATTATAATCGTACCGAAAAAAAAAATTACTACTATCTACACTACTAGGTATCGGGACGAAACTTCATATTTAGAAGTTGTTTCATGACCAAACCTAGAGATGAAAAGCTTTCTGTTGAAAAGGGTCCAAAGGAACTGGAGGTTCCTTGAACTGGAGGTTTCTTTTAAAAGATTTTGCAAATAAGCCGCCATTTCTGGAATTTCGTCGAAATAGTTAAATAATAAATTAAATTAGAGGAAATTCTGAATAATTTATGACTATGAAATTTTTTGGTACAATCAATAGTTTAGCTGCATGAGCAAATTTCATTTCATCGAGATCGGTCGTACTGCATTAAAGCTAGTAGCCAGGATATGTCAGATATTTTGATTCTAATGATAGGTACTGTCAGACACTAATGTTTTGACAATACCTACTGTCAATATAATCTGCGTTCGGATATTGTACACCGTTACACTTTTTACACCCAATAACACGTAAGTGTCATTTGGACGGTGTACCCGGTGTCAACGGAGTACAATATCCGAACGCAGCTTTAATCGACTTATCTGTCTAGTACTACTAGTTTTATTTTAATGCAGACATAGCCGATCTCGATTTAATAACATCATGCAGCTAAACTATTAATTTTAAAAATAGTATGATAAAGTCATGTGCCTGGCCACATCAGTATTTTGTTTGCCGTAGAGTAAAAAAAAACATTACATTTAACTTAAAATAGTTCTGATTTAGATGCAGAATGGATTTTATACAGTTTAATTTACATAAAATGTACCTTTATTTTTTATTAAAAAAAATATATTGTCGTTGATTCACGGTAGTGATTTAGCAACCTTTTAAGAAACAATAATCTTCTATGAAAGGGTACTTAACTTGTTCATTTAATGTTTTTGGGTTATAACCTTCTATGCTAACAGGTTACAATAAAAACAGTACCCCTCTTACTTTATTCCATTTCTTTTTTTTATAATAAGCTATTGAAATTTGCTTTCTAATTATTTCCACGATATTTATAACCTAGTATCTCAGGTAGGGGAAGACTTAAAAATCTAAAGCTTTCATAATTAATTCGTGTTTGGTATAACAGCGCCTTAAAAATGAGAGAAAATCACATGCCGTTAGATAAACTAAACAGAAATATATTTCAACTTGAACAGTTTTTTTTACAATTAACGTGAACTGTGTTTATCAAGATGTTTACTCCTTACAGTTGTGAGAAACCAAGAGCTGAGAAATTAAATCACAAGGTTTTTCGGAGATGTTGCGGGAGCCACCATAGTGACTGGTGGTCACAGTTGTTAATTCTAAAGGTGTGAACCCATACTTTCTCTTTATCAGACTTCTTCTGACAGATAGATGGTAAAAATCACGTACATCGTCAGGTAGCAGATTGCTTCAGATGAGATAGTTTGAAAAACTATCGTAAAATGTGCTAAACACAATGCTTTTTTTTTATTTCGACTATCTATAGACACTCCAAACAAAATTATTTAATTTAACTAGTAATGTCAATGTTTAAAATGACGGATTAGATGACTGAAAAGCAGCTCTAAATTAATAAATTTTGTTTTCTATTCCCACAACAAAGAAAATTTTGTTGATTTTCTAAAATAGCCAAGCAATAAACTTTTCTCATATGGATCGACTAAAAAATAAAACAATTTTCCATAAGTGTATTTTATGTATGGCATTAACAATTTCAGAAACAGTTTATGATAGCAAAATTTACATTCTGCACATTACACACGACCTTTTGTCTTGCCACGCCCGTATAGGTCAAGGGGATTATTGCGGTGATTTGGCATTTCAGGTCAATATCAGCGATATCTCATCGTTTCAAAATACATTAGACAAAGTTTGGGCTCTTTGTTTACGAAGTTGCGACCAGAAGAAGTCCGGAGTTCCGGTGGGGAAGTTATTAAAGATAGGAAACGAGCAATAACTTAGCCCGCGGATGGTAGATTTTCGCCTCGATTTATAGTTTACAAAACACGGCATTCGGATAAGGGAAAGTCGGAGAGACGAGTTTGCCGAGCCAGCTAACCATATGTCACCTTGTCCAAACTTTTCGTGTAAATCAATTCATCCGGGTCGTGTTTTTTCCCCCCCGTTCCCATACTAAGGTTTCTCTTACCTACTAACGGGCCACATAAATAAAAATCACGGAAAGCACCATTTATCCAATACAATGACGGTGGATTTAAAAGTTTTTGGTTAGTTGTTCAAGTTTGTAGTGTTCTTATTGGCGGGCAACGGATTTCCTATAAATTGAAGTAAATTGAAGTCCTTATGTAACCTCGAAAATACTTGCCAAACAAATTACTACACAATGCTTAGGGCTTGTTTCTCGATCCACAAGTTATCTACACCAATACAAATCTATAGGTATGTACTAGGGCTTCCAATCCCGGACAATATACTGATGAAAATGCCTGGGATGCCAAAAGTTACCAAATCCAGTCAGTAAGAAACTCCTAAATTATACCTTGTTGGACAATATCTTTTAGCCGAAAATTGATCAACTTTATCAAATTTTGCCTTACAAGAAGAAAGTTGAAATTATCGGTTTAAAAGGCAAAAGGTGCCAAACTGTGCGTATTGACTTTAGGGATTTTTTAGCGAAATATTTTACTAGTAATAATTGTTCAGAATTGTCCAAAAACCGTAAATCCGAAATTTCAGGAAAATTATAATTGTAAAAATATTGCAATTTTCATCAAAAATAATTGTAAGTCGGTAAATATTATTTTCATAGGCAGCTGCGCTTAGAAAAGTGTGCTGTGGAAATTTAGTTTTAAATTTTTAATTTTTAATTATTGTCTGAATAATAATGCTTACACTCGCTAATCTTATTATTTCCACCGTTTCGGCGAGTGTAAGCATTAGTATGCAGACGATAATTAAATACTACAAAGCACTTTGGCAGTTCAGGTTTAATTATTAAAATTGGACGAAAGATAAAAAAGATATGAAGGTGTTACACTCTTAAGTGGGACACACTATATATTTCGCTTTTTAGTTTAAGGTAAACTCCTTAAACTGGAAGAAACTTGAAAATCGGAACAAGAAATAACATCGTTCGTTCGATTGGAATGAAGCATCGAACGATTAATAGCAAATAAATAAAATAAAATAAATAAATAAATAGTGTTGGTACAATCTGGGTTTCATTTTACAGTTAAGTATATCGGGATTAATTTGTATCTTTATTTTATACTTATCTTCAATATTTTTTTTTTGTTTTCGCTGTGTTTTATTACCTATTTACTAATTTTATATTCTATAGTACATCATTAAATATGTACAGGTATTGAAATCAGCGACTACTTTTTTTATTTTTGCGTTTATGTTGTTTTTCTGTTTTAAATACTTTTTTCTTGACGGTATAGTAACTAATGAGACTTAAGCAAACTGAGAAGGTTCATTTTGCCTCCATACTGAACTATATTTACTTTTTGCAAAATCTGTTCTTTCTATTATAGCAACATTTATTGGGTTGGGTTTTTTAAACAGTTTATGGTTGATGCTTAATTTAATCAGAAATAGTGTTGTTATAGCCTGAAGTTCATACTTTAATAGCAGCTCAATTGATTTATTGAAGATCAGCTCCCACATTTCGCCAACTAACAACCAAAATAAGAGAATACTTCATAAACCCGGGATCCCGAAAAAGCTCAATATTTGTCGGGATCCCGGGATCCCGGAATCCCAGGATTGGAAGCCCTAATAGGTACCAACTGTTTTCAGTACAATCCGAAGAAAGGGCCATTTACATAGAAATAGAAACTCGATGGCGTGGGGGTCCCAAAACTGTCTGTCACATTTTGGGTAAACGAATGTATGCAAAAACTAGCAAAAAAAACGCGTGCAAGAACTGCCGTGCGGATCTTTGGACTGATAAAAACCTGTGTAAATTCACTATCCGGCACCAGCAAAAGAACACTTGAACGATTTACCTAAAGTCTGAAGCTCTTTGACCAATTTTCATTATTCTTTCTTGACATGAAGAGAAATTCATCTAGATTATCATATACCTTGAATAAGTTGAGAAAGAAATGTTTCAGTTGGTTATACTGGAAGAACCACAGTCATGTTTTCGGTCCAAGTTTGAGACACTCTGCGGGGTAACTGAGGAACTTGTGGGGGTTTCCAGGTACTCACTGAGAGATGTTTGTTTGACAGCAACATGTGTTTAAAACATCAGTCTAATGCACCCAATAAAGTAACATTTGCTGCAAGATTTACATAAAATTATGTATCTTGTACAAAAATTCAGATATTGGTATGAACTAACAAACAAAATGTGGAGAATTAACGTGGCATTGTAAAAGAATACTTCAAAACTTGCCCAAGTATCTCACTTATTCTACACAATGTCTCGAAAATACATAAAAAACACCGATTAGAAAAAATTATAAAATCGGTTACAAATTACACAACTTATTGAATATCTTAGTTTAGAAAAATGAGGCTTTCCTTTAAATGTGCCAGTCAGTGTACATTATTTTCTACAATGCTTGTTAATATGTATCCTTTTTACATATTTTCTATTCGAACATAATCAAATAATTAATGCGTAAATTGAACTAAATTATTCATCATTATTCACTAATTTCATTTGTATTATGAATTAATTTCGGTAGAACTATTGCGTGCAATGACAATTTGTCCGTACTAAATTAACATATTCAGTCGATTTAGTAATTCACGTCTGTACCGTCCGCAATACGCTTCATGGAATATTATGTTTTCGGTACGCATGAGAAGTTGTAGCTTTTAAAAGTTGTCTGCCGCTGAGGGCACATTTTGCGCATTACCATCACATTTAGGACACATAAAATATAAAACTCGTACAGAGTTGAATGGAAGTTGTGTAAGTTATGTTTATTTTAATTAACAATTTATATTTCTATTATATTCATAACACGAAATGCTGATTTAATAGGTTTAATAAATTAATTATAATTATAATTATAATTATAAATTAATTAATTGTGCGGCTGGAAAACCAAAAGTGTCCATCATATCCCCAGAAAAAGAAAATAAACCTACAAAATTTACACTTTTTGATGCTCTTAAAAGGTGTGATAGAATTGTCAATTGGTTAATGATATGAAGCAACAAACGGTGAGAAAACTCTGTGGAATGCCTGTGAGGGGTAATTTTGAAACGGTGTTTAGAAAACTTGTACCGCCATTGACAGTAATGAAATCCAATTGACGAGAGAATTTAACTGCATTATCCGTACACTTAAAGTTCAAGGTTCTATTATATTTTCTTTATATTTTGAATGTAAACCCAAAAAGGTTACTATTAAGACGGTTTTTGAAAGATGTTATTGACGTTTCAGATTATCAAGAAGTTGTGGGAGCATATTCGACATGTTCCAGAAAATTAAAAAATTACGGAAATTAAATAAGGTATCGTTTCTCTCGTAATCTGTCAGAAATAATTGAGTCCCCCCCATGATGAAGTCATATGGTATAACGGTCTCGGGTTGTCTCATAAAAGAGTTGATGTTAGGTTTTATACATTTTTAAGGTTTAGCTCAGGTGCGTTCAAAAAGGCATCATTATTTAATTTCGAATACTGCAAGTAATAACAAGTTTTAATCTTTTTACTTTATCATACGCAGCATGATAAAGTATTGTAATCGTGTTAGTTTTCAGAGGAAATAGGTCTTTTTGGGTCCCCTGAACAGTTTTGATTAAGGTACAAAAAATGTCTGTGTGTGTGTATGTGTATGTGTGTACCCGATTTTTGTGGCAACGATTCCGGAGAAACTACTAAAGGTATCGAAACGAAAGTTCATGTTTAGAAACTTTATGACCATTGAGCTGAGAAGCTTTTGTTTCAAAAGGGTCCAAAGGAACTGGATGTTTCCTCTAAGCATTTTTCAAGGATTTGGCAAATGAGCTGCCACTTCTGTAATTTTGTCAAAATAGTTAAATAACAAATAAGAGTAGAGCAAATTTTGTATAATTTATGTCTATGACATTTTTTAGATAAAATTAATAGTTTAGCTGTATGAGCAAATTCTATTTGATCGAGATCGTGTCTGCATTAAAACTAGTTACCCAGGATTTGAGAGATATTTTCGTTCTAATGACAGTAGGTAGTGTCAAACGTGATATTGTAACTGTTTTTAGATATCAACTCATACCCTTTTTATAACATATGTTTATTATTGTAACAAAAAATAGTTGTGTATGTATTCCTTAAAGAATTCTGAACATTCCTGATACTCTCGCAAAAACATCATTTTGGTTTTCCCAATTTAGTCAGCTGTAACATTTGTTTTTCTAATTTGTGAAGGTATATTATAATGATGATGATTTGTGTGATATAAAAGATTGAACGTTATTGAACATCAAACTTAGAAAAACATGGTTTAAGCGTTCTGTTAGTAAAATAGTCTGTGTATTTTAAATGGGAAATTTTATGTGCTCGTTTGCACGTGTTGATAACAGTAAATTTGCAGGGAATATGAAACACATTGGGGATTGTTGACCTCTAACAAAAAATACAATGTAGTTCTTTTCCACCCTAGTGTTCACAGTTAGCTTAAAAACATTTTTTTTCGTGATAAATGCTGCAAATAATCGCTCTGTGAACTATTGCAATTTTTAATTGAAAATATAAAGAGATTATTTGGATAAATGCTTATAGAGTTTGTTATCTAAATATACCGGGGATCGCAATATTTTATTAAATTCTAAAGTGACAATTATTAAAAGTATCATACTAAATATGTAAAATACCTAACTAGGTGCATGGATGATACTCCTACTACAGATCATCTGCCTGACATCTCAACACAACTGCAATCTCTTTCCACCAACTAAGATTACAATGCACAATAAATTAAACGATAATTGTCTCGGAACAACACACGACGTAAGTAGGTCGGCCAAATGAAGTTCTTGTTGGTTTAGGTTGGTTAAGTAAAACACGTCAAGACAATTACCTAAATGGCGCAGGAATAACATAATATGGCAATTCGCAGGGAATCGAGTAACCCAAATTTTAATTTTTTCATATTAATGACAATAAAATATTTTGACAAATTATTTAAAATTGGATAACTTTAGAATTCATACGTCATGGATGTTTATTATGCAAGTACACCAACTGCTTGAATAAAAAAAAAAACTGTTGTTTGCAAAAAAAGATAGGCATAATGATTTTATAGACTCAGTTCTAAACGCGCAAGTAAAGACGTTATTGATTGATCAAAATTAATGAAATATTCAGTACAACTTCTCAGATGAATTAGGAGTTAGGCTATTTAAATATTTAATTTCTGCTCATGAAAGAAACTGATATCACTTGTTCGTCTTTCGGATTTGGCATATATACTTAAAATAGCCCAACCCACATTATAAAAATAGATTTCTTATCTAAGTGCACTTTTTGACAAATCTTTTCCACTAAAAAAGCAAAAAAGTAATAATTGTGCGATGATCCAATGACTATATATTTCGCTTTTCAGTTTAAGGTAAAATCCTTAAACGGGAAGAAACTTGAAAATCGGAACAAGAAATAGCATCGTTCGTTCGATTGGAATGAACCATCAAACGATTAATAGCAAATAATTGTTGGTACAATCTGGGTTTTATTTGATTGTTGACCTCTAATAAAAAATGCAATGTAAATTTGTTTATCATCCTAGTGTTCATAGTTAGCATAAACATTTTTTTTTCGTGATAAAAGCTGCAAATAACCGTCTGTGAACTATTTCAATTATTAATTGAAAATATAAAGAAATTATTTGGATAAACGCTTATAGAGTTTGTTATCTAAATATGCCGAGAATCGCAATATTTTATTAAATTCTAAAGTATAATTATTAAAAGTTTCAAGCTAAATATGTAAAATAACTAGTTTGGTGCATGGACTCCTACCACAGATCATCTGCCTGACATCTCCACACAACTGCAATCTCTTTCCACCAACTACGATTACAATGCACAATAAATTAAACGATAATTGTCTCGGAACAACACACGACGTAAGTAGGTCGGCCAAATGAAGTTCTTGTTGGTTTAGGTTGGTTAAGTAAAACACGTCAAGACAATTACCTAAATGGCGCAGGAATAACATAATACGGCGATTCGCAGGGAATCGAGTAACCCTAGGAGGCCGGCATGCAAAACGAGCAGAACTGGAAACCTGGAAAGGGGGCGCCACCTCTCGGTGTGGTTCCCGCGCGCAAATATACCATTTTTTTATTCAATTTAATAAAGTTCGCTCCGTAAATTGGGACTTAATAAATGTGAAAAGTTCGCCGAGGACCGAGACGTCGGTCGTTCAATATTTCTGCGGCAGACCGCGCGCGTTACGCTCAGTTTGAAGTAATCTCCTTTTTCTCTATCCCGTTCGGATAGGACGGAGAACGATAAAGAATCGAAGTTTTAAACTTTTGCGGACCGGTCATTTCTCAGTTGATCCGATATAAGTAATGATTTCTCGATTCTCTCCGCGATTTTTATAACCGGTTCTTCCGGCGTATTAGTTGCGGATTTTGAACTGATCGGGATCGGGATCGTTTATAATGAGACGATTGGTTATGAGCGTTCTATGACTGAATCGGATCCGTTGCGTCTATTGGCGGTGATAAAGTCCGGGAGCGTGACAAAAGGTCCGGCGGACAGCGAGCGCCGCCCGTGGCGGAAATTGTAAGTGAAACAATTTATTAGAACTGACATAAATGAGGGGTATACATTTATAGGCGACAGTGACAAATGTGCCGGCCGGAATTCGGCGCGCTCAATCCCCGAACAAGGATTTAATTTGAACTGACACTTATACCGGACCTTCATAAAGCGTTTATCATGAGGTATATAAATTCCATGCATATTAGTTGTCGTCTCATGTTGAGACGACTTCTTATTTTATAAATCCTTGTTAATTTTTATTGATTAAACCTAATTTGTTAAAATGCAAAATAGTTTTTGTACTGATTTTCGTAGATCTTCTAATTGGCTTAATCGTAATGGAAAAAGTTTATGGTTTTACATAAGAAAATTTGCGAGATACAGACAATTGAAAATTAGAAAATATTGAGAACTGGCAATAATATTAAAATTGCCATACAAAAAAATGGTGAGCTTGTATTTATCCATAAATTGTCATCAATCTTGTGGTAAAAGGATCTAATTTATATCTTATTAATAATACTATTGAATATGAATCTTCTAACAAATGGTCATATAATGATATGACAGTACCAGAATATCAACACTCATATGATGATATAAGAGGTGCTGAGAAGTGATAATATTTCACAGGTACACTGTTAACTAACTTAAAATATAATCAAAATTTTGTCGAGTCAAGATATAGGTACATACGTTGAAACAACCACCTGTGCATTTTGTGTATTACTGTTTAAGTATTGTAACGATAAATTACATTTGATATTTTTTTTTACTTATCAATCGGCGGTCGAATTGTTATGTTTAAAACAATTTGTTTTGCAACAGTGTTTTAAACATGTTTTAAAACAAATATTTTGTCTTAAACTATTTTGTTTTAAACATGTTTTAACCAGTGTGTTTGAAACGTTGTGTTTTAAACATGTTTTAAACGTGGTTTGAACTACCGACATTTGAATAGTTTTTGTTATTTTACATAAAACTTTACAACACAATATCAGTGGTATCAAGTAAAATAAGGAATGAAAAGACGCCGATTAAAATGCTTATAAATAAAATAATTGCGTAATTTAAAACATGTTTTAAACAAGTTTTATTCCTTGTTTAAAACATGGAATAAAAAAACAAAAACATCATTTCATAAAAAATTATTTTGGTTTTGTTTAAAATGAAAAAAAAAAAACGGTCGTTATCTTGTAATCCATATTTTACCGACTTCCCAATGACTAATGCAGTTCAAATGTTGCACGAAGACGAAGATTTTTTAATTTTAGTGCAGTTTTTACTTTGTCATACATCGTATGTAATCGGGTCGAAAAAAATTGAGTTTTTAGCGGAAATAGGCTCTTTTGGGTCCCCTGAACATATAGACCAAGCAATAGAGATTCTTGAGTGACAAAAATACTAGCAGGAGGCCGACGGTCCCAAGTCACGTGGACAAGTTCATAGATGTATTGTGATATGTTTCCTACTCGCAAATATCATTTATTAATTTGTTAGAAACAAAAAGCCTCAAAAAAAACGTTTTTCGCTTGTAAACACTGAACCGATGGAGCAATCTTGTTGCTGTCAACAGATCAATTGTAGAGAATGAAAAGACGAAAAAGATAAACGCTGCACGGACTCGATCGCATCAAAACTAACTGAGGAAATTCGGAAAAACCGGAAAAATCTGCGTTTTTTTCAAAATTTCAGAACTCTGCCATTTTTAAAGTAGTAGCGGAGGCTTTTCTCGACAAAGTACCGATTGATGAATACTTTGAGTGTGCACAACCCAGGCGTTGTCCGATGATTACTTTTTGTACAATGGCGATTTGAATGTTTTTTATGCAATATGGTTCGGCGAGCCTGGATGCGTATTTCGAAAGTAGAAGTATTGTGCTACAAAACGTCTATTCTGATTCTGCGTTAAAATGTTGCAAAATAGGCGAAAAATGCTTTCAAATAAGACTGCGAAAACTGCACCGCGCTATAAAACGGTCGCGTAGTGGGGGTAGGCGGCAGACGCGGGGAAACGCGTGTCTATAGTAATCCCAGCGCATTCCGCGTTTCCCCGAGACGGCCGCCTACCCCACTACTCCACCGCTGCGGAGCGCGGAGCAGTTGTCGGTCATGTTTGCAAGCATTTTTCGCCTATTTGATTACTAATGTTACCAATTCGGTAATATCTCCAACAAAATTATCCCTTTTCATGATTCAAAGTGATATTTTACCCTGGGCATAATAAACTTCATAGAATAACATCAACTTTTATGGAAAATGGATATCTAATTAAGTTTAATTTGATATAACGAAGATCAAATATATCCAAATCTAAATCCGCTGTGTTACTGTAGTCTCGAGTTTTTTGATCCGTAAAAAGCATTTACCGTGAATTCCCCAAACATAAATCAAATCTAACCATGCGCATCCTCAAGGATGGAAGTAAAGATTTCTACAAACGAAAAAAAACGACAGAAAACTCGAAAGCCAGCACGCAAATTGAATCCGCGCTCTCCGAACGTTAGTTTCATGTATCCCGTAATGGCCCTCCGTTCCCCATCCCGATATTTCGCCCTGTATCTCGCTTCATACGGCTAGAACGGCGGAGGGGGGGGGCGCGAGCGGGGCGACGGGGGGTGTTTATGGGACGGAAGTAAAGCGCTTAATATTAACTCGTGGAAATTCCTACCGGCGACAAAAACGACGTCATCCAAACGTAATCACGTTGTGCAAATCATTTCCTTATTTACGAAACCCCATGGGGGTGGTTCAGCCCACACCCTGAGGGCGTTCGCTCCCCTGTGTCGCAATAGGTACACGTTCCCTGTGTATACATACTGCGAACGTGTGTATGCGTATATTGTTCGGCTGCTGATGGCAATCTTTCCGTGCCGGGATTCGTGTACCGTGACACGTTCCCTCTAAGCGCGCTTCTTGTCAAAATCAGATAGGAATTTATGGGAATCATATACTAGAGAGAGCGGTGAAGCCCTCGCAGCTATGCCGGTGAAATTAAATGCTATTGAAACCGGTAGTGTGCAGAAGCTTGGTTGGAAATTGTTGCGATTTTATGTTATGAAGGCCACGGTTGGCGATTGAAAACGTGCATGTTTGAGTATTAATAAATTTAACGCGGAGCGGCGTGTTATCTTTATTTATACACTTCTTTGGAAAAATAATCACTCATTTAGGATCCTCAGAATAATACAACACCCTTGTGTTTATATACAGTGTGTTCATTTCAAAACTATCCACCCTTAATAACTCTTGACCTGCTACGATTATTGCCTTGAGAGTGGAAACACGTCGATTTAGATATCGAGGGGAAGTTCAAAAATGGTACCTCGAGAATTTTAGGTTTCATACCTTCAGCTCAAACACAGAATTAGGCAAGAATGTAGACAAATCACCCTTGAAACATTCCTCAAAATTCGCGAATAGTTCGAAAACAATGTATTTTTGTCTAGCAAATAATGGTGGCTATTTCAGACATGTTATAAAATAATTTCTTGTTTCTTATTTTATTATTCATTTTATGTTTTTATTTCTTATGACTGTAATTTAATTCAACAGTGTATCCAATCCGCAATGTTTCGCTAATAATAATTAATTAATTTCATACCTTCCATCTTCTGTGTAGTCTCTCTTAAGAACAAATCGATCAATTTTTTTTATCTTGGGTGAGTAGAGAATTTTATCCCCTTTCAAATGATGTATCACAAGGATGGGGGTGCCATTTGAAATTTCAAGGTAGGGTGGTTGGGGGTGAAGGGATGAAACCTAACATTCTCTAGGTACCATTTTTGAACTTCCTCCTCGATATCTAAATTGACGTGCTTCTACTCAAA
Source organism: Melinopterus prodromus (assembly GCA_964023965.1). Taxonomy (NCBI): domain Eukaryota; kingdom Metazoa; phylum Arthropoda; class Insecta; order Coleoptera; family Scarabaeidae; genus Melinopterus; species Melinopterus prodromus. The sequence goes on from OZ030396.1 coordinate 14,167,713, forward strand.
GCAATATTCGCATTGGGTCAAGAGCTATTAAGGGTGGATACTTTTGAAATGAACACACTGTATAATAGTATGTTAGTTGAAGCAAAAACTTGACTGAACAACGTTAAGTTTTTAGTATGTTAGTTATTTTTGTCAAATTAGGTCAGTAAATATATACAGTTTGTTTTAAAATATACATTATTAAGTAATTTGCATACGTATATATTGAGTTCTACACGTAGAATCAAGAATTACGTAGAAAATTAAAAAGATTTATAATTAGAAATTCTGTTCATCACGGTTATTAAAATAGCTAATTAAATAAATCGAAGAACGAAATGTTTACAAGAGAATGGACGTTATCATACTGATGAACAATTTCATCAGAAATTTCATTTTGTATTTAAAATAACAGCAGCATAAAATTATCATTAAGAGCACGTTTTCCTTATTTCTTTAGCATTAATGTTCGAGACTTTTACCTTTAACGTGGATTTTTGCTTAATTATGATGATTTTGCGCACAAAACTAAAACTCCATTTTAATATTTTTTGTACTTGGAATGCGAAAACAACATTGGTTGCAGCATCATTTCAGAACGTATCTAAAACATACCTATTGGCGGGTGCACATACAACACGCAATCTGTCTTACGGCGTGTCTGATATCGACACGAAGTGGTGTTGGTTTATGCAGTATCTTAGTATCACCTTAGTATCACCCACGTGGTAGTTTCCTGTATCGTGTCGACTAAATTTGTTGTTGTACGTAAATTGGTAGAACCAAGTACATAGTGTGTTTATTGTAGTTTGTAGTGAAATTAAGCTGCGTTGTCTTTCGTTGTTCCGAACAATTTGAATAAGAAATAACAAAATCAACTACAGCGCTTTCGCGTGCAGCGGTGACCGAGAAAACTTCTGGGCGGGATAGATATACCGCCACGGGCATCTACATCGTTTCTCAGTCGCGCCCACTCCGTACTGTGCACAGGGCCAATACCGTATTTATCTTAGTATACGAGCATAATTCGCACAGATTATTTTTTTATTTTAATGTTACCATAATTTCAGTGAGGTACGGAAAAGAAATATGTTATACATAATTACACTAAAACAGTTAGTTTTTGTTTAAAAAATTCTGGTATTCGGTACGTGTGAGCATTAGGTGAACATGCCATAAGGTCCAAATGCATGTTATGTCAGTAGTAAAACCTAATCAAAATTGTATTGGTGATGGCCACGTTCACCAGACAAACTGTTTACATTTGTAAATGCAATCGGATAATGTTTGCAGTATGTACCTGGTGAGCGGCCTACAAACGTTTTTCGACTGACAAAATATAAATAAAAGAACATAAGGTACGCTATTATAAAAGTCAAAAACATCTCGGAACAGCAAATCGTCGAATGAATGTATTCAATGAATAACGCTAAAACTGGTAGTAAAAAGCCAAATTACTTATTCCGAAAATACGTTTGTCAATTAGTTTCACGATGTCACAAGGTGTTCAATAATTCGTTTGTTCGTTAATATGTTTATATTTCTGTAAAAATTAAGTACTTGAAAATGGCAATTTTTATTTTAGTTTCTCAGAAATGATAGGACTGGGAACATATCTATACCATCTTATAATATGCCCTTATATAGATATCATAAAAATACACTGTCGTTAAAGTTACCAAAACCTTGTCGCCAAGTCATTTTGGTTAGCCTGCTTGTGCACCTGCAATTCCAGCGAATAATTTGGATATGTAATTTACTACCTCACACAAATTACCGTTGCAAGTAGATAATTAAACATCGAACGGCACCCTTGATCCGCTTAAGGTGGGGACCGTTCCATCAGCGCTGCGGTAGTTCACCGGCTCTCGGACTCATAGTGAGCTTAATGAAAACGCCCGACGTCGGTAAATAGCTAATTTAATGAAGACATTAAAATGCGGGACGTGATTTCGGATTAATGGCAGAGAATCGACACACGCCTTTCACATAATCCGCTCCTTTAACTTACTTTTCACTCTAAACTTGGGCCGAATGAGATTTTTGTTCCAATAAACCCTGAAACCCTGAAGATGTTGAATAAAATATTCACTTACAATAAAGTTACGATGTCGTATTAATGACTAAAGAGTATGTACGGGGTTTTGTTTAACAGTTGGAAAACTGTTGACGAATAATATATTATTTACTACACAGAGAGAGATTTGTTTCCGAATCCGATAAGTACGCCAGCTTAGCTTATACTTTTGCCGTTCTTTAGTTTATTGTTCTAATGTATCTCTAATTCTTACTATTTTAATAATAATTAATTCTGAGAGCGGAACAAACGCCAATCCTCGTTTTTTACTTTATCATACGCAGTATGTAAAGTATTGTAATCATGCCGAAAAAAAAAATTGAGATTTTAGCGGAAATAGGTCTTTATGGGTCCCCTGAACATTTTTGACCAAGGTACAAAAAAATGTCTGTGTGTGTGTGTGTGTGTGTGTGTGTGTGTGTGTGTGTGTGTGTGTGTGTGCGTGTGTAAACGATTTTTGTGACGACGATTCCGGAGAAACTACTAAAGGTATCGGGACGAAAGTGCGTATTTAGTAGTTTTATGACCAAACTTAGAGCTGAAAAGCTTTTGGTTCAAAATGGTCCAAAGGAACTGGCTATTTACTCTTAGCATTTTTCAACGATTTTCGTTATTTCTGTAATTTCGGCAAAATAGATAAATAATAAATTAAAGTAGACAAAATTTTGAATAATTTATGCCTATGACATTTTTTGCTAAAATTAATAGTTTAGCTGCAAGAGCAAATTGTATTTGATCGAGATCGGTCGCATCTGCATTGATATGAAATTACATAGTAGCCAGAATTTTGACAAATATTTTTTTTTGTGTTGTCACACTCGAAAACAGCTGATTTCATCAGAGGTTGTAGAACCGCTATGGAACGTTGCCGCTCTAGTGCGGCAAATTACAAAATACAAATTTCAAATGAAATAAGATCACCAATTTGATTGTTTGTTGATAAGAAATATCAACCCGTCTTTATATGTAATTCTAACAACGATCAATTGAGAAAATTGTAAATAAAGTATAACGATGAGTCATGAACAAATATAAATCTGTCAGAATTTGAATTAGCTTTTTAAGGTGCGTTTTCATTAGTGCTAATGGCAGTGGTAGCAGACGCCATTTTAGTATTTCTAATAGAAAATTGCTAGTGACTCATGTTTATGTACATGCAAACTAATGTGTCACTATCACGATATGTAAGAAATACTAATTTTGTATTCTACCACCGCCATTACCTACCATTACCGCCAATCGGAACGCACCTTTAAACTTGACATTTCGTCAAAGTGGTACCAACCTAATATTTCCTATACAGAAATATAACCATTTTTTATTTATTATTATTATTATTATTATTGTTATTATTAACACTATAAACGTTGATGTCACTCCTGCCAAAAACTAGATAGCGCGACTCGGTCACATGCGACGGCGACACTCCGCCTTGGGTGACGCGCCGCATCACCGTTCGTCGCGCTATGCCGTACTTTCGGCACTTGTGACATAAATAACTAATATTCTGATGACGTAGTGTAGGTAGCGTCAAATGCTGATGCTTTGACAATACCTACGATTTATCTCAATAAAATAAATTCTCATGCAGCTAAACTATTAATTTTATATAATGTATGATAAAGTCATGTGTCTGGCCACATCAGATTTTTTTTTGCTGTAAATCGCCCCCCCCCCCCTCTCCCAAAGTTCAGTCGGCTTTCGCTAATACTGTAGCATTTATTATTTGGTGTTATACCTCTCTAATTTTACTGTTCTTTTAGTGCACTCAATAACTTTTATAATCTTTAAGCAATTTTGCCTATTTTTTTCAGCGGAAACTAATTAACATTTTCACAAAGAAATACTTTCTAGCGTACTATATGGAGAGAAGCAAAATGTTGTTTTAATGGTCTTCAAACATCCTGTGGGTGGTTAAGGAACGTGATTAAGTACCCAGTAGGTACTCTATGGCAATGTCAATATTATATCATTGGTCAATATTTTGGTTTTTGACTCATTCCAATTAATTTTTATGGAATTCTTAAGTTTATACTACATCAGGAGAGGTTTTCAATAAGATGTTCAGCACCGTTCAGTAATTTTCATTTAGATGTGTATTGCGTAGCTAACATGTCTCGACTTATTCAGTCATTATCAAAGCTTACACTAAAAATGGAGACAAAGAGATAAATTCAAAATTGCACTAAAAATAATAAGAATAAGGCGACACGTGTCAGTTACGCAGAAAACATCTAAATGAAAATTGCTGAACAGTGAAGAACATCTTATTGAAAACTTCTCCTGTATTACATACACCTGTATTTATACTGCGTTAAAATGTCTACAATTTATAGTAAATGTTTAAATGTTACATATCCCGTAGTTTAGATCGATTATTAAATCTTATCAATTTTATATCATGTCGACTGAAATAGAAACCAAAATACCTGCTTCATTTGTTGCTTTTATACCGTTGTTATTATCTATAAATTGAAGCATCGCTGGTATTAAGAAGAAGAGTACCTACTGTTCAGAAAGCAACATTTCCGTATCGGATTGAAAACTGCAATGTTGAACTGATAGTCCAGTCATATAGATTTTTGATGTACGTTTTATTGACGATTAAATGCAGTCGATGAAAATGATACCAATCGATAGTTTATGTATACAATAGTAACATATTAATATGTTAGAATCATAAATGATAGGAAACTATGTATGTAATTAAAAACCATTGAAACATTGTTCCTGTCAGACTTTAATCCTTCATTCCGCGAATATCACACACTAAATCTTAAAACTAAAAACACAACATTGTAGTGGACAAAATTTACTATCAAAATAATTCGGGAACCTATTGGAGAATATGAACCGTCAATTTAGTATAATAAATTATAATTGATTCAACTAATTTTTGGCGATTCCACGTCAACCGATCGTTTGACATTGGAACGGAAATTTCTAACGACATTTAAACGGTTGACGTGAAATTACAAAATAAATACTCAATCAATTATACAAAATTACTCGTTTATTTTCTCGTATAGGTTCCCGAATCCTTTTGATGGTAAATTTCGTCTGCTACGGTGTGGTATTTTTAGTTTTGCGATTAACTAAGTGAGATTAGAAGAATGAAGGATTAATATCTGTCCGGCAGAATTTTTCAATGGTTTTTCGTAAATTAAAAATGTTTCTAGTAAGTATGATTCTAAACATTTAATCTGTTACTACGGGAACCATAAGTTATCAATTGTTAGGAGTTTCATGGGCTGCATAAAGTCTTGAATCAAAATATAGATGACTGGACTATGAAACTGTTTTATCTTTATCTATACAAACATTCAGATATGGGGCTGCAATTACTTCGCAAGGTATTTCAAACTAAGACCATGTATAGTACACTAACTTTATTGGACTACATAACCGATTTTGATGTTTTTATCGGTAGGTATGTTATAAAAAAATCATCAAGATTCTCATATACATCTAAAATATTTAAAAAAATACTATAACTTATTAGTTATTATACAAAGAAAACAACAAATATGATGTTTTCTGGTGACAGACAATCCTTATAGTTATTAATTATAATTAAAGTACTTTATCAGGTTTTTAAGTGCTTCTGGACTCATCTGTTCCCCGCATCTCTTTCGAGTCATATAAATATTGAATTGATTTTTGTTTTTATTTTTACTGTTGCCCTTCTATTGTTTATTAATATGCTATCACTTAAACATATATATATATATATATATAGAATATATAGTGAAAGAGAAATCAAGTGAGATGTAAATTTATAAACCAATTAAAAATTATCACTCATCACGGAAATTCTATATACATATTTTTAAATCTGGCCATTTGGTATTACTTAAATATTAACTATCTTACTGTATTTTTCTCGTAGTATCCTACTGGACGCTTACGATTTATACCACGAACCTGAAACAAAAGAAAATAAACAATTATTAACAATCGTCAACCGAAAAGCTGAAACAGGCTGAAATTTCAACTAACCACGGCTATGCTATTTAATTCTATTGTTCAACATGTCGTAACATTCGTTTTCAGACATTAAATAATCCTTGTCGAGACTACATAGTTTAAGAGGGGACCATGAACATGAATAACGACGTATTGCAAATTGAAAGAAAGCGCTGGAAAATGCAAAGATAACATTGGCGGCGACGCCGGTAAACTTATTGTCGTTTACTTTCCATTTAAGCGATCCCGCAGCGGCGCTCCGCTTGCAGATATTGGCGTCGAATATTGCGCGCCGCATTGTTTCCTAGTGATGGCAATCTAACTTTGGCGATGTGTCGCCACATAGACAACTACGCCAGCGGTTGTCGCATTCCATTGTTTCCCTTAGCTCTACCTACTATAATACGGAAAATATTCTAATACGAAAATCTTCTATTAGGGCGGGTGGTAGTTAAGTAGTTCGGGCTAATCTTCCTAACCTAGAAGCGCTGAAGTACAAACTTTAGTAGTATGATTAGAGGTAGTCGGTTGTCAGAAGACCCGGTGATTATCCTGTGTGGGTAGCAACTTTTGGATGTACTATTTGTAAAAATAATTAAATAACAAGTGTCCTAGTAGTTGTAAAAAGTCGAAGTTTATTAGCAAGAAGTATATTAATAGGCATTTAACAAACAAGTATATTAAAAAGAGTGTTTGAAGATAATAGTATATTATTTGACGAGCACATAATTAAGGATATCGCTCGCATGATTACACGCTCGCCTATGGCTCGCGTGTAAACTTCATGCGAGCGATTTATATCGGTTATGTGCGAGTCAAATACGACGTTTTATCTACGACTCATAAATTCCATTTTATGCAAAATATTTTAAATGTATTTATCAATGATGGCTAGGCGAACTGTCAAATAACTGTCATCCACGTAGGTTTTGACAGACTTTGACACTAGCGTTGTATAATGATGACAGTTCGTTCAAATAATGAGGCCATTATTTGAACGAACTGTCACTATTATACAATGCTAGTGTCATTATAATCATTGGCGCGTATAATGATGGGGATTATATGGTCGTAGATACATATGCAATGGACTTATTATATGTGAGTCGTAGATAAAGACTTTTTAACGACCGTTAACACCGTCAATTATCAAAATGATTAATCACCGTTTAATGCCACAGTTGGTTATTGAACTCCGAGTTGGAAACTACTACAGCTACAACTTTGAAAGCAATTATACAGGTATTAGAAGTATACGTAAACTTTACAGGTAGACTATTAATGTGATTTCAATAGCCAAAGTTTTCGAAAATTAAAGTTCGAAAACATTACAAGTCCAAAATCGGCCAGTTTTATCACATATTGCTAAATTGGTCGTTGTGGTCGTAAGAGTCGTACATCTAACTGTTTCAATAATATACAGTAAATTACCTGAACAGTGGCTACTACGTCAGCAATATTCGAAACTAAATCGAGCCATATGGGATCCGCACCATCAATATTGACAATCTGACATGAGAATTTAGATCAGGCTTAATATATGACAGAAAATAATAGTGTTTGCTTTTGTTAAAACCAGTGCGTTACTAGTTCACGTGTGTAGTGCAACCCGGTAAGAGTCCAACAAAACACAAATTGACACATAATTTGCACATAATCACAGAAACTAACCACAACATTTTGAATTGTTCATTATAAATGATTGTAGTCGAAGTAGGCCATGCCCAATTTAATATATTTTTGCTGCTATACACAAATAACTGTGAAACTTGAAATAGGTTATGCAACCAATTTAAACTTTTGTGTGTAGAACAGTGGTATTCCATTCAAATAGAGCGGCAATCAGAAATTTGTACATCTAATATCATGGCCTACATCGACTACAATCATTTATAATGACCCGTTAGAAGATTGGTATCGGTATATGGTAGCAGAGTGGTTATTGGCAGTTATCCAAAAAATATCAGCAAATATACTTTGATCTATATGACATGACAATTAAAATGAATTGGCACGTTCTTTATCACAACGATCGCTATATACAGAGAGTCCTATAACCAACAAAAGTATTTTTTTGACATCAAATGTCAATGTTAGGAAATCTTATTCCCTATCAATCAATGTTAGGGTTCCCTATATCTATCTTGAATAGTTTTTGAGATATTGTCAGTATAAAAGAATGCAAACTAAACGATCATTTCTAGGAATGTTACAACTTTTGAACAGCAGGAACACAGAAAAATATTGGAAAGGTTTGTTAAAACTAAAATAATGTTTCGGATATCTAAATTAAATTATTCAATATATTATTAAATTATTTGTTCGAAATGCTGCCCGTTCTGCTCCAAATATTTTAAAACTCTTCGCTGTACTTCTATCATCGTCGTTCTTCGGATTTCTTGTCGCTGAAGTCCATTAATGGCGGCTACTACTCTGTTAGTCAATTCTTCTCGAGTATTAACTGGTGTGGAATAGACCTGACTTTTCACATGATCGCAGAAATAAAAGTCTAATGGTGTTAAATCTGGTGAGCTTAGTGGCCACCGCCAGGGGCCCCTATTTCCGAACCACCTATCGTCAAACATCTGATTAAGTTGAATGGATACCACACGCGAAGAATGTGCCGGTGCACCGTCCATTTGATAAAAGCAGTAGCGTAAGATAATGAGGGGAAGAGTTTTCCAAAAATTGTTCACACATACACGCAAAATTTCTACATATCTATCACTATTTAAATTTTCGTTGTAAATTTCGTATCTAATTTCGTTCCCCATTAATAAATGGGATTATTCAAAATGTATTTCAAGAAAAAGTGACAAAATCGCAAAAACTTTTAAAGATAGATATAGGGAACCCTAATATTGATTGATAGGGAATAAGATTTACTATCAAAGGGCGTATCGGTACACAGGATGTTCTATTTGAAAACAATAAGTTATTTAAGTTTGAAAATTCAATTATTGTGCTGTAAATGTTGAACAGCCTGTATAAGATATGATGATGAACTAAACATAGGCTTATTTGGTTATGTTTCTAGTTTTAGGCCACCAAACATGAAACTTTTAGTTTAAATAATAAACGATATATTCAATGTTAAACGAAACCGCGAAAATCACCAAAAAATTTGTAAAATCAAAAAAACTCAAAAATGGTGTTATTTAGGTATAGGGAAACATTATCAATAATGATGTATTTTGATAGGTAGAACCAAAAAAAAAAAAATAAAAATTATATCATTTCATTTAAAATAACAAAGTTGATATCGACTTCCGGTGACCGGACAGTTAACAGTTAACTTGAGAATATTTTAGCTGAGGAACTCAGATCGAGTAAATTCTAATCCCAAAATTTCAAGATTTCAGAAATAGTAGCACATGAGAAACTTCTAATGTACCTACTAGTTCCGTAATGTACAGTTGGTAGTTGTGGCAAAATTAACAAATCCGATTGAGGCAAGCCAATTGCGATTGAGATGTCAGCCTTATTTGACACGACGTCAATATCATCAATATTGGAAAATTAAAACTTTGTGATCTAGTGTTTTCCTAACGACACCGAAAGCGGTTTTGTTATGGGTTTATTGTACATATTGAAGGACTTGGCAACACTTATAAACTGTGATGGGTTTTTTTAATAACAACACAACCGTAATGACTAGGACAATGGCGTTAAAACAATGTTTTTACACTGAGGTCATTATACCCATTTGATGGACCAAAACCCTTTTTTTAAAGAAGACTATGAGTTGCTTTTGTTTAGTAAAAACTGTAGCAAAGACTTAAATATTCCATGACAACGTGTGTAGGTACGTAATTACCGGTTTCGTACTTTTCCTAAGAAAACATCATCAACAAGAAGTCAGTAGTTTTTGCCACTGCTATCGAAAAGATTGTTGGGGAAAAAGTGCTGAGTCTGTCCGGAGAGTGAAAGAAACCCTAATGGGGAATCGGTCCGTCACGTCGATAGAAACAGTGCCGAACAAATAATTAAGTGGAACGAGGCAGTCGTGGATGAGTGGTCGCTCGGCATGTAAGGACAGGAAAAAAGTGCATAGGTCAGGAACATTTACGTTTGTCGAAGAATTGCGACAGCGACCGCCACAAATTATTTTTATTGGCCTGGAGGATATTATTATCTTCCTTTAAAAGGGGTTAAAACCAACAATATTGGTTGTCCCAGAGGTTCTATGCAGCAGAGAATTTGTCCTTTCACTAGAAGGTTTTGTTGGAGGATTTAAAACCCCATGTCGTGTTGTGATGATAGTTACACATGCTATAGAGATGACATTTTAAGTATTTTGAACCAAAAATAGTTTTATATATATACAGTGTTTTTGCGCTAATTAACAAAAAACTTATGCTTATGACGTACCACGGGAAAACCAGAACAACCAATAAACCACCAGTAACCACCAATAATACTTAAACGACACACACAATGAATAATCAAGAGCTTTAGCACAATATATGAACTAGATCGTGTTGATTCCAAACCTCAAACGTACGATACAAGTATCAAAATCTATCTGGTCGACAGACTGGGTCGTTGAGTACGGGACAGCTGGGCGTCAAAAAAACTCCTGCTCGCACTATGAAGTCAGCTAGCCTGTACAAATCCAGCAAAAGTGAATTCTCATGGCAAACTCACCGCAAACAAACACCAGCGCCAGCATACAGGAATTGAGAAAAATAAACAAAAAATAAATCCACGAAGCTTTTTACTAGGAATGATAATTACTTCTTAGAAAACAAATCTGTAAAAAGTTTTATATGGATTTTGTTTTGTATATTTATTTATTCAATTTATTTTTGATATTTCTAATACTTTTATTACATAAATTTATTTTCTTTTCATTGTTGTAATGGGTAAAGATTTTATTTTCAACAGTTGGTAGATGTGGTAAAATTCACAAATACTATTGAGGCGAGCCAATAGCGCTTGAGATGTCAATCGTTATTTGACACTTAACGTCAATAAGTAAAAAAAGTTCTTTTCTACTTTGCGTTCGTTATAAACTCATAACAAAACCGCTTTCAGTGTCGTTATGAAAACACTAGATCACAAACTTTAGTAACTTTTAGTTTTCCAAGATTGATGATATTGAAGTCAAGTGTCAAATAAGGCTGACATCTCAATCGCTATTGGCTCGTCTCAATCGTATTTGTAAATTTTACAACTACCAACTGCTGAAAATAAAATGATTCTAGATTGTAAGACGACAGCCGCAACTTTCGAAATCTATGTAAAATTAATGTCGCACAGTAGAAAAAATACTATATAACACTCGTTTTATAAGACGTATTGGCGCAATCGTTCCAGTTGGGAACTCCTCGCTACGCTCGGCGTGCCCAAAACAACTCGTGCGCCAATTTTTGTCTTATAAAACTTCTATTATAATATACTATATTACACATACATAATAAACGACTTGGCAACACTCTAAAACTGTGATGGGTTTATTTAATAACATCACAACCGTAATTACTACGACTTTGGCATTAGAACAATGTTTTTACACTGGGATCATTATACCAATTTGATGGACCGGAACCCTTTTTACTTTGATAAAGTGTTGTAATCATGCCGATTTTTTTTTTAGATTTTAGCGGAAATTGGATGTTTTGGGTCCCCTGGTCATTTTTTACCATGGTACAAAAAATGTCTGTGTGTGTGTGTGTATGTGTGTGTGTGTGTGTGTGTGTGTGTGTATGTATGTGTGTATGTGTGTGTGTATGTGTGTACTCGATTTTTGTGGAGACGACTCCGAAGAAACTACTGAAGGTATCGGGACGAAACGTCATATTTACAAGTTTCATGACAAAACTAGAGCTGAAAAGCTTTTGGTTCAAAAGGGTTCGAAGGAACTGGACATTTCCTCTAAGCATTGTTAAGGATTTTGCAAGTGAGCCGCCATTTCTGTAATTTCCTCAAAATAGTTAAATAATAAATTAAAGTAGAGTATGATCATGTATCGAATGGGCTGAGCGACTTGGGGTGGTTGAACATGGATAACACTAGGGTGCTGCATGCAGCAATATGATATCAAAAGTTGCTATCCAAGAGGATACCACAATACTACATGCAGAAGATATGCTGTAGAACGGATGTCCATAACCTTAATTTAAGATTCAGGGGTTTGTTTGCTCCACCTACCCATCGCACTGAGCTGCATAAACGGTCATTCTCTTACCAGGTCAGTCACATATACAATGGTCTCAGGGAAGATATAAACAAATTATCGTTAAACAGTTTTGGGGTAAAGGTGAAGTGTTATCTGTTTGCTCAACAGCGGGGACTTTACGTATTGAGCGCACATCGGAGGCTGTTTTAATTTTTAGTTTTTATGGGCATGTGCAATGTTTTGTTGAGTTGGATTTGCGGCAATTACGTGTAATGAGATTCTAGAGTAATTTTTAGTTTGCTTTTGTTGTGATAAGTTCTCGGAATTATGGTTATATTATTGGTACAATTACGTCTTAGTTCTAGTTTGCGTAAGGGGTTGAGTGGAAGAGCAAGGCTATTTGGAAACAAGTGTGCTGAACTCCGCCCTAAATATAAATATTATTTTGTCGCATTTAATATTATTTTATGTTAATAAAGGAATTAGTTATTTATTTAATTATTTATTTATCTGTCAGTTCCTGGCTAACTAGTTTTATTTTAATGCAGACACAACTGATTTCAATCAAATAGATTCTCATGCAGCTAAACTACTAATTTTATATACTTATTGTATTATAAAGTCATATGCCTTGCTACATCAGATTTTTTTATAAGACTATACGTTGCTTTTGTTTAGTAAAAACTGTAGCAAAGACTTAAATATTCCACGAAAACGTGTGTAGGTACGTAATTACCGCTTTCGTACTTTTCCTAAGAAATACATCATCAACAAGAAGTTAGTAGTTTTTGCCACTGCTATCGAAAATATTGTTGGGGAAAAAGTGCTGAGTCTGTCCGGAGAATGAAAGAGAGCCTAATGGGGAACCGGTCCGTCACGTCGATAGAAACAGTGCCGAACAAATAATTAAGTGAAACGAGGCGGTCGTGGATGAGTGGTCGCCTCGGCATGGCAGGGCAGGAAAAAAGTGCATAGGTCAGGACCCTTCCGATCCTGGATACGGTTTACGTTTGTCGAAGAATTGCGACAGCGACCGCCACAAATTCTTTTTATTGCCCTGTCGGAATGCCCCGACTACGTGTTTGTGGGCGTATAAAACATTTCCGGATATAAGCAAAGCGGAGTCTGTAACTCCACGTCGACGCGGTTTATTTCCTTTTTTTTAAGACGTGATAAAAGTTGAAATTCATTAAGAGTTTTGTAACAATAATAATTATTTAAATGGGAATGCTGTATTAATTGAGACCAAACACAATAAATAAAGTCGATTAGCGAGACACTTTACAATTTTCTTGTTATTTTACTTTGTCCGCTACAAGTATCGCGGTATTTCAATCAGCAGCGTTGTGGAAATTATGTGCTTTGAAATATTTAAGGTGCATTGTGCATTCTGGCTACTTTTTATACTTTTTATAAAAAAATGAGCCATATACTTGGTGCACGTGTTGTGGAGACATAAAAAAATAATTAATCGGCATTCGACATAAGTCCTAAATATGTAAATATGAGATATTTTAAGAAATCTGGACGCACATTTTTAGGACTCAAACTGCCTACCAGAAAATTACGCCTTTTAAGGTCGGTTTCATCATAAGATTAAAAAGGATTTAAATAGTTACTCAACGTCGACAGTAAGTTTTAAATCAGTGACATAATCCAAATTTAAAGGCGACTTATTGTGAGACTTATCCACTTTACCGCCAAAAGTCAGCTTAACTTTTAACCTACATATATTTTTTTGCGTAATTTTGTTAATATTTTTGCTCAATTTGCTCATATAATGATGGGATAAAAGTTCTTCATATGGAGATGCACTAGTACTAATGGTAAGAAGACAGGAAGTAAAATATGTAGAAGGCTATTTTGTATTTTGTAAACAATATTGGCGTTGAAACAGACAATATTAGTTGTTCTCGAGGTTCTATGCAGCTATGTATTTTGTAACCATAAATAGTTATATATATATATATATATATATATATATCCGCAATTTTTTCTCAGGTAGCAAATGTTCTAGTTTTTATTACTTCAATGCCATTAAAAAGTTGCAGCCATTTGAAATATTAACGAAACGGTGCTTTATTTATGCTGCTACAACTTCCGAAGGAATTGAGAAAATCAATAAATCCACGAAACTTTTTACTCGGAATGATATTTACTTTTCGAAAAAAATCTTATGTAGCCAGGTACATTACTTTATCATACAATATATAAAATTAATAGTTTAGCTGCATGAGATTCTATTTGATCGAGATCGATCGTGTCTGCATTAAAATAACACAAGTTAGTAAGGATTTGACAGATATTTTGACAATATTGACAGTAGGTATTGTCAAAAAATCAGCGTTTGATAAATCCTGGGAAACTATGTGCTTTTAATAATAATAATCCACGCCTTATCATCCCCAACAGCTTTTGCCACTACGGGGGCATCGGCATGCCCGCGTCTGTGGCACGTCTTAAGTTGTTTGGCGTTCAGTATTCGCCGAGGAGTAAAGGAAAACCACAGAAAAGCCTTTACTCTGAAAGCAGGGCGTGTGATTCGAACTCACGCCCCCAACACTGATAGGGCTTTACCGCTGCGCCACAGTCTGGCTAATGCAGACGATCTCAAACAAATAGAGTTTGCTCATATAGCTAAAATAAAACATTTACCAAAAAATGTCAGACATAAATTACACAGAATTTCTTCTACTTTAATTTATTATTTAACTATTTTGACGAAATTACAGAAATGGCAGCTCATTTGCAAAATCTATGAAGAATGCTTAGGAGAAACATCCAGTTCCTTTGGACCCTTTTGAACCAAAAGCTTTTCAGTTTTAAGTTTGGTCATAAAACTTTTAAATATGAACTTTCGTCCCGATACCTTTAGTAATTTCTCCGGAATCGTCGCCACAAAAATCTGGTACACACATACACACACACACAGACATTTTTTTGTACCTTGGTCAAAAATGATCAGGGGCCCAAAAAGACATATTTCAGCTAAAATCTAATTTTTTTCAGGCACTGCTACAATACTTTATCGTACTGCGTATGATAAAGTAAAAATCGGTAAAAAGTTGTATACTGTATGGATTTTGTTTTGTAAATTTTTTTATTCAATTTATTTTTGTTAGTAGTCGAGGAAAAAAGTGGGAAGTATTTTGGCAGAACACACAAACACAACGATCTAAAATTTACTGATAAAGTTCAGATAACAACACTCAAAGTCGACTTTTACTAAAGATGCATTATGGACTGTATTATGGAACTTGATAACTTTAAAATTGTGTTTAAAGCCTCAAAACTTCTCACTTTCTGTCATATTATGAAACCAGAGCAACCGTAGCAACATTTTCCTGACATATTCATACAATCAAATCAGTCAAAAAAATAGCAAGCGAAAACAAATCCACTTCGTTTTTCTCTTCTCTTTTGAGTTTTTTTAGAGTTTAAGGTGAAACCATGGCATTATGAAACTTATTTTTCGTTTCGTTTCGTTCTTAAGATCAATATTCCTATTAGGTACTTATTGGGGTAATATTGGACATCTAGTCTTTTCTATTACACCAATGTATGTTGAAGTCGGCAAACAATTTTAAATGTCATATCAAATTGAGTGCTTGAAAGAAAAAAATATTAGCCTTAAGAACGGTGTATACTATATTTGGAGGGACAATTTTATTAGGTACATGTTTCGGTATGTGGTACTTGTCACATAGTGAAATATAATGAGCATTTGATGATTGATGATCTTACTTTCTCCACAGCGTGTCTCAAACTGGTGGTCTACCAGAATATCTGGTGGTATAATCTGGAACATTTTGGTTTTCCATGTATAATAAGCTGTATATAGTAATTAGTTAGATTTGCAAAATTGCGAAAGTGGGTGATAATGTTAATGAATTTATTTACAATATCCTGAAAGAATCATTAAAATCGGTTTTAAGGTTACAAAAGTTATTTAATATCAAATTTGATGAATTTATTAGGTGCCTGGTTTTCTAGCAAAATCTATCAAAATATCCAACACCATAAACAAACACGGCAACCTTCCGGTCATTTATTTACAATTCCGGCCCTTCCGTCCACCAAAATCGACATTAAATTAATTTTACCAAACAATAACTCGCCCAAGAACGTCAAAACAATGGCAATACCAATAAAATCCATCGCGGGGCGATCGCGTAGATAAGATAACGGAACGCCTCCGCGCGGAGAGTATCTCAACTATCCGAGGTGATTATATCCACTCTCGTTTTGCGATTGCGAGTCGTCGGATGAAGGGGGCAGCACAGTCCGTGATAATAATTCAGAACGAGTCCTATCCGGCACCGCGCTGCCTCGGACCGGAATTCAATAAATTGTTTATTTGCCGTACGCTGTTCGTGCCCCTTTCTATTTTCGTACTCTGGATCGGAGAACCCGAGTTTGAGAGAGGCGGGCGGGGTGAGAGGAGGAGGCCCACCCTCGCACAAAGCAAGGTGGAACGCTCCACGGACCCATAATTGGGAGAATATCTTGAATTGATGCCTTTGTTATACACGCTCACATGTGTATTCGCAACACACTGCAGACACACACACACAATTCTATAGAGATCTGAGTAATGTTGAATTCGGATGGCTGGGTTGTCTTGTCTGCTTGTTGTCTGTTCGTAACGAGAGAACGCCACTTCAAAATCAACGTAATTTAAGTTATACACAACTTTATGCTAATTGTAGCCGGCAATATTGAATATAAATGAGGATATTTGGTGAGTAATGTTTGGGATAATGCGTCAGTCTATTGACTTCATTAGTGGATTGTGTTTTTAACAGACATACGGTTGGTTTTCAATGTTCAATGGTTTTATGTTCATAATTTCTATCGATTTTCCATGTTCTTTACATACTGCACACAGGAAAAAGTAAAGTAACTCTTACATTTGTGGGGATATGATATCTTTCATGTTGTACGTTCTGTTCAATATTTTATCTAAAATTTGGTCAAACTTTGATGTTTGTGGAGACACCCTGTGCATTAATTAAGGCACTTGGGGCAGTTCTTAAGTAGTGTGTTAAAAACTCCCAATTAATTCCCAACACTTTGTTATATTAACTTGTTATATAGTAGATCTTTGGTGCTGCTATTATTCTAGATGTATATAACTAGATGTATATTCTTTTGAGATTCAGTTGTTCTAACACAGGCTAAGTCCTTTTGCTCTAGATGCCACTCTTCAATTTGCTACAGCATAAATCCCTTCGTACTTAAACATTGCTAAGTTATTTTAAATATCAATTGTTTGACTCGGATAAATGTTCTTTCTACCACACAACTATACCTTTTGCAAAGAAATATTTCTTTGAGTCTATTGCAACAACACATATATTTAACAAAATGTTCTATCTGTATACGCTCATTAAACAATATATTAGGTTAAGTCTTATAAAGTTGTCTGATCCACTTTTAGAGTCCATCGACTTCCGAGTTAGATTTCGATCTCCAAAACCAGGATTACCTTTTTAGTTATACATTTTGTATATCCGATATCTATATTTTAGTTATTTTAGCGAGCATGGCAGTTTTACTGCGTTTTAGATAGCAGTATCTAACGAATATGGAAACAAGAAAGCTAAGGAATACGGGACAACGTTGTAAAGTGAGTGACAATCCTGCACAATCCGGGACGTATGGTCAACCTACAGCAGTAATAATTCAATAATGTTAAATAATAATCCCTTTGTATTAATCTCAGTGAGCTTTGCAAGATTTGTTAACCGCCTATACTGCGTATGATAAAGTATTGTAACCGTACCGAAAAAAAAAAATAGATTTTAGCGGAAATAGATCTTTTTGGGTCCCCTGATTATTTTTGACCAAGGTACAAAAAAATCTCTCTCTCTCTCTCTCTCTCTCTGTGTGTGTATGTATGTATGTATATGTGTGTGTGTGTGTGTGTACTCGATTTTTGTGGCGACGATTCCGGAGAAACTACTAAAGGTATCGGGACGAAAGTTCATACTTAGAAGTTTCATGACCTAACTTAGAGCTGAAAAGCTTTTGATGCAAAAGTGTCGAGAGGAACTGGCTGCTTCCTCTAAGCATTTCTCAAGGATTTTGGAAATGAGCCGCCATTTCTGTAATTTCGTCAAAATAGTTAAATAATAAATTAAAGTAAAGGACATTTTGTAATTTTGTATAATTGATGTCTATGACATTTTTTGGTAAAATTAATAGTTTAGCTGTATGAGCAAATTATTTTTTATCGAGATCGTGTCTGCATTAAAACTTAGTTAGCGAGGATTCACAATTATTTTCATTCTGACAGTAGGTAGTGTCAAAGGCTGTCCTTTGACATTACCGACTGTCAATATTATCCATATACGTATTAGGAATTATACAGAGCTTGTCCTATAGTAGTCTCGGTTCCAACAATGTGAGACGGAGATAGCAGCTAACCTATTCATTTTATATATATATATTGTATGATAAAGTCTTGTGCCTGGCCACATCACATCTTTTTTAGAAAAAATCAACACAAATTTGAAGTGGCCTTTGAACCCAGTTTTTTATTGAAATCAAATGACGAGGCTCATTTTTATCTTAACTACTACTTCCTGGTAGGTATTCAACTTTATACTGACGTGACGAGCAGTGTTGCCTATTCAGTAGAATTTCTACTAGATTTAGTAGAAGTTCAAGTAGTGCTAGTGGAGAAAACTGGAATTTAGTAGATTTTAGTAGATTTTTAGAATACAAATGTTGACAAAACAAATCACTGTAACAAACGAAACCTGCTGCATGCTGGTTTCGAGTACCTATGAGTATATAGATTAATTTTGCAATTTAGGTTACAATTTCGCAATCACATTACGGCAAATGAAAGAAAAGGGATTTTCTGGTGAAATCAATCTTAATGTGTCAATTTTTTAGTACCTTAAAAATAAATCAGATAAGAATAACATTACCGGATAATATTAATATAATCTTTCATCCATAACTATTTAAAGAAAACTTGCAAACCAAATAAAACAAACCTTATCAATCTATTTGAAACTCTAAGAAAACCTTCAAATTTAATTGAACAAAATCAAAATCAGCAGCAATCTATACACATAATCCAACAGAATAAAGTTAAATATGCAAGAAGATTTCTGGTATGAGATATATAGCTATAAAGATGGTGCAAATGAAAATGCCTTTAAATTGGCTGGTTTTGCTTTACAGACACTAATATTATCTCACTCTAATGCTGAAGTCCAGCGATTTTTCAGCTCTATGAATCTGGTAAAAAATAAACTAAGAAAGCGTCCCCATCAGAGCTGGTTTAACTCGATGTCATAAATGCTGTGAGAATATCCCAGATAGTGTATTAGAAAAAATAAAAACAAATGATGCGTACACTGCAGAAAATATAGAATATGATTTTGATATTATAGTACAACCAAAGGTAGAACTATAGCATTAAACAGAAATTCAAAAGCAAAGTTTTTATTTTAGTTATTTAGTCGCTAGCTTTTTAAAGCTAAAAACATAACTGAGTTCAAATTTATTTCATTTATTATTATGTCTTTTACATAATATATATATATTAGAAAATATTATTTGTCCCGTTTCAAAGATGATCTATCTCTAGGTTATTAAAGCGAAATACATGTATGTGTTTATATTTATTTTACCTTGTATTATTTTATTTCTCATTTAATATTTTTATTTAATTTATTATTTTGTGTTATATTATGTGTTATGTTATACATTTTTTTCGGTCAGTTATCACGACACTCTGGTACGGTAAGTAAGTTAAAGATTTCTCTAACAATGTTCCATGTTAGAGGTTAGGTTTCCGGTAAATTTGC
Source organism: Melinopterus prodromus (assembly GCA_964023965.1). Taxonomy (NCBI): domain Eukaryota; kingdom Metazoa; phylum Arthropoda; class Insecta; order Coleoptera; family Scarabaeidae; genus Melinopterus; species Melinopterus prodromus. The sequence goes on from OZ030396.1 coordinate 14,187,682, forward strand.
TGTGGGTTAGGTTTGTGCTGAACTGTGTAAGTAGATTATGTAAACTCACTTCATTTTAGTAGCGAGTACCTTATAATACAAATACTCGGTACGTTTTAAATTGTAACCGCATGTAACAATCTTGATAATTGTCTCTGTATTGTGCTGAATGGTTGTCGCACTATATTATTTCTAAAGCACAGATTAACGTTTATAAAACACATTTCCACTCAGGTCCTGAACTAGATACTTCTCAAAATGACGGAGGTATGCGAAGAGGACGTAAGCCCTTTTATGAATATTCCCGAGAGCTTTAATCCGTTGCTCATAGCCATGTAACATGTCTAATATTCATGGCAACACTCCAACCAAACAATCTAATATGGTTACACGCTAATATAATTACCCAAACTACCAGTCCTTCTGTATACTGCAATCGACTTTACTCCATCAAGTACTTCACTGTCCCAGCAACCAGTGCAAGCACCAAATTGGTTACTGCGGCTCGTTTCCGTAACTAATATCAAACAACGTTTAATTTAATATAGAAGAGAGGGGGGCATCTGCATATTTATGAGCAAGAATTTATCATTAGGGTCGATTCCGCGCAGCTGAACCTGGTGATGATATGGAATGGTACTGCAGAGAGTAGTTGGGCAGGCAGGTACGAATCAAAACGGGGTTTCTAAGGGTCCTTTAGGCGTCGCCTGACGTCAGAAAGAGACGTCGGGCGACGTCGGGATGCAGGTGTACAACCGTGGCCCCCGCACGGTTCCCTGTTATCTCTCGAGCGGAAACTCTGTCGTACGTACACGGTATTCCCATATTGGGTCGATAATGTGAACGCCTACGTTACCGGCTGTGTCGCTCTTTCACCTGCTCCTCGCGATCCTTTTCATTACTTCAATCCGAAATTTCAAAGCAATTTTATTTATGGGCCAGGCAATATATGCCAAGAGGACATGTATCATGTATGTGGAGTATGTAGTTGTGACTTTATGTGACTTTATGAAGTTGTGAAGATTTTACTAGAAGACAAGATCGTAGTAGTTATTATTACTTTTGTACCAGGAAATTTTGAAAGGTTACGTATTTGACTAACGATTTCATTGTTTCGTTTTTCCTTTTTTGATACAAAATGTGGGGAATATGAGGCTAACTAAAATTAGCAAATTTCATGGCATTTCCTTTGGGAGTAGGTACTATGCAACAAAGTTATATTGATAAATTTCAATGTCTACAGACTCATGTTCTGGTGCTACTATTACTACACAAGCACGTCGATTTTGAATTATAAAATACACATACATCAATTTTGATTTTCGACCTTCAATTGCTATTGACTTATGAGTTGCTACATAACTCATAACTCATAATAACTTATGAGTTATGTAGCATCCGAAATTTTCTTATAAGGCAACCCCATATTTTTTGTGCAGGCAAAAATATCTTGTGAACGATTACTTAATCTTATAGGTTAATAATAATGGTGACATAAAGGCGGGTACATTTTAAATTTTATTTCATTTTTTAATTTTATTTTTTGTTGTTAGCCTTTAATATTACTTTGACAGTACGTTCTTAAACATTTTAAGTTATTACTTAATATGTTCTTATTCTAGATAAAAAATTAAATAAAACAAATCGTCTGCTGAAATTTTTGTAAATGTTGTACATTTGCACAATTAAGTCAAAAGTGGGTAAATCTTACTGGAGAATCATTTGAATTATACGTTTGGCACTTATGGAAAATAGCAATAATACATATTTTCCATCAATCGTTTATTTATGAATATGACTAAATAGAAAATCATTTATTAAAAACTTCTATATTCAACTTGAATATTAAACGACGATTAATGATCTAGACAATTAACACACTCGCTAATCACTCGTCCGTTAAACAGTCTCGATCATTAATCGCTCTTTTTAATATACTTGTTGGTTAAATAACTATTTATTAGAATATCTTTTTTAGCTTTAATGTATCAACAACAAATCCTATGATTATACCGGAAAAAGTAAAAAACATACAAATTTGCAGATACGACCTCTATGCCAAACACGGTTCCCATATTCTAGGACGATATAAGTTGCAGATTACTTATTATGTAATTATGCTTTCCAATAACATAGGTCATTAATTTTACATGTTAATTCCAGTTTCTAAAATCGCTTCTGTCTTAAATTTAGAAGCCGTTTTTCGAATGTTGCCCTCGTAACTTGTTGCTTGCTTTATGGAGGCGTCCGCACATCTTTTAAATAATCAATGTAAAGACTTCAAAAACATTTGTGAAGAAAACTTTCAGGATTTCTGGTAAAAGAGCAAAGATCATTTTGAGGTTTCTAGGACAACTTAATGTTTTCTTATAAAATATTTTCTTTTCATGATAAAATGTAAGCCATTGACAAAAAATGCTGATTGAGATTTATCCAAAAAGTTGCTTTATGTCACCAGTGCACAAAACTAAGAAACCTAGTTGTAAAAATGATATTTCTTTGGCACTAGTGATAAAAGTGTTTTCCAGCTACGTCGGGTGAATCTAAGAGAGAAATAACCGACCCAGGTTGTCCAAGCCTTATCTAGCGCGTTATCTAAGGAGTATCGGGGAGATTAACCGAACACAGGCCCAAATATGTCATTTTGTGGCATTAATTAATTGTCATTTCAATGCATTTGTTGACAAAAAGTGTTTATTAAGACCTCCACTAGCTATTCCAAGATCTGCTGCTCTTTGGATTCGTCGTCGAAATTTTCTTCACCTGTCTGTTTTCCCTCATTCTCGATAGGGTACAAACGACTTCATTTATTTCTCTTCCAATATTTCTTTTGGTGTTTTCTTCTTGCCGCTTATCCTGACTTCTAGTACCAACAACTCCCCCCACCAAGTAGCTGAAGCTCAAGGTATGGCACGTCAGCACGCAGGTCTACAGAAACCCATGATCTACACAGCGTATGGTTTTGCTTGTAGCTATTAAGATATTACTATTGCTATTATTAATTGGTGTGATAAACGAGCTATTAATGCAACAAGCAGATGCATTATTATTTAAGAGCATACTGGATTAGCTCTTCCAACACAATGCATTATTGAATCCCACTCCACCAAGTCCTGCCAAATTGAATCCTACTGCTATCCATTAGCTCTAAATATCTCCGCGTCAGCGCATTTTGTTTCAGCATTAATCTCTTGCAGGTACACAATGGGATTGCATGCAGTATTGGATTGAAACAGTCGCACAGCTATGCTATACATACATATACCTACGTAGTCTACGTACATATACTGTGGTGTGGAGAGGCAGTCCTGTGACAGCTGGTAGAACAATCGGAAATAACCAAAAAAAGCTCGTACGTACCGATGCGACGGCGGACCTACGGCGTCCCGGAAATTATCCCTCTAGCACTCGTCGCGCGATTATCAAGTCAGCTGGTGGTGGGGTGACGTATTGACCTTTAATTTAGTTACCGGAGTTGGGCTGGATCGGTGAGCTCCATCGATTCGCACTAATTGAAAAATTTTATTAACGAGCACGTGAAAATATGCGCGTCGCTCTCTACCGAACCGTGGCAATCAAGCAATTACTTAAAATTTGCAGTTTATTACAACTGATTCTGGCGTTACTGAAAATCGGTCGACAGTCGAAACGGAGGGTTATTTTTTGGCGTCCATCGAGGCATAAACTCATATTGGGGTAGGTACTTGAAAAATTAACGGGTAAATAGAATATTCCAGTTACAGTGGGTTTAACTTTTACGAAACGTTTTTGTTGGTAAATGTTTCGTGTGTAGGATTGGATGTGTCGTGAGTGAATTCCAAATTGCCATGAAGCATTTTTGTAGTTCAATACATATATTCCTTTGCAGATATTATTAAAATAATGTAGATGTGAATATAAAATGGATAAATGTTTTTAATGAATTATCATTTTAGGTTTAAAAACCGCTTTTAAAATGTCACGAAAAAACAACAGCTTAAAAAATCAACGGTAAATCCTAAACTCGGTATTTTGTTTCTGTCCAAGTTAAAAGCTAGACGCGCTTTTATGAACTTGGATAATGTAATTCAGAAGAAATCCATCCAAGTTTTTATACTGGAAGCTAGTTTACCAACTAGTACCGGAACTAGTTTCTCTCCCAATAATCCAAGTCTCGTTTTACGCGTCTTGTTCAGCAGACGAAAATACATAGTATAATGTACACAGATAGTAATTGGTATTTAACTCAAGTAAATGCATGTATGAATAGTGTCAAAAATATATTTATTTGCAACAAAGAACGTTTGTTTCAGTCAAATGACATTTGTTTGGAATAAATTAATATTGTTTTGACTCAAATAAACATTCTTTGTAGCAAGTTAGTTATTTATGTACCAAGGGCATTACACGGATGTTTATGCCCCGAGGGCGACCGTTTAAAAATGTCGAGGGCCGATAGGCCCAAGAGCTTTTTAAGTCGCCCGAGGCTATAAATATCAAGTAATGCCCGAGGTGCGTACAAAATTTTATGTTCTACAACGGTTTTGTTCCTCCGTTTGAATAATATTAATAAATATTTTACCTTATCAGGTGACATGCCTATCTACGGAGTTGAATAACAATACAAACAATTCGGAGTTGAGTGACAATATAGACAATTAATTGTCAAACTTATAACCTTAATCGCCAATAAGTGACATTGACGAGTGGTAATACAGACAATTAGTTGTCAAACCTTAATCGCCAATTTGAAGAAGCAGTTTTTGCCCCGGTATCTAAGATGTAAAATGTCACTTTATGATCATGTAGGACAAAATATATTTTTCAAACAAATATTTCATTGAGTTAAACAAAAATTTCTATCTGTTCAAATCAAGCTTAAAGACTAATCACTGACATATTGGCTTTTGACAAATAAACAACGTAGTCGTCTTAACCGCAAACGTCAAACCGAACCGAAAGCTGTATTTTGATTGGACAGACCATTCGGTCGCTATCTTGTGGGTATATTTTGTACAGTTATTTTTACGTCTAGCCGTGACGGTGTTCATTACACGCCTGGCGGGCAAATAGCATCTTTAATAGCTCTATAGAGATGCAAAAGTGACATTTTGGACGCCGTGTGAATGCATTATAGATGTATTATGGATTCGATATACGTGATTTTTTGTGAGACCCGGGAGTCTACTCTCATCATCTTTTTTAAGCGAATGCGAGACTTTTCGAATGGAGTGGAGATACCACCGGTTGCACGTATCTATGAGCAAGTTTGCTTGTTGCTAAGAACAATAACACACGCGCCACGCCCATACGTTCCAATAAGTTTGATTGAAACCTATGGGCGTGGCGCGTGCGTTATTGTTCTTAGCAACAAGCAAACTTGCTCCTCGATACGTGCCAGAGGGCAACCGGAGATATCCCCACTCCATTCGAAAAGTCTCGCATTCGCTCCAAAAAGATGACGAGAGTAGACTCCGTTTGTCCGTGAATAGGTACATTTTGGTGGAGTCGCCGGGAAAAATATCTTGGCACATTATCTTTAAAAATTTGAATTTTCTTTTTTCTAGTTTAATACGTGTCCGTCTCTTTTTTCTAGTGTGAGACATATCCGAGCCGATTTTTTTTATTTGTGAAATTTTGATAGAAATTCCATAAACTTAAAAGTATTTTGTTTTTAAACTTATTTCCTACTACAAGTTTATGTTAACACAAAATTGTTGAGCTCGCGATGCCTGTCCACCACTACTGGTTAACAAATACTTGTCCAATTGATTTGCTTAAAACACATGATCTTCCCACGTCTTCTAAGTATAATATAAAAATCAAACCCTTCCTTGATACCATTACGAGAATAACGACGTACCCGAAAAGAAGTAACAATGGTAACGCAGTACAGCGAACGAGCGAAGTACGGAGCATAGAAACCTTCAGAGAACGGCACCGACGACTTATTATTGTAGGTCTGCCGTTGCGCACGATGTTCATTGTAGTAGTAGCGTGCTCTGTGTATGTCACGCGAACTTGTATAGAGTTGTCAAGGTGTCAGCCGTCAGGCGTGGTACTTAACAACGGCCTGGAGTGACTCTCGGGTCACAAAGCCACTGCACCACCGACGCTGAGGTCTCATTAAGGCCGACAATTCAGGATTAACGCAACTTTCAATACGTAGCGCGAGGATAGAACAACGAACCTCCTCGCTCTTTTTATGTACTTATATTAATGTGCGACTATTGTGCCGCCCTCTCTCATTCGTATATTGAAACGTAAATGAAACTTTACGTCGGCAGTAATTAGTGCGCGAAAGAAAAACTTCCTTGAAGGCAATTCTGTGCAATTAGAGGAGATTGCCGTTTCGGACTGGCAAGCGTTATCGGAAAACCACAAATCTGTCCGGTGGTGAGATTTAGTGTGTCTGGATAATTTGAGACTGACTGTTCTTTTCCTCCCGAGATGCAACCAGATAGAGTCTTTAATTTGCAAAGGTCCGTTAGTCCGTTGCTTAAATTTTTCCTTTTGTTATCTTTATTGTTGTTATACTGAAGTTTGTACCATCCACAATCAAACCAAACGTCAAGAAATCAGTATTCCATCAAAAGTGTCATACATTTCCGAGTTATATTTATGAGTCGCGACTTTACAGCATCAGTTCATTTTAAACGCGTAAATTATGTGAATATTCAGGAAAGATATTGATTTAACAACTCAACATACATTTTTATACCATTGAGGAGAACACTTTGTACGCTAAGATATTTATTGAAACTGCTCGAGAACTGTTGTCATTTTACTTTTATTTTTAGTTGAAATAAAGGCATAAATAACGAAACCGTCCTTGAGTAACTTACAGTAGAGGCAATGTCGCCAACGCAGCAAAAACAGTAAAACACTCTGAAAATCTCTCACCTGTCGAGTCCAATAAATATTTTAGCGATGTAGCTGAAAATTTAATGTACCATTCTAAGAATTTCTTCAGTTCTTTGTATTTATATGCAGTCTTTGTATGTCCCATACAAGCCATTACGTAAAAAATCTGACCAGGCACATGACTTTATCATACTATTTATAAAGTTCATAGTAAATGAGATTCTATTTGATCGAGATCGGTCGTATCTGCATTAAAATAAAGCTAGTTCGCCAGGATTTAATAGATAGATCGATACAATAAAAAGTGGTCGGATTCCTTATATTTGTTACGTTTTGTTACGTGACACCTACGTAAGACCATTTCTCCGAAAGCACAAAATCCTGACCCTTCCATCAGTCTTTATATGCCTCCAACTAATTGACGTACGACAAAACCTGCCAAACCAGGATGACTCAACACGACCACAACATCCGTACCAAGGAGAATCTCACAGTGCCCTTCCATCGACTGCAAGCAACAAAAGCAGCTAAACAAGGTGTCAACTTCTTTAACAAACTTCCTGGAAACAGCTCGCTCTGCGTGAATTTAAACAGATTCTCAAAGAGCATTTGTAACTTCTTTATTAAGAGAGAACATGATGACTGATTCCAGTTGATACATATAGTGTTATGAGGTACACGCCACAGAGCGGTTCAAATTTCTATAATAGTATATTGTGTACCAAGCCGAGAATGTGGTTCCCTTCCGGGCCGAGAGATATTTAACTTTAAAACTGACATTCATTTAAGGTGGCCCGATGTTGTTGCACGCAAGTGTAGAGATCTTTCAGATACTAGCAAAATTTTAAATTTCCAAGAAAAGGTGCGACGGAATTGGAACCAGAAAATATGCTATTCCATACTACTTAGTAAAATGCACATTTAAACATTTAGCATTTATTTTTGAATAGAAAGAAATCCTACTATTGTTTTTAATGATATGATACATTTTTAGACATAGAGCTTAGTATCCGCTATAAAATGATGTACCTAAAGATAACTAGATAGATAGATAGATAAGATAGATATCATAAACAACATCCTTAAACAAAATACTGCAATATTGACTCTTATCAGTGTCAGACTGACTAACAAAATGATCGCAGACGGAATCTACCCCGAATACATAAAGAAAACCGTAATAACACCCATACACAAATTCGGAGACACCACTACACCAGCAAACTACAGGCATATCTCGATCCTCTCGCCACTAAATAAAATAACAGAAACTATCATTAAAACAAGAATAAACCAACATATAATGGCAAATAATTTAATAAACTATCAGTACGCTTTCCAGAGGAACACCGGCACAACATCGGCAACCTTAGACTTGATATCGTTTATGTCCACACACATTGACAAAAAGAAGAAATCCGCAATAATCTGTATCGATATGAAAAAGGCCTTTGATACGGTATGCAAAAAGAAAGTGATCGAACAACTAGAAAGACTTGGGTATACGTGATAAGAATTTAAGCCTCCTGGAATCGTATATAACAAACAAACCTCAACCCGTAAAAGTGGGAAAAAGCGAGAGCAATACAGCAAACCCATCAGAAGGACTGCCACAAGGAGGAAATCTGTAACCGGTCATGTATATTATCTATACTAACGATATTCATGAACTAGAGCTAAAGGGAAAACTCTTTGTATATGCCGATGATATTTGTATTAGTTACAACAACAAGGACGTCAAAACCATGGAGGAGGGCATCAAGAAAGACCTAGAAAAAATCGAAAACTGGTGCATGGAGAACGACTTCACAATGAACGAAAACAAGACCAACTATATGATCATAAACAACCAACAACAGCAAATAGAATTTAACATAAAAACCAACAACAGATATATAAAAGAAACAAAGGAAGCAAAATACCTAGGATTGTAATGGGAGAACATATAACACAAGAGTTAAAATGCAACAGACATATAAAACTGAAAACTGAAAAATGAGGAAAAAGAAGAGTCATTATGGGGAGCAACAAGTGAACAAATTTGAATATACTTCAGGTACAACAGAACAAAATTTTAAAGACGCTATATAACTTAAACTACCGGACGCCAGCAAAAGAGGTTTTTGAAATAACAAAAGAGCTAACAATACGTCAAACAATCCTACTAAATGATATCATGCTGCTCCACAAAATACTGACGAATAAAATACGCACCAAGATGAAGTTAACATCGACTTGCGATATACATAACATATACATCAGACAGCGCACCCTATTGAGGCCACAAGCATATAAAACTACTAAATATAACTAAGCACAACAACAACAGCAATCGAAAAGTATAGATGACAAAATAAAAAAAAACTACAACTCGCATACTTTAAAAGGCAAGTTAAACCAATGATACTGACGGAGAAAGATTCGACCCAATTCAATTTAGCGATGACAAAATAAACCACAACTAACTCCGAGACATTACTTGACAAAAAGAAATGCCGTGACTGACATACTGACAGCGCCGCAAACAAAATTCTCACACACACACACACAAATTCTGGAATCAAATTGTTAATATTGATAATACGTAGCAGATAATTTCACGTTTATTATATATTATAGGTAGATACATCTTACAATTGGGTCATGCCAGTGAGGTCTGTATAATCAGTAATCGCGGCAGGGAAATCGTCATCGGAGTGTTCACCATCGGCGACCTCCAGCATCGAGCCCATCTCGTCGTGAATATTCCGTTGCTTTTCAAGCTCCGAAAAAAAGTTTGACGCATAGTCAACCATGTCGTCGGGCTTCACTTGGAGAACGTTTACTGCGAACTCTACGAGCAAGCTTTTGAAAAGTTCAGCGTTCTCTATTGAGCTCATGTTCGCTGATACAGTGTTGTTGCTCCGGAACTTGAAATGTATGACAGTCCTTACGACGGAAAATTCTATTTTATCAAACGTGAGAACTGTCGGCTACTGTAACCTAGTTACCAACGATAAAGATCAATACGGATGAGCAAGAGATCAGAGTTGCTTGCATTCGGAATATTTTACTCTTCAATTAAAGTTATTAGTTTTTAGAGAGACGATGATGTTATAAGTAGAGATATTGTGAAATCGCGATTTATTCTCATGTAATTGGTGGAAAAATCATTTTCCTTTCCTTTCAAATTTTGAAACCTTGGAATGTATAAAATCAGCCCCTGAAACACTTTTTTGTTTCTCGCAAGTTTTACAATTTTATAACCTATGGTATTCTCCGGTCAAAATTTCCTGCATTAAGGCGGCGCAAGGAGATGTGTCTATTCAAATGATAATTTTCGATAACCCTTTAAATTAGGAATGTGAAATTTGGAGAAAGTACAGAGCACGTATAGATATTTAGGCGCTAATGTTGATTAAACTATTATATTTCAATGAATTCATATAGAAAAGGAGTTTCAAAACACGATCTTTCAAACTGCCTTGCCCGATTACTTTTGAATCGTTTAACGGATCGTTATTCCTTTTTCCCTTAGAGAAAATACTTTTTATTGTAGGTTGAACCCCATAATAAGTGAAACTTTTAAATAATTATATTATTAATAACGATTTGAAACCAAAAGAGCTGTAAATCGATCTTATAATTCAAACAGCAGCCATTTTGTCAATTTTCAACTTTTTTAACTAAATGTTGGTTTAGCCTCCAACTAATTCAATCTAGTTTCACAGAGTTCTTATAAATTTCGATTTTTGTTAATTTTTATAGGAGCTATCGTGCACGTCGTTGAGACAAGCACGGTGAGCTACTTTTTAGGTTTCTACATAAGAACCCCCCCCTTAAGAAAGCCCCACTCTTTAGAAAAATATAAGTCTTACCAGAGAGATTATATATTATAGATTTATTATTTTTTAAAGAATTTTTAGACTTTTATAAATTTAATATACAATTTTAAAACCATTCTGACGAATAATAATTAACTTAATAATACTTAAAGCTTTTTTTTTGCAAAATATGTCTCAGGTGACCCACTGTTTATAAATTCTTCAAAGGCTTGCTACAAAGGAAAGCTAAGTAGAGCAAATTTTTGTTGTCCAATGTAGTCATTTACATCTGAGAACGTTGAGAACATTGACATATGAACTTAAGAGAAAAGTCTAGTTAGTAAGAAAATTATCTTCAGCCAAGCGAAAGTTAAAATACCCATTCCCATTCACGTGCTTACTTTTTAAGAGATAAGCTTGTAAACCAAATTTCAGATCAATTACTTCAAAATTAAGGCAGCTATCGTGTACAGTGTGCACAGACACCCTTCATTAAGGGTGTTACAAATGTTGTGATAATGCCAGTATACCCTACTACAGTAAATGTGGGGGGTATAATAAATGCACATGTGGTGGTATAGTGTTTATTTGTGGAGGTTGAAAGCGGGTGCAACATATGTTATTGCGCATTCCAGCAAAACTTGACGTTTCATCCAAAATTGTCCTATACAACGTTTTAGACCATTATTTGACCTCAAAATTTCCGAGAAAAATTCATATGCCAATGCAAAAACGATTTGTCGGTTTTTTATTTCTCATCGCAAAAATAATACAATTTTGACGAAATTTTGTGATAGCATGCCTTTTTATGTCATAAATAAGAATACATTTTGGAATATACAAAAACCAAGAAGTTTTTGAGATATTCAGCATTTTCAGTCAAACCCCGCGTTTTTAAAAAATAAATTCAGTGCTGAAAAGTCATCGTACAGGGTTCTTCTGTGCTCATTTTTATGTTTTTACTTGTTCTTTTTGCTCCAATACAAAAAATAAAAGTTCCTACTTAACAACATGCTCATCAATTGAAAAATTTAAAACTTTTGCTTTTGTTCAGTAAATTGTTCATAATTAGTTAAAACTTTTAAGAAGATTGAAACTCTGATTACACCATTCAATTGTACGGGACCAAAATACAAAAGAAACTGTCTCTCATTTCTACTGTTATGCTATACACATTAAAATAGAATAATAAAGCTTCACATAAGTAAGAAAATAACCAGTTTTTTCTTAGCATCAAAATGAATCCAATACAAAAGTTGTAGCTAATGAAAATATACGATTTGTTGCATTTTTATCGGAAGTTTTGGGGTTACGTTATATAGTAACTTCTACAAAAGTTACAGATTTTTTTCATGATCTACAATTTTTGTATTGGATACTTTCTGATTCTTAGTCAAAAAATAATTATTTTGTTTTCTTTTGTGAAGGTTCATTATTCTACTTTAATGTTTATAGTATTACTGTCGGAATGAGAACCAGTTTCTTTGGTATTTCTTTTTTCGTACAATTGAATGGAGTAATTAGCTTTACAATTTTCTTAAAGATTTAAATAATATATGGACAGTTACTGAAATTATTCATTGTTGCAAAAGTTTTTTCCTTCTATTTTTGAGCATGTTGTTAAATAGGGACTATTATATGTGGTGATTTTTCACCACAGAAAATACAGTTTTCAACCCCCTACCCCACTCCAAATAAACACTACCGCCCATAAACTGCATTTATTTTTTTACGTTCACTATAAGCCGCTTCCAAACGATAAAAGTCCTGTCTGCATTTAATATTTAATATGTCAATACGCGGCTTCTAAATTAGTAAATTTGCCTGCATTATTATCAAATCAATTCTAATTGGTTTAAAATACCGTTAATCTGTTTTTAGGCGTAACTGTTGCCTTGTCGTGCGTAAGTGAAGGATTGTGCGCACCTTAAGGAATCATCGTACCGATAATCGCCTGTCGCCGTTTCGGAATTCAGGAAAAAAATTGAATTTTAGCTCGAACCACGGGTCGGGACCTGTGCCTGGAAAAGTTAGAAAACACGTAGGAAAGTCGGCAGCCGCTGCTGAGAGAGAGGTGTACGGCCACATGCATAATTTATAGAAAGTTCATTTTAAATTCTGCCACGGAATGATATAATAAATTCCCTTAATAAATGTCACACAGACCATAAATTTTAACGTGAAGATGATATACGAGGCAAAAATATGTCCGCGTCACAGGCGAACGTTATCGATTCGAATAACTGAGGTGACGGTAGATGGCACTGGTGTAGGTCTGTCTGGTTGTAGCTCTCGCAGGCCTAACGGAAAAACTGTGCACAATTGGCGTGATATTGCAGTGGTTCGACCTCCCGGAGGGCAAATGTTCGCCTTCGGGCCAGTCAACCGACAGAAGAAATATTGAATATTTTTATTACGTCAACGTTATCCAATCAAAATCAATATTTCCTTCCGGTGGCTTTGCACCCTATATAGTTTTAATGTCTAATATAATAATATATCAGATCACGAGTATATAAATCGTAAAATAAATGTATAAATAGAATAATAAACTAACATAAACAAGGAAAACACGATTTTTGTCCGGCGCATCCGCCAATTTTGTTCTGTTGCTTTTATGGTCTGTTTATTTGATTTACAACCTATGATTACCAAATATACTTTTAGTCATCAAAAAGGAGGCTTTTTCTAATATCTAACGATCATGGTTGTCATAAATTGTTGTAGTCTGTAAAGGATGTAGCTCCAAACTTTAACAAAAATCGAATGAACACCGAGGGTGATGGACAAAATGATAAAAACCCAGTAGAATTGAGACAATATAATTCTGGTGTTCACAGGTAATACTCGTAATGGAAACACTTGATCGTAACTCAAACTTTTATTCTATAACAACAGACTACAGCTCACTGACAGGTGACAGAGGTAAGAGTGCGAGCTCCCCCGGTATCGCGAATTATATACATTTTGGGAGCTCCCTCTACCCTAAAACTATATACTACAATTCTCCCTCCTTAATGCCAAAACAATTTATCCAACTATGTATACATACAATTCCGTTTATAAACTTCAATTTATACAACACTAATTATATACAATATGCATCGATACATCTTAAATCTAATGATTCAAAACTACGTCAATTAAACGAGACGGCGGATTTAATTGATTTCTCCGTGGCGGGTAGTACAGTGTGCTGTGTTTCGATAATCAAATAAAAATCTACATAAGCTAATATCAAGATCGACGTGATTATTTAGGGCTTATTTAAGGGTAATTTTTATGGTTTTCACAGAATTTTCGGCTGCGCGGCTTGATTGCCGATAGTAAATTGGTGATGTAATATGCTCTATACCATTTCTCTGTTAAAACAACTGGAAATTTTGTGCTGAAAAGCATGTAGCATTATCTGAAACTAGGCAAGTAGGTAATCCATACCGATCACATACAGTTCTTAAAGCAACAGTTACAAAATCTAAACTGGTGGTTGAAGATTTGAAAATTCAACCCATTTCGTACAAGCATCCAAAATAATTAAATAATGTTTGCCCTTAATGGGACTTAAAAAATTTAAATGAAGTGTTTCCCATAGGGTTTTTAGCCATGGCCAAACATTTAAAGTTGTTTTCTGGGGTTGGCTAAACATACTACTGCATGTGACACATTGTGACACATTCTTTGGTGAAACTGTCAATATCTTCTCCCAATTTCGGCCACAAAAAAATAGGACCCTGCCAAAGCTATCATTTTTACAATACGCAAGTGGGTAGAGTGCAATTCCTTTAAAATACAAGGCCTCAAACACCTCGGTGGAATAATCCCATGATTCCAAAAAACAACATCATTATGCATAGTTAACTCACAGCGTTTAACAAAATATGGTTTAATGTCTTCGACCTTGCAAAATTTTTATAATCCTAGTCACAAGTTCATCTTTCTAAGTTTCTCTCCTAATGGTTTCGAATTCTATATCTAAATTGGAAATGTTATCAAAAAAATTGCAATAATTTAATTCAATGTCTCCCTTAGCATTTTTGGGTTTATCACATGCCATTCTCGATAAACAATCTGCTATATTCTTATTTGATGGTAAACGATTAGTTGGAAATTCGGGAATTTCTTTTTACTGACCAAAAATGGTTAGCAAAGGTCTGTGATCAGTAACAAGCTTGAATCTACGTGCAAACAGATACTGATTAAACTTTAACACCCCAAAGATAATTGCCAAGGCTTTTTTTCAATTTGTGAGTAACGTTTTTCCCACTCTGTTAGAGTTCTTGGTGCAAATGCAATCGGCTTTACCTCTCTTGGCTCAAATTCGTGATTTAATATTGCTCCAATTCCATAAGAAGAAGCGTCAACAGTTAACTGAACTGGTAAGTCCGGGTTAAAATGAACAAGTATATCTGCGGATGCCAACAATTGTTTAGTTTTACCGAAAGACTGTTTGCACTCTACTGACCAAACCGATTTCTCGTCTTTTTTAATAATTTATACAATGGATGACAATAATACTTATAATTATGTAGGTATTAACCAACTCACGAAAAGTACGGCCGACTCATTTTGGTTTCATTTATTTATAATGGATAATTACGATTGAGGAGCATATTTCTGTCAGTTTGAAACCGATACCAATATAAATATTTATTAAAAATTAAAATTCCGGCGCCGTCATGCGTAGAGTTTGCTTCATTTGCACAAAAGAATTGCCTTCGATTTGCCTTCATATTCGTCGCGCCTAGAAAACTCGGTATTTCATGAATATCATAAATTATAAGCATGCTTCATTTCTAGGTACGTCAGCGCCGAATGCGGTTTCTACGCAAATACATGAATTGCATCTTTATATATCATACGGCATACATTTCTCAACACAATTGCACGATATAGTATTTCATTTACCATTGAGTGTAAAATAACAAAAACACGATTTTCTTCCACAACCTAAATATTTTTATGGAAATCGGGTTCAGGCCACTTTAGGTTTGACCCAAAAAAGATAATATAAGTATAAAAATTGGTCAAAACTTCTGGTGTCCTTAAGAAGAAGTAAAAAGTGAGTAAACCATTGGTTGCGCTTCTAACTCGTCGAAGCCATTAAAGAATTTTGGATGCTGAAGCTTTGGTATTCAAATAAAAAAATCTATTGTAAAATTATTCATTATAGACACTGGAATTCAAGCGTCGCAAAAATAGGCACAAAAGATAACACAATTTGACCATTCTCCCAAACTAAAACTATTTTTTCAAAAATTCGATCGTAATTACAAATGCTTTCGTAATAAAGGCACGTTTCCTCATCAATAATTGCAAATAACTCCTTGTAACGACATGGTAAACTTCTGTTGTTGGCAAATTCGCAAAGCGAAATGAAAACATACTACCCTTAAAATAAACACGCTCGTACGTTTGAAAACCTGAATAATGTTGATGCGCAGATTGACTTGCTAGAACTGTCATATGAAATTGGTGATATACTGAAGTACATACTTGCAGATATTGGATGTTCTGTTGTAAGCAGTAAAAGTTCCCAGGAAATATTTATTTGGACAACTCATTGTTGTAAAGAGCGACTCCGAAGATCTCCTAGAGAATGTTTTTAAGTCGAAAATCGCACTTAGTATAATTTGGAATATGCAAATTATAAAAGTTAAAATAAAACAAATTTACTTGCTTTTGTAAGATTGGCTTACTTAGTTATTTGGGAAATATTCAAAATATACCAAAGCTTCTTTTAGGTTAGAATAGAATTGAAACACTTTATGGCTTTTAGATTTTAATTAAGGAAGTTGACTTGGTGATCGAATTTGACAAATTATATTATCATCATACCCATCTACAATATACCGGGTGATTCAATTTCGATCCTCACCATGGGGATCTCGCTTATTAGTGGAGATAGAGCCTATGTTTAAATTTGGCAAAGTTTCGTATTTTTGTGCTAATCAATTATCTGAAAAGAAATTTAAGCTATCATTTTTCATTTTGAAGATATCCACAAAAAACTGAAATTTTAACATATCGTTTTTAATGTTTTATTCAAAACCAAATGTTCTCATTTCCGCAATGTATAACATGTTACCATTCTATTTAAAAATAATGGTGTAATAATCAAAAAATCTGATGTGGCCAGGCACATGACTTTATCATACAAAATATAAAATTAATAGTTTAGCTGCATGAGAATCTATTTGATTGAGATAAATCGTATCTGCATTAAAATTAAACTAGTTAGCCAGGATTTGATAGATATTTTAATAGTCAATAGTATCAATAGCCGGTACTGTCAAAGCATCAGCATTTGACACTACCTACTGTCATCAGAATAATAGTTGTGAGCGAGTCGCGCTATGTAGTTTCGGCAGTGACATCAACGTTGTTGTGTTGCTTTTTGAGAAATACGTATTAAAAAAAAAATCTAAAATGGTTATATTTCTGTATAGGAAATGTTAGGTTGATACCGCTTCTACGAAACGTCAACTATAAAAAGATTATTCAAATTCTGACAGATTTATATTCGTTCATGACACTGTAGATGTCACATCCGTACCAACATACTGAAATATAACTACACTCATCGCTATACTTTATTTACAATTTTCTCAATTTATCATTTTTACAATTAGATATAACAACGGGTTGATATTTCTTATCAACAAACAATCAAATTGGTGTTATTATTTTATTTGAATTTTGTATTTTGCACATTGCCGCACTAGAGCGGCAACGTTCCATAGCGGTTCTCCAACCTCTGAAGAAATCAGCTGTTTTCGAGTGTGACAACCATAGACATTTCTGTGGTGACAGCAGGCGGCAATATACTATTACACTTTCCTGTCAGAGTGACAGTTTACATTTTTCTGTCAATGTGGCAGTGTCCGTGTCAGTTTGAAGTAATAAATTTGCCTCTTTTGCAGTGGCGCCATCTAGCGGACTTTTTTAAATCACGGCTGTCGCGCCTGCTAGTTTCGTAAAACTTGGAACACCGACATCAAAGTTGCCGCCGCAAGTGTTGTATCTTGATATTTCTAATCGCTGGTGACAGCACAAAAAAAATATTTGTCAAATCCAGGCTACTTTGTAATTTCATATCAATGCAGATGCGATCGATCTCGATCAAATAGAATTTGCTCTTGAAGCTAAACTATTAATTTTACCAAAAAAAAAAAAAGTCATAGGCATAAATGATTGAAAATTTCCTCTACTTTAATTTATTATTTAACTTTTTTGTCGAAATTACAGAAATGGCGGCTCATTTGCAAAATCATTGAAAAAGGCTTAGAATAAACTACCAGTTCCTTTCGACCCTTTTGAACCAAAAGCTTTTCAGCTCTAAGTTTGGTCATAAACCTTCTAAATATAAACTTTCGTCCCGATACCTTTAGTAGTTTCTCCGGAATCGTCGTCACAAAAATCGTTTACACACGCACACACACACACACACACACACACACACACACACACACACACACACACACACACACACACACACACACACACACACACACAGACATTTTTTTGTACCTTGGTCAAAAATGTTCAGGGGACCCATAAAGACCTATTTCCGCTAAAATCTCAATTTTTTTTTCGGCATGATTACAATACTTTACATACTGCGTATGATAAAGTAAAAACCTTCAGGAGCTTGGTTACAGACCGCCGGAGTCGTTGCCAAGCAACACCAACAAAATGCACTTGAATCAAGCGGCGCCCTCGGCGTTAGGTTTGCCATTTAACCAAATAAACCTCATTTTCGAAATGTATAACATGTTGGCATTATTTTTTAAAACAATGGTTTAATAATCAAAAACACGTTCTTCTTTTTCTTGTTGTTTGTCGTGCTTATCAAGTAACCAACTGCAGCTTGGATACAGACCGCCGGCGCCGGACTGACCAAGAGTGCTTTGGATTTAAAACATTCAGATTGTAAAAGAAGCAAGTTTATACAACATAAAGATTATTTTTTAAGTAAATGTTCAAATTGGCCGCTTTTTTCTTGAAATCATAAAAGCGGGCCCGATTTTCTACATGCTGTTATACTCTTCTAACTGTTCTTCCCGGAATAGCATTGACCGCATTTGTTATTCGATCCCGCAGATCGACGATAGTTCTGCGAGTATCGTGATAAATTTTCACAGTTCCCCAAAGAAAATAGTCCAGAGGACTTAAACCAGGAGATCCACCACTCCACCCTTACCAATTCAGCGATTTGGAAATTGTTGATTTAAATAATTTCGTACAATTGCAAAGTTTGACTTGTGTGGGGTTTGTACGGTTTCAATATCTTTGTTCGTGGTCTACAAATACGTGTTTGCGGCAATTACAAATTAAGGGCTAATTCCCGCTTAGAAATCCAAGAATCGTCCTTTATGTAAAAACCAGTAGTTGAAGCATTGCAAATCATGGTAATTTAACGTTTACCATTTCTAAAATACCCCTTTGATTAGTTTCAACATTTCCATGAGGATTATAAGAATTGGAGGGTTTACTAAACGATCCATGGTCCGCTAAATTTTCGCCCAATGTTAGGAATATTGTACGATGCGACATTTCTAAGAGAACAATAATAAACCCTTATTATATCACGCTTTTGGTTATTGCTAAACGGCATTTTACATCCACAATCAACCACAATTAAGGTTTATTTGGTTGAATGGCAAACCTAACGCTGAGGGCGCCGCTTGATCCAAGTGCATTTTGCTGGCGTTGCTTGGCAACGACTCCGGCGGTCTGTAACCAAGCTCCAGTTCGGTACCTGAAGGTTTTTTGATTGTTACACCATTATTTAAAAAAAGAATAAGTACATGTTATACATTGCGGAAATGAGAAAAAACACGAGCATCTGAAAATGCCAAAATTCAATATGGCGCCCATAAGAAAAACAAAAGTTGGCCATGGCTTCGCCGCCATCTTTGATGTTATTTCAAATTAAAAAATGACACTGCATTCCTTGTTAAAAAGTACCTCTAGAATGTTTTTGTTTCAAATGTCTAGCTACATTTGGTCCTGAATAAAAAAATAAAAACGATATCTTAAAATTTCAGTTTTTTGTGGATATCTTCAAAATGAAAAATGATAGATTAAATTTTTTTTCAGTTAATTGATTAGCACAAAAATACGAAACTTTGACAAATTTAAACATAGGCTCTATCTCCACTAATAAGCGAGATCCCCATGGTGAGGCTCGAATTTGAATCACCCGGTATATAGATCCACTATGTTCCGAGATGAATGAATTAAATAAAAACCCTCTTTATATTTCTACACACTATTTTGCTGATAATGTGACTGTGGCACGAAACGCGTCCCAAGTATATTAAAATAAACTGTGTAGAAACTAAACAGGTTTTTGAAATGAACGATAGCCGCAATCGAAATTGCATATCCCGGATGTTGCGAATAAGATGAAAACTACTTAAGATTAAATTACTTTTATGTTGAAACAACAGTATTTATTTGAAAAAGTACATTGTTTAAAAGATGTCTGCTCACAAGAAATGATTAAAATTGTTTGAATACATGAGGACAATATGACCAGCATTCTGCTAAAAGCTATTTTTGTTGCGGAATGCTCCATGGTATTTCGAAATATTAATGATTAGTACCGGAAAGTTATTAATTTATTAATTATCATTAAACAAAGGAAGTGTGCTTTTGCATCAAAATGGCGTTCTCAGTTAGAAAACAGCATTATAGTAGTCTCACTTATGAAGTGTGCATGGGAATATGAGAGAGTGGAGGTACTCACGTTGAATGTCACCACCTCAACAAAATTTTGCTGTCTTCTTAATAATATTTTTTCTTTATCATACGCAGTATTATAAAGTATTGTAATCATGCCGAAAAAAAAATTGAGATTTTAGCGGAAATAGGTCTTTTTGGGTCCCCTGAACATTTTTGACCAAGGAACAAAAAAATGTCTGTGTGTGTGTGTGTGTGTGTGTGTGTGTGTGTGTGTGTGTGTGTGTGTGTGTGTGTGTGTGTGTGTGTGTGTGTGTGTGTGTGTGTGTGTACCCGTTTTTTGTGGAGACGATTCCGGAGAAACTACTGAAGGTATCGGGACGAAAGTTCATATTTAGAAGTTTCATAACTAAACTTAGAGCTGAAAAGCTTTTGGTTCAAAAGGGTTCAAAGGAACTGGCTATTTACTGTTAGCATTTTTCAACGATTTTGCAATTGAGCCGCCATTTCTGCTATTTTGTAAAAATAGATAAATAGTAAATTAAAGTAGAGAACATTTTGTATAATTTATGTTTATAACATTTTTTGGTAAAATTAATAGTTTAGCTGCAGGAGCAAATTCTATTTGATCGAAATCGTGTCTGCATTAATAGCAGGTAGCCAGGATATTTTGAATCCTTTGACAGTATTCAGAACGTCAGCGGTTGCGAAACGTCAATTCAACACGCAAATGCATGGAGAATGCGAGAACGCGCGCACGTACAGTGCAACAATATTAAAACATCTTGGTGTCAATGTGTATATCGATTGCGGATAGCCATGTTCTTATGTTTTCGCGAATAAATACAACAAAGATTGTTAGACGGTATGGTAACATTAAAACTTATTTGGAATATTGAGCATAATTCTTTATGAAGTTTTGTAGTTAGCACTGAAGGCGGGGTAAAACCCGAAAATATAGTATGCTAGAAGCCAATATAATATTTTAATTATCAGAACCAATAACCTTTTTATTTTATCATATGTAGTATGACAAGGAGGTTTAGTCTTAGCATTTTGGAAATATTTTGCAAATAAGCCGCTATTTCTGGTATTTCTTCGAAATAGTTAAATAATAAATTAATGTAGAGGAAATTCTGAATAATTCATGACTATGAAATTTTTTGGTAAAATAAATATTTTAGCCGCATGAGCAAATTCTATTTCATCGGGGTCGGTCGTACTGCATTAAAACACTAGTGTTAAAACTAGATAGCCAGGATTTGTCAGATATTGTGATTTTAATGATAGTAGGTAGTGTCAAATGCTGACGTTTTGACATTACATACTGTAAACCAATCTGTCTAGTTCTAGTAGTTTTATTTTAATGCAGGCGTGGCCGATCTCGATCAAATAGAATCTCCTGCAGCTAAACTATTAATATATGGTATGATAAAGTCATGTGCCTGGCCACATCAGATTTTTTTTCTGTAAACTAATTTTCCTGTTATTTCTTTAGTTGCTCAGTTAACAGGTAGCTACCGTGGTAAATATTTAAAATTAAATATATATTTTCTTTCAAGTAATTATATACTATTTTTGTTTTAATAAAAACGTTTCTGTTATTGTCACTGTTGCAAAATAAAACAAAAATGTCTTCTATTTTTGTGTTTAATGCTTTCCAATGTTTGAGAACATCTACCTCAGATAACCATATTGCGTACTTTTCAAAATATTTAAAGGTAACTAGTAAGCTTCTAAAGTCAATTTTGATGACCCGGTATAAGCAACGATGAAGGTGCTTATAATTTCGTATCTAATACATTCTTAAATTACTTAAAATATCTACACCTTTTTTTACATTACAGTTTTTCCTATCTTTGCGAATAAACGTACTTGACTTTGAAGTCATTTTTATCATTTTGGCAACACACGGCATTAGCAACGACGAGGGAGATTGTAATTTCGCATTTAATGCCCTCAAATATCTCTAAATGATTTTTCAAATATCAATTTACCCTTTAGTATAGCTTTTAAAATAAAGATACTTTAAGTATGTTTCATAGTTTTGCAATACCTTGTCATACAAGCAGAAACTTACATTTCAATCGTTGCATTTTAAATTTAGGACAATCGAAAAATATTTATGAACAATGAAATATTCTGAAAAGTTGATAATAATAACATTTCCCACATCTGTCCAACTTTATTTGGGCTTTTACGATTTTTTGGTGGATATTAAATACAGAGACCTACTATCGGTTGAAACAGTATTGAGTCCTATGTTTGGGGGCATGTAACTCTGCAACGACTCAACAACAAAAATTGAAATTAGGTGTGTTATACTCCTGAATTATTTCTACATAACATGACTGACTACCAAAATTTTCTACCCCAAGGTTTGGACAGAAGTGCGAGAGAAGTGTAACAATGTACCCTATTTTTGCAGATTTTCATAATCACTGGCCCTTTTAATTTCTTGACCCCTAAACGTGTGTTGCCCAAAAAAAAATAAAATTTACACAGAGTATAAACTCAAGATCTTACCTACAGATTGGCATTTGCATTTTCCCAATTTTCGCTGTAATAAATGCTATAAACAAGATTTTCATGAAAGCGGATATCTCGGCAACGAGTATTAGCACGACAACGTGACAGGAACGAAAACTATCGCAAAATTTTGTTTAGTGACACTACGGAAAGAAACACATTTCAGACGTTAATTAGAATTAAAACAAACATTGTACATATTTATTATAAATTTAATATTTTCAGGTAGCTGCAAACAAATAAAATAACAATCACAAGATTTTTTCTTAAACTCCAATAATGTGCATAACAAATTGAGTTTGGGTAAATTCAAGATTATATAAATACACAAATATTCCATTGATAACAAATTTCTTGAATAAAGTTTCTTGACTCACTGCGTTGAGTGCGTACGTCTTTGCAAGTATTCAGTAGAAATGCTGAAGTATTATTCCAAGGAAGTAAAACAATTAATTATCAATGTCAGAAATGTCTTTCTCAATTAACTATAGCGCAGTTGTTGGATCTGTCAAATAACACCATCAAGAGAATGATTACGTAAAAACTAAAATTGTAAAAAGCCACAATACATTAAAAATTAAAGATATGCTAAATTTTATGCTAAATTTTAAGCTAAACAACAACTGATTTTCGCCAGTAATAATATTGTGAAGTAAGAATAAATGGTTCCCCGAGGAGAACCATCCTTCTCACAGAATCGATTACATTCATTTCACTCTTAAAAATTGCTAAATAACGGTTATGTTGTTATACATCAATGGATGAGTATCACAATAAATAAGGATTGTTTACGTGCTAACTGCGTTGTCCAGCTATTGTTCGTTTCTGAGATATCCGCGCCCATAAAAAGCTCGCTTACAGACTTTATTACATATAAACTCAAGAAAATAGAAACGACAATCTATAGAAGAGACTCTAAGCGTAGGCTTACTAAAAAGTAAAATTTTTATGTTAAGTAGTTTACGAAAACGGGAAGTGAAGCGTTATTTTAAAACGGCAAAAACCTTGGGGAGAAAACTTTTGTTGCAACGATTCAGGCGATTTCAGGGTTACGGGCCTTCAAACACAGGGCTCAATACTTTTGCAACCGATAGTAGTTAATGTAATGCTCATCAAAAAGTGGCAAACTATGTAATTTGAAATTTCCATAAAACCTTCCCGGGTTAGGAAGAACATATCACCAAGCCAACATAATAGAATTAGTCGGTAAAATGAATCTTTTTCCAGTTTCTACTCTACCCTTTCAAAGGCACTACAAAAAAGGAAAACCCCATCACTCTTCCTAACAAAAAAAAAGAATCGTTCCAGACACGGCGTAGTAAATTTTAATCAGGTATAAACACTAACGCGAAAAGCGTTGAATCCAACATACATCAAACCGTTCGTCCATCAGGGCGATTTGTTAAACGCCAGTGCTCAGCAGTCATGCAGTACATCCATGTTATGTCGGCGGGATCCCCGCCGAACACGGACGTGTCCATTCTTTGCTTTTCAATCGCGACCATTCGTCATTGTCATCCCGAACCCGTAATGACTTTAGATTAAGTGCTATACGTTTCATCACGTCCGCTGCACGTGATAACTTCTGCTCCGCACAAGATTATTCCATGCGGGCCAATTTGCATAATCTAATACCGCGATAAATTTGCAATATCAATCCCAAACTTGCATCGTGAAATTGCACGACTGAAATGGAATGGAAATGTATTGATTGTTTGTATCGTGCAGTGGAAAGCAATTGGAATCGTGCATGTGAGGGTTGGTAGGTATTCTTGAGCGACCTCTTTTCTAAACTCCTCAAGCTAATTAGCTAATTAATTAGGCAAGAGTCTAAGAAAAATGTAATATGTGCCAATATGAATGTAAATGCACATTGAGCATAATGATTACAAATTAGATAGTATCTCAAACCGATAATCCAATTTTGATGATGTTGATAGCCCAAAAGTTTTGAAACTGAAACTACCACTGAAAACGCCGCCATTGTGGAATAAGAACGCACGCTTATGTTTATATAATATATTTGACATACTTTTTTGGGGTCCAGTACTAAATAAAAAACAAACTCGCACTTGTTCGTCGTTTTGTCTGTCTGTCTGTGTGTCAGTCACAGTGCAATTAAAATTAATAAATAACTGGGCTTTTCAAAGCAATATCGAGTAGTGAAAAAAGGCGATTTAAAACATAATGAACGACTTGGCAACACTCAAACGTTGTTATGCGACGTGTTTAGATTTCATAACCATGGCAACCGTACTAACATTGGCGATTAAGCACGAGGTAACCCCCAATACAATATACACAGGTGTCATATTATCCTGCATTTTTACTTTATGATACATAGTATGACAAAGTATTGTAATCGTGTCGAAAAAAAGTTTTGAGATTTTAGCGGAAATATGTGCACGTGTGGGTGTGTGTATACCCGCTATTTTGTGGCGACGATTCCGGGAAAACTACTAAAGGTATCAGAACAAAACTTGATATTTAGTTTCATGACCAAACTGAAAGAATTTTTATTCAAAAATATCCAAAGGAACTGGAGGTATGTTCAACAATGTTTAAAATGAGCCACCATTTCTGCAATTTCGTCAAATTAGTTAAATAATCAATTAAAGTAGAGGAAATTTCGTAGAATTTATGTATATGATATTCTCTTTGTAAAATTAATAGTTTACCTGCATGAGCAAATTCTATTTGATCGAGATCGCTGGTACTACATTAAAGGTAGTCAGTCAAATTTGACAGATATTTTGATACTACTGACATTATTCTTACAACATCAGCGTTTGCATTGAAAATTACTGCTAAATAGTATGATAAAGTTATGTGCCTGACCACATTAGATTTTTGTATAAAGTAAAAGTTTCTGTGTGTAAAAAGTGTTATTCTCATTGAAAAACTAGCAAACAACGACACCAGTAAGGAAACGCAGTCGAATAAAAAGAAAACATAGTTCAACTGTGACATTCGTAAACTTTTCCTGTAGAATTTCCAAAAGGTGGTCTCCGCAAATTTGTTTAGGTTTTACATTTTTCGATAAAATCATTAGATGGAATGACATACATATTGTTGATCTGTTAATTCTAAAAGATATAACATCGCAAAGAATTCAAAATGTCATAGCGCACAACACTTTTGCTGAAATTTACTTACTTTTTTTTGTATTCCAGGAAGGTAGAGTAGAATCTCAGAACTGTTTTGTTAATATTTCGAACGGCTGCATTTGCACAGAATGACATTTACGTGCTGAAGAAAAAGAAATTGCGGTAAATAATTATAAATATCTTAATTACATCTATAACAGATGATTTCTGTATTATCTCTTAGACTTTTGTTAGTTAAATAAGTTAACGCTTGCTCAAATATAGGTACAAAATGTTGATAATTGCACCGGTATACCAGAATTTATTCAGGCAATCGTCAATAGTCAGCGCTGCGAAGAGAAGCTACTGATCAGAAAAAGGCAAGTACATTAAAATTCCATGAGAGCCTGCGTGTTGAGCCGTTTAGTCCAGCAATTTTAAGTTGAAGCGTATGTCTCTCGCTGGTCCTCACGGGATCTTAATGCTACTGTCTTTTTCTAGCCTCCTTTAGCTGTGCTGGCTATTGATGATCAATTAAGCTCGAGAAAATTAAAAGTATATAGCACCAACTTTATCATACGCAGTAATATACATTTTTTGGTAAAATTAATAGTTTAGCTGTATGAGCAATTCTTTTGGATCGAGATTGTGTCTGCATTAAAACTTAGTTAGCGAGGATTTCACAATTATTTTATTACTGACAGTAGGTAGTGTCAAAGGCTGGTTTTTTGAGAATACTCTTGTCAATATTATCCATATAAGTATTAGGGATTATACGGAGCTTGTCCTATAGCGCCAATGTGTAGTCTTGGTTCCAAAAATCTGAGACGGAGATATATATATATTTTGTCTATCGATGTGGTGCCCGGGATCAAACTGTGGCAACCTATGGATCCAATCCAGCCAATCGAATCCACGAACTTGACGCATGCGTAGTATGTCCAGTGGCACTACGACGGATGAGATAGAGATATATGTCGCAACGCTAGTGTTGGAACAGCCTCCTGTTACCAATTTCTTTATATCATTTTGTAATTATATGATATACAATTAATTTTATATATTGTGTAATAAAGTCATGTGCCTGACCATAAGAGTTTTTTTGTCTCAATTAAAATAATAACCGAACACTTGAAATGAGAATAAAAATAAAGCATGTTTGCCCCAATATCAGGAATGGAAAAGCTGAAGAGTTATGTACTTACCGTTTTCAATTTTAATATACAAGTGGCTTTTAGTTCTAAACGTCAAAACGGCTGCTCTACCGTCACATACTTCCAAACAAAACTGTCTCAAGCCAAGTTGGGATTTCAAGATTTTGTTCGTAGAAACGTGCATTGTTCGCAGTTGAATGTACACGGCACGGATAGTTTATAGTTGTATGGACAGTTAAATGCCTGTTGACAGCACACCCCCTGTTGTTGAGGTAGCAGCGCGCCAGATTCCATCTCATCTTATTACAACAAAGGTTTAATATTGTTTTGGAGATTGTGACGTCTGCTTATCTGGCATTTATTACTTCACAGCTGACTCGGCGGCTGAATGCCACATGCACGACGGGCGGTCCCTTTCAGATTCAAATCAGAGCGCTGGTCCGGGGCTCAGACACAATGCCCGGCGCGGATATCCCAAGCAACGATTTTTATCAGACGTTTCGTCGCCTTCTAAAAGGATTTTGCGATTCCTTTTTATAATATGGACAATATTGCTTCTGTAAAAAGGTCACCACGAGAATTTCTAAGTGCTGCCGCGAGAGATATTACGACCTCATGATGGGGTCCGCAAAGTTTTAATGTTATTTCTTTTAGAGACGGTCTCGAGGAATAAATCAAACCGAAATGATTCGATTTGTGATAAATACTGAACTGACATTGTAAAATGGCGCATCTTTTGTAGTGCTATTCTTGAGATGTATATTATATTCTTTTACGAATTTTTGCAGTTCTTGGTGGCTGCTAACCATCGCTATAACTTAACAAGAAAATATACAACGGTAAGTCTGATAATCCTGGCTATAATCCAGCTAGCCTGGCAGGGATAACCAATAACGTCAACATTGTTTAATTCTCTCCTGGAGTAGGTGTTTTGTTAACGCCATTACTGCTGTCCAATGGTAAAACGCCGTATCTTTATACAAAAAGTCGGTACAATTTTTCTGTCTTAATGCAAAAACCACACACACTTTTACTTTATCATACGCAGTATGATGAAGTATTGTAATCGTGCCGAAAAAAAAAATTGAGATTTTATCGGAAATAGGTCTTTTTGGGTCCCCTGAACATTTTTGTCCAAAGTACAAATTTCTGTGTGTGTGTGTGTGTATGTATGTATGTATGTATGTATGTATGTATGTATGTGTGTGTGTGTATGTGTGTATGTGTGTACTCGATCTTTGTGGAGACGATTCCGGAAAAACTACTGAAGGTATCGGGACGAAACTTCATATTTAGAAGTTTCATGACCAAACTTAGAGCTGAAAAGCTTTTGGTTCAAAAGGGTCCGAAGCAACTGGATGTTTACTCTTAGTATTTTTTATTTGCAAATGAGCTGCCATTTCTGTAATTTTGTCAAAATTGTTAAATAATAAATTAAAGTAGAGGAAGTTCTAAATAATTTATGGCTACGACATTTTTTGGTAAATTTAATAGTTTAGCTGCAGGAGCAAATTGTATTTGATTGAGATCGGTCGTGTCTGCATGTTAGTTAGCCAAGATTTGGCAAATAGTTTCATTCTAATGTCAGTAGGTGGTGTCAAACGTGATGACAATTGACAATACCTACTGTCAATAGTAAAAATATCTATTAAAAAAATCTGTTCTGCAGTCTCATATATGTTTGTTTGTGACCTTTGTGTGTTGTTTTATCTTCTCCACGGGCCGCTCCTGACAAAATGTAAGTTTTTATAATTGAGTTTTTTATATCTCATTTTCTATAGCGCTTGAAGAAGTGTCCAGTAGGACACGAAATATGTAGCGATTGCTACAATAAAACAAAAATAAAGAATCCGACCACTTTTTATTGTATTAAAGTATCTGTCAAATCCTGGCTAACTAGTTTTATTTTAATGCAGATACGACCGATCTCGATCAAATAGAATCTCATTTACTTACTAGTAATTTTATAAATTGTATGATAAAGTCATGTGCCTGGCCACATCAATTTTTTTTTAGTTAATAATTCATAATGAAATGATGTGCCTTCTTAATTTTTGCGGTGAAAATCAATAGTGATGTTGATTTGAACTAGAAGTTGTTTGTATTAGCATTATCTTGAAAAGCATCTTAAGAAAAGTAAGGTGTGTGATGTGTCGTATGATAGCTATTTTCAGCCAAAAAGATATTATTTAAAACTTTTATTTAACGTGCTGTACATTTCGACAAGCAATAAGTAGAATATCTGGGAAAGGGCCATGAACCAGTGCAGTGGTAATAACAGTCAGACTTCTTTTGACGTTTCGCACTTCATCAGGAAATTACTACAAATCAGTCGTTACAACTACGTACCTCTTAAAGTAGTAACTACTTACAAGTTATGCGGGAAACAGCGAAAGAATCGAACATTAGAGGTGCTTTTTTACCAGTGACATAACTTCACACTATTTGACGAATTCTAACATGAGTTATGTGATGGCTATCCAAGAAAGAGATGGTAGGGTAGGTTAAGATCACAATTAAGTCACTTTAAGTGTTAATATTTAAAATAATCAAACATTTAGCACTTAAAACAAGAACCACCAACAATGGCGTGACCTTTCAATGGCGAACAAATGGTTAAAATTAGAACAACCGAGACGGTGTTAGTCGACGTCTCGGTTGTTACAATAGTGGTTAGTTACAGCGCCATCTAACAATACAGTTGGATGAGGTATTCACACTAACTTTACATTTATTTGGATGAAAATTTGATATCTTTGACGGAAGAAAAGGTATTTTTAAATCAAAACAAAAATCATTCTATGATTCTTACCTAGTAGCCATGTGTACAGAGTGGCGAAAGCAAAATTGCTTTTGGGCACAGTTTGTGCGCATTTGGTCACAAAACAAACAATATCACGCGGGTTAATCTGACCCATAGTGAAGAGGGTTAAAGGAAGTCGTTAGTATTAAACATTAGGCCTAAAACATTAGCAACTGGGAGTCATCAAAGTTTCTGTTCTAGCATCCAACAGTTCTTTAGCCAGAAGTATTGACGTTTTATTTCATAGTCAATCGGTCGTTATGAATATTAATAGTTAAGTCCAGAATGTCAATTCTAATAAATAAATAGTTTCCTAACACCATCTAATTAATAAACGCAAACCGCAAATATTCTTTGAACGAACAAGCTGGCCTCCATTCAATTTTAACATTTACAGAATTTAAAAAATCTTAAAATTTTAACATGGGTACTGGTTTTAAAATGAAGTGTATTTTATTGTATGACGAGAAGAGTTTTTCCATTGGTTCCTGGTTACTATCTTTAGTGAAAAATCATCATTACTCACTGCATATTCGTTTTTAATAACTAATGGCACTGAAATGTGAATCCTGATACAAGATAACATACAATAAATGCACTTTTTTTGTATTTTGGCTGACCAAACGGATCCTAAAGGGTAACATTTTCCGGTTTTCTTCCGTGTCACAATTAACAGGCAGCCGGCAATGATTTGTGCCTGCCATTCCGGACCCAGAACAAATCCTGCACTTTTATCTGAACGTGGGTCCACTGTACCGCGACCAATGCGTCATTTTTATGGACTTGTACCAAATACCCTCGCACCCCATAATGTCACACTCCGCTACAAATGCCGTAATGGCTTCAAGTCAATTGAAAACATCGCCATTGTTCTTTTGTGAACGATGGATATTGGTTTACTGTAACTTTTTATTTTCCCAAATGTACATTGCTTCTTGCTCAGTAGGCAATATTTATTGACTACGATGTCGCAATATATATCTTAAATTGCCAATATCCAAAATTAATTCGGCAGTTATTGTTATCTGAAAATGCACTAGAACTGCGATGCCAAGCAATTGGGGTGTTTAGGTGTAAAAATATACAGAAGAGGTGGAGGTTAGTATTGTTTTGCATAATTGATGTTCAGTACTTGAAATTTTTATAATTAATGCAATAGTTGGTACTTACAAAACATCAAAGGCGATACATACTGCAGAAGTTCATTGAAATACACATACCTGTAACAAAAGAAAATCGTTAATATAATTGACCTGAACATGTTTTATTTCGGATATGTAAACAGATGGTGAGCAAATATCAATTTGAATTCATTTATTATAACTAACAAACGAAACTTTGCAAGTAGAAAACATGAGTTATTTCAAAATTTCTATCATAATAATCCTAAAATTTATTATTACAACTTTACTCGATGTTTTTAAGTCTTGTGAATAGATGGAACTTTGAAATAGTCATACTAAAAATGTACGGAAATGGACCGTTCTTGCTCACAGAACCTCATTTTATTACTGGGTGAACAACTTTTCTTTTATGACTTTTATGCACTGTAAAGATTTCATATGCATATACCTACTGCACACCAGAATTTCATAAATACTGCGCAGATGAATCGACTTCATCTTTCAGGCACTACATGAAAAGGTTAGAGGGTACTACTGAAAAGTTTGTTCATATGTGACCGACTTTTGTCGCCTTAAAGTACTAAAATATTTTCAACATAAATCTTAGTATAACCCATCCCAAGCCGCTGTGCATAAGTTTTTTTATGCTAATATGATAAGTTTTAAATATGAAGTTCTTTTGAACAGGAAACTTAAAAGCTGCTCCTTTTAACGTAAGGACATGCGTATTTTTAATGAAAAAATGGCATTTATACACACCAACAACCACGTGTTTTATTATATTAAAAATACAGATAAAAGTTTCACACATGTAAATTATGTATTTATATTTTCTTTTAAAATAAAGAATCTTTTGTTTTACCAAAAGGTGATGGTGGTAGTTTTTTAGGAATTTACCTATTTCACTACCGTATACGTAGTATTTGTAAAATAATGTCTGCTTTAAAACTACGTCAAGTTGTTCGATATATTTTATCAGTCTGATCAAGGAAACATTGAAATAAGTAAAAAAACAAATTTTACAATTTTCCAATAACCGGAGATTTTTTTTTAGTACGATCGCCCCTATAGTTTAAAAAGTAAAGTTCAAACACCCACCAAAATTTTAGATCATTTAGATTAAACATTTTCCGATTAGCCTGTTAACAGGCTAATCGGACATATATCTCAAAAATAGAAACTAATCCAGACAGAACATCCTAACGTGACATAATCCTTTCTGCATGCACTTGCCTGTGCTATTCTATTCGATGTTGGTATTAATGTTTATATTTCTTATTAGAGGTGCTAATTGACATTTTAATAATTATTTAACCAACAAGTATATGTAAAAGAGCGATTAATGATCGAAACTGTTCAACGCACGAGCGATTAGCGAGTGCGTTAATTGTCGAGATCATTAATCGCCGTTTAATATTCGAGTTGGTTACAATATTTTTTCGTCGATCATATTCTTTTGGCGGCGTCTAAATAGATTTTATTCGTCCATGTCATTTGAGGTTATATGACCATTTATGTAATTTGACACTGACAGTTCTGAACTGTAGGTCTGGGTAACGGAATGTTT
The DNA here is from genome assembly GCA_964023965.1 of Melinopterus prodromus. Taxonomy (NCBI): domain Eukaryota; kingdom Metazoa; phylum Arthropoda; class Insecta; order Coleoptera; family Scarabaeidae; genus Melinopterus; species Melinopterus prodromus. The sequence goes on from OZ030396.1 coordinate 14,220,254, forward strand.
TGATTGTATGGTTTCATTTTACGTATGTTTGATTGCCCATAATGAAGTCGTAATAGAAAATAATCGCATTAATAGAAATAGTGCATTTATAGAGTTTTTAGTAAATGATGTTCTAATCAGTAAACATATTCATAAGTAAACGATCGACGGTAACCGGATATGACGCGAAAATTTATTTTTCTATAAACTTCAAGGATATTATAATAAAGGTAAAGATAAGATATAAAGATACATTTATTAAACCCATCATGGGACAGTAAATACTTCCATTTCAATTTACATCAGATTGCTCCAACATAGAGAAAAAACATTCAAACTACAAACAATCTCAAGTAAATATACATGAAACACACAATTATTATTATTACTGTTTGAGTGTTGGGAATGCGTTTGTTCAATTGTCTCAAATTCTGAGAAGGATTTTTGAATAGCATAGTTTTGGTTAGATTCAGACTAAGTTTGTTGGCGTGACACCATGACTTTGTTTTATCCAGGTCGCATCCCATATGATGTTTAAGGCTCTCTACTTCATCCATACTTCAAGTAAGTGTGGTTCACGACGCATAATGTGACGGTTGCCCTCAAATTCATTGGCGCCAAGTCGTTGATATAAAGTGAGAAAAGCTGGGGGCCCAGAATTGATCCCTGTGGCACACCACACTGAACTCGACGTAACGAATTATCACAGCCGAGCCACACCATGATTCCTCAAAATCATCAGCTGAGTACATCCAGTTAGATAGGAACCCATCCATTTCACCACCCATTTATGTGATAGTAACTTATAAAAAATAAGATGATGTCAGGTTATCACTTTTGCATTTTTCCCAAAATCCTAATTATGAAATGTTTATAAAGGATGTATCCATTTTTCCATTTCATATATTTTCAACTTTATTCTCATTTTCCTTCTCATGACTCATTTTCTCTTTTTTCCCACGTCTTTTTTTGTTCCATCACCTCTTCCTTCTTAGTATTGTTTTACTTTTCTCTGGTTTCTTTGAAATATATATTAGATGAACAATATAATAAACTGCGGCTAGCAAAATTCATCAAAACAAAATTCCGTTCCATCTATATTATTTTATCAAGTTGACTCATAGTTCCATTCCATTCCGTTCCATTGAAGAGAGGCCAATTTCGTCGGACGCAGCACCGAGGATAATAGTTAGGAAACGACTGGAATGCACTAGCCGACGGCTCATCAATCACTCATAACACATTTCGATGAAAAGCCACCGCGATTGGGGAGAATGGCTGCTCCTCCACGACTCTTCCCACTCTCTCGCCACTCGGACAACAAAAGCCGAAAAGTTAACACCGATCCGTCCCAGTTTCGCGCCAGAGTGGCCGATCCAATCAGTCCTCGAGAATTTTTCACGATCCACTCTAATTTTCCGGTCTATCGATGTGACTGAAAAGTTTTCCTCGCGGAAGAATGTCCCCACCCCCCACTCCCCTCCCCTCCGCTTTACTACGTGCGGGTGGTCATCGTTCCTCCGGTCATATGGTCACGCCTCGACCCGTCAACCCATCGGTCCGGAAGCGCTAACTTTTTCCTTGTTTTTACTGTTACGAGGGGTCCGTGCACCCGGAACAAAAAAACACTCGCCGAAAACCGTCCGTAATAACAATTCGGCCACGGTGGACAAGGTTTACGGCTATACGTTGTTTGTGTTATGGAGGCGTGCAGACTTCGTGCTGCGTGTGCTCCCATCCGATTTCTGGCCGCCTAGTCCGGGGGAATGTCGCTTGAGCGAAGAAAATTTTTATTTGTCGATAAAATCCACGAGGAATGACATATAGTTAGAGGTGGTGGTGACAATGGGGAGGATTCTAAATGCCTAGCAATCTTACTTGACTGTAAACGCTTGAGTTTTTGCCTTACTTTTCAAACAAGCAACAGACGCAAAGATAATGTGGCAAACCACAGCAATATTTACATATTATAGGTTTTCACAAGTAAAGGTCGGATTATTCATCTCCCGTTAAGTGTATGATAGCTTAACCACCAGATAAGTAATAGGGCGACCAATGGATTTATTTGGTAGATAACTATCCAGCACTTTTTGCGTAGGTGAATAATACCTACCCTTAATTTTATAGTGTAAGGAAATAGTAAAATGGGATGCTGCAAATGACTACTGTTAACTGTAGCTAGGTTATTCTACGACAATAACACACGGCAAATGTGTGTGTGTGTGTGTGTGTGTGTGTATGTGTGTATGTGTTATAATTGTCTTATAGTGGATTACAACTACCTAGATGGGAACTGGGAACGTATCTTTAGGAGAAGAGCAAAACGGTAGGTTGTGCCTTTCAATCTTATGTAATTACTAAGCTATCGTCAGATAGGGAAAAATTGATATGGTTAATAATATTAGAAAATTCTAATGAAAAATGCTTTGTTTCCGAAAGAGCAGACAAGACAACTTTGAAGCGTAATAGTAACCCAAATATTGTGATTTAATTTAATTTAATAAATAATTACTTTAATTATAAACAAAAAGAAACTATAAAAAATACTTTCACATCCAGAATCATAAAGAATCACTTCTGACGTATTGCTAACCAGTTGTACAGAGATAGAAAAAAAATCATGTTTTTAAGAAATATTATCTTTTGAGTTTATTCTTTTGGATCAAAACATATTTCTTTGACACCAACAATGTTTATTTAGTTAATTGAACGCTCTAGTTTAATTGCAAAGAAATCTAATTTTGCTTCAAACAAATATATTTCTACACAAGAAGAGATTTATTTTCTTTATAAGTAATATTTTTGCTTTTGCTTAAAAATAGGTTTACTTCAGCCAAAGAAATCAAATTGGGAAGGCGAACCACTGGTCGAGGATGTGCGACATCCCAAAAGGCACGTGGAGGTGACACGTGGAGATTTAGCTCTAGTGTAACCTCCGAAAAAGATCGTCAATAAAAAGTCCACATTAATTTCTTCAACAAACTGATAATAATTTCTTTAATCAAAGAACTAAATAAATCTCGTGCCTTATACTATACAAATTGTAAATTTTAACTGCAAACATAAGTTGTTTGATACAAATAAACATTCAACAAAACATTCAACCAAAGAAATATTTCAAACAAATGATTTTTTGTCCACAAAGAAATATTTCTTTGCCTCTATTGAAACACCAGATTTGTATGACTCAATGCATATTCATTTAAATTAAACAAAATTTTTATCTGTGTAGAAAACACATATACCTTGAATATATTTTTTTTTCAGCGTGTAGATATTCTTCTGAGTAGAATGTTTCATATTAACCTATTTGTTGTTTCAAAACCTTAAAAAGGTATAGTCGTTTGAATTATAAACAAGACTGTAACAAGTCCATGTGAAACTTTTAACTCAGAATAATTGTTTTAATCTTTTTATTCTTTTTATTTTTTATTGCAAAGTTTATACTCATAGAAAAATGAATGTAATGCTACAGAAAATGAACGTAATCACCTACAGCAAAATGCTGGATGTTATTTGCGTTTTTTCTTCTATTGCAACAAACCTGGGTAATTGATACCAGCTAACTTGCAGCATTTTTTATTTACAATACAGTGATATAGAGACATTCCCATAAAATTACATCATTATCACAGTGATTTTACAGTTTTTTTTTAATTAACAGGAAAAGTACGGTAATTTCGAAGAATAGTCGAAGAGATTTTTATAATTGAAGTGCGCATTTTTACAGACATGTTGCTGGTTACTTGACACAGCGAAATTCCTTACACATTTTTCTTTTGCTGTGAAACTTTTTACTAGGTACTAATATTTTATATTATATTTTATTTTGTTGGTGTTCCCTCGGGTTCCAACCATATTTCAAGGGTTTTGCAAAAGTTGAAAGTGGATAAACGCTATTCTAGTTGATCAAATACATTTGGCCAGTTTTATTAGTGTCTTGGGCAGGGTACTTTTTCACAGCGAATGCAGATTGACTTTTTCGTGATATTTATGTGTGCATACTGAATAGTGCATACCACATTATGTATTTGTGTTACTATATTTAATTATTATGTATGCACCTACTTAAAAATGCACACCTACTGTATTATATAGTACCTATAATAAATTTAAAAAAATAATTACCACAATTCTCTCAACATTTGAGTTGTAAAATCTCAGTTACCTCATCCTAATCTCAGTTAAAGAAAATGTAATTTTTCTGGAGAAAAATTATCATATTTTCGTTTAATGCCACCAAATGCTTAATTCTATTTAATTCCATCAATCATTATTACATTTACCAATACAAACATTTGGAAAAAGTCTCACATTTGAACTTTAATAATAAATTCTGTATGTAGGATTTAAATTTTTAATACTAGTTATAAATCAGCGTTTATAATACATTTTGTAAAACTTTTGTTTGAAAAATTATGCAATAATTATGCGATACCATTTGCTGACGGTGTACAAAAACTGTACGGCAGGAATGCGTTCCCATTTTCCCCGCATTCGTTTTAATTTATCCCCGACTGGCTGCGGATTATTCATAAAATAAACTTTATGTTCGGACAAAGGGTGCGGCAATCCTGTAACCGGTCTAGCCGGGTGGTTCTAGTCCTAATTTGAATTTAACGCGTATAACTTTTATTGTAGAATCTACTTTGGAAATTAAAACGAGTGGCCCAGAGCTTTGTGCGCTTAATTTTAACTGAGCCACTTACAGACCCGTCAAAACTTGTACCTTATATTTGTGCAATACCTATCCTCCGCTCTGCGCAACGTTCTGCATACGGTTTTGCCGTACAATCCCCTTTAATACTGCATTTCGTACGTGACGCCAACATTAACGTGCCGTGTACGAGCGGCTGGCTACACGATTACTTTTATGTTTTTGTTATCGTCATTTGTAATTGGACATTTTATGGCTATGAATTAATTGTTAACGTTCTGTCAGTAACAATATGAATGGCGTTGTAGGGAATTACCGCCATGTGATAAACACCTTGAGCACTGCTTAAATTAACAAACAAAAACTAAAATTGACATGTAAAATTTTATCTAACGTTATTCTTGGTAACGACCCAAGTACACAATCTTTAACAATACAGAAGTCTTATTTATTTTTCTCCTGACATTTTAAGGAAAGGTTTAATAATTAGCTAATACAAAATGTCGTTCAGATGGTTGCAAAAGTTTTGAAAAAAAAAAAACTATAATGCAGAATAATTATAAGTTGGTTTTCCTTTGACCAGAATTTAATAATAATTAATCAAAACCACAATGAAATTATATTCTAACACACTTATGCATACATACTTTAAAAGCATCTCTACAATTGGAGAAGTTAAAATTATAAATTTTAATAACGAAAAGTGATAATGATTTGTTGTAGTCGTCAACTATTTAGTGCATTGTGAGTAGCCAATTGATGCAAATAAAATCAGAAATATTTCTTCATCGAATAATATGCACTTTAAAACATAATTTAGTTTCCTATTTGTTGGCTTAACCTACAAGAGGACGAATGGCTGCAGATAAAATTGAATCTTTATCTATTACAGTAATGACAAATTAACACACAAGTTACAAATTATCGGCTGATATGATACGTCAGATGTAGTCAGACATATTTTCCATTATCAATGATTTAACCATTGAGTACAACTTTTGATTTGTAGAACAACTTTTATGGACAGAACGAAAATGTTTATTAAGATTTAAGAAATCTCTAAGAATTAAGTAAATAGGCTTTCATGGTCAGAATCATTTAGAAAATAAACTGACTCCGGGGTATGCCGCGTGTCAAGATTTGTAAATACTGACGTTTCGGGAACCATGTTACTCGGTTTTTCAGAACTAACTGAATACTTAGTATTTATAGGCCAGGCAATAGAGCAGAAAATGACAGTTCGTGACAAAAATACTAGCAGGAAGCCGGTTGTCCCAGGTCACGTAAAACAGTCCGTAAATGTATTATGATGTGTTTCCTACTCGCAAATATCATTTCTTAATTTATTATAAGCAAAAAACCTCAAAACCTTTTTTGTTTTTTCTCTTGTAAAGACTGAATCGATGGAGCGGGCTTGATGCTTTCAACAGACGAATTGTAGAGAATGAAAATAGCAGAGTTATCAATGATTTTTAAAAACGCCGATTTTTCCGGTTTTTCAGAATTTCCTCCGTTAATATTAATTCAATCGAGTCCGTGCTGAGTTCACATTTTTCGTCTGTTCATTCTCTACAATTCAAAGCATCAAAGCATCAAGATTGATCCATCGGTTCATCCACGAATTTTTGAGTTTTCTTGTTTATAACAAATTAAGAAATGATATTTGCAAGTAGGAAACACATCACAATACATCTACGTTCTACGTGAGCTGGGACCGTCGGCTTCCTGCTAGTATTTTTGTCACGCAAAAATGTCTATCGCCTGGTCTATTAGTATTAAGTAGTACTTAATAAGTAAAACAATGCAATTTTACTGGTTTATAACCTTTTGTGAAGTTTAACAGATTTTTATTATCTTTTACTACAAATCAAATTTATCAACAATATCACACGCCACGACTCAAAAACCGTGTATCAAACCGAGAGACGAACTTCATGCTCTGAACACTCAGTGAGACTTCTCAAGAACCAAAGGTCCATGGCCATACAAATTGTTGTTTTTTCCAATATCTGAACATTTATAAACTTGCTCAACTAAATAAAAAAATCTGATGTGGCCAGGCACATGACTTTATCATACAATATATAAAATTAATAGTTTAGCTGCATGAGAATCTATTCTATAGAGATAAATCGTAGGTATTGTCTAAGCATCAGCATTTGACACTACCTACACTACGTCATTAGAATAATAGTTATTTATGTCACAAATGCCGAAAGTACGGAATAGCGCGACGAGCGGTGATACGGCGCGTCACCGAAGGCGGAGTGTCGCCGTCGCATATGAGCGAGTCGCGCTATCTAGTTTTTGGCAGGAGCGACATCAACGTTTATTGTGTTGCTTTTTAAGAAATACGTATTTAAAAAAAATAAATGGTTTCTGTATAGTAAATGCTAGGTTGGTACCACTTTGACGAAAGGTGCGTTCCGATTGGTAGGTAATGGTAGCTAATGGCGGTGGTAAAATACGAAATTATAGTATTTCTTACATATCGTGATAATGACACATATTAGTTTGCATGTACATAAACATGAGTCACTAGCAATTTTCTATTGGAAATACTATAACGGCGTCTGCTACCACTGCCATTATCACTAATGAAAACGCACCTTAAAAAGGTAATTCAAATTCTGACAGATTTATATTTGTTCATGACACATCCCTACCAACATACTAAAATAAAACTACACTCATCGCTATACTTTATTTATAATTTTCTCAATGTATCATTTTTAGAATTAGATATAAAGACGGGTTGATATTTCTTATCAACAAACAATCAAATTGGTGATCTTATTTTATTTGAAATTTGTATTTTATAATTTTGCGCACTACAGCGGCACGTTCCATAGTGGTTCTCCAACCTCTGATGAGATCAGCTGTTTTCGAATGTGACAACACAAAAAAATATTTGTCAAAATCCTGGCTACTATGTAATTTCATATCAATGCAGATGCGACCGATCTCGATCAAATAGAAGTTGCTCTTGAAGGTAAACTATTAATTTTACCAAAAAATGTTATAGGCATAAATTATTCCAAATTTCCTCTACTTTAATTTATTAATTAACTATTTTGTCGAAATTACAGAAATGGCGGCTCATTTCCAAAATCCTTGAAAAATGTTTAGAATAAACTAAAAAGCTAAACTATTAATTTGACCAAAAAATGTCATAGCCATAAATTATTCAAAATTTCCTCTAGTTTAATTTATTATTTAACTATTTTGACGAAATTACAGAAATGGCGGCTCATTTGCAAAATCCTTGAAAAAGGCTTAGAATAAACTACCAGTTCCTTTGGACCCTTGTGAACCAAAAGCTTTTCAGCTCTAAGTTAGGTCATGAAACTTCTAAATATGAACTTTCGTTACGATACCTTCAGTAGTTTCTCCGGAATCGTCTCCACAAAAATCGTTTACACACACACACACACACACACAGACACACACACAGACATTTTTTTGGACCTTGGTCAAAAATGTTCAGGTGACCCAAAAAGACCTATTTCCGCTAAAATCTCAATTTTTTTTTTCGGCACGATTACAATACTTTACATACTGCGTATGATAAAGTAAAAAGGCTTTACAGTTCTTGTAAAATTACTTTCGACAAAACTCATACAACTTGAATATTTGTCAGCTTGCGAGCAGAAACATAAATATAATTTATTCTGATTCTAGTTTTGGATTAGGAAGCTTAGCCCATAGTATGGCAAGATAAATATGTTGACAATAGATCTTCTTTTATTTTAATATGAATTCCGATTTTCATTCGCTGTAAAATGATGTGTCTAAATTCCCTCAAATTACACTTCACAAGTCTCTACTGTTGTCGACAACAATGTTAATAATTGGTAACATTTGTAATAAAAAAAGTTTTCATTACATATTAAGACATAAAATCAGAAGACGTTAAAAATAACATTACTACCACACGTGCAAGAAGTGAGTAGTGGTACAAAAGTAAACTCATGTGGATGGTTTATTGTACTAATATTTTAAAGGAACGAAACAATATCTTCTTTGATACAAATATAAACATCAAGATAGTTACCAAGTTTCAAATTACTCAATTACTCAAATTTTCATTTCCCAACGCGTAGAAAAAGATCCGAGACAGGTATTAATGTAGAAACTTGTAATATAATAACGTAAAGTTTTCAGTAACTGTCAGAAGTATTAATCACCATTATCTTCGGTATTAAATTTGGAAACGCCGCGTATATACCTCGCGGTGCCGTAACTTATAACGAGTGTTCCAAGTTCTGCGGCGAAATCTGCAACACGTAGGTACCATCGTGCATGGCCCTCAAACGTGACAGACTCCCCCACCGGAGCTCTTAATTAGTTTGATTATTACACATTAACTTTCTTTGTTAGAAGATCTCCGGGGTTAATAATCCACCGCATAACATACCGCGGTATCACAGAGGTAGTAGGAACGTGAGCAAAGGTTTTACTTCAAATCTGTATTATCAGGGAGAAATCTCAGGGAAAATTGCAAGCTTTGCGGTTCCATATATAGAAAATATAAGTTTTCTCTTCAGAAAATAAGCTATCAGAAAACACAGGACGACGACGCGTACAAATATACCAGCAAACCATACAAAATGATAGCAAACTGTATTAGTATATTATTATATAAGTTTTATAAGACGTCAAGATGGCGCACGAGTTGGAACAAGTGCGCCAATACGTCTTATAAAACGAGTGTAATATACTAGTTTTCTAAAACGGAACTTTAAAAGAGTGATTTGTTTCATAAGTATAATATTCTGAAGAAAGTAAGAAGAGTAAGTCGAAAGCAACGGATAACAACGAATACGGTATTGAAACGAGCAGAATTCGGTCCAAAATGTTACCGAAAACTTATACGTTCCATAAACTAACAAATCCTCAACACTTTAAGTGTACTATATCTTCCTACGTGTATGCTGATATTCAATAAACCATTTATTGAGCATATACAGTCTTGCAGCAGTAATTAAAATCGTTCATATCTACGATGTAGGTTTGATCTTCGTATAATACCTCATTAAAGTAAATGCGGTCCTGGAATTATATGTGAACAAGGAGATTTGATGTTTAGTTGAAAAGAATGATTACGATCACTTACCCGAGTCGCAAAACATCACCGAAATGTCATGCTGGCGTATTTTGACGAACACAGCAAAACTAAGATAGCCCCAATCCTTTGGGTATACTATAGCAGGCTACAGTTATGTTTAAATATGTATAGAATATTGATATTTCGCAGTTTATGCGATAGCAAGCGATTAAAAAGAGGGAGTGTGTGGTAATGTATTGTATATTTGACATATGGCATTTTATAGCAACAATCAATGTGTACCTACTGTAGTTGTGTACCAATCTTAGAAAAAAAGTTACGAAAAACGATGTTACAATTTGTTAATTGTAACACCGAAAACAGTGTTACAATGTGTGCATTGTGAATGCAAAGTAGAAAAAACTATTATCAACGCGAATTATAACATGACAGGTACCGCGAAGGTTGTTGAAATAACTGATGAAAGGAGTGAAAATACATTATTAGGTGTTGTAGAGACAAACATTGTCAACGCCATGAGAGTTACTAAACTCCAAAAACTGTATTTGTACGGCAATAAGTGAAGATTACACCTTTCTACGAAACAAGGGACGTTCTGTTTGGTCCATTGGGGGCGTGTACAGTACATTCTGCGTGTGTAAGTTCAATTCGTCAGAAAGAAACGAGGATTTTGAGGCAATTAAAACGACAGGTAAGTTATACATACTCATTCATTACTTGTGTTACACATATGTTATACATTCCAGTTATAACGCAACCATTTAATTATACATTGATTTTTTTATTACATATTTGGATACATTGTACATTTAGTGATAACAGTGTAAAAATAAAAAATTTAAGTTCAAAGAATTAACTACTCCACGGCCCAAATTCGAGCGGCCCTCAAAGCGCAGAATAACTCGATTTTCTGAACCTTTTTTCAAGCTTTCGGCCAATTTAAAACTTTTTTGCGGCATTGATTCGCTATCGTGGAGACTAGAATTATTGAAAAATTTTGAAAATTATGGATCAACTTCAAAAGAAGTCGATCTTTAATTTTGTTTTGTACTTTTTAGTTATCATCGTTAAATCGATTTACGTAATCTCTGAGCAAGTTTTTATTTGTGTCTTTTTTGCAAAAGTATTCAATATACTAAAAGCAATCAGTTTGTCTTCTGTTTTTTCCAACTAATGAGGCCACATCATATCGCCCAATATAACTGTTGGCAATGATATCGAAGTTATTTGAAAAGCTGCTTCTAAAGGAAATCATTGAGAGAAAGGAACTAATTCCTAATCACCAATTTGGGTTTAGAGAAAAGTATTCCACTACAGATCAAGTGCATAGAATAACGGATGTCATAGATAAAACATTAATCACATAAATGGTTTCAAAATAAAGAAACATTTTTCCATATTCCAAAACTCTTTTATTCTAATTAGAAGAAAGGCTTATTTGCTCAACAATCTTGATGTGACACAAGCTTTCGATAAGGTTTGACACGATGGATTGATACACAAACTAAAGAGTATGCTTCCTTTACAATACGTTGATCTGCTAACATGCTATATATCTGATAGACAAATTAGAATAACACAAATTGATTAGATCTCGGTACTAAAAGAAGTAAAAGCTCGGGTACTCCAGGGTAGTGTCTTGAGACCAATTCTTTATCTACTATATACAAGTGACCTACCACAGCTGGAAAATATAACAGTCGCCACATTCGCAGAACTATTGGAGAATCTACTAGGAATCTTCGACAACCTAGTAATAACAAAAAAAAAATTGAAGACCAAGCTCAACGAGCTGAAATCTGCCTACATTAACTTTACATTACTTGACATACCTCATGTCAAGATTAAGGACACCATACTTGTACATGCGAACACTGGAAAGTATTGGGGTATGACGCTGTATGCAAAGCTAAGTTGGAGAGCACACGTTAAGAAGAAAAGGGCAGAGCTTGCCCTCAAATACAGAGAACTGTAACTGTAACAATTGGCTTCTGTAGTAAGTAGTAAGGATAATGGCTAACGATCCTTGGCACATACGGAACAGTGACCTCAACAGTGATCTTGGTGTCCCACAAGTCAGCGAAGAGATAAAAAGGTTCGCCGCTAAGCATGAATCTCGCCTAAGCCATCACGTCAACATAGAAGTCCTGCAGCTACTGAACATTAGAAATTAACTTTTTTATAGAAACCGTTCTGTTTTTTGTAAATATTTCGTTTTATTTGATTCTGTTCATTATATAGATATTTATTAGAACTTAGTAGATACTTCAGTTTATTGTTAGTAGAACCATTTCAATATAAGAATTTGTAATTTCCAATAGTTTTTTCCCTTATACTTTACATACAATATCTAACATAACCAACCGCGAATTTTGATATTTTTCTATTTTACACCACTTATTAGTTTCTAATAAATTTATTATTTGGGAATATAATAGTATATTATTTGACGTTCTATATCCTATTGATGTATATCAAAGCTCCATTGAGATTTTAGTAGGTAGCAGCAAAACCAACTCACCTTTAATATGTTCACATCACTGCTATAATAGCTATTTCGTCAGCAATCGTGTCCAACTTATTTGTTGATGTAAATTCCATTTAATCTACAGACATGTCAGACATGCTTGTATCGTAAGATCGTAATCGTAAATCTTGTGCCGGCCGCAAATTATGTTCCAGCCACAGTAAGTTGATAACCGATAGTAAATTTGCTTACAACTTAGCGACCATGCATAAGGGTATTAGCAACCACTGGTGCTTAAGGTTGCATTCTAAGTAGTATACGATAACCAAAGGGCTGCTGAGCTCGGCGCTATCATATTTGCTCATTTACTGTGCAAATTTAATCGATATGTTGTAAAATTATTTCGCTCCGCGACCACGAAGCGTGGAAACCGAACCTACTGGTCCAATTAAACAGTTGCGTCGATATGCAAGCCTTGATATTACCGACGTTGCAATTTGTTCGCTGATAATAATCGATGGAATCCCGGGAACGTTGCAAAAAACAAACGCTATTGACTGTTGCGATTTTTTTCTGTTCGGTTGCAAACAACAGACGCGAGTGACGATAGGATGACTTTAGGCCGGTGCTGAAAATTCGTACAAATTGGGAACAATCAATGCGAGCAAGTGCAAAATATTTCTCGCTCAAAATTGGAGTTATGGGATGCCATATTTTAGTTTCGTGCTTGTTTCCATTTGCATCATGAAGCTATCCGGAGTTTCTATTACTCTTGTTAGAACGATATGGTCACATATCAACATGTATGAAACATTGGATGGAATTAACAAATGTTTGCGAATTTCACCATTTTCTGGGTATATTATCAAGTACAAAGTCGGGTGTATCACTGAAAGACATGTTGTATTGATTACTGTTGTTAAATATATTTATATTATAGTGTGGTGGCTGAGTTAAATTTGAAGTAACTCCTCAAAAATAATCAAAGAAGATCGTAAAATGGACATTGCAATTGATTTATAAAAAATGTGGCCAGGCACATGACCTTATCATACAATATTAAAAATTAGCTGCATGATAATCTATTTGATTCCGATCAGTCGTATCTGCATTAAAATAAAACTAGTTAGCCAGGATTTGACAGATAAATGAATAATTAAGTAAATAAATAATTCCTTTATTAACATAAAACAATATTAAATGCAACAACATAATATCTCCGAGACATTATCAAAGCAAAAACAAACAAAAAAATACTCAAGAGTCTTATTACACGTAATTGCACCAAATACAACTCAACAAAACATCGCACATGCCCATAAAAAAATTAAAACAGCCTCCGATGTGCGCTCAATGCCTAAAGTCCTCCCTGTTGAGCAAACAGGCAACACTTCACCTTTCCCCCAAAGCTGTTTAACGATATTTTTTTCTTATCTTCCCTGATACCATTGGATATGTGACTGACCTGGTAAGATAATGACCATTTATACAGCTCAGCGCGATGGGCAGGTGGAGCAAACAAACCCCTGAATCTTAAGTTAAGGTTATGGACATCCGTTCTACAGCGTATCTTCCGCATGAGGTATTGTGGGGTCCTCTTGGATAGCAATTTATGATATAATATTGCTGCATGCAACACCCTAGTGTTATCCATTTTCAACCACCCCAAGTCGCCCAGCCCATTCGATACATGGTCATACTTCCTCAAACCAAAAACAAACAGAACACATGCATTTTGGACACGCTGAACACGCTGCCTATCCGACGCCGTCAGGCAAGGACCGTACACGGTATCACAATATGAGATCTTTTTACTATTGACAGTAGATATAGTGAGATATTGTCAAAACATCGGTATTTGACACTACCGGTACCGTCATTAGACTGAACATTTTTGGAAAATCTTGGCTCACTATATAGTATTATATCAATGCAGATGCGACCGATCTCGATCAAATAGAATTTGGTCTTGCTGCTAAACTATTAATAATACCAAAAAATGTCGCAGACATAAGTTGTTCAAAATTCCCTCTACTTTAATTTATTATTTAACTATTTTGAGGAAATTACAGAAATGGCGGCTCATTTGCAAAATCCTTGAAAAATGCTTAGACGAAACCAGTTCCTTTGGACCCTTGTGAACCAAAAGCTTTTCAGCTGTAAGTTTAGTCATGAAACTTTTAAATATGAAGTTTTGTCCCGATACCTTCAGTAGTTTCTCCGGAATCGTCTCCACAAAAATCGAGTACACACATACACACACACACATGCATACATACAAACACACACACACACAGACATTTTTTCCTACCTTGCTCAAAAATGATCAGGGGACCCAAAAAGACCTATTTCACAAATAGGTTGGCAATTATGGAACGGTAGCAACTACCCCAATATTTGTCGATGCATTTGCCGTTCAGGAATATATAGGAGGACCATAATTGTTTTCTGCTTCTTTTTGTTTTGGTGTTTTCTATTTCATTTATTACCTACCTATCTTGGAGTAACGATGAGTGAATAGGATTACGATGTAAATGAATGATTGCAGTACTGTTATTTTCTTCCAAGGTTTCGTCATTCTCATTTTCAGCACAGGTTATTTGCAGAATTTGAGTGATCGATCTCTTCAGTTAAATCGTCGTCTTCTATAGACAATAACAATCATTTTTTAGGTCGTTATTTATATTGATATCGGTTTGACCTTTTTTACTGCTGGTTACTCCCATTTTAGTTTTTTCCATTACTATCTCTTTTATTTTGTTTGCGTAAATACCACAATTAACTGTTCTTGAAATTACTGGTACTTTTACACTGGTGTTTCCCTTAATAAAAATCAATAGTTATATGTACCTGTAATAAAAAAGATGTTCTCAATTTTCGACCCTCCCTACCCAACACAAAAGGAAAGTATAAAATTGAATAACCTCAATAAGGCACAAAAATATATGCTTTGAGTGCAAAAAGCGTTCCAATATTCGACACCATTGAATTTGCTTTCTCCACTTCAGTCGTGGATTCGCTACAACTCGCATAAGCGCTGGGATAAAATTTTTTGTCAAATACTCGACATTTATCAAATATTTGATATTGGCCAAATTGGTGGATATGTAACGCAGCCTGTAGACATGAGGCTTTGAGACACGAATTTGCGACTTTTAGCAATAGACCAAATATTTTACTTATAATGATTACATAAGGTATTTTTTAACTTGTTTATTTTACGCCGATCTATTTCCGCAATTTACGCGAACCACCGACGCTGAGGGCAGGTTACACACACCCAGGAATTTTGTCGAACTGGAGGAATTCCAACCTCCAGTAAGAGTTTTGGTGCATTTTTGTATGTGAATTAAAATCTAGTCTAGAAACATGCATTTTTTCGTGTTTAGGCTCCTTCCTGTAGTTGTTCTGCCCAATTTTTGCTGCTCGAATTGATGGAAATTGACATGTATCCATCTTCTTCTGGTTCTGTCGGCAGACAGGACACACCTCCATCTTCCATTGAGAAGCAAAATGTTAGTTGGTCACTTTTTCTTTCTCCTTTGACGCTTGTTTTTCTTTCTGCTTGGTCGCTTCTTCTTATTAATGCTTGGTCGCTTCTTCTTCTTTCTGCTTGGTCGCTTAGTCTTCTTTCTGCACCTCTTCTGCTGGTTTCGTCTTGGTTTCTGGTTCGTGGTCACTCTCCTTGTTCGACAGAATGACTCGTCTAGGTTCTTCTTGTGCTGTTCCTGCTCTTGGAGTCCTTGTAGCTGCTAGTGATGTAGTTCCGCTCCAAGTGACCATCGGGATAACGGCGCGTCCACCATTGAGACGTTATATGGGTGGGTACCCGATTTGTGGGTAATCACATTAACGTCTTTGCATCTTCTTGTGGGGTTGTAGCGGTGATAGTAGCTTCCCCGGAAGGATAAAGACGCTCAACACGTTTTAACAATTGCCTTATTTAGTTGTAGTCTTACATTTGTGTGGTTCTTAATAACTCGATGATAACTAACTGTCAATACAAAAGGTTCCAAATTTTATAGTGGGTCTCGAAAGTGAGATATTCGAATGTCGTTCAGTGGCATAGGTTCTGTGTTTGTTATTATTTCAATTTCTTAACACGTTGACTACAAAACACGAGATAACTCGTAGGTTTTCCATTGAGATATCAAGTAGCTGGCAGTTGATGGTTAATACACATTACACATGCCCTGGCTATGGCACATGTTCAAGAATTCTAAGCTGACCTTACCAATTGATTTTGTTTTGCCTCTAAACGCTCAACGTTACAATATATCTAATGATATTTCAAAAGCAGTTTATAATAGCCTAATACAAGGTGTTTCCCAAAAGGATTAGCATACAAATCTTAATCAAAAGCTGTAATAATAGTGTTTTAATCAAAATTAAAAAGTGATTTTGTATATGCCAGGAACTATTGCAAACTTAAATGGTGTTATCATTTTTTTTTCTCTGTCGTTCGTGTGTATTTTTGGTGGTGGTTGTATTAGACCTTTAGGTATTGTTTATACTGGTCAGAGTATGCAACCAACATTGCAGAATTTAAGAAAATATTGACGGGCTATCATCATGTATGGAGACAAGTATATAGAGGCACCTGATATAATTCAATTTAGTCATTAATTAAGTTTCTCTTTTTATCTTTTTTATGTCGATCTATCTCCAGCTGTTCTAAAAGGTCTATCTTATATCCCATGCTACACATATGGCGCAGTTTTGCGTTTTTGTAATTTATCTTGTGTCCCGTTTCTATAGCGTGCCTGTAGACGTTTGAAGAACTTCTAGAGGCATGCTCAGTCAATCTCTTTGCTAATGGTCTTCCGGTTTGGAGTTGGCGACTTTGGACACAATAAACTTTTATTAAATTAGAAAGCCATAACGTTTGAATCACAAGTTTTAAGCGAAGGGTGAACATCAAAATTCATCTTGTTAGACTTTAAGAAACATGACCATGTTCGACTGATGATGATGCCTAGGTATGGAGACATGTCTCGATAAAATAAAAACCGTGCAAGGAAAAAGAGATTTCGATTTATTACAATATTATTAAAAAATTGTTTGGTGATCACGTTGGTCGCTATCACCAGACGTCCTCCTCAAAGATTCAACGTGGACATCGTTCAACGAAAAACTGCGGCCGAAAAAAACCTAATTTGTTATCATAATACGACCCCTCAGGACGGTCGTACCTATTCGACGCAAACACAGAACCAGGAAAGACATACCGCTCCGCTCAACCATCGAATTTGTCAAAGGATCTCTAGGTGTCAGTTCCTTTGTATTTCGGTATCGGAATACAATACAGACCAGTGAACGAGTATTCGTCTTTTTTCTGTCGACGTCGCCCCAGAATTTTCGAACGGCACAAAAGAATATTTATTCGTCCCCTTCACTAGCACGAAAGCAGTGGCGGCGCCGTTGAGAAACCTCTCTCTTTTCGATTCGTCGTCCTCCCCCATTGTGCCCCAGTTTCGACGTTCGAACTCTGCCGCTTCATTTGGATCTGGGGAATATAAATATTTCTCCATATTTGTCAATTTCAATGGCGCCCTTAAGCCGCCGTGCCGCACCAGCAGTGCCCGTGAATTATATTCGAGCTTATGGAGCTGCGACTGGCCCTGTCGGCTGGCCACGATTCTTTGGAATTTGTTGGATAACTCGCCCTGGATCCGCACAATGGAATCATCTCCATATCACTTAGCTCGCCGGTTCTCTCGACCGGGTAGCACGGACCATAGCACCCTGCACAAATTGGCGTAAAATAGGGGAATGGAACGGTATGTCGGAGATATGAAATGCTGATAGGTCTGGACGTGTAAGACGGTTTAAATTGTGTTAGATATTTTTGTTTGAATAACTTTAACCTTGACGGTTTTGATTTGTTCTTTTTCTAAGCATGGGTCCACTCCATAGATCATATATATTTTATTACCTAATTGCACGCTAGGCAGTGATGTTGAATACCCGGCTATTTATTATCAAAGTCAGTATTTATACGGGTATTTATAAACATAATATTATTATTAAAAATAGCAGTAAAACGAAATATTTAAACACTAAATAAAGGTTTTTGTTTTATCGCAAAATCAAAAGATATTCTGTTACAAAATAAAGGGTATTCTTATAAAAAGCAGACAACAGACATTTCCTTGTGATCATCGTCCATTCAATCGTGTGAATCTTCCATATTTTCTGGTTCTGACGATCGCTTCGTTGCCGATCTACAGGGTGATTTTTTTTAGTTTTTTCTTTATAGCTCTTGTAGTTTTTGAGATATTTAGCTCTAATTTGGAATATAGGTTACACTGTAGGACTTACATCATTGGGCATACCAAATGGTTTTTCTTAAAACCATTATTCTTATCTACAGGAAGATATTTTTTCAGGGGTCATGCCCCCTTTTTTCCCCATGAACTTTTTTCGTTGCGCCACTGGTGGATTCTAATACAATTCTAATACAAAATTTTTTCTTTTGTTCTAAAACATTTTAACCTCTTGTAGTTTTTTCGTATTTACCACCGCTATCGAGAAAAAAAATAATACTTTTCAGTGTTTCGCTGGATGAAATTATTTATTTTTTTTTAATAATTGCTCTAGTATGCCTTGGCTCGATTTCGATAACCTTTTGTTTGTATTTATTTTTGTCGCATTTGAAATATAAATTTTTGATCCACAAGTGTTTTTAAATAAAAAACATCTTGAAATTTCAACACTCTGTAGATCGCCAACGAAGCGTTTGCGGACCTATGTTTATATGAATTTTTAGTCATTAAATAAGCCAAAGAATTACCCCTTTTTATATTTGCATGATATTTAGGAATACCCTGTATACCCCCCTTATAATTATATGTTAAATATGTCAACTGACTGTTGTTGTTAATCAATTTCTTATTTCGCCATGAATCCAACTAAATATACTGTAAATATTCTTATATAATTCAAATATTTTACATTATATATAATCAAGAGTACACTTCTACAGAGTGTCCCATTTTCCCTGCAAATTTGTTTTTTCAGGATAGGTAAATACCACACTGAGTAAAAGTTTCATATGGACCTATTTGTTTTCTTTATTCCATAAAAAATCACAACCGTTTGAAATAATGGTAAAATAATTGCAAAACTGTATATTAAATTACTTAACTCCTTTAGAAATAGATAAACCGAATAAGTCAGCATGAAAAAAAAACTTATAAGTGCTGCATAATGTTATCAACAACTGATTTTCGCCAAAAATTTACATTTAGTTTATTTTGAACATTTTCAATTTTTTATTTAAACTTATTTACTTCTAATTTTGTTGTGGGTATTGATTGTGCTCTTTCGTAGTTTTAGCATTGTTTTCTTTTTTTTTTTTTTTTTGGGGATGTTGCCATGTGCACAAAGCCAATGGCTTGTCTGTGCGGCAATCGGGGAGACGGAGTATTTTAAAAATCCCCTGCCTAACCTGGGCTTGAACCCTGGACTTCTGAGTGGAAGGCATACGCCTTATCCACTCGGCCACCTCCGCTTGATTGTAGTTTATTGATGTTTATTTAGTTACTATTTATAACGGAGGTAACTTGGAGTTGAGAAAACAAATTGGTCCATATGAAAAGTTATAGGTACTCAGAATGACGTTTACTATCTAAAAACAATTCTTGCGGGAAAAAAGTGTAACACCCTGTATAAATATCGCTGAAATAATGTTTAAAGGAAAAAAGAATAAATACACAAAAATTTTGATAGCATGTGAAAAACTTTGAAAGTACCAATTGTAGCATTTTTAGATTTTGTCACATGTCTAGTGAATACAGTAGAAATTCTGTAGCAGTACGCCGAACGCAGAAGATTGTATCCTGCGTCGATAATCATAGACTGAGACAAATCTAATATCAAGACGGGCTCTCAAAGGGACGGGTATTATTTAAAGGTAGGAATTTTGCTTGTCAGAAATCAACATTCAATAGTGATACTTTAATTAACAAAATATGTTTTGAACTTTCGTTGATTCTTTTGATATTACTGGTCTGCTATAGATCAGTATTTTTTAAATCATGGGGATGACGACAGCGATACCTTTATTTGAAAATTGTATTATTAGTTGGACTATATATTTACAAAGACTGACATATATAGTTATCATTTTTTACTAGAGACACATTTATTATGGGGGTTTATAAAAAACGCCAATATTGTCGGGATAAAATGAAAATTTAAATCTAGTTAGGGAACGTGTAGATAATTCCTTCAAGCAAAAACACATGATCCCTTAAAAAATGCTCTCAGTACATCAAAATTAAGCTTGGGTTAGGTGGTAATATTGGTATTTTGTCTCATGTTGGTTGTGTCGTAAAAAAATCAATAATAAGAAGGAAAACTAGTAAACATTAATAGAAATAAATTAATTTAGTTAGTAATTAGCACCTAGATCTCATCGTTTTCTACACTACCTATATCCAAATTTCACACGAAAGCATAATATAATTATTTTTCTCCGGATCAGCATGGCACAATGTTGGCAATTGGCAACCATATGTAGGTAAAAATCAGGTTTACGGTTTGAACTCCTATTTGAATGATTGTTTGATTGTTTTTGTTTCCATGGTTGTTCATGGTTGTATAGCCATATTTATTGAAAATTGTTTGTGGTGATGCAAACCATATTTCTTAGTACTTCAGTAGTGTTTTAAGGTTTTGAATATACCTACTTGCCATTTAAAGCAATTCAAAAGCGGAAATTGAGTTGTTTTGCAGGTTTCCTTTTTTTATCGGCAATTGTCCATATTGTTTGTTTACATGCTAACTAACGAATTTACTTGAACTGAAGAAGTGAGAATCCGAAACGTGTATTTTTAGAAATAAATAACTCCTTTTTGTAATTAAACAAAAACGCAAATCAATGTCAAATATATTCTAGAGACTAAACCTTACAAATGTCACTCCTCAAGATGATCATCTGTAAAACTAAGCAACAAAAACTTTAACTTCAGTAAAGATGGAAATAAAATGTGTGGACTACAATCGTGTGTGATCAGCTTCGCTCCCTTCTGGTTCAATTTATCGATACCAGAATCGCAAATTCCTGAAATTAAACCACGAAAGCTGAAAACGAGATTCGAAATAGATTTCGGTGTCGGAAAAGATTGAACCCGTCAGCCAATGTGAACCTAATGTCGGCCCATTGTTACAACACCGTTAATACACTTCTTCTTTTCAATGCGAATGGCGAGATTCATCGAAGCGGGCCATTGTGCTGGCGTGGAAAAATTCCATTAGTTCTCCAGGCCGCTCCACATAAACATTATAAAATTTACGATAATGGCGATACGTTTCGGGGCCGGTCGTCTCGAGATTAAATAACCTGCCGCCGGAGAGCGCGCACGGCCGCCGAGCACCGCGGAAACCGAAAAAGAGAATCCTACTCTGGCTGTTCCCCTTCCAGCAAACGAGAATGAAGAACACCGTGCGCAATAAAACAAATTTGGGGTTAGCAGTAGAGGTATATTAGAATAGGAACTGGGGCAAAAAAAGAGAAGATAAACCTACACCGTTTTTGCATTTAGAATTCGCAAACGCGCATTTTACCAGCTTCACGGTAGTCCCTATTTTAAAATTGCCTATATCTCCAAACGGAGAAAGCTCTCTAACGAAAAAAGAAATATGGTCAAACATGGTCAAACAAATGGTCAAACGATGGTGTAATAAAAACTTAAAAATTCCAATAATGAGGGGGCAGCTTCACGGTAGTCCCTATGATAAAAATGCCTATATCTCCGAAACGGAGGGTGGTCAAACGAAAAAAAAAAAATATGGTCAAACATGGTCAAACAAATGGTCAAACGATGGGGTAATAAAGTCTTGTAAATTCCAATAATCTGGGGCTCCCGGAAGGGTGCCACATGTTGAAAATGTAAATAACCCGGTAAATAACAAAATAAAAATATGGTCAAACATGGTCAAAGAAATGCTCAAACGAAGGTTTAATAAAAAGTTGAAAATTCCAATGATGGGGGGGGCAACTTCACGCATCTGTCATTATCCTGTTGTCTTTGTACACTTTCTTATATATTGAAGGTTTACATTCTGGATGATTTGAATAGAGATACAATAAAAAATCAACATGCTCACGGTATTGGTGTTTATTTGTGTCAAAGAAGCACAAATAGGCTAAGAAAACCAAAAACGGCTGTTAAAATTTAAACTATACCAGATAATTACCACCAGATATTCGCGACTCTACCATTTCCGCACAGAGAGAGTCGTTCGTAGAAAGTCTTCAGATATATTCCCAAAAAATCCTCTTTTGGACCTTGCACATTATCTTACACATTATATTTGTAGTTCTAGTTCATTAGTAGTTTTTCTCTTTTTCGTATTCTCTGAAAACTCAATAATAGGTTCGGGATACGTCTGAAATTATGATATTTTTACGCAAAGGTAAACCCAGAAACAAACTAATTTTCAAATAAAAATTACTTCAGTTACGATGAATTTAAAATAATAATAAGTTAGGAGTATGTTAGTAGTTCATGCAGTATAATTTTGCAATCGATTAGATAATAAACAGAAATTACGCTATTCTATTAAAAAACTTAAATAGACATGGTTTTTAGGACAGTAGCGCCATCTATAGCAAAACCAGCTCCCGGTCCTGGTGGACCGCTTCACCCAAGGAAAGTTTTCTATAATATCCGTTAGTTGGGTCATCATGTACATGAGCAACATTTCAGAGCCAAAATGTATCGACTTGGATATTTTGCATTATTACCGCATTTCATAGCAATTTTAAAAAGTTTTATTCAGTCAGTATTGTGCAAGAATAAGATAAAAAGTAGCTAAAAACTAATAAATAGCAGTATTTAATAAAAAAATGCTTGGTGATATTTCTAGTAGGAGGACCAACTTTTTGAATATTTTTCAAAACTCAATATATTTCTATTTAACCTTATTCAGTATTTGCTAGACATGCATCAGTCTATGTAATACTAAAATGTTTTCTTCTTTTAGTTGATAGCAATGTTTAAACGAAAACATTTATTAATATTTCTCAATTTTCCAGCCTATCTTAATCGATTATTTTACAGCATTCGCCCTTTTTCAATTACGGCAATTCTTAATCAACGTAATAGGTTTCTCATTTGGCCAATCCATACTGTTGCTGTAAATCACTAAAATATTCGAAGACAGCTTGTTCTTAAGCACAGAAGGGCCACCTTGCGTCTGCAATAAAGTTGATAATCTTCTGTACGTCATATTTCGGAAACAGTATACTTTTGCCTTCATATTTTTTGACTTTTGTTGGTCTTTAAATGTGATATTCTGTCGTCTCAACACATTTTCGGTATGCGCAACGACACATCCTGTATATTTTATATTGTGTTTTATATCGGAACATAAGTCAGCGACCAAAAAAAAAACAACAATTACTGAATTTCTGCGAAACCAAAAATATTTTAAGAAAAGTCTTACTCCATATTGCACATGCCATTTTGTTGTGTTAATTTTTGTTGTCAAACTTACTGAAAATTTGCTAAATTTATTTATTTAGAAACCTGTTTGGACACTTGTCTTATCTTTTTCTAATAAAACTTCGAGTACTTGGCTTCGCTTGAATTAAACATGCTTCCGAATTGCGGCCAGCGGTTTTAGATTTTTGCACTCCGTTTTCTTTAAATTATGTTTTAGGCATGGTCATAACTTTTTTCCTTACTTAACTTTTAGCAACTAACCTTCCTCCTAAGTTGTTTATGACGGAATATTTGGAAATATATATACACGGCAGATATAGATAGGTCAACTAGCAATTAAAAATGTTCTCCATAATGTTCTTTTTATTCATTTATATAATATTTTATATAATTTTTATAATATTTACTTACCGTTCCGACCATTTTGCTACTGCGGGTCCTATACGTTTAAAAGATTTAACAATTTGTGGCAATCCATACGGTTAAAAGCTGGCAGCAGAATACAAGAATAATGGTGTCTGGTTATGTTTTGGCCAGGCGATATCAACAACCGTGTACGTTCATTGAATATGGCCAGCATCACAATGATATTCCAACACTACTAAAGCGCATTCACCGGCGTGAGTTATTTACCGTAGCCACGGAGCGATATCCACAATTTCCATTATAGTGGCCTGAGGACGGCCCTTACAAAGGCGCGCTTGGCCATTGTAGATGCCGGGCGAAACAAAAAAGACATCAGGGAACTTTGTAAGCTGCATTAAGTTCTCGCCCGTGACACCAGATGCAATGTAAACAGGCACTCCGCGCATCATGGATAAGGGGAAAGCTGAGGCGATAACGGAAAAAGTTCACACTTCTGGACGTCATTTTTTCGACGTCTGCTCCTTACTAGCCGACTGTACGAACTTCGCGCCGATGCGATGCCATAAATAATCCAATAACGCTCGAGATCACGTTACAGCTTTTTCTGGTGTGCCTTACCAGATAAAGTAGTTTGGCGTCCGTGGCGGATCTTAGGGAGCACCGGCGTACGAGAAGAACAGCAAAGAAAACTAATAGATGGTCATTAGGTTAATGGAATGCGATATGCATTTTGCTTGTACGGAATATAAAAGATGTGAGCTAATATCCGGCGCGGAAATGGATGTACGCGGTAATATGGTGAATTATGTTTTTCGAACGTTGGCGTTGGAGCGTTAACGAGCCTAAAGTTGTATGGATTTGTATGGAGCTGGGGCTTGGTTTTTGAGTATGATAATATTTGGCATGTATGCCTGGTATGCTCCGAATTACCGTCTTGTCGATGTTAACATTAATCGGTTAATGCATCTTGCTAGTCTTGTAGCTCCTGCTAGTTAGTGTCGTATCTCAAGATTTCATTCTTCCGAAGATATCATACCAAATATTCCCGGTCCACTGAAGACATTTAACCTAGATGAGAAGTTAACGCGCCTGTTTGCAACTCTATTTGCAAAGTAAATAGAGGCGAGGATGTGTATGTTGTGGAAATATGGTCTATCTAAAATATATTTTAAATTAGAATGCTAAATGGTGTTATATTTAGACTTGAAATTTGTGTTCGTTATCCAATTAATAGTTATTCATTGAACCACAAAAACCACAAAATTATTTAACTATTTTGACGAAATTGCAGAAATGGCAGCTCATTCAAAAATCCTTGAAAATGTTTGGAGCTTCCTTTGGACTATTTTGAACCAAAAGCTTTTCAGCCCTAAGTTTGGCCGTAATACTTTTTAATATGAACTTTCGTCCCGATACCTATAGTAGTTTTTCCGGAATCGTCGCCACAAAAATCGGATATACACATACATACACACTAGGGTGGTTCAAATTGGCTATTTTTATTTAGAAAGCAACGATCCCCCTAAATCGCTTCCAAATCCAAAAAAAGGGTACGAATTTTTTTTTCTTCGAATTTTGTATTCTTAATGGTGCCTCTCGACGCCTAAAATTTACATAAGAAAATGCATGGGAAAAAGACATTTTTTGGTATTTTTCGAATAATTGTTCGGGGTTTGGAAAAACTTTAGACTAAAGTAATATAACATGTAGAGGACTTTCCAAGGAAGAATTTGACCTATCATACATATGGATTTGATGCCCCCAACCCCACCCCCACAGTGCCCTGAAAATTACTCTTAAATGAAAAAATGTAGATTCTTATTAACATAATTATTCCATTCTCGTTTTCTCTCATCATTATTATAAGTCTAGTGGGATGTTTATAAAAATTTTTATTGACATTATTCATTAAAAAAAATCCCCGTATTGTTTAAACAATAAATTATTATTCATTTTCAAAAAAAAATTTAAATCTGGTAGATAAGTTTTTACATTTTTATTAAAAGAACGTATACATTTTATGCTCGAGATATCCCAAGTGATATCATTTATATTTTGGGATGATTTCCATTGTTAAATAATAAAATATTATTCGCTTTCAACGTCTTTTATTCGAAAAAAATCGATTGATTAAAATCCTTTTTTAGGGAAATTAGGGAATTAAATTTCAATTTTAAAGGGAAAAAATGTCAACCAATTTTATTAATCACATTCCTTTCACCAGTTCTTATTCTTATTTCCTGCCACTGTATGTCAAGATAATGTTAATGTGTTGCTGTATGGAAACTGTTCCCTGTACTCTAATTTGATAAATAATTGAAAACTATCCCAAATATAAATGATGACACTTGAGAATAACAGTTGACTTTAAAAAAGTAAATAAATAAATAAATTTAGACGAATTGCAAATAATTTTTTTAAACAAACAGCATTTGTTTAAGCAGTTATGGGTTTATTAGATAATATAGGCAAGGCACCTCGAAAATGAAATTTATAAGTTAATTTCACAAAAACGCTGACTTTCCTATCATAATTAGAAAAAAGTTAAAATGAATAATAATTAATTGTTTAAACAATAGGAAGAATTTTTTAATGAATAATGTCGTTCTAAGATAATAAACTGCAATTTCGACCTCAGATAACAGAATTCAGACGGATTTTCGAGAAAAACGAAAAATCTAAATAAATAGAATTTGTTTAAGCAAAGACTTATACGATATTTTCTATGAGAAAAAAAAAGAATAAACTGATTAGAACGGTCATTTTTCTGAAAAATTTAATTTTTTTTATTTTGGGGTAGTTTTCATGGCACTGGGGGCGGGTTGGGGGCATCAAATCCATATGTATAATAGGTCAAATTCTTCCATGAAAAGTCCTCTAGAAGTCGTATAACTTTAATCTTGAGTTTTCCTAAACCCAGAACAATTATACGAAAAATATCAAAAAATTTATTTTTCCCATGCTTTTTCTTATGTAAATTTGATGCATCGATAGGCACCATTAAAAATCAAAATTGCGAACAAAAATTAGTGTCCACTTTTTTTGATTTGGAAACGATTTGGGGGATCGTTGCTTTCTATCATCACAAAAAAATTGCAATGCATTTCTTAACCACTCTGATACACACACACAGACTTTTTTTGTACCTTGGTAAAAAATGATCAGGAGAAACCTATTTCCGCTAAAATCTCAATATTTTTTTCGGCACGATTACAATACTGTTTTTCATACTGCGTATGTAAGTGAAAAGACTTATAAAAGCTTATAAATGCGTATTTAAAATTCTCTGGAAAACGTCATTATACTCATTAGTTTAAAAGAAGTCCTGGTAATAATTACTTAATACTCTTGTTATTATATAAAAAATTAAATTCATAAGTAGAAAAAACAATATCCGATTGGCTACTCAACTCGATGTATTATTCGCTGTGTTCGTTTTCATTATAGTTATTCTTGTATCTGGGGTATCAAAAGGACTTAACGACGTAAATCAAAGAACAAACTACTGCTTGGTTCCACTTGATTCATGTTATAGCAGGTACAAACGACAGAATGGTACAAATTTCAACAAAAAAATAGCATAGCTCTTTCAGCCTGTATATGCGCAAAACTGTAATTAAAATAAAACTTCCTACAACAGTCTCGTTAGTAAAAACTCAACCCAGAAGTTAACAAAATAATCAGAAAAATCGCAACAGAAAATCGTTAATATTGACGCACACTGTGTAATGTATATTCATTGCAATCTGTTTCCACACTATAAATTTTAGAATTTAATTCTAGACTCCAGAGTGTATAAATTTGCGGATTACTAAATCATATCTATTTCAAGTCAAAATAGTATTTTTTTAATATAATGCATCATTATTACATTTAATACTGGCATCTAAGACCGTTATGTCTACTAAAATGTCTACTGATTCATTAAAATTTCAAGTTTATTGTTATCGACGTACGACGTCGCCGATGTTTTAAATAGTAACCCCGAGATTTCTTATTGACTATCATATACTTTCATTGTCTTAATGGCAGCATAAATACGGTATTAGCTTACATAAGGAAAAATCGAAAAAAACTAATTTTTGATCTCACTGTACCTCTTAACACGCGTGCCATATAAAGAAATGTCAGCAACATTAAATAACTATTTATATTTTATATTATTTTATAATTAATTTCTATCTTTCGAACACAATTTAACTGATGTATAAAACTTTGTTGATCTCTGTGAACAATTTCGGACGTGGGGGATCGTCAAGACATTTTGTAATTCTGCACCCCGCAATTTTAATATTTTAATAATACGTAGTATTAATTATACCTTCCCTCGTATTAATTAAAACTTACTATAGACTTATTGTGTTGACGAGCTCTCTCGGTGGGATACGGTTTTGCGCAAATATGTTCTTTTATAGTATACACTGTCGGCTCCGCTGTAAGGGGTTCCTGTTGTTTTCCCTAGCCCTTCCACAAATGTTGGCGTTTCTAATTAATACAGCACAATTCAGTATTTCACAGTATACACTATACATTACAGGAAACGTAGCGCTGCCATTTTGCAGGTACTAATGATTCACAAAACTATTAGTTTCGTCTGTATAGAGGAGAGCTTTATTGCAAACGATGCGTTGAATGGTATTTTGTAGCAACATCACAAAGTTATAACCCTTTGATGTAAGTAGCTAATAGACAAGATACTGAAGGGAAGAACCATCAAAACTTCGGAAAGACAGTAGCAGAACCGATTTGAATAAACAATATTTTAAATTTAGTTATTGTTTGTAATTTAAAATCCATTTATTTATCCTGTATTATTAATTCATTATTTCGAATTGTGTCATTATTTCGAATTGTACGGAAATCCGTTACATAAAATTTTGCCGTAAAATTATGTCGTATAGTACTTGAATACCCTATTAATGATATAGGCTTCATGAAAAAAAAAATCGCTCAATAAGTAATGGCAACAATTGTGTCTATTTTCTACACGGTTGAGGTCCTGTATATTCGTATAAAAAACGATTTCCATTGTGGTCAATACAGTAATAAAAGTATTTATTGTTTGATTTAAATATTTACATATTTATCAATATTCCATATTTGTGCATCCAATGTCAAATTTAATTTATAAGTTATAAATAACAAATAGCAATACAAGTTTTATTTAAAATTAAGGCCTTAATCTGTACGCCTCTGATTATATTTTTTATTTATGATGCTGAAAGAATGAAATTTGTGCAAATGCCATTTTTCGGGATACTCTTGAGCTTAGTATGAGTAAAAACGTCATCTTTGAAAATTTAATTGGCGTCCTATATTATTTGGTATTTTCAATCCAGATAACATTCTGAATGCAAAAGCACATTGATCGGCAATTTTTATTATTATGAAACCGAAACAATCGCTTTTTACTTTATTATACGCAGTATGATAAATGTGTGTATGTGTGTGTGTATGTGTGTACTCGATTTTTGTGGCGACGATTCCGGAGAAACTACTAAAGGTATCGGGACGAAGTTCATATTTAGAAGTTTTATGACCAAACTTAGAGCCGAAAAACTTTTGGTTAAAAAGGGTCCAAAGGAACAGGCTGTTTCCACTAAATTATAAATTTATTTTGTCGGTTAGAATTCGTTAGATGTCGGTATTATTGTATTTATTTTAAACTATGTTTTAAGATTAAATGTAAGTGAACATTAATGTATGTGTATGTGTGCACTCATGGGTAGACATCAGTGGCGTAAATAGCAGGTGTGCGAAGTGTGCGGCGCACACGGGCCCACGAGCCAGGGGGGCCCATTGGAGGTCTCGCGAAAAAATAAAATCGTCGGCTTAAACGTGAAAGTCCCTAACTTAAATCTAATAATTACGAAAACCTGAGTTTAAGAAGAAATGCAATAAATATGGTGCCATTTTCTAGAGATGTTATGGATTTTAGACAACTTATTCGCTTCCTCGTTATAAGATTCGCATTTATAAGCATTTGGTTACGATTAATTCCTGTTTCAATAAAATGTAACACAATATTAGTTAGTGACTTTTACCTTAAGCCGACGATATACTGGTATTTCTGATAATTATTGTTCTAAAAAAATAAACTAAGGGCCCTTCCGAGCGCGGGATACGGTTTTGGGCTAAAAATAAGTTCTGAGCAGTTTCTGGGACCCTGGGCTGCAATAAGATGCCAGCATAACGTCAATCAAAAATACCGTATAATACCATATATGTATTGTTACATAAAGACATAGCAGTGTTACATAGCTGTGCTTATTTCTGAAAACGTAGTACAAAAGGCAGAATATTGAATTAATAACAATTGGGCTGTCATATACAGTATTTATTTTTTTATATTGTTTTTGAAAGCATTCCTAAATGTTAGTAACTGTTTCCGTAATAATATAATAATATGTTAGTAACATTTTCTAAGCTGTTGAATCTCTTTTAATTATGTAATTATAATATCTAATGTTGTAGTACTAAAATTTTAAATTTTACTTAATTTGCTGCTGTCGTTAACGCAGATTGAAAATCGTTTCTCAACTTGCCACATTACTTTAGCTATGTGTAACAAATGAGCGGTCTTTTCTTAGTCGTATAGTTTTTGGATTGTAATAATTTTGAAACCGCGTTTAATGATGACTAAATTTCTGTTTGAATAATTATATGACATACCGTTTCAAAGTATTCCATTTTTTTTTAAATACTTACTGCATCGTTACGTTCAAAATCAGGGTTCAAAGTATTAAATCAACGAAACGCAAAAAACAAAATTCAATTTAAGAAAAATGCCTCCCAGTGTATTTTAATTTCAAATTGTTTTTTGAGGGCTTTAGCGTCGCTAAATAAACAAAGGTTTCCATTTGAGTGGGGGGGGGGCATTGTTTCTGTTCGCACACGGGCCCTCTCTTTTAGTTACGCCACTGGCCGACATGACAAAACGACTTCTTATTAAAAAACCAACTGAATAACGCCACCCAGATTAATAAGCAAAAAAGGGATTTTTTTCTGATTTGAAAAACAAATATCATAAAAGCAATATAGGATGCCATTTCAAAATTTGAAGATGACGCCATTTCCGGGAAAACTGTAGATCAAACTAAAATCAAGAGAATCACAAAAATTTTATTTTTGATTAAAAATAATGCACATAAAACACAAATGAAAAAAGTTGTGCAACAATTTTTACTTAAATTAATAAGCATTAACTAAGCTCCAAAAAGCAGCTTCGATACGTAAGGATAAGGTGAAAAGAGATACAGGATTCCCATAAAACTTTTGATATACATACAATACCACTACTATAAAACAAAAGGTAATATTACATTTGTGAAATTTATTTATTGTACTTTTAACCAACCGTCATCATCGGGGTTAGCTGCAAAAACAACCAGTTGATGCGGAAATAATATAGACGTCCGAACTTCACACTACAACTTTAAACTCTAGGTGGGCACGAATAGTTTGAATTGTTCTAAACCAAAACAATATGCGGATCATTGTATCACCGAATAATTACTGGAGTTGAAATTAAGTCTACCTTTACATTCACACAACAATATAAAACACATCGAACATATTCTCCATTTGAAAGGTAATTTTCTCAACATAGCAAAAACTAATAAAGTCAAACGTTGAAATAAAGCAGAAAACTCTTCTAGTCACCAGACAGTCCGGATGCATATTATATTCTAGTGTCATCTCTGAGTGATCCCAACAAAACACAACGAGAGTCGCATCTGCATATGAAATAGACAAAGCTCTTTGCCACAGAACAGAGGTAAATAGAACGCGGGCGTGCGGCATTTGTTGAATTTTTCGCATTGCATGCCATTTAAAAAGGCACTGTGTAGCATAATGAAGCTCCCGGTGGAGTGCAGCTTGCTATTTTCAGCGTCGCGCGGTTGGAAAGCCTGGCGGCGCGGCGGGACAACGTCCCGTGAAACTTTGCGTGCCCGTTTCCCGCTTCCGGTTTATTTTGCCAGATTCTCGTGATGAGATTCCAGCTGCTCGCATCCACAGTCAGAAATCGACACTAAAATTGGTAAACTTTACTGTAAATTCGGTATGGAGGATATTTGAGTATACA
Organism: Melinopterus prodromus; assembly: GCA_964023965.1. NCBI lineage: Eukaryota > Metazoa > Arthropoda > Insecta > Coleoptera > Scarabaeidae > Melinopterus > Melinopterus prodromus. The sequence continues at coordinate 14,252,330 of OZ030396.1, forward strand.
GTGAAATGAAATTATAACTGGTGTTTGTAATTGGTTCTCTGGTAATTGTATCGGGATGGTTGTTGATAATGTTACCGATAACGTTATTAGAACTGCTATTTTGGCGGAGTGACTGTTAGAGTATACACAGTATTTACATCCGACCGAAATGTTTATAATATTCACAGTTAGTTTTAGTTTATTGGACTGTTATAGCGACCAATACTTCCAGGAAAAAGTGGACTTATATTTTACTTTGATAGAATTGGGAAAAGCAGATTGACTTAAGACCTAGACTCCATAAATACACTGTCTATAAAAAAGGTTTAATATTCTCGGCTGTATTGGTGACTCAAACTAGGTGCGATGTGTTATCGGGGTGAGCAGCCAGTCACTGTCACTGTCACTGTCTATAAAGAACAGACAATCCTTAACAATCCTAAATTTTAAACAGTGATTGTTGAAGACCTATTTTCACGTTTCACATTGTACCATCAATTTATTTGGAATTGCTTTATGAAAATCAGATAAAAAACGGAGTGTAGCGACTAAAATCACCGGACTTTGCACAATGCTATTATCCTAACTAGCAAACTACATTCCTAAACGTAAATGTCCAAACTACTTTCTGCCACTCCATATTTTGCGTCCAGCCAATTCAGAGGTGTTATACAGTTTTTGCTCTTTAAGTTTATTGTGTCTTTTTATAAGAGGGTGCAATCGCAGGAAACCCGCAATCGCATTGTAAATATGGACGAGTTTTAAGATGATTTAAGTGGTCTCTATGAACCCACATATAACATATTTTTGAAGTAAGGGTAAAGTATTTTTCAAGTTGAAAATTTTTAACAATAGATTGTGAATTAATGGCATACAAATATTACTGTACTGCAAGATTTAGGTCTCGTGCACTTGGCATAAAATTCGAATAATTTTAACAATTGCAGCTTTTTTGTATCCCATGTAAATTAACTGGGAACTAAATGTAATAATTATATTTTTTTTCCAGTAACGATCATCTTTAATAAGATCTGAAAGAAAAAAAAATAAAGGAAAAATATATATTTTTTTTCAATAATGCTCTCTATATAATGTAGATTGTTGATGGACCATGTCATTATATAGAAAATAACTTAATGTTAAATTTGATAAATATACAATTGCCATTATATAAGTTGATAAAAAGTTGTCTCCACAGACCCATGTATGTATACCAATAACAAATTATTCCCAATTGAAAGCAATCTAGGTCTTCAGCAAGGGGTCTAATTTTTTTTACATTTTCATTGAGATCTGGGATGTCACTTAAAAAAAATCATGAAGAAATATTTAAATTTGTAAATATTCCATTTTTACTTTATCATACGCAGTATGCTAAAGTATTGTAATCATGCCGAAAAAAAAAATTTTGATTTTAGCGGAAATAGGTCTTTTTGGGTCCCCTAAACATTTTTCACCAAGGTACAAAAAATGTCTGTGTGTGTGTGTGTGTGTGTGTGTGTGTCTGTGCGTATGTATGTCTGTGTGTAAACGATTTTTGTGGCGACGATTCCGGAGAAACTACTAAAGGTATCGGAACGAAAGTTCATGTTTAGAAGTTTTGTTACCAAACTTAGAGCTGAAAAGCTTTTGGTTGAAAGGGGTCCAAAGGAACTGGTAGTTTATTCTAAGCCTTTTTGAAAGATTTTGCAAATGAGCAGCCATTTCCGTAATTTCGACAAAATACTTAAATAATAAATTAAAGTAGAGGAAATTTTGAATAATTTATGCCTATGATATTTTTTGGTAAAATTAATAGTTTAGCTTTAAGAGCAAATTCTATTTGATCGAGATCGGTCGCATCTGCATTGATATGAAACTTCAAAGTAACCTGGATTTGACAAATATTTTTTTGTGCTGTCACCACAGAAATGTCTATGGCTGTCACACTCGAAAACAGCTGATTTCATCAGAGGTTGGAGAACCGCTATGGAACGTTGCCGCTCTACTGCGGCAAAGTAGAAAATACAAAATTCAAATAAAATAAGATCGCCAATTTGATTGTTTGTTGATAAGAAATATCAACCCGTTGTTATCTAATTGTAAAAACGATAATTGAGAAAATTGTAAATAAAGTATAGCGATGAGTATAGTTACGTTTTAGTATGTTGGTACGGATGTGACATCTACAGTGTCATGAACGAATATAAATCTGTCAGAATTTGATTTAGCTTTTTAAACTTGACGTTTCGTAGAAGTGGTATCAACCTAACATTTCCTATCCAGAAATATAACCATTTTTAATTTTTTGTAAGTACGTATTTCCCAAAAAGCAACAAAAAACGTTGATGTCACTCCTGCCGAAAACTACATAGCGCGACTCGCTCACATGCGACGGCGACGCTTCGCCTTCGGTGACGCGCCGCATCACCGGTCGCCGCGCTATTCCGTACTTTCGGCACTTGTGACATAAATAACTATTATTCTAATGACGTAGTGTAGCTAGTGTCAAGTGCTGATGCTTTGACAATACCTACGATTCATCTCAATAAAATAGATTCTCTTGCAGCTAAACTATTAATTTTATATATTGTATGATAAAGTCATGTGCCTGGCCACATCAGATTTTTTTACTTATTTTATTGTTTTCTGTAATATACATATTTATACAATAATGTAATTTTAGTTTTGAGTTATACATTGCTGAAATGAAAAAAAGACGACTATCGGGAAATGCCAAAATTCAACATGGCACCCATAAGAAAAACAAAAGTTGGCCTTGGTTACGCCGGCAACTTTGATGGTAGTTCAAATTAAAAAATAACACTGCATTCCTTTTTAAAAAGTAGGTGAAGAATGTATTTGTTTCAAATCTTAACATTTCAGTTTTTTGCCGATATCTTCAAAATGAAAAACAATATCTTAAATTTCTTTTCAGATAATTGATCAGCACACTAATAAGCGAGATCCCTATGGTGAGCTTCGAAATTAAAACACCCGGTATACAAAACGCAGTACGCAAAATTCATTTTATTTTAAAGCACTGAAGGTGTTAGCGAACTACTGCTTTTTATATCACTTGGTAGGCTTTTTAAGTCTTTTTAAAACATCATGTCGGATTTATGTATTGGGTAATTTTAAGTAGTTGATACGTTTAGTACTAAGGAAACCTAATTTATTGTAATTATTAGTTTCTTTTAACTAAATAAACATCATTATTATTATTATAAAAGAGAATATAATAAAGTCTTATCCGAGATACCAATGCACAATCGGAACGGTACCCAAACGCAAACAACGTAATATTTTTTAATTAAAACCGCACGCTGGAAGCAGGATATATCACAACCGTAAATATCACTTTACCGCACTAAATCTACGTAATAACATTTTTCCATTTAAATATTAACGTACCACGGCGGACACGCATATTTACACCCACGAACGCTGCAGCATTTCTACTGCAAAAGCTCGCCTTTACAGAGAAACAGCGGCGTGAAGGACATAAAAACTCCGGCCCGTAATATACGCGAAATTCTGCGCATTCCACCGTTTCGGAAAACGATCATAACGACGTCGGATCGCCCGAGAGAGCCTGGCAAAGTGAACGTCGCTCAGCAATTCGGTATTTATTCGGTCTAGCTTGGTTGTCTGTCGTCCTTTGCCCGATCTTTTCTGCCTGCACACGCCAAGATATTTTTATTGACGCGAAGAACATAAAATAGTATGGATGAGATGATTCAAATCTACGGTAGGGTGGGCGGTAGACGGAGAGCCCGGTCGCAGTCAGAGCCGTTGTTTACCGGCAAAAGGAGAATTCCGTGCTCGTGTCGAGAGCACTCCTCCGTGTTATGTCGAAGTCGGACGGTCGCTGTGTTCCTTTTTCTTCGCGCCTGGTGGAACTTCACGCCGAGTGTAAACTTTTAACTTATACTCGAACGCGTTCTAGAGATTTATTGCACTCCCATGATTGGAATTCAAATTGTATCAGTTGTTTTTTTATGATGGAATTCCGGGACTAAGTATCAAAATATACGAGTATTATTGTTAATCCACCGATAATTTATTGCTATATAGTTATTTTGTAGTACGCTTGGATAGAACTGTAGTCACGTGTCTTATTGTTGGGGGTCCTAAGGTACGTAAAAGTTATATCCAGAAGAAATTGGAGTTTGGGCAGCTCTTGCTAGAAAAAGATTCATAAGAACATTTATTAGTAATGAAAAACTATACTTCTTAATACTAAAAAAATCACCAACGCCATAGCAATGAAATGGGGGTCTCTAAATATTTTTTTTAATATTAATCGCCGATCTCATCCGGTATATACCTTTTGTAGAGTTTGAAGATAAGTTTTTTAGTCCTTAGTTTTTCTGGATGCGCTTTTTAGATTGTCCTGAATAACATCAAATATTGGATTCAAATTATCAAATTATCTTAGCTTTCGCTTTTTCTAACAAGTGGCATTTCACTAAATAAGGATGATTATACGAAATGTTTAGATGTATAATCCCTATGACAACGTTTATGACATAACGTACTTATATGTCAGTTGCTTTGTGTGCCGAAACCCATCATTAATACATCATTAATGTTTGTCTTTATTTTATTCATTATACTGAAATGACATTTAAGAAAATCCCATCTACGTAATGTAGTATATATTTTAATATACCGTGTGTTTATTTCAAAAGTATCCACCCTTAATAACTCTTGACCTGATGCGATTATTGCTTTGAGTGGAAACACGTCGAATTTCAAATGGCAACCCTACCTTGTGATACATCATTTTAAAGGGCATAAAATTCTCTACTCAACCATAAAAATTATTATTTGCGTTCGTGAAGAGTTTGAAAACAGAATGTATTTTTGTCTAGCGAATAATGGTGGCCATTTCGAACATGCCATAAAATAATTTCTTATTCATTATTTTATTATTTATTTTAATTTTTTATTTCTAATGACTGTAATTTAATTCAACATTGTATCCAATCCGCAATGTTTCGCTAATAATAATTGATTTCATACGTTCCATCTGTGTAGTCTATCTTAAGAACCAATCGATCGATTTCATTTGTTATCATGGTTGTGTAGAAAATTTTAAGCCCTTTCAAATGATATATCACAAGGTAGCGGATGCTATTTGAAAATTCGATGCATAAAACTCTCTACTCAACCATGATAAAACAAATTAAATCGAACGATTGGTTCTCAAGATAGACTACACAGAAGATGGAAGGTACGAAATAACTCGATCTTTAATAACTCTTGACCTGCTGCAATGATTGCTTTGAGTGGAACCACATCGATTTAGATATCGAGGGGAAAGTTCAAATATGATACTTAGGGAATTTTAGGTTTTATCCCTTCGCCCCCCAGCCACAATAAGCAATAAGCGCATAAGGTCAAGAGTTATTAAGAGTTGAGTTATTTCGTACCTTCCATCTTCTGTATAGTCTATCTTAAAAGCCAATCGTTCGATTTCATTTGTTTTATCATGGTTGAGTAGAGAATTATTTGCCCTTTCAAATAATGTATCACAAGGTAGGGGGGTGCCTTTTAAAATTCAAATTGGGTGGCTTGGGGGTGAAGGGATGAAACCTAAAATTCTCTAGGTACCATTTTTTGAACTTCGCCTTCGGTATCTAAATCGACGTGTTTCCACTCAAAGCAATAAGCGCATCAGGTCAAGAGCTATTAGGGGTGGATACTTTTGAAATTAACACACTATATTCGCATACCGGCTGACCCACTCGACAGGTACGTCCTTTTTATTCTTTTATTCGTGCTGCTAGAGTGCTAGACGAATACTAATAGACAAAAAATGCCATACTTTCGGATATTCCTAGTTTTAGTACTGATTCTTAGACCAATCAACGAAGTCTTTGGGGTCGAAATAATTTCATACCGGATAAAAAATACTGATAGGTTCAGAAGATTACGCAGTATCCAAAATTGCATTGTTGGTCTTTTCCACTGTTACAGGACATAGTTTTAATGAACTAAAAGAGTTGGAGTGTCATTGCCACAATTACGAACAGTTTCAGTTTGACTCATCCAATTGAAACCAAAAAGTCTGTACAAATTTTAGCAGGATCATATACTATATAGTTTATATTTTTTTTCTGTAATTAATTGTGAACATATTTTAACCTCAACAACGTCTAACGTTCAGCTGTCTAGTTATTTTTGGCCCGGTTATTTTTACACTTTTTCTTCGTGACCTTCTAAAATTTTATTTTGTTTTAAGTTTCCACCACGTTAACGTAGAGGCCCTGCAGCTAATCCAGCGAGACGACTAAAAATATCTAAACCCTTCGAACTGTGTAAAAAGTAGAGCAGTGAGTGAAGTGCTAGTGCTTGTGTAGGACAAAGTAAATATAAGACATCAGTGGATAGGCTATTAGAGACAAGTACAGATTTATTTTGATGGGTACACTTTTAGGTAAGCATAGATGCTTCCCATATTAATGTTAAGCATCTATTGCTCTTCAATAAAAAAATATTTGGTTTAAGTTTTATGCTAGCATAGGCGTACAAATTTCAGTGACTCACGACGAAAATGTAAACGGGCCACGTAAAAAGAAGTTTGGGAAACGCTGGTCTGGTGGACTAGCTGTCAGTGGACTGGATAGCTGATAGATTGACGTAATTAACGTTGAAACAACTTTCATAGTTAATTACACAACAACTATAAACTTATAAAGAATTTGCTCTTCTACAAGCCCATATATTTTTATGTTTCAATTGGATGAGCTATATGAAATTATTTCCTGTAATGACCTATTCTGTTTTTTTTTTTCGGAAATGAATAAAGTCATTGAAATTTTAAATGGCATCCTTTATTATTTTTGCGTTATTTTTAATCAGGACGACATTCTGAACACAAAACCATATCGGTCGTCAATTTTTATCTCCAAGGCAACGAAACAATCATTTTTTCTTTACCAATCAAGGTGGGTATGAATTGGTAAAAAATGTGAAATACAAATACAAACTATATCGATATATCGAACTATTCGAGATTGCATTTTGTGATATGTCCATAAACAAAATATTTTCGTATTTGTTGTATTGGTGATGAAAATTGGCGATAGATATGTTTTTGTGTTCATGATATCAATCCTTGCTTTAAACGACATTTCCATGTATTTATTTTTATTTTTTTAGTAAAATGATGATATCATCGTAATCGGAAATTGGTGTTCTGTCGAATTTTGTGGGGTGGGCTAAGCACCCCACTTCCTAATATTACTATATTTAAAATAATTCTAATCTAAGTAAACAAATAGCCATGACGTCATATTTAAATTAACTTTGTTTGCATTATATTAGCAAGAATAAGGTTTATTCAGTTTGTGGCCACACTTACTTCTTTTTTTGTTTTACAATATTACTGTATATCAGACGCAGACTGTATATCATGAATTTACCTTCTCCATTAAATCTAAAGTTAAAGGAGGAATGTGAGAAATATAAAAAACATCACAAGATAAAGAAACACTTAAATTTAAAATTAAACACTGTCAACAATACTGGTTACAATCAATTAGCATGAATACAGACATTGTATTTTTGAACTAATGTTAGCAATTCTCGTTACTTAAATGTCAAGGAAGAACGGCGCAAATAAAAATAAAAAACATGTAATGATGATGCAATTTAATGTTCAATGAATAATTAAACATATGCAGTTCATATTGCAATGACATGTGCATAATTATATTATTCTAAAGGTGTATTACGACAATTTATCACATCAACTTATGTTGTAATATTTTCTAGTTGTATCATATCTATCAAAATAAACTTGACAACACTGCTAATGACAAAGTGGAATGTCTAAAATATGTTTAGACAAAGAATCTGTTGACTGTATTTACAAATTAACTATTGACTAACTATAAATAACTCAAAATAATATAATGATAAACATTGATATTGTTAGTATTTGTTTGAACGAAGTCTTGTATTTCCTGTATTTCTTGCGAGATTCCTAGCGCTTATAAATTTATGTTTATTAAACAGTAGTATAAGTTATTAAGCCCATTGTGCATACACAATTAAACACCTTAAATCTTACGACAGTTACGACCAACGAAATCACATTGATGACATTAATTATAATTAATTATCCTATATTATGATTCGATATATGGAACCGTTTGGGACAGACGCGCGCCGGGACCCAAAGCAAATAGCGCAGATTGATCCTGCCCGCATCGGGATTATGTAATGTTATAGTTGGGGACAAACGCCAACACTACTTGATTGAGTATTGACTGTTAGATAACATTAGTGCAAACATTCACGCAAGTGTTTGCTATTATTAGACACATCCGCTCAATAAGAGAAAGCGTCAATCGCTAACAGAATTACCTTCGGTTGTATACACGTCAATTAACGATATACTATATCGGATTTGAGATGGAAATTCGCCTTATTAAATGAACCTCCGTCAATTACTGGACCCGTTGAATTGATAACGGTAGATTAGGAAATTCTAGTAAGGCATTTGCAACCAGTTAATTAAGTTAGTGAGTTAGTTTATTGTTTTTGTCTTGTAAACTGTACTTACCTTACAGAAGAATAAAATAATGATCGGAGATTGATATAGGAACATATTTAAAAATAAAACGGAACACAATTCTAATGCACCAATTTTGTTTCCGAAGAAATTTGTTTGTTTTTCTGTAACCCTTAATAAAAAAAAGGATGTTTTCATTTGAAATGGATATGGTTGCAAGCAAACTGTCATAACACGAAGAAATAACTTAGCAAAATGCTATAAAAAATTAAATAACCGAAACATTTACAGAACGCCTGTTTTAAATTGATATAACAAACTTCGTAGTCCAATTCCGCAACGAAATCAAAAATTGACAGAGCAACGATATTTTGGTATTTGGTATTTTAAATCTAATTAATTTATAAATTTAATTGATTATTACTCTATTGGGATAATGGTAAAAAGATGTCCTAACAAAGTTTCGGTTACAAATGTTTTTAGCTATTGCGTTTTACTAAGAAACAAATTAAAAACGACATTTTTGATTTTTGTTGATATCTTACAGAAAGCGTTGGGCTAAATTTTTGTCAACATATACAAATGTGTGACAAGATTATGAATTTAATAAAGACACGATTGTTATTGTGTTATAAATCTGAATATTGAAATTTGGAATACATTTCTGCGTCCATGAAATAACTCCTCTACATAAATTTGAGTGACGCTTTCATCACTGTCAACTTGAATTAATTCAATCTCCTAAAACTCGTCAGCCGCGGCCTTTACTTGAATGTTGATGAAAATATAACCCGTAATAAAATATAAAATATATAATTGAAATATATTATAATAAAAATTACACATGTAGACCTTGTCGATGCATAACGGCCTTTTCACACGGGACACGGCGTCCGTGCACGGATTTCAAACGGCACGGCACGGTACGGTACGTGTGAAAGCTACCATTTAATCTCATACACTTCGAACCGTACACGGCGTCCATGCGGCTTCGACCGTCCACGGTTGTTGTGTGCTTACACACAGGCACGGATTTCAAACGGCACGGCCACGGATGCAGCTGGCTATACCTATACAGTTGTGCAGAGTTGAGCGGCGATTCAGTGCTATCCAGGGCGGTAAATGCGTAGTTTACCGGGTGAATTACTCAGTAAAATATTGACCAAAGGCAATTAACCGTCACATATATTACTGATAGTAATTTACTAATATTTATAATAATTTCAGATGCCTGAAAATGATTACGCACTAAAAATACTTTCTTTTTCTTTTTTTTATAATTTATCTGTATTTTATTTCCTGTACCTGGTTTCACAAACAACAACAATTTTGTATCCGGACATTATTTTAATACCGTGACTTTATTTACTCTTTTTGATTATCAAAGCCTCTTTCCACTCTTCAATTGATATGATTGATATGATATTTCCAAAATGATATTATCTGAAAAGTATAGCTAATCTTTTTGTATTGAATGGACTTTAAGTGTTTTTTGTTACCATTTGCATTTTCTTTTGTGTAAACAACCTTTATTATTATTATAATTATTATTATAATTATTATTATTATAATTATTAATATTATTTATTGGAACGCTCTGATACATCTCATTAAATATATTAATCCTAGATAATATAATATAGATACCACATATAAGTACTAAAATTTCACTAATAAATTTTGTAATGAAGAGCATCATGGCAAATTGGTAGTACCGAGCTTCGCTGAAGCCCAGGGTACTCCCTTTGCGGGTATCACTGCAAGTCAACCCAATTTAGAAAAACAAGGCCATTTATGCTTTGCAAATAAAAAAGAAATTTTTCTTTGCAAAGCAAAGGAAAACTGCAGAAGCCCCTTGCAGCCTTGTGCAGAGGTCATTAAAAACACATACATTATCTATTAATAGACAACATAATATATTATATTAAAGGAAGGTAAATAAAAATATTAAGCAGCAGATTTAGCGTTCTTTTATGACTTTTACGGTTGTGCCCTACATTTCTATTGACGTGAGTATCTATCACTACCCAGTAATTTAAGCCTGCGTAATTTACCATTCTGAATTTTAAATTACCTAGTAATTTCAGCATGCGTAATTTACCATTTTTAGTTACGGTGTAATTTAATATTTCAAATTAATAATTTTGATTTCAGCGCTATTTTATCGAAATAATTAATTACCGAAATTTAACATCCCTGGTAGTCATTACCCATGGAGCCCTAAACGTATTATTTCGTTATGGTTCTTGTGTAGACGTCGGCAACGTTAGAAACGCAGACAAAGCATTCTTTGGGTTCACCCAATAAATATGAAACGTGATGATTTTGGAACGTTGTTATGCGTTATTTGAAGAGCTGCGAGCAGAAGAAGAGAAGTTCTTCAATTATTCCTGTGCCCTGTTCAGTCAATTCAAACCTGAAAGAACCAGTCTGTACTATCGAATTCGGTCATAGGTCGACATCATTCAATTTCTATTGTATACACTTATATAGCAAGGGCTTTCTAGAGTCCCGGCCGAACGAGCTACATTTAAATTATTTCGTCTGCGCACGTGAATCTACGCGATTAATAGTGGCGACCGAATCATACCCTAGTACCTTCGCGTGGTAAGCAACTATAAGCGTTCCCTATTTGCAATTCGCAGATTACAGATTCAGAAAATCTACGCGCATTGCCACTGAAAATATAGGTTGTTAGCAGTCCTCGAATACAAACCGTGTGAAAACCGCACGGTGCGTGTGAACGCAACGATTTAACTCAATGCACTACCGAGCGGACGGTCGCCGTGCGAAATCGGTGGTGAGGCACGGCGACCATACGGTGGACGGCGACGGCACGGTACGTGTGAAAGCTATGGTTTAATTTCATACACTTCGAACCGTACATGGACAAAAACGCACGGACGCCGTGCCCCGTGTGAAAAGGTCGGCACGGAATCCGTGCGTTCGTGGTGGACGGAGACGGCACGGTACGTGTGAAAGCTATCATTTAATCTCATACACTTCGAATCGTACAGGTATAAAAAAGCACGGACGCCGTGTCCCGTGTGAAAAGGCCGTAAGTGTTCTAGTTTTTCATAACTAGACGGAAAATGCCAAACGAAAACAAGTTGTTTTAAATGTAAGTTAATTTTCCGATAGAAAACTTGAATTATTTTACACCAATTTTTATATTCTATCTTTTGTTTTTATCGTTATGTAAAGTGCGTCAAAAACAAATTATGACAGCAACCTTTGATAACGTACTATTGCTAGTATTAAGTGAGTCAGAATAATAACAATAACCTGTTGCTTCAGTTAAAAAGAAATAAATGTCAAATCAGCTAAATCAATTCTTTTGTCAGGTTCCTTTACTAATTTTTCGAAACCGGCAAATATGTCGGGAAATCCACTATAAGACTAAAAATTCTACATTTGGCGTATTGATTTTATAATTTTGTAACAACATTCCAAATGATATACAGCATAAAATTACATTTAAAACAACACTTACACAATTTTAATATAAATGTAACAAATCCTGTGCAGTTTAACAAATTTCTTGTTTATCCACATGTGAATTCAAATTTTGAATATGGCTATGGACTTCTAGGAGCAGCTCAAACTCATAAGAAATAACTTTTTCTAGTTAAGTCCATATAGGGACACAGTACTATTCTGTCGTATTAAGCATAGAGTTCGTATTTGCAAATTTGTTCAGTATTTACGTTTTCCGACAAAATTGTATTTTCAAATGTACAAGTTGAGTCCATTCAAAGTTCATTATTGTTTCTGATATATTAAATTGACAAAAAATATATTTTAATCTAAATATCAGAAAAATTAGTAAAATAATGTATATGACATTCATATTGTAAATTAAAAGCAACTTATGGACATTGTAACCAACAAATATGTGACGTGATGGAGAGTTTTCAGTAACAGATTTGTCCATGTCCATGTCCTAGGATTGTATCGCTTCATAGCAAAATAGTGATAGCTTCCCTCTGTCGTTTGCGGGTATGCTTTTTGATCTTCCTTTCGTTGTCTTTAATAAAATCATAGTGTCTCTACACACTAAAAAAAAATGGGTAAAGGCCAGAAACCGCAAAATATACCTGTTAAATATACAAGAGTAAACTAGCAGTTGTTCCGGGTTAAATTAAAATTTTATAAGGAAACGTTGTTTCTCAATTTTAATATTTTATAATGTTGTAAATATTTGATAATTTAATTTGATAAGGTGCTATTGCTATTAAATTCTAAATTATTGTTTTCTGTTTTCTCAGGTTATGTAGAAGTCAAGCGGACAACGAAACAAAAAGTTACGTTTTTAAATTCGTTCATAATCGGCCCAATTGTACATCTAGGCTAGAAGATATAAATGTGCATACAGAATATTTTTTAATGTAGTTTCTGATATATTAAATTGACAAAAAAAGATATTTTAATCTAAATATCAGAAAAATTAGTAAAATATATATATGACATTCATATTGTAAATTAAAAGCAACTTATGGACATTGTAACCAACACTTTAAAAAACATTACACAAGATGCTGCGTGCTAGTGACATCCTGTGCAGAGTAGGTAGGTATCACATTTCTTTGTACAGTAACATCTACCAATTGGTTTTAGTTGTTATCTCACATCACTGATATGATGGTTACTTACGAGAGGTAAGGTGCGTCCGGATTGGTGGTAATGATAGTGGTAACAGACGCCATTGTAGAATTGCTGATACAAAATTGCTACTGACTCATGTTTATGTGCATGCATGCTAATATGTGTCATTATCGCGGTTGCTGAGAAATATACTATAATTTCGTCTGCTTCCACTACCACTACCATTAATCAGAATGCACGGTTTGAAACTTTTTTATTTAACAAGTCTCAAAGATGGTACTTGATGATATTAATTCAAATGGCTCACATTGTACCTCCGGAACAATTATCGATAAATCTACTGCTTTTAAATGGAATTAAAATTGAATATTCGGCTCCTGAATACTTCAGTAAACACTACTCTGGCTTAGAGAGTATGGTTAGCAAAGCTGTTAGAAATTGTCAGTAGTTTGATGCACGGCATAACCCGGAAACTATTTCGTAAACTAATCTAATCCTGAAAGCTTTCATATTTGCCGGTTTGCTTTTGATTAATCTTTAACTTCAGCGTACTATCGAAACAATCTAATAATCTAATGACTACGAGGAGCATATAACCCATTTATCTATAAAATGCATCTCATTAAATATCGATGTTTCAATTTGAGTACGAATCGAAGCGATAACGGAAACGGAAACCCTTTAAGACACTCTCAAGCACGAGTACGCGATCTATGGATCGAGGTAATGCCTTCCTCGGCACGAGCAGCAGAAATAAACCTGATAAACGTGTTTCCCATGCGAGTTTTAATAAATATAAGTGGGTCCCACCTTGAGAGATTTCAACGGCGCGCGATCGGGGTATTTTGTTAGCGGCAATCGATGGCTGTTTGCGCAGTGACATTTATGGTTCGAGGACCATTGGACTGGGGCCAAATCGCCCGAGAACCGAACTTGGGACACGTGGTAATATGCAATTGTGTACCGCTGAATTACTACTTGTTGTCTGCGCGACTGTTTCGAGAAAATGGCACACGATTTGGGTGTGTACGGTAGTATAAAGTATTGTAATGGTTCTACACGGTTGCAATCGAGGCCTGCATCAACTAATTGCACCTTAATTCATTTCCCCACCTTCCGTGCTTGTAAAGTGCGGAAAATAGCGGACCGAACGACACGCTAGTTGTGATAGCATCAGTAGAGTGTGAATATTATAGTTCTCAACTTTCTTTGTTGGATTACTGAATTATAAAAAACTTACACGGAATCAAACAGGATGGGCTAGGTATATTAAATTACACTGAGAAACAGTTTGCAAACTATCTTACTCAAAATGATAACCTCGGTCTTCAAAAAAAAAATACTTAAAAGGAAAAAGTCTATTGTTTAGTACATTTTTATGACCTCCGGCATATATTGTGAAGCCGAAGCCGAAGCCGCTTATATCTCGATTATCGGCACCTTTTTAACCACCTCCGCTACGTACATCTTCCAATACTTTTCAGTAATTCTTTTCTGACCTATACCCACATTTATCCTCTTTAAAATGACGTCGTATTTATTGTGATAAGCTTAATAGTTCTCTAGATATCGATAAAAATGTAGAACACGGCCACAATTTAAACGCAGTTCCTCGGAACCATGTTTTGTTGGGTGGATGACACGATTTCACAAAAACTAACGGGTCGATTTAAAACATTCCTGCGGCAAGGTTTTTGCTGATTGGCTCGCTATCCCGTAAACTAGAATAAGCCAGTTTCATCAAAAATTAAATACTTTATCCAACTCTTTAAGGGAAAAATTATTTTTTCGAATATCTCTAGATTGCAGACTTCCACGGTCTGAGTCAATGATATATTGATTTCCGGGTGGAAACGGCGTTGAGGACTTTGAAGCACTCGCCGTTCGCACTCTGTTGCGAGAGGCATCTTCAGGACTAAGTATCAAACCAAGTGCTAAGAAAATGAAACGTTGACTGCTTCAAAGTTCTCAACGCGGTTTCCATCCGGTAATCAATATATTATTTTTTTCCCATTTTTTCTAACTTTTCTCTAATGGATCCAGTCAATTCCGCGAGTCAATCTGCGCATAAAATGCCGCAAGAAATTTTTAAATCGATCCTTTAGTTTTTGCGAAATCTTGTCAACCACCTAACAAAACATGGTTCCAAGAGAACGACATAACCGATCTTTTAATTTTGTCCACTCATATTTTTATCTATATCTCCAAAACTATCAAGCTTGTCACAACAAGTAATACGTCATTTTAAAGAGGATAAATATGGGTATAGTACAGAAAATAATTACTGAAAAATATTGAAAGATGTGCGTATTGAAGGTGGGTAAAGAAGGTGGCGATAATCGAGACATAATCGGCTTCGGCGGGCCGATCGAATTTTTGCTGTGGAATCGTTAATTTTCAGAATTTCTTTCTGAAATTTTGGCAGTATATTCTTTAAATGTTGTGCAATCAAAATATGCAATAAAGATCAGGATTTGTTTTTTTAAATGTACACTAGAATGTATCCTTAAGAGGCATGTCTACATCACTCTGTAGACTAGTTAAGCAATTGCCATCGGCTTCGGTAAAAAAGCCCGTCTACAAAATTTCACAGTTATCGAATGGTTTTTCTCTTCGTTGCTTAATTTTATAGGTTAAAGATTTCTGTTCCTATTTTGTTTAAATAAGTGACGTGATGGAGAGTTTTCAGTAATAGATTTGTCCATGGTCCATGTCCTAGGATTGTATCGGTTCATAGCAAAATAGTGATAGCTTCCCTCTGTCGTTTGCGGGTATGCATTTTGATATTCATTTCGTTGTCTTTAATAAAGTCATAGTGTCTTAATACACTGAAAAAAAAAATGGGTAAAAGCCAGAAACCGCAAAATATACCTGTTAAATATACAAGAGTAAACTAGCAGTTGTTCCGGGTTAAATTAAAATTTTATAAGGAAACGTTGTTTCTCAATTTTAATATTTTATAATGTTGTAAATATTTGGTAATTTAATTTGATAATGTGCTATTGCTGTTAAATTATAAATTATTATTTTCTCTTTTCTCAGGTTACGTAGACGTGCGGTGGACAACGAAAAAAAGTGACGTTTTTAAATTCGTTCATAATCGGCCCAATTATACGAGTAGACTAGAAGATATAAATGTATGCATACTGAATATTTTTTTAATGTGAAGTGTAGTGGCCAAGTTATGGCTATCTAACGAATTGATCAAATACGAAGTTGAAAATTTTTTTCTTGCAAGAATCTAGTAGTAAATTTTTTAACTTAAACCTTTAATAACTTCGCCAGTTTAAAAAATAGGAAATTTACTCTCATAATAAAGCTTAAAGTGTGTAGATAATACACTGAAAAATTTAAAATGGGATCTCAAATAGTTTAGGAGATACGTGAATGTTAACACATACGTGTCATACTGTGCGGATACTAGGTGCTTGCTGAGCCCTCATTTATTGCACGAAAACGGATAATAACAAAATGAAACAACATTGTGAGAATTTTTAAATAATTTTTACTATTTTACCAGGAGAATCATTACTAATTCGTTTTACAAGAAGGCCTTCGGTTGGTGGAACAAAGGCGTGCATTTTTTTTGTTCCTGGAATGGTGATTGCAGCATCAAATCGTGGTTGCAGAAAAATCCTCTGCTGTTTAAATGGCCTTGAGTCCCAGACAGAAATGGTGCTACTAATTGCGTATCGTTATCACAAGATACGAAAGTATCACGTAACATTGATTTAATGCCTCTTTCTGTTTTAATGCGTTTTCGTGCAAACAATGCGAGCTCAGCAAGCACCTAGTACCCGAACAGTACGACACGTATGTATTTACATTCACGTATCTCCTAAACTATTTGAGATACCATTTCAAAACTTTCAGTATACACACATTATACACGCTTTATTATAAGAGTAAAATTGTGGTTTTTAAAAGGGGCGAAGTTACTAAAAATTTAATTGAAAATATTTACTTTTGGTTTTTTTACAAGATAAAAAATTGCAAGTTCGAATTTGATTTCATAATTATTATAAAGATCAACAAATTTTCCATATGAACCACCACGTTTAATATTTTTATTCTAAATTTGTTTAATTTCAAAAATTGCTTCCAAAAAATACTTCTTTTCATCACATCAATTCGTTAGAAGGCCATAACTTGGCAACTAAGTAAACCTCACATTAAAAAAATATTCAGTATGCACATCTATATCTCCTCGACGTACAATTGGGCCGTTTATGAATGAATTTAAAAACTTAACTTTTTTTAGTTGTCCGCTTCACGTGAAATGCCCCGTCTGCAAAGCGAATGAAGGAATTAAAAATTATAGTAATTATTATTATTAGTAGTTATTTTTGTAAATAAAGGTTAGTATTGTCGTGATAATAATTGTAATTCTAGATATTTGTAATAATTGTAATTCTAGATGTTATTTAGAATAAATTTTATACCATAGCCTTGTTGTTTCCAATTTCTGATTTCAAGTCTCTATTACTGCTAGTTACTGAGGTGCCTTTCGCCGACCCGCCTTAAACTGGACCAATATCGTAAGCTTGCAAATTAAATTTGAAACAATTCTCCCCAAGACAGTTTTAATTAGATTATGAAAAACTGATGAAAATAACTTCTTTTCGACCGTGTTACATAAAAATTCTGACTATGGCAATGGACATTTTAGAGTATCCAAAACTATTTATAAATAATGACTTCTTCCGGAGAAATTAAAATATATGTAGATTAAGACTTATGAGTTTAGTTAGATCAATCTCTGAACACACTGTACAAATTCAATCAATTTCTTTCTTAGATATTCATTTGAATGCAAAACTTGAAAAAGTTTAAACGCGCTTTCTCAATTCGTAATAAATAAATAAAATTAAAACGCATATCTTGAATATCATAATCCCAAAAGATATCTAATTGAAATAATTTTTCAAGTATAGGCTAAAGTTCAGAGAACAGGATAAGACCAAAAATGAAAATAAAAAATCCGATTTGATGTCTCTTTTCCTCCAACGCATTACAGATGCTGATAATGTCAAAAACTGTTAAAGCTATCATGTAACTATGAAATGGTATAATAACTATGAAATGGTGTAATAATTATGTGTTTAAACGTATAAGTATTTATTTCGGGTTATATCAGTTTGAGTTGGCAATCCACAATGTGACAGTTAACATACAAATTGAGTTAATAAGAATTTATAAAAACAAACGCGCCTTATAACATGAGAATAATACACAAATTGGCTGTTTAAATCGTTTAAGTTTCAGCGGTTTATTCGACTGTTCACTGTTTTTTCCCAGCCCATTATTTTGTTCGAGGGAGGCACGCCCGCTTCTGGTTATCGCTTATTATGTTCTGACATTTACTTTTCATCGAGCGGCTAAATCAACAGACCAACAGAGAATGGTGGGTATTTTTAGTGGAGCACCATTTACTTTCATAGTATGCTATTTGCTGAATCAATACTTCAGGGCATAGCTCAATTGTCGGTCAAATTGTATATTGGCCGACAAGTTTTCCAAGCGTTTTAAACTTTGCTCGTGTTTTATTACGAATATGTTGCTTTATTGCCGGCGTTATAATATTATTCATGACAATGGCATGAGAGTTCTACAAAAAAAGGTATGAGTAAATTAATGTCAATTGACATTTTCTTTTCAGTTTATTCTCTTTAAATCGCAGTTCATTTGTTAGTTTGAGTCTGGCAAAAAGAAATAGAAGATAATACCTTTCACTTATGATGATTCAAAACTGTTAACTTGATATTTTCTAAAAAATACGAAAACTTGCATTAGTCTGACACAAAGGTAAGATCCATCAGTGCAAGCATATTTTGAGCTTCAAGAAGCTTATCTAAAAGACACAATGTTACAACGTAAAACTACTTAAAAATCCATTGGCAATAATATTTGGACACCTTTCGCGAATGTGTCAAAAGTTGTTTCTTTTTCAATTGATTTTCAAGTGATATTACGTAGGACCTAAGTACTAATTTGGCATTAGAGTACAGTTATAACTACTTATTATCCGGACATCAAAACTACCATCATTAAATTCTTCAGTAATCTTATGTTGTGGTAGTTTTATTTCTGGTCATACAACACAAAAGCTGGATAATGAAATTAAGGTTTTACAGAGATTACAATAAAGCCAAAACCAACAAATTAAGTTGTTCTGGCTTTGTGACCCAAATATTATAAAGTATAATAGTTATATTTCTGAAGATGAATAAAGAATTTGTGTAGGCTTGAGCCTGTCCGATTTTGTTAACAATATCGTCAATTCCTTGCTATGAATGCGTATGAAGTAATTTTTGTCGATAAAATTAGCGATGTATGACATTTTGACATCCTATAAAGAATGTATTTCTGATGGTTAAAAATAAAATGGTTAATCCTAAAATGTTATACTTTTTGAGCTATCCGTGTATCAAAACAAAGTTTTCAATAGAAAATCATTTAACGGTAATCATACTGACCTCGAATAGAACGAATAGACGAATAGAACACAGAAGTGAGATCTTAGGATCTAGAGGATTAATTAATCAAAATTCGATATTTATCTGGAATATGAATACTTTCAAATGATGGAAATGTCGAAACAACTGTTCTGTTTCTGTTTCTTTTATTAAAGTTTATTAATAGCATCTTTATTCACAAATACTCCATGCATGAAAGTCAAAGTAATTGAAGCTAATTGAAGTAATTGTAGGGGTCCGAACCTTTCTGATTAAAAACTCAAATATGTCAAGTACATGAAACGCGCAAGTGAAAACAAGTCTGTGAAAGTTTGAAGTGATGTGACATACTCAAAAAACGTTGCTTCTAGCTCCGATTCAATCTTAGCAAAAACAAACAAAAGAACAAGAACAAGTAACATACGTCTAATATTTACAGCTAAACAACAAGTGTGATACATCATAATTGAAACTGACGAAAAGATCACCTAAAATGATAAATACAAACATGCCACCCATAACAACACAAATGGTTTCTCCACGATCTTTAAAGATAACTCAAGTACACAGTTAGATTTCTCTTGCCGTTGTTATCTGTCCGGTTGACGTGAAATCTCAAAAAATACTTCAATCAATTATACAAAATTAACCGTTTATTTTCTCGCATAAGTGCTCGAAGCCTTTTGATGGTAATTTTTGTCTGCTATAGTATGGTATTTTTAGTTTTGCGATTAAGTGAGTGAGAGTGGAGGAATGAAGGACTAATGTCTGACACGCACAATTTTTCAAAGGTTTATCTAGGTCAATTAAAAATGTAGGTATAAACTATGATTCTAAACATTTTAATATGTTAATACGGGAACCACAAGCTATTGGTATCAGCTTCAACCACTGCATTCGAATTTTCAAATCAAAATCTGGAATGACTGGACCATCAAATCTTTGTGATGCATTTTGTATCAGTTCCATATCAATTAATATAAAGATATCATTATGACCAATAATATATAACATCATGATGATACAATAACTGCATCTTTCCGCTGTTCATAAACATTTTCCAATTTTCCATTTCGGTCCTTTACTCTGCAATTTCGTTTATTTCGTTTATATTGGCATTTACTATACAGCATAACAAAGAGTAAAAATCATACGGTTTCGCCGCATTGGCTGGAATCCGTAATGAAGGCACAATCCAATTTAATCTTAGATCGGCCCGATTGGAATCTACATTTATTTTCCATCGTTTGGCAACGGGCCATAAATTTTCAATAAATAGGGCGAGCACGGAGCCGGCGGCGGCGAGAGTGGGCGAGACTCTAGGTGAAAATCCCCAAAACGTACATATATTTCCGTACAGTGGAGCCATCTACTGCCGCAACGTGCGCCATTACTTTAACCATTGCGCCATTTCTGAGTTTCCTTTCATTGAATTGTTTTGTTTTTACGATTAGAGTCCGAAATACGTCCACATAAAAATTTAGTGTACAACTCATAGGTTTATTGATTACTTAAAAATGGCGTTATGGTCAAGTAAATAATTAATTATACTTTCTTTTAATGATTAATGTAATCGTACTTACGAAAACGCCGCCCGTATATGGGAAGTTCATTGAAATCGACGTACCTACCTGAAACAAAAAAAAAACAAGTGTGTAGGACATAACCTCTATTGGTACATAGATCTAAAAGCTTTAACACTTCTATTATTAAAAAATCAATAATTCTTGAATCAACAACCTATGACTCTAAAAGATTGCATAACAGAAAACGTGCAATGTCTATTAAATATATACGACAGAGCAATACGTATGTGAATGTCATTGATTGTGTGAATGTCGTGACGATTGTGCATCACTCCGTACGGTTTTTCATGTAATGGCAATGGTATTTAAAAGCTACGAGCCAATGTCACATACAATAACGGTAAGTATTGAATTACCGTGGCAAAAAATACTGGGTTAGTGTTCTCAGAACACATAATCCTTATGGAAGGTACATTTTACATTTTTTACTTCACATTTTTTACAGGTGATGAGTATGAAGTGACGAATAACCTACATCGAGTAACCAACATTTTCAAAAACAGTACATGAGAAGAAAACAGAGTTTGCTATAAAGCTCTCCATTTTTTTCATCAACTACGTGTAGTAACATGAAACACTGCAGGTTTCTTGATGATGTTTAATTATGAAATCTTGCATTCGCCTTTCATTTTACAAAACAGAGTTTCTTCTGTAACCTTGCAATATATGGCACAGAGTCTGTATGAGTCTGTGTTACAACAAAAGCTATAGTGTTTGGCAAATAATATTGTCCCGTGCAAATGAAGTAGAAGCAGAATGTAATATAAACGTGACACTGAACTATATTCTATGACGAATGCCATGCAGAACTTTGTAGAAGACAGTTGTCGTTTGATGGTTGGACAATGATTTTGGATCCTCTGGCCAATGTCAGAACCAGTCACCAAATTCTGTTCAGCATCATCTCGCATTGTGATTCCAAGCATCTACGGTTGCAACAACAAGTTTTGAAGCGATTGTTTCCCACAAATCACACCTTAGCTTTGTGCATGAACAAACAACGAGCGACAATGTACATATTCTGAAAAGCAGACAATGAGAAACAATTTGCGATTTGCTTTGGAATCATGTTATTGGGGAACAAATGTAAACCAGCTGACGCAAAAAGTCTGCTTTCGGTGTGATTAAAAACTCGCATTACGTTCTATGGAACAGTTTGTGGAATTTTGCGGAACTCAAATTAGTAAAAAGGCAATATCAAGTTGCGAATTGTTTGTCATCAAGAATATTATGCTATCGTAATAGAAATTATATTTGTTGTTTGTATGTTTTTACATTGAATTTTGATTCTGTTAGTAAATAGTCTATATAATCCTTGCTATGCTATAATGTTAATTTTGTTGTATCCATATTATGATGTTACACTGGTATCTGGAATGTTAGTTTTCTCAGTATATTGACTACTGTTTTTATTTTGACAGGAAATCTTCAAATCTATCAGTACCTACATATGGTAGGTAAACAAAAATTATTTCTAGGCTACCCAAAAAAAAAGTACCTAGTAATAAGCAGAAATAATGTGCATTAAATAAATATGAATCTGTTACATAAAATATTTTATAATGAGCAATATTTAATTCATATTGTGCCCTAGACTTGTGCATTAAAATAATACATACTGAGCATTAAATAAATATCAATATGTTAAAAAATATTATAATGAGAAATATTTTCGTGTGTCATGTTTCGCTAAAATTGGTAAAAATTAACTTAAATCATTAATTACACAATTAGGAGAAAAAATATCGAAACTAACTTTGTTTTAGTATTACTTAATTTAACGTCTACATTCTTCTATCTCTATTAACGGATTCATAAAATGAAACCGTGGTGTTGTGAACATAACCCAAAAATATAATTTGAATTAAAACAAAATCTGATGTGGCCAGTACATTACCTACTTTATCATACTATACAGCAGTGCCTCGTCATGGCAATCTCGACGCATCTGCGTGTCGAATTCGCGTGCAAAGCAAACGCTGATGTTCTGACAATACCGTCAAAAGAATCAAAATATCTGTCATATCCTGGCTAACTAGTTTTAATGCAGCAAAAAAAAATAGAATTTGCTCATACAGTTAAACTATGAATATTAGCAAAATATTTTATATACATAAGTTAGACAAAATTTCCTAGTTTAATTTATTATGTAACTATCTTGACAAAATTACTGAAACGGCGGCTCATTTGCAAAATCGTTGAAAAAATGCTAAGAGTAAACCTCCATTTTACAAGAAATCCCAACCAATCTTTATGTAATTTAGAAAAGAATTTTTTCCATTAGATAAACAAGCGTTTTCATTAATTGTTAATTGTAAAAATATTACATTGTTTTTGGAATGTTATGTATGTTTTAAATGTATAAAAACCCCGCACAGGTGTTATGTATGTTTCATTTTATAAAACTAATAATTATTATATAACGAAGTAACGCAGAGTAAAACAGGTGCAGTTAACAATAAAAAAGGGATATGTTCTTCCTGTTCAGGTAATTTATTATTCGTAGTACTACGAATAATAAATTACCTGAACAGGAAGAACATATCCCTTTTTTATTGTTTATTAATAATTATTAGATATCAAGTTAAAATTGTACACAGAATAACCGTATTTGAAACGAAACATACTGCGTAATGGCCTACTGAAATACACCGGAAAACCCAAAAGGTACTACTATTAAACGATGTTGATTATCATAGCAACCAAAACGAAACAAAATATTGATAATTGTACAGCATCTAATTCTACTAAATACGTGCGCAAAAAGAATTTTTATTATATGTCGTATTACGACAGTTTCTTAAACAATAAAAAATAAACAAGTATAACAACAAGCAGCAGAACAAGATGTAGGATACATATGATACAACACACATATTCTTATACATATTATAAGGGTTTAAACTATTACTAAAATCTCCATTCCTCAAACGCCCGCGATTTGGTATATTGTTACGATTGTACCTAGAATTATATGTACACTATGAACTGATTTATTCAAAGAAAATAAAACAGTTCACTTCCCTGTCAAACCAATTTTTATCACTCAGTTATAAAGTTTTTTTAGCTGACACCAAAACCACATAGCAACGACAGGACTAAGCTGAACGATACACATAAATGCGCTACGGGTTCCAGAACTTAATTCACACTATAATCTCTTCAGGGCGCATTATAATTTTCTGATGGCACAATTTAGATTATTGAATGCTCTTACCAAATTTTCAAATGCTGATTTATTTAAACTATTGAAGATATATATTTTTTAATTATCATTTATTTTTTGAGATGCACATTATATTTTTATGGAGGTAACGATTGTATTGCACATTTATTTATTTAAGTGTAGAAACATATTATGAAAGGAACATTCAAATATATAAACGTACAATTATTTATTCTGATGCACATATTATAAATATATTGCACATTTATTTTTTTAAATGCTCAAGTCATTTTTTGCATTGCTCAAATATTTTTTGTATTGGTCAAATGTTTTTTGTATTGGTCAAATATTTTATCAAATGCTTACAATAAATGCATTTTATATATTGCGCAAATAATTTGTACTGAATTGTAAATAGTCCCTTGGAATTGCCATTGGATTGATAATGAACACAAGATTTTGAACAGCAGAAATTCTAAAAAAATTACAGCCCACTGTAAGAATGCCAGCCGACAAACTCACAGTTTTTTCAGCGGTGTACTACTAGTGACTTGACCATATAAAGAAATGCAATCCCAGTGTGACTATACCCATAAATTTTCCTTGTTATTAACGATAAAGGAAAGCGACTTCTTTTTTATATTATTTTTTGTCTTGTTTTATAAGTGTTCTGAAACATACCGAGATGTTTTTCAGTGAAAAAGATTCAAGAGAAAGAACTCTTTTTATTTAGTGTAAAGGAGGCACTGCTGTTTGAATGTGTTGGTGCTAAAATAACAGATACATTCCTAATGGATTATTATTGTACCCTTATTAGGGTATCGTTAATTTTATATCTGATTACGACGGTTTATGATTTGTGGTGTTTCGACATTTAGATAGATGAGACTCACATAACGTATTACGAAACAATATTGACGACTACACCGAAGAGAACGCGGATATACTAAATTAATCTACCAATTTATTCTATGGGTATATGGTTTATAATTTCCATGTATAACCCCAGACATTTCTTTAACTAAACGACAACACTCAAAACAAAATTAAAATAGAACCTTAAAAATTCATTGCAAAACCATGAAAAACGCTTATCGGAATTCGGATTAGCGAGTCACTACTGTATTAGACCTTCATAAGACGAAAATAATTCAACTTTTCGCATTTCAAAAGTAATCTCAATTTCCAGATTCTACGCAGGAGGCACAAAGTTGAACAAAAAAATGGTTCCAAAAAATTCAAAGAAAACAAAGAGAAGTATGACACACTATAAAAAATTGCCTTGAAAACACTGCAACAATGTCGAAGCAAATGCCACCAACCATGATTTTCGCAAACTGCTGTAACCCCAATCAATTATCAAATGAGCAATTCGAATATCTCCCAGTATATGGCAAATTGTTGCAATTAGGGGAACAAAAGGTTGTCGGGTTCGCAAGAAGGAGGATACCCGTTTACGGCGAGGTGCGTGAGGCCGGAAAGGGGCGAACGGGATGCGAGGGGGTCGCCACGCACATTAATTTGGCTCTACACACCGTGACCCCACTTAAACGTATTTGTGCGGCGTTTGCGGAAAACGCGCACCTCCGCAGAACCGAAACCCCGCCTGAAGCCACCGAAATTTCGCTGGGGAATTAAATAACTGCCGTAAATAATTTCCGATACTAATTGATTTGTGTACGACTACATCTGGAAAGCCGTATTACCCGGGCCAATTGAGAACGGAGACATTTTTGGTTGAGGATTTAATTTGTAATCAAATTAAAGTAGGTAATTTTAATTTAATTGATAAAAATTTAATAGCAAACTGGGAAGATAAGCTACAATTATTAATGGCAATGATTATATAAGAAAATTCTGGAAAATAAACTATTAACTTTGTTAGTCCAGGGCTGAAAAAAATTGTTTATCTACTAATGTACATATAGTGTAGTGCAGGTGTCCCCAACCTTTTTGTTCCCGAGAGCACATTCGTGAATAATGTTAGGGCCGTGGGCACCAGATTTTTCTTTTAAAGCAAATTGCAAATTCTAAAAGTGCAATTTTAGCATACTTATATATCCTCCTGAGAACTAAACCCCCTAAAAATAGAATCTTGCAAGTTATATTCTAAAACAGATTATTTGGTTGGTAAAACATATTTGACATTTAGTACCAAGTGCCCAACAAAATGGACTCTTGATCTCAGGAGGATATAAATCACTGTTCACATTCTTAGATTAAATAAGTGCTTAAAAAATATCAATATACATACCAAGGGTTCTCATTTGTGAATCAAGATATGTACTTCGAGTTTATGTAATTCATGGTTAAATACAATCATTCGCGTATGTTGAACCTACAAAACAATTTCTTAATATGCTTGTTTTCAGAATGACAATTTTTCAGATTTCTTTTTCGTCTGGTATATACGATTTTAGCACAATGTCGTTGTTAAGATACAAATTTGAACATTTGCTATGGAACGAAATTTTTTAAGTTTCTAGCATGTTGGGATAAGCTGGTATAAATTGTACAAAATTTGCCAAAATCGCGATTCTTTTGACCTTTTGGCCTCACTTTTTGAGAAAACCTTATCATGTCCCAGTAGCTAAATCCATGTTCCCCAGAGCTCTCAATACTATACAATTTTCAATTGTCCCTTTATTGAATATTTTCTTTAGTGGGGCCATGATTTAAGACAATTGCCTTTTAATTAAAAAATCTACTCACTTCAGCGAGACAAACGGCGGTTATTTAAAAAAATATCGATTACGTCGTTACAACAATGGAAACTTAAAAATTAAATTTTACACAGAAATGTGTATTTTGGTTATAAAAAATAAACGTGTTCGAGGATGATGTTCCATACTGTTCGCGAGCATTGCACCTAGTGATTTTTGACGCATTTAGTTAAAATATATAAATCCATTAGCTCAATTTTAGCAAAATACTAATATTCACTGTTCAAATTGTTCTTGAAGCATTTTTAGCTTTATTGATGACAAATGAAGTCAAATTGACTATCATCTATTTATCACTTTATTCAAGTTTTTAAAATGCGGACCAGTTTAGCTTTGAATGAGTTTACAAAGCCTATCGTTAAAACCATGTTGTAACCTATCGTTGTAACCTATCGGTGTTAAATCAAAAATTTAAAAAATTGACAATTGTGGTAAAGAGGCATACAAAAGTCGGTGCTCCCATTTGCCCACATCATTCGTCTTGAATACGCTGCATAACTTGTTTTGTTAAGCTTAATACCTTCAGAGATATTGGTGAAAACATAGGTGGACAACATGTTCTGAAAATTAAGCAAGAGTGCGGTCCTGTTCCGCGAGCACAAAGAAGTCGGGCATCCCGGATATTGCGAATTGTTATTCGTTATGACAAGGGAGAAACAAGTTATAACAAGTCAATGAAATGTTTGGGGTCAAAATAATTTCATACCGGATAAAATAAATACTGATACGCTCAGAATATTTTGCAGAATAAATAAACGGTTGTTTTTGTCTTACGTTACAGGAAATAGTTTAATTTAATTAAACACTATCAATATTTGCAGTGTCATTGCCAAAATTACCCGCAGTTTAAGATTAACTTATCCAATTAAAACCAAAAAAAAATATGATGTGGCCAGGCACATGACTTTATCATACGATATATAAAATTAATAGTAAATGAGAATCTATTTGATTAAGATCTGCATTAAAATTAAACTAGTTAGCCAGGATTTGACAGATATTTTGATACAATTAACAGTAGGTATTGTGAAAGCATCAGTATTTGACACTACATACTGTCATTAGAATAATAGTTATTTATGTCACAAGTGCCGAAAGTACGGAATAGCGCGACGAGCGGTGATACGGCGCGTTACCGAAGGCGCAGCGTCGCCTCACATGTGAGCGAGTCGCGCTATGTATTCTTCGGCAGGAGTGACATCAACGTTTTTGTGTTGCATTTTGAGAAATATGTACTTAAAAAAATTAATAAAAACATGGTTATATTTCTGTATAGGAAATATTAGGTTGATACCACTTCTACGAAACGTCAAGTTTAAAAAGTGAATTCAAATTCCGACAGATTTATATTTGTTCATGACACTGTAGATGTCACATCCGTACCAACATACTAAAACAAAAATAACCCTCATCGCTATACTTTATATACAATTTTCTCAATTTATCGTTTTTAGAATTAGATATAATAACGGGTCGTTATATCTTATCAACCAACAGTCAAATTGGTGATTTTATTTTATTTGAAATTTGTATTTTGTACTTTGCCGCACTAGAGCGGCAACGCGCAATTTGCTCTTGAAGCTAATTTTTTAATTTTACCAAAAAATGTCATAGGTATAAATTATTCAAAATTTCCTCTACTTTAATTTATTATTTAACTATTTTGTCGAAATTACAGTAATGGTGGCTCATTTGCAAAATCATTGAAAAATAAATATGAACTTTCGTCCCGATACCTTTAGTAGTTTCTCGAGAATCGTCGCCACAAAAATCGCACACACACACAGACATGTTTTGTACCTTGGTCAAAAATGTTCAGGGGACCCATAAAGACCTATTTCCGCTAAAATCTCATTTTTTTTTCGGCACGATTACAATAATACTTCATCATACTGCGTATGATAAAGTAAACATACCGGCTTGTAGAGCAGCAAATTCTCAACAAATTTGAGGCTGGATCAAATACTCTATAGTTAGTTTTTCTGTAATTAATTATGAAAGTCTTTTGAATGCCAGGAACGTAAAACAATCAATTGTATAGTCCACTGACAGCTTGTCCACTAGACCAGTATTTCCCAAAAAAAATTCCGTGGCCGGTTATTTTTATATTTTACCATTTGACATCGATGCTTTCGACTCACTAAAGTTTTTACGACTATGCTAGTACAAAATTAAAACTAAAGTTAAAATAAAATAAAATTGGCATTAAGAAAACTTTCCTAATTAATTGCAGAAAAATTATAAACTATAGAGAATGTGATCCTAAAATTTGTAGAGAATTTGTTCCTCTATAAGCCAGTATTTTTTTAAATTTCGATTGGATGAGTCAAACTGAAACTTCGCGTAATTTAGACAATGACACTCCAATTATTGATAGTTTTTAACTAATTTAAACGATTTCCTGTAACGTTAGGAAAAAACTACAATCCATTTTTGGATTCTGCGAAACTTTCTGAACCTATCAGCATTTTTTTAACCGGAATGAAATTATTCCGGGGTTTACAGCCATATTTCTGTGCCTTAGTTTTTATAGGGATCTTTGATACGGTATAACGACGAAATGCACAGGAATTGCTGGGTGTTATATAATATATAATTCTTGGGTGTTATCGTGAAATTATTTACTTTTATAGATTTTAGGTTTGCTTCATGGGTTTAAATACCGCATCTATAAACAATTTAAGCGCTATAATTTCTTGATGTGGTAACGTTAAATAATTGCCAAAACGAAATTTGTCATAAAACGTCTAAGTAAATGCTGACTGTCCTTACTGAGTATATATTAACTAAATGTTAAGTAGCTATCATCATTAGACACATAACGTAACCTTCAGAACTCACGCGGCGAACAATGATTGTAAACTCGGTCTCAAGACGACTATAAGTTCACATAAATTGGTGTCAAGAAGCATCAGACTTTACGGCATGTCGTAACCTCTAATTGCCAATTGTCGCTGTACGAAGAATTGCTTTCTGTTTGCCAACAAAAACCGCCATAAACCAGCCAATCGGCGGCCAGCGATGAAATTTCTTTGCATGCCACCCGCAATGTTGAGGTCGTCCATCACCTTTAGAAAGTACTTACTTATAATTTCACAAGCTGCGGTGCAACAAAGCGTCATATATTCGCACAATGCGTGAATAATCGTTACGATATTGTGATGCCGTGCTAGTGTGACCTGCGGCCAATTTTTCAACGTTGGCGTTGTTTGTTTTTGAATTTTATTTTGCATATTAATTGTCGTATTTGTGACCTGGTGCAAGATTATCACCAAATTTGATAGAAGGTAACGTTTGTGTACCAATGGAGCTCGGTTTCTCGGCCTCAGAACAAAAAATGATAATAATTTTCAAACATTATTAATTTAATAATAAACCAATAATTAATTTGAGTAGAGACAATCATTGTTTATGGAAATAATTTGTGGCAACTAACTACGAAGAATTATCGAGAGGGAATGTATAAAATCGGAAAATTAACTAATTGAAAATAACGGAAATTCTTGAGTCTTGTTCAGCGGACTGCAATAAATATCCGTAATTAATGATTAACTAATAATGTAAAGACGACAATAGTAACTGGAAAAACCAATTGACCGTCACTGATACATTTATCAATAATACAACAAACAAATCACTTATTCTGCTTTTAACCAGGGTCAAGATTGTGAATTGGTTAAAATAATAGAGAATTGTCAAAGAATAATTATTAATTTTGAGCGATATTGATTCAACCAGTTTGGCGTATTTTTTCTTTTAACCGTTAAAGCCGTTTTTTTTTCAGGGGACCCTTCGATATTGAAGAAGTACTTAGAAACCATATAATTATTCCCTGAAAAGACACACTCATCACTGAAGATTATGACAGTCTACCCACAGCATATTTCTTTCCGCATGTTCACTTTTGCCATTAGATCTGTTCTTGTTGTATATTGGTTACTAAAAGACATGAGGAAATAAATCAAATAACAAAATGATTACAAAAGATTGGGCCATTGTTTATTGTTTACAAATTCCCGCGGTTGTAACTGGTAAAAACCACAGCGTGTCACAAAATTTAACCAAAACACTCATCGCAATTCTTGTACCTGTATAGTAATGTTAAAACTTTAAAACTGAAAATTAAAATAAAAATGACTACCACAAGATGATGAAAAGCTATGAGAACAATAATACCAAGTTAAGTGACCAGTAGGACATGCTTTTGTTATTATCAATTTAATTTTTATCTAAAGTAATACACAACAGTATTGTCATCATTGGGACAATTCTCTATCTACTGGAAAATGTAACAGTCGCCACGTTTGCATATGACACTCTAATGGCAGTGGGATCAACTATTGGAAAATCTACTAGGATTCTTCAACAAGCTAGTAATAAAATATATAAACGGACCAAAAAAAAATGGAAGACGAAGCTCAACGAACTGAAATCTGCCCACATTATCTTTACAAGCAAAAGAATCGAGGACATACCTCATGTCAAGATTAACGATGCCATAGTTCCATATGCGAACACTGCAAAGTATTTGGGTATGAGTCTGGATACAAAACTAAGGTGGAAAGAACACGTAAAGATGAAAAGAGTAGAGCTTGGCCTCAAATACGGAGAACTGTACTGACTTCTGGGAAGAAACTCTCGGTTGTCAGTACAGAACAATCTACAAGTTTACAACCAAATACTAAAACCGATTTGATTATAGGGCAACCAGTTTTGGGGTTGCGCGAAAAACTCTGATATACAATGAATCCAGACGTTCAAAAATAAAGTACTAAGGAATATAGTTAACGCTCCTTGGTACATACGAAACAGGAACCTGCACTGTGAACTTGGTGTCCCACAAGTCGTCCAAGAAATAAAACGATTCGCCACTAAGAATCTCGCTTAAGCCAGCACGTCAACGTAGAGGCCCTGCAGCTACTGGACAACCAGAATCTAGTGAGAATACTAAAAAAACTAAACCCTTCGAACTAGTGAATCAGTGAAATGTGTGAAAAGCAGAGCACAGTGACTGAAGTGTTGGTGCTTCTTGTTTAGGACAAAGTTAATATAGGACATCAGTGGATAACCTATTAGAGACAAGTACCAAGTTTTAAGAATTCAGATTTAAATTGATTGATTATCTTTTAGATTAGTTTCAATATGTTAACCATCTTATACTTATTAAAAATAAATAATTTTGTGTCTGAAGTAACAACAGTATTAAGTAACCATCAACAAAACGTGTTTGTTTTTGAAAAAGTAAAAAATATAATAGTATTTTACAGAGACTTCATTGATTTTAGAGGACTTACGAGACATGCATTATAAGTTTTGGCTATATTTAACTCGCTGTCTTTTTGATAAAATGCAACAAAATATTACAGACTTTTAGAGTTTCACCTTCCTATCAATGCTGTTTCTTTCTTTTAAGTTGGTTTTACAAGAATTTTTAACCTACAATGTCTAATGGCCATACTGATTATTACTCTTCCATTATAACTTATATTCTGCAAAACCGGACATATTCAAGTATCATATCGATAATCAATCCATAAAAATAAAATTTCAAAGCTGGCTCATTTACCACTTTATCTACGACTCACAAATCGATGGGTTATGATCTGTTCAGTCATATATGATCATATAAAGCCAAACTGTCATCCATGTTAACTCATGAACATAATTATATAATAAATGTTATTTTATGTGAATTATAACCTACACAATGTTCTTGTCAAATAATATACTCTCCCATTTTTTTTTAAATAAGAAGCTACTATTCTATATATAAGTATCTATAACTTCAATGAACTTCTTAAGGAATTGGAAACATATATATATATATATATTTACTTTTGATCGTTCAGAAAAACTATTTTTTACTCAAAGCCAATAAATGCAAATATTGTATTTCAAACCTTGATAATCCTTTCTTAAGGGTCTATTGTCCTTTCTCTGCTACAGTATGCAAGCTTTTCAGTTATAAATAACCCCGATTGCTAAGTGGAGACAGCCAAACAAAAATATAAAAACATAAAAAGAAGACAAAAAAAAACCCGAGATTGAAAAGATCTCCAGTATCAAACAGTCCAACTTGTAAACTCTCAAGATTAATATTGAGAAGTCAAAGAGTCAGATGTCCATGACATTTTGACGGTACGCAGATATATAATTAATAGGTACGTATCTTTACGTAATGTTGTCTAATTATAAAAATTATAGCATAAAAAATACACATCGTTTAATGGACAAATTGCCCAATTTATTATCGAAACAAAGAGGAGGCGCGGTGGCTTCTATTAGACTTCGTAACGATCCAATCCGTCTTGTAATTTGGGCAACTGAACATCGTGCGGAATATATTTTTTTAAAGGAAATTTGATATATTAAACCGGTAACAAGGAACTCGTAACGGGTGAAATGGTCCGTGGCACGAAAACAAGAAAGGAAAAAAAAATACACCGCCGCTACTCCAGCGATTTTTTCTCCTTCATAAATTCTGTGATGACGTTCAATTTCTACCATTTTCCCTCGCCCTCTGTTTCGTATTTTCTCTGTCCGTCGGAATGGCGTACATATTTTTAACTTTTAGGGGAAAAATTTCCTGATGTCCGGTATTAAATTTAGATTTAATTTTGAGAGGAATGCGTCTCATAACAGACGTAGTACAACACCCACGAATCATTAAATAAAATTCTTAAAAATAAGTGAGAAGATCACGTTCACCAAGTGATTAAATATGGATTTATGTTTTTAATAATCCCGCGAACTGAACTAATATACAGGAAGTTCTTTATTAATCTGTTTGACAAACTTTTATAGATTAAAGGTGATGCTGTTCTAAGAGAAATAAAATAAATTTGCACATATAATTTAATCGATTCGTTATTCAATATTTACTGTTTTACAGTGGAGTTAAATTACAGCAGTTATGTTATACCTATTATAACTTATATTATAACATAACCAATGTTAGATAACAATTTATAACTGCCTAGAACGCTGCTTTCATAGTTATTAACAATTTGTTAATGGATAAGACTCAGGAGTGACAGAGTTATTTTATTTGTTCAGTAGGATTGGCGGTTTTATTTCTTAATTCCTTAACAAAGACCAATCTGAGATGCATGTTATTAACTTTTTTTCTTAAAATGTGTCATATTTTGATCTGTCCATGTTTTTAATGAGCCAATCGATCACCCTGTGTTAGGGTGGTACTAATTTAGAAAATTTTTATTTTATCTAGTGCGCAACCACCATATTATTTAGTAACATTTCTCTTCAATTCAGGATGTTCAGTTTCAGATTCTACGAGAAATGCATACCAGAAACAGTTTTTATTTGATTTTCAGGTGACTCTTTTCATCTTGTTTATTGCTGGCTAGATCCTGACAGACTATTGTAGTTTTGACAAATACTTGCTCTGATATATAGATTCAAAAGCAAATTCAATAATTTAGTGTTATGTCTTTGTTTGGTTAATAGTTGTGGTATGAAAATTATATGGGCATAATTTTTACCATATATCAGTCACAGAGAACCGATTTAATTGTAAATTTAAGTAATTAAAAATGGCAATTTAAAAGTGACCAATTATTCGAAAAGCAATTTAACTCTCTTTATCTTTATCCACAAAAACTGTAGTGCTGAAATATTGGTTTTATTCGTTTATTCTAGAACCTTGGAGCTAATCGTTTGTAGTCAACATAATCAACTGTCACTTTTCGCGAATGCAACGGGTTTGCCAGATGGTAAAAAAATGAAAAATGTCAAAGCAATGTCGTTCTTTGCTCTCGACTTCCATCTTGCTTGTTTGCCCCCTTATAGTTATTTATCAGAAGAAAACTACGATATTTTCTTTCTAGCACTGTTTGGTTTTTTGTTATAGTTTTGGTATGATATTCACTAGGTACGTAAATTGTTTTTTGCTAAAGAATTGGTGTTTCAATTAAAAACAGAGTAAAATTAATTTTGGGGTTTTCAAATAGAAAAAATACATCCATCAAAATAACTTTAAATTTAACAGCGCTAAACGACCCTGACAAACTAATTTTTCTCACGGCATGACGGTTAACTGTAGATTTGGTACAATATTTAAGTACCGTTATTTTCAATGGTTCACATGTTTGTTCTACACGCAAAAACGGCATTTTTAAATGAAGAACAATCTAACAAATACTAAAATATATTCTGCGTAGGGAAAATTAAAATATAGGTACATCAAAACATTCAGAAATCGTTATACAGAAGGGCGACAGCCCTATGTTATAAGACAAAACTCTTCATAGAAATTTAAGAATATAATATTACGTTAAACGAACGATGATAAATTTCGATATATGATAAAAAATCTGAAATAGTTTTTCTGTTGTGGTAGCGCTCCATTTATTTTCATTTTCCATCATCAATTAATAGCTCGTTCTTGCTCGTGCGTGAAACAGTCTCGATCATTATACGCTCTTTTTAATATATTTGTTGGTTAAATAACCATTAACCAAATAGTATATTAAAAAGAGCGATTAACGATCGAGACTGTTTAACGCACGAACATTAAGCGAGTGCGTTTTGAGATCATTAACCGCCGTTTAATATCCGAGTTGGTTACAACATTTTTTCGTCGATCGTATTCTTCTGGCCGCGTCTACATAAACTTTTCATCGCCGATGTCTTTTGAGTTTATATGACAATTTAAGTAATTTGACACGGATATTTCGCAGTTCATAATGTTTTGATTGGATGGTTTTGTTTCACATATGTCCGATTAGCTATAATGACGACGTTTGGTTGGCTATACCAAATCGTTAATAGAATTCGTGTATTTATAGAACTTTTAAATAAACGATTTCACTGAACGATCGACGAAATTTTACTTCTTTATAATTTCAACTTCAAAAAAAACTTGAACCAAACAAAAAACACATTAAACGAATTAGTGTCTGTCAAAACAAGTTCTACAAGGTCATAAAGTTGGAGTTACTACCAAGAAACTCTCGCTCTTATTTACTATGCAATACTATTCACGATTTATACCGTTGCCATTGTGCAAATACCAAAAATTTGAATGTACCTAGTACCTAATTGACACAAATATTGTCACGTGTGCTTATATACTCCACAAAAGCAAACAAAGATATCCTTGGATATATGTACATCGAAGAATTTGTCGATGTACTGTTAAAATGTTAAAAGGTCGTCTAACCGCATTTGAATAAAACGAATGATAATTGACGTCAAGGTGTTTTTACTTTATCATACGCAGTATGATGAAGTTTTGTAACCGTGCCGAAAAAAAAAATAGATTTTAGCGGAGATAGGTGTTTTGGGTCCCCTGATAATTTTTGACCAAGGTACAAAAAATTGTCTGTGTGTGTGTATGTATGTGTGTGTGTATGTGTGTACTCGATTTTTGTGGAGACGATCCTAGAGAAACTTCATATTTTGAAGTTTCATGACTAACTTAGAGCTGAAAAGCTTTTGGTTCAAAAGGGTCCAAAGGAACTGGACGTTTCCTCTAAGCAGTTTTTAAGGATTTTGCAAATGAGCCGCCTTTTCTGTAATTTCCTCAAAATAGTTTAATAATAAATTAAAGTAGAGGAACTTCTGAATAATTTATGTCTGCGACATTTTTTGATAAAATTAATAGTTTAGCTGCAAGAGCAACTTCTATTTGATCGAGATCGGTCGCATCTCCATTGATATAATACTATATCGTGAGCCAGGATTTTCAGTCTAATGACAGTACCGGTAGTGTCAAATGCTGGTGTTTTGACAATATCTCACTATATCTACTGTCAATAGTAAAAGGATCTCATATTGTGATACCGTGTACGGTCCTTGCCTGACGGCGTCGGATAGGCAGCGTGTTCAGCGTGTCTAAAATGCATGTGTTCTGTTTCTATTTGGTTTGAGGAAGTATGATCATGTATCGAATGGGCTGGGCGACTTGAGGTGGTTGAACATGGATAACACTAGGGTGTTGCATGCAGCAATATTATATCATAAGTTGCTATCCAAGAGGATCCCACAATACCTCATGCGGAAGATACGCTGTAGAACGGATGTCCATAACCTTAATTTAAGATTCAGGGATTTGTTTGCACTACCTGCCCATCGCGCTGAGCTGTATAAACAGTCATTCTCTTACCAAGTTAGTCACATATACAATGGTCTCATGTCAAATCCTGGCTAACTAGTTTTATTTTAATTCAGACACGACTGATCTCAATCAAATAGATTCTCATGCAGCTAAACTAATAATTTTATATAATGTATGATAAAGTCATGTGCCTGGCGACATCACATTTTTACCTTATTTTTATTGATTCTTCGATACTCCAAACGCCTTCGCAGATATAAATTAAGTGTTAAGGGCACGTAAGTGGTGGAAAAATGATACTTCTCCATTTTGAATTCGTTCGGAAATTGGGTTTCAAACGCCTTTTCCGCGACTGCTTTGTTCCCATCCGAATTTTATCGCCGATCAGATAGCGTATCGCTAAGACCGCATATATCAAGCGGACGTATCGTATTTACATTTTCCTATATGCATAAAACAATATATCAAGCGATGTAAAGAGAGTGGATACAAGAATGTGAACGGTCGATATAAATTCAGAGACGCTCGTGTGTATCCTCCCGTTTCACAATATCCTAACCAACTTTTTTTTAATCAAACTAAATTTTCTAATATTACTTTTTTACCCGGTATAAATTCGTAGAAAAAAAAAACTTCCTCATTGTTTCTCAACTCCCTGCATAAGTTAAGGCGCTAGGACTGGTATGGGTCGTAAAATGTCTATTAAATATTGAAATTTCGACGTGAAGTCGAGGATTCGCTAGAATTTTATGGCAATAAACATAGATTAGCAGGCGATAAAGGAGAATTTACGATTAAGCGGCGCTGGAGAATGGATTTTCAGGTCATAGGTGAATATTGAATTAATGTAAATATGCTTATTTGTTAATGAATCGGAATGTAAACATACTAGGCGACGTTTGTGTGTTTTTATAAGCAATATTTATCGTTGTTAAAGAATGCGGGTGCAAGAATGCAAATAACTTCGTTTGTTATAATGAATAAAAACCAGTGTAGATTAATGAATCTCCTGGATTAACAACACGCGGTTTGCTCATCTAAATATTTCATAATGCACATAAACTACTTAATGAAGGACAATTCCCATAGGAAACTAATGACTACGCAATGAGACACTCACGTATCCACCTACAATATGTTATCAAGAAGAAAAAAACTAGTGTTGCGTAGTTTGTAATGTGGACGAACCCTTGTGGATCATTTTTTCATTATTTTGGAAC
Source organism: Melinopterus prodromus (assembly GCA_964023965.1). Classification (NCBI taxonomy): domain Eukaryota; kingdom Metazoa; phylum Arthropoda; class Insecta; order Coleoptera; family Scarabaeidae; genus Melinopterus; species Melinopterus prodromus. Next base: position 14,290,648 of record OZ030396.1, read on the forward strand.
AAAATATGTATTCTTCTTAGGCGTTGTGGTAAACAGGCAAATCGTGTGTCATTTAATGTCAAAACGGCTTTTATTTCCTTAAGGACAGAGCATGCTCTTGACTCTTGCTTGACTCTAAAGTATCCCTCAGTCAGGTATAAGATCTTAATATACAGGCTTAGCCAAAATTACCGGAACAGCTAAATAATTCTCCGACAGCAAACATTTCAAAAATATTTTTTTTATTTAACATGCTCTCGTTTAAATATATTTTTAATGTACCCTATATTCATGTTCATTTTGTTGCGGGAAATTTTTTTCCGCAACTTCGCACTTTTTGACATTCCTATAATTTAAGAAGAGGGGAATCGAATGGCGTTGTTAGCAAGAATTTTTTTTTATAAAATACACTTTTACTTTTACTTTAATCAAACGGATAAAAAACATATTTAAATAGAATTAGGTTAAATCTTCAAAATGTCACATTAAAATAAATGTGTATGTGTGTGGGAAAGTATTGTTAATTTGTAGTTCAGGAGTTTTGATTATTTGCTTATAACTCCAAAATAATGCACTTTATAAAAATTATTCCTACAAAAAAAATCTTGAAATAAAATATTTATAAAGATATAGGGTTTTATTAGAAAAGCGAAAGGTTTAAAATTTCCATAACAAAATGAACACCCGTATATAAAAACTATATTTAAACGATACCTAGTTTCAACCCAAAAAACTTTTATTTGAAATTGTTTGTGAATTTTTGTACAATTGCAGAATAATTTATATAAAGAAGTGATTTTTATATAAAATTCTTAGAAATTCTTAGAATCAGAAAACCTACAGGTGTTCTATTTGGGAAAGCGATAGGTTACCAAATTTTCATAATAAACGATAGCTTGTTCAAAGCCAAAATCTTTTCTTTGAAAATTTTGTTTAAATTTTTTATTTTTAGATGATTATTTAGGTGTCTCGGAAACTTTGACTAATCCTGTATGTGCAAACTGTTTAGGAGGATGCTTGCTAAAAGTAGAACTATAAATAAGGAAGATATTAAAAACAGTGTGGAAAGCAGTCAAATGAAGTTACGAAAAGAAATTGCATATAGATAAGGTGGGTTAAATCATCGTAAATCCATCCCAAGAATCAGTGATTAAGCCATCACCATTGATTCACGAGACACTCAGTATACATCCAAAGTTTTGTCGTTTTACAGTTCTGATTAAATTACACTCCGCATAGTGACATTCAACTCTAAAGCGATTTTGCTTTCTTATTTAGCCTGTACTATAAATAGAAAAATATCGCTTTTTCGTAGTCAGGTTTTAGATTCCAGTAATCAAATTTCTATTTCCCAATGGTCGAAACACTTTATGTTCGATTTTGGAAACAATAAAAATTGATTATCATCTTTGTGGATCTTAGACAAATCCTACTGACTGCGCCACTTCGAATATGGTAGTTCGTTGATAATTATACTAATTGATAAATACACACGTGTATTAGCCTGGAATGAATTCAGAAACTAAATCACAAGATCAAATATCGTAATCTACTTCTGAAGGAATTTGGATTGACTTAATTTAAAATGCTGCAAATAGCAATGGAGATCTGTTACATATGTTGGAGATACAAAGAACGAAAGTTATAGATATATCTGAAGAACCTAACGCATAAAATTGCATTTGGAGCCACATTAGCAACTAAAACCAACTTCGCAATCTTCTTTTTACTTTATCATACGCAGTATGATAAAGTATTGTAATCGTGCCGAAAAAAAAATTGAGATTTTAGCGGAAATAGGTCTTTATGGGTCCCCTGAACATTTTTGACCAAGGTACAAAAAAATGTCTGTGTGTGTGTGTGTGTGTGTGTGTGCGTGTGTGTGTACCCGTTTTTTGTGGAGACGTTTCCGGAGAAACTACTAAAGGTATCGGGACGAAAGTTCATATTTAGAAGTTTCATGACTAAACTTAGAGCTGAAAAGCTTTTGGTTCGAAAGGGTCCTAAGGAACTGGTTATTTACTCTTAGCAGTTTTCAACAATTTTGCAAATGAGCCGCCATTTCTGTAATTTCGTCAAAATAGATAAATAATAAATTAAAGTAGAGGAAATTTTGTATAATTTATGTCTATAAAATTTTTTGGTAAAATTAATAGTTTAGCTTTTTAGTTTATTCTAAGCCTTTTTCAAGGGTTTAGGAAATGCACGCCATTTCTGTAGTTTCGACAAAATAGTTAATTAATAAATTAAAGTAGAGGAAATTTTGAATAATTTATGCCTATAACATTTTTTGCTAAAATTAATAGTTTACCTTCAAGAGCAAATTCTATTTGATCGAGATCGGTCGCATCTGCATTGATATGAAATTACATAGTAGCCAGGATTTTGACAAATATTTTTTTGTGTTGTCACATTCGAAAACAGCTGATCTCATCAGAGGTTGGAGAACCACTATTGAACGTGCCGCTGTAGTGCGCAAAATTATAAAATACAAATTTCAAATAAAGTAAGATCACCAATTTGATTGTTTGTTGATAAGAAATATCAACCCGTCTTTATATCTAATTCTAAAAATGATACATTGAGAAAATTATAAATAAAGTATAGCGATGAGTGTAGTTTTATTTTAGTATGTTGGTAGGGATGTGTCATGAACAAATATAAATCTGTCAGAATTTGAATTACCTTTTTAAGGTGCGTTTTCATTAGTGATAATGCCAGTGGTAGCAGACGCCGTTATAGTATTTCCAATAGAAAATTGCTAGTGATTCATGTTTATGTACATGCAAACTAATATGTGTCATTATCACGACATGTAAGAAATACTATAATTTCGTATTCTACCACCGCCATTAGCTACCATTACCTACCAATCGGAACGCACCTTTAAACTTGACGTTTCGTCAAAGTGGTACCAGCCTAGCATTTACTATACAGAAATCATTTATTTATTTTTTTTAAATACGTATTTCTTAAAAAGCAACACAATAAACGTTGATGTCGCTCCTGCCAAAAACTAAATAGCGCGACTCGCTCACATGCGACGGCGACACTCCGCCTTCGGTGACGCGCCGCATCACCGCTCGTCGCGCTATTCCGTACTTTCGGCATTTGTGACATAAATAACTATTATTCTAATGACGTAGTGTAGGTAGTGTCAAATGCTGATGCTTTGACAATACCTACGATTTATCTTAATAGAATAGATTCTCACGCAGCTAAACTATTAATTTTATATATTGTATGATAAAGTCATGTGCCTGGCCACATCAGATCTTTTACAGAAGTAAGTGAAAATGTAGAAGAAAAATACAGTAATTTGAAGAAATATGAAAAAAGTTCACAACAAGTAAGTGATAAATCCGTGCAGTCTAACAATGTCGCCATAAAACGACCAACACTTTCGACTTCGAAGCTACCCAACAATCGCAAAAGTCAAATTGTAAAAACGCGAGACAATCGAACTGAACTAATTATGAGAGACAATGGGTTCTTTCAGGATGGGCAGCGGAATTAGCCGTAGATGGCGCCACTACAGACACCGAGCACAATGCGGACAAATTGGCATCACCGGACAATGCGCGCAGTGGCGCGCGCGCGCCCGTCTTTTGTTCGCGAGATCATAGATTGCTTTCGAGAACTCTAAATTATTACAAATTGAAAACGCGGTAAGCACGGGATCGGACCGTTTTCGTCCATTTTTGCCCGTTAACCCTGCCGTACCCTGGAGCCCTAAGACCGATTGTTATTGCCGTGAATAGGCAATTACCACGGATTATGAGCCCTTTTATTCACTCGAAAACGGTCGAAAATAAAGAAAAATCTTCCGCGCGCTTTTTGATATGCCGTTTTGTGAAACTTTTGCGATTGTATGCCGGCACGCGAAATGCCACGAAACTAAAATTTTCAATGGGGGAATGGTTTGTTTTGAGGCGGAAAAACCAACCTTCAGAATTGCTTGACTCGACAACCAAAGCTATAAAACAATTTGTATTAAAAATAAGAATAATAGTGTTTGTGCAACCGTGAGACTGTGATTAAATTTATTCAAATGCCTATTATCATTTCAAATTGTCCTAGATTAATAATAGTCGCAATTAATTCATTAAATTTTTTGTTGGCCACCATATTATTGTGTTGTTAAAAGGTAGTTAAAAGGTTGTTAAAAGGTAGTTTGTCGGGCGAAAAAAACTCCTAATATACTACTAGTTTGATAATGTGATGACAGAAGCGCACTGAAGTATGAAGTTAATCAAATAGCAGTTATTTTTTATTTTGATTTTATCTTATAATAATTAATTCTCATTTTAAGAATTTTTTATGCGATCGGGGAAATGGTACCATATTTCGAATGTACCATCGAAAAGTTGAAGCATGAAAAGAGATGTCAAGTCAAAAAAATTTTTAGATTTGTTCAGCATAATATATTCTTCTATAATTTTTGGCGGCGTTTTAAGCTATCTATGTAAGGGCTCTACTGTACCTTTTTGTAACTTATTGTAACTGAGTTTGTCTGAAACTTTGTGAGATATTAATCAATTTTTGTTTATTTTTGGCTGATCTAGGATGTAGGAAATGTTGTTTTCATTTATGAAACCCCGCAAAAGAAACTGAAGGAAACTGAAGGATTTGTCTTACGGGACAAGGTTGTTATTAATAGAAATAATAAATAATTTCTCTTTCAATATCTGTTTCGAAAACAGTTGAATTCCAAAAGGTTCCCAAGCTATTTTGAAAATACCAAACAATGTATTTTTTTAATTATGGTCATAACTTCTTTATTTATAGCGTTTTGACATTATAAAGGCATATTTTGTCTACAATTTTATTGTCAGTTTAATTTTTTTTGCCAATGAATTCGTGAGAAACAAACGAAACTTTTGTTTTTCGTATGGACGCCATATTGGTTATATACATGTTTGGATTCACATTTTTTTCTGAATAATTTAGTATGCCACTTGCCATATGTAAAACAAAATTAGCCGACAAAATTTGAGTTTTTCTGTAATATCTTAACATCGCATGGTGCCATGAAAAACACATTTGAGTGATACAGTATTTATGTGCCCATAGTCATGTTACAGTAAACTTTTGAAATGTATTTATTTGTACTAACAACACAACATAAAAAAGTAACAACATTTTAACAAACTAAATAACGTTTTTAAAAATCTCGTCATTTTCATGGCATTCCGTAATATCGTGACCAAAAACCAAAAACTGATTTCGTGACCAAAAACTAAATTAAATCACGCTAGAGGGCGCCAGTAATGCAATGTCCCGGCAATGAAGATTACCATAATAGGTTTCTGGAATCCACGTTTCACGTCAATGTGAGAATTAAGCCAATGAATTTATCAAGAATCGGAACATAGATGTCTACCGAATTTAATTTATTTTTATAGACTTCATGACAAATACGGGACAATAATAAGCAATGAAGAAAACAACAGATTTAAATTATCAACCAACTTCTCACCATTTTATTCCCAAACTTCTTTGTTTCTCTATATTGATGCATCTTCTTAGGTTCCACAAAAAGAAATAGAAAATCTATCCTGCAATGGGTAAGCATCCAGCATTGGTGATCAAAGTCAGACCCTGAGATCAATTTTACGGTATAGTAAACCATCTGGTCTAGTCTATATAAGTAACTTATACAAGATACCCCGGGTGAGGGAACTTATCCGCATATTGAGACAAATCCGTTTAGTCTGAAATGTTTATTGGGTTGAATTGAGTGACCATTGCACTTGAGCTATTGGTTTCTGTACGGAGTTGTGTGTGTGTGTGTGCGATAGCGTGTGGAGTGTGGCCTGGGGCCGTCTGTCTACGCTGGACATTACGGTCGGGTGCATTTCAAACTATTGCTCGCCGGTTCAGAGTAAGCCCAGCCATGTTGCATAAATCGATCATCCACATTCAGAATCAAAGTGGACCTCTGGAATAAAACGGGACCGAAGTTACGACAGAATTTCCGCAGAAAATCCATTGTCCGAAGGCAAACATTTCGCACCGAGCGCATCGTGGATGTTACAGACGCTCATGCAGATTTCGCTATTCTATCGCTCTGGGTATTTTATGGTGTATTCCGATGCGGAATTTTGAATGAATGTTGGGGAATTTAATACTGCATAGTGTGCGATTAGATAAAGCTTTAATTTAGTAATACCTTATGAGGTCACACACAATGTCTATTTTGATATTTCGTAGGTGTGTGATGTTCATTGATAACTTTGTGACGATACATGGTAACTGTATTAAATTTTAAGGATTGTATTTATTTAAAAATACCTTTGCACTTCACGATTTAGATACTTATTGTATAATAGATGACAGAAATCTGAGTAGATTAAACTCCTACATATTGTACATATGTACGCTTATCATACATCCCGGTTTGACCGGGACAGTCCGAGCTTGGGACATTAGTCCCGGCGTCCCGGTCGGTTTGGTATTATGTCCCGGCTAAAATTCTTTACTGAAATTTATATCAGTAACAAATTACTAAGATGAAAAGATTGATTGATTATTGTCAAACTAGTGAAGCAGGTATTAAGCCTAAAAAGGCTTCACGTCATATGTTCTTTTGCCAAGAAAAATGCTTTTCAATACTAATTTTCTATACTTATTGAGAGATAAACAACATAATGATGATTTAGGGGTAACAACTCCGTTGCTAACAGGCAACAGAGCGACTAGCCGATTAGTATTGCAGCATTATTAAGTATCGACAGCCAAAGAAATACAACGTTGATTGCTGAAAAATTGTTTATAACGTATTAAAAATTACTGAACGACGATATTCCATACGTCAAAATGTAGACTACCTATCTCAATTAGTTAGTCACTATTTCCCGTTCTGTAGCAAACAACCTTTAAATTACAATAATTTGATATACTTTCTATGCAAGCTTCCAGATATACTACGAAAAACCCTACAGTAAAATTGTTATAACTTTTACAAAAATTAAGTGTATAGGAAATGAAAAAAAAAATGTTACATATCTTTGCTTCATATGACAAATTCGTAGGTAATTAATCGTTGTATTTACTGCCTACTACTTATTTCAATATTGCGGTGCAAATTACATATTTTTACAACAGAAAAATGTTTATAACTTAAAAGAAAAAACAGTTTAAATCCTTTTCTCTTAGGCCAAATTGTAAGTGGGATTGGGATTGGGATAATACTTTAAATGATTACATTAAAAGCTGAAAAGCCTCCACTTTACGATATTATGTATGACACCAATTGGAGGGAGTTGATACTTTGGTTGACAGTGATAACAACATGTTTATAACTTTTTCAAAAATTATTATATGACTTTCCACCATATAGTAAATTATAGGTAATTAGATGCGGCTTTCGAGATGAAGCACTATTTCTGTCTTATTTAACAGCAATAGTAACAGCAATATTGTTCTGCAAAATAAAATTTGTGGAATGCTTCACTTGTTTTTTTTAAATATGTTTAAAGAAGATATATCAGCGGAAAATACGAGAGTTTCAATGAATAATTACACTTATTCCAGTTTTTCTTTTGTCACAAAATATTATATTGACATTTCAAAGCACTTTTCGTTCGTATCTGTGAACAGTAATTTTTGCTGTTCAGTGGTGAAATATATGCATTATTTGGTATTCAAATTTACTTGTGTGAGAACGTCCCAATTTTGGTATATCTGATGTTCGGATTATATAAAAGACGAAATACATAAGAAAGCACTTGAGAAGCAGAAAAAAAAGGACACAAAAAAGTTAACGACTATAAAAAGCCACCGCAGGGCGCAAATGCCCTATTTTAGAATGGTAAGCCTATACATATGTATTATTGTCTCATTAAATAAATCAAACAAATTAGGAAGAAAATGATAATTGATCTAGGTGAAGAATTAGTTTGTATAGAAAACAACAAAGAATTCAATCGATATCTGCTTCATATATAAGTTAATATATAAGGTAAAATAATATGGTGGTTATTTGCTACAATTAAACACAAATTGATTTGCTAACAATGATATTGTGAAAAAACATTTTGATTTAAGTTTAAATTTTTAGTTTTCAGGGTAAAGAATGTAGGTAAGTTTTGACGATACATATACGGATTAAAATATCTATGGTGTCGTCAAATCCTCTATGAACGTACCCCAACTTCCTTCCCATGCCATTTCCTCAAAACCTTTTAAGGGGGACCTTACCTATATTACAATACGAATAACGCTTATTATAATACCAGAAAAAGCCTACTCGTCCAAAACAAATTGAAATATCAGAGAAGATTGGTATACAACAAAAAAGTTTTTATTTTTTAACTTTAAAATATTAAATATTAACGCGCCCCAAGGTGCTCATATACAAGAATAAGTTTAATTTAAAATTATTTCTAAAAATAAAGTATTTTAACTACACACGCCTCAAATGCCTTCAATTGCCACATACCACACATATTACCTTTTGAGATAATATATAAATAATATCATTTTACATATTTCCAAATACTTACGGTTTTTTATAAAAAATATCTAAGCTAACAATAAAAAAACATCGACCGAATGATAACTGTTCTTATTCTGCTTTTTACTTTATCATACGCAGTATGATAACATTTTCAAATGTTTTATTTATTTGTGGTCTCGTTACATTTGATGTTATTTATTCTGGTGTTTTTTAACGTCAACGTTTATTACTTTTTAACTTTTTATTTCAATTTGTTAACGAACCAAAATAAAATATATGTAGTACGTAATTTCAATTTAAAATGTGATATCCTGTGTGCGGGGTTTCAATTTTCAACAATAGGAAGCTTTAAATCATCCGATGAAGCCGGTATACTACCTACATTTATATGGGTAAATTTGTTTCTGTCAGGTTATTCTATATTTATAATTAACCTGTGTAATTTGAAACAAACGAATAGGTCACAACATTTTTATAAAAATATTACCAAACTCAATCATTTTTTGTTTGATATCAAACACCGAACAACTCGCGTGATAATTCATTTATTTGTTAACTTTCAATAAGCGTGAAAAATGCATTTTAACCAAAATTTGCATTGTGTCAAACAATCCGGTTGTATTTAACCTAGTAATTCAAGTAATTTATTATAAAACAAAACAGTGCCTTCAAAATAACATATTGTTATTACATATAATGACTTATTATTAAATCGTGATAATAAAATAAAAATACTAATTAAAAGAATAGAATATGAAGAGTGTGTCCAGGAAAGTCCGAATCATATTGAAAAAAAAATTATTATCGACTTCTCAGAAAATTTTATTCTTTATAAAAGTTGGCGGCTTGTATGAAACCAATACGGCAATAGTCAAATATGTAAATTTCGGTGTCATATACCAAGCGATTCAGAATATATAAATTTGTGATAAGAGTAAAGTACCTTTATTTTCATTATAATCTATAAAGTTTATTTGGAAATGTTGTTTAGACGTAAAAATTATATTCAAATATGAAGATAATCGACTAATCGCTTGCTGTAGATGGATAACTACTATTATAAACATATCCCAAGTCATGAATATTAATTGAATTAAAGGTAAGTCACGCTCGTGTATTAATTGTTGTATGAACTATTATTGTCTACAGGTGAAATATCAACTTTGCATCAAGAAAACGTGTAATTTGCGCTAGTTATTATACGAAAATAATAAAAACAGTAAAAAATTTATTCGTTTTTATAAAATATAGATTAAAATAAATCTTTTAGTATCACTGGCATTGACTAATAATTGTCATAAAGGTAAGAATAAAAAAAAATAATAGGTGGTTATGACTTCATATTTGAATATAGATTTTGGTTCCATATAAGCCGCCAACTTTTATAAACAATAAAATTTTCTGAGAAATGGATAATAAAATCTTTTTTCCATATGATGCGGACTTTCCTGGGCACACTGTATACATGAACCACACAAATATTGATACTGTGACATTTTGTCGCATAGAAGGTGAAGAAGGCAATACAACTATTTTTACACTGCTGAAATAATTTTCAATATTAAAAAAAACCTATCAATCAACTTAAACACTACAGAAGAAACGACCAACGCCACAACTAAAATATCAACGTCTGATTACAAAGATATTAGATAGATGTTTAATTTAGTAGTAATGTACATCGACCATTAAAATGACGTAACCTATCAAGACACTAATTACACCAAGTTCAGTTTCAATACTGCAATACGCATCATATAAAAAAACTCGTTTTGACAGTGCGACGCCTCTGAAAGACCCCCCACCCCACGCGTCTGCATATGTGAAGAAGATTCCTATTTGCACCTTCGGAACGTGTTTTTTTTAACCACACAATGATGTAATGGTTCATTATCATCGGTGCAATATAAAAGGGGAGAAAATCTTACAAGACATCAGTACTCTCTTGGATTACAATAACAACAAACGTTTAAGATGATCAAGGTAGCAGTGTGTTTATTCTTTGTTAGCATGTGCCTTGCCGCACCAGCCGAAGAGACTGTGCCAATTGTGGCTCAGGAAAGTGACGTTCAAGCGGACGGATCTTACAACTATAGGTAAAACTAAAACATTAAATATTTTATTATTTTATTTTGGTTATCAAAACCCATTTTTTTCAGTAGTATCATGAATTCAAAGGATACAAACGCTGAATTTGATTTTACAATTATTAAAATCGGTGTTTTATTTTATTAAATTTGATTGGATAAATAAATATTCGTTTACGAATTAAACAAATGTATATTAAAAGTACTGTTATTAATTAATTTATTTGCGGTCCTAATTTTTATATTTGACAAGCGCAGCTGGACCGCAAATGTGTTCAATGTTGCTCATATAAATTTATGCATGGTTAATTATATTTAATTGTAGAATTATCACTCGAATTTATTATATAAACGCTTGCTCGACAAAATCGATACATTTTAATTAATATTGGTGTTATTGTGGATTAAATATTCGTCGTAGAGTCGTTTAATTCTTTTTTATTTTAACTAAAATCGACCACCTTCAAGTAATTGCGTTTCAATATCCAATAATTTCTCCCTTCTTTTTCGAGAAATAATTATAATTGTTCACTCTATGAGATGTTGCATTAAAGCCAGATCTAATAAAGTATCATTTCTTAGCAACTTTCTTATCTCAGTTGTAACAAAACTTATTATCATTGTAGCTATACCTAGACAATGTGTTTGCAATCACATTTGAACTTTAGGTTAGGTTAGGTGTACATAAACAATGTGTTTGCAATCCGATTTGAACTTTGAGTTGCGTAATATTGTATGCGCTATTGTAATGCAATAAAGGAACTTCAACACATATGTCACATGGAATAAATAAAGTGACTTAACTACCACGATCCACGGATTATGAAATCGCGTGGATGGTTTGCACTTTAAACTTGCAATATAATAAGTGTTTTACGTTTATTTTATGTATTATCAATTAAAACTTTAAGTATGTCACAGTTCAATGAGTTCATTGTTAACTTGTGTTCCTTTTAAGGTATAAAAATGCTTCTAAAGAAGTTTTGGGGTTTCTAATTCGACGTATTGATATCCATTTTTCAAAACTCAAAGTGGCAGATCCAATATGGAGATAGAAAATATTAAAAAAATCTTATTCTTACGCAACTGATTTCTTGTGATACTTGAAAACTACTAATTTCAAATCTGATTATCAGGTTTTGCCAAAAATTAAATTTTGATTTGCATATAATGTATGTCCTGTTATATTTGAAGCTCCCTGATTTCAAATATGATCACAGATTTTCTATACTAAAAATGGCGGACAAATGGCGACCAAAATAGTAAAATGCTGTCGGATTTTCCTAAATTGTATTGTCTCTTTTAATACTTGGATGTTTGTAAAAGTTAAAATGGCAGATTCACATACTTTAAAAATACTGTCGGATTTTCATAATTTATAATTTGTGAGAAACAAGACCTTTTCTGATTGAATAATGTTATTAGTTACATTGCCAAAATTTAAAATGGCAGATCCAATATGGTGGTAAAAAGTGCACAATTTGATGTTACATTGAGAAAAATCAAGATGGCTCCATGATAGCGGTAAAAAATCGAACAAACTTGTACAAATTTATTTCCTGTGATAATTGACTCCTAATTACAAATATGGTGTCAGATTTTGCATAAATTCATAATAGCGCATTCACCGTGGCAAGTGAAAATGTAGAAATACTGTAGGGTTTTGATAAATCACAATGTGCCGTGTAATATTTTTCCGTATTTGATTAAAAAATCTGCCAAATTGTAAAATTGCAAATAGCGTTGAAGTGTGGCGACCAAAAATGTATTTTATGTCCCATTTCAATGTTATTTCAAGCCTCATACACAGAAATTTTTGTTAACTGAAATAGATATTTGTATGACAAGAGGCAATAATATATTTATTTGCTACAAAGAATGTTTATTTGAGTCAAAACAATATTACTTTACTCCATACAAATAGTATTTGACTGAAGTACAATTTCTTTCTAGCAAATAAATATATTTTTGTCTCTATTCAACCACGCAATTATTTGAGTTAAACAATTAAACAGTTCAGTTTTTTAAATAAAAAATGGCATATTTTAGAGGCTATAATTTTGATAATTGATTTTTTCTCCAAAAACTGATGTTTTCCGAGATAATCTCAAAAAATATTTTTTCCTGGTTTACCCCCACCTATATTATATTTCTTCGGGAGTCATTCAAGATTATTCTTTTAGAATCAAAAACAAATCAACTTGCTCAAAAGCAGGAATGGAAAACTAAGTAATTAAATTAATTAGCAGATAGTTAGTGGACAACAATTGTCACATTATCATATCGCATATCAAATTCTATGAGCGACATGAAAGATTATTTTCCATGAGAGTCGCAAAAAATGCACAGTACGTCTTTTTTATTTAGGTCCTCAAATAACCATTTTTTACATGCAGTAAAACCTAATAATTTTTTAGGTTTTAATGACTAAGAACAATTACCAAATCAAAAAGGTAATCAGTAGATAATAAAAAATCTATTTTGTATAATCCTGCTTTTTACCATGATGAGTATTGCTCCTTATAACTCATAAACTTTATAATTTCTGTACAGTCTTTTAACTAAAATCATAAATTCACATAGTACGGGCTTAACCTCAGTTGAGTTAATGCCGTTAGGTAATGTACAGTCATTAAATATCCACAATTCATCAAAATTGCGTCCCATTACTCCATGCCTAATGCTTTCGCCCAATTTCAGTTTCCAGACCGGTGATGGTACGGCTGTCGAGCAGCACGGGTCAGTGAAGACAATAGAAAATGAGGCGTCCATAGTGGCCGAAGGAAAGTACTCGTACAAAGCGCCAGATGGCACCGATATCACTGTGACCTATGTCGCGGACGAGAACGGCTATCAACCGACCGGCGACCATATTCCAGCCATTCCTGCTGCGATCGCTAAGGCTCTGGAATATATCAGGGCTCACCCCGAACAAAACGAAGCCAACTAATGCTCCGTAGGACGTAATAATAGGACAGGACAGAGGATCTGAGTACCGGACCAAAAACTAAACTAATTGCCATAGCTGCATGAAAAGCAAAATGCTTCGTCTCAACAATCGCATGAAGGCGCCCCAGTCTGATTGCCTGCATTAAAATGTATATAAAAATGTAAATAATAAATAAAGTTTTTTATTGTGGGTGATGATGATTTATTCTGGTGCCTGCTAAATTTAGTTTAAGGGCTCGGTTATAGTCCAATTAGCAATATGACGCAAGAATTATTACCTATATATAGAAATTTATGGGTTGGATGTTTGATTTTATGAATTTATGTGGACGCTTTGATACAAAAGGGGTGGGTACAATATTTGATCTGGAATTTCTAGTTACCTACTGTCGAGGAATAGTAGATACACAAGTAATTTTCAACTATCCTCGCCTGACTTTTGACAGAGTTAGGGTTAGATACGCTTTTAACATTCAGATGTAGCAAGGCCAAAAGAAACTAGGAATGTTACAACAGGCTTGAAATTTATTAGTGTAAATATTGTTTTCTTAGAGTTACAACGGAATCTTAAAAGCTTATCCACGTATATCTAAAGGTTTTCAACATATATGTAATTAAAATACTAGGTAAAACTTTATTTAAAATATAGCTTTATTTTGACGATTTAAGAAATATTGCAACACTGCTCGTTACCAGACTGTCGCAAAAATGAAACGCAAAATAAACTGAATTTTCTTCCAACAGAGGGTGCTGAAAATGAAGATTTTCGACTCTATGTTTGACCATCATAGTTTATAACCAAAAAATAATAACATGCAGTTAAAACTTGCCTTAGGTAGTCTTACCCACCTTGTTTTTTTTTGCGGAAATGTAGTAAAATTTGTGTAACTCAATTCTCAAATGTAAGTTTTAACTGCATGCTATCATGTCATTATTCTTATAAGATACAATATTAAATTATGTTTTAAAATAGTTAGGCCTATAACTTGAAAATTGTATCTTGTAGTTAAAAAGATTTCTATTTAACCCAAAAGACCGAAAAGGAAAAGTTGCTTTTCAACATTGATTAATTAAAAAGAGAAAATCAGATTAAGGAAGATGTCGCTGTCGGCTGATTGCTGAATGAAAACCCCGACAGCGGGGTGGAGGCCGGAACTTCAAATCCCTTCCGCCCATATTATAAAAAATAACGATGTGTAGACATATTATGTAAAGGATTAAAAGATTTCACATGTCAAACCGCTTATTCTTGTCCAATCAATAGAAAGCCAGATATTTCTAAAACAATTAATTTTTTGAAATTTTTTTACGTTATTTGTAATATCAACTAAGGAAATGAATGATAATAAACCCAGGTGAGGATAATTTTTGGAAAAAACACCTCCGCCTGGATTTGAACCAGGAATCCTCCAATGTCCGGATGACAGCTCTCACTGTTGAGCTAGAGAGGATTACTGTGACACCGGCAGACCCATGACATTGCACAAAGTTGCGCTTTTAATGCGATATGTCGGCTCATTAGTCGGTTCCAAAACTGTTTTTATTTGATATGTCGGGGCACAGGTAACGGAGATATTCAAGGTAAAAAAAAAGCAAAAAACCCAAAACGCTTTTTGAAATTTTTTCGAGTAGAATTCGATTTTGGGCATATGTCGGGATATGTCGGTGAAAAAAATCGATATGTCGGGGCAAAAACCTCAAAGTTATTCAAGGTCAAATTTTTCCAAGAGGTTTCTTGATATGTCGGGCAGTAAAACTCGAATCTAGACATATGGCGGAATACATCCGTGTACAAAAATCATATATCGGAGCTATGACCGAAAAGTTATTCAAGGTCAAAGTTTGGCGCCAAAAACCCAAAACGCTTTTTGAAATTTTTTCGAGTGGAATTCGATTCTGGGCATATGTCGGGATATGTCGGTGAAAAAAACCGATATGTCGGGGCAAAGACCTCAAAGTTATTCAAGATAAAATTTTTCCAAGAGGTTTCTTGATATGTCGGCAAGTAAAATTCGAATCTAGACATATGTCGGAATATATCCGTGTAAACAAATCATATATCGGTACAATGATCGAAAACTTATTCAAGGTAATATATATTACCAACTGCTCTATCTACGGTGACCTTGAAACGATTTTCGCCACTTTTTACCGTTCATTGTAATTGTTTATTTTTAAATATTTTGCTGTCCGGTAATGAAACAAAATCACACCAGACAGAGCCTATCTAAACTATAAATACATAACCAATTTGTAGCGACAATTTGCACAACGAGATCGCGCCAAGTGTCAACAAGCGCGATTACAGTACTACATTATTTAAGTGATATATGTACAAGACGCGTTAATTACAATTTCGTAACTCTTATATAATAATAAAAGATTGTGTGAGGTTTTCTTCCAGTTTTATTTAGACTGTTTGATACAAG
Source organism: Melinopterus prodromus (assembly GCA_964023965.1). Lineage (NCBI taxonomy): Eukaryota > Metazoa > Arthropoda > Insecta > Coleoptera > Scarabaeidae > Melinopterus > Melinopterus prodromus. The sequence continues at coordinate 14,306,553 of OZ030396.1, forward strand.
CAACCGCACGCCATGAAGGTAGGGCGAGGAATGCCTCGGAATAAGAAAATCAATAACGAGTGAGTCGTGCTCGTACGGGAAAGGTCGGAGACCGTGCATGGCCCGAGTATTTAAAAACATAGTAAAATACAAATACACAAAAACAAAAACAGAAGGACATACTGGATTTTATCTCTATTTTATCCCTATTTTATCTCCATTGTATCTATTTCAAAGATAAATAAAATCAGATGTTCATTAACAATCTTGCCAATTCAGATATTAATTTAATTGTCTCTAACGAACGAACGCCTTGTACATATTTATTTTACATGATTTGTGTGTGGTCAGCTTAATTGGTTGCCGATATAGAATATAATCAATTCCAATAAGTAATAACACAATTTACAAAAGAAAGAATAATTAACAAGCATTTTTCAAGTGCAGTCACACAAAAAAAAAAAACGTTTTCGGCACGACATAGGGCAGCCAATATTGTGCTGATCCTGACAACAAGAAAAACATGTTGCTACAGGTAAAGTTAAATGTTAAACCAGCATAAAATTAAACTGTTCCGAGTCTTTTCAAATATTTGCACTAACCAACAACAGCAATTATAATTGACTTTATTTTAAACCCTCGTCGGCTAACTTAAGACACATTATTCATTTTTGTACTGATCAATTGTGTCAAAATATATATAACTAAAAGCATGCATAAAAGCAAGCATGCATTATTACTATTATTATTACTTATTGGAAATCTCTGATACATCTCATTAAATATTTGCCACCTAGATAATATAATTTAGATGCAACTTATAAATACTAAAATTACACTAATTGAATTTTAAAAAGTAATGAAGAGGATCAGGGCAAATTGGTAGTACCGAACTTCGCTGAAGCCTAAGGTACTCCCTTTGCAACACCCCTTGCTTTGCAACACTAGTTTGCAAAGCAAAGGAAAACAGTAGCAACCCCGTGCAATTTGGATAGGTCAGTAAAAACACACGAAGACATTATTTATTAATAGACAAATGCAAAAAATGCAGTAGTGGTTGCCGTCCTCAAATCTCTGAAATTTTTATTGCAGCCGACTGCTACTTTTCTTCAAAAGCATGCACAATACGCCGTGATACCGCTGCATAATTTACCGTCACCAGTGACCAGAAGGGGTAATCTTACATTGAAATGTATCATCGCGGTAGAGGAACAGGTAGTACCGTCTTCGTTAGATTACATGCTGCAATTTAAACCATACACAACCAGAAATGACGACTTGCAAAAAAAAACATCCGCTGCTAGTAAAAACAAAAATATCACACCGATAATTGTTATCTATACCGTCTAATATCACATAATACATGTTTAGTAACTATTGACCGCCGGCCGGGGTACTAATAACCTCTTGGAAAAATTTGACCTTGAATAACTTTGAGGTTTTTGCCCCGACATATCGGTTCTTTTCACCGACGTATCCCGACATATGGCCAGAATCGATTTCCACTTGAAAATATTTCAAAAAGCGCTTTGAGTTTTTGCCGCCAAACTTTGACCGTGAATAACTTTTCGGTCGTTGCTCCGATATATGATTTTTTACACGGATGTATTCCAACATATGTCTAGATTCGAATTTTAATGCCCGACATATAGAAACCTCTTGGAAAGGTTTGACCTTGAATAACTTTGAGGCTTTTGCCCCGACATATCGGTTTTTTTCACCGACATATCCCGACATATGCCCAGAATCGAGTTCCACTCGAAAAAAATTCAAAAAGCGTTTTGGGTTTTTGGCGCCAAACTTTGACCTTGAATAACTTTTCGGTCATTGCTCCGATATATGATTTTTTTACACGGATGTATTTCAACATATGTCTAGATTCGAATTTTAATGCCCGACATATCAAGAAACCTCTTGGAAAGGTTTGACCTTGAATAACTTTGAGGTTTTTGCCCCGACATATCGGGTTTTTTCACCGACATATCCCGACATATGCCCAGAATCGAATTCCACTCGAAAAAATTTCAAAAAGCGTTTTGGGTTTTTGGCGCCGAACTTTGACCTTGAATAACTTTTCGATCATTGCTCCGATATATGATTTTTTTACACGGATGTATTCCAACAAATGTCTAGATTCGAATTTTACTGCCCGACATATCAAGAAACCTCTTGGAAAAATTTGACCTTGAATAACTTTGTGGTTTTTGCCCCGACATATCGTTTTTTTTCACCGACTTATCCCGACATATGCCCAAAATCGAATTCTACTCGAAAAAATTTTAAAAAGCGTTTTGGGTTTTTTGCTTTTTTTTGACCTTGAATATCTCCGTTATCTGTGCCCCGACATATCAAATAAAAACAGTTTTGGAACCGACTAATGAGCCGACATATCGCATTAAAAGCGCAACTTTGTGCAATGTCATGGGTCTGCCGGTGTCACAGTAATCTAGAGAGGCTATGGAAATTAATAGGTTTTATTTGTCACTTCAGGACTTGCAATCCGAGTTTCGAATTAAACAAACCCGTCGTGACACCTATTGGGGCTAGATGGAAGTTTGGTAATTAGGAATCGCTAAATGTTTATTGCTAAACAGCTCATACAGATGAATAAATTGAAGGGTAATGCATAAACAAGGTTGTGTTAAAGATCCTGCTTGATTGGATTTAGATATACGCAACTGAATACCAGTATTTGCATTTTAAAGGTGAATACAAATTTTCGCATATCTTTGAAACAGTCCCATCAATTTTGATTTGAGTCATTCAATACAAAACACATACCTTATCGAGATAAACGAAAAGAAAAACAATCCCCTGTCAAATTAACGAATAATCATTTTCATGTTCTATGAAAACATGTTGAGAGGGTTAAGCCATAAAGGTTTGATTTGCATAAATTGTGACAAAATATTTTAATGACGTTAAAATAAGTCTTCGTGTTTCACAATTAGCAATTGTTAATAACACACGACGTCATTGATTAGAACTACAATGACAGAAACAGTGAAGAATAAAATCAGTACAATTTGCACATTTACAGCTGTTAAATTATCATGATGTTATATAATGCTACAAAGATTTTGACTTTATATTAGACACAAGTCAACGCCATTTTTTTTCATAATACGTAAGCCAGATTACTTTTATATGTAAAGATTCATTTTGTTTTCAGCATGGCCCATAACTGTTTGATATTGTTTTTTTTTTCAGATAGTCCATTGGTGAACTTATTTTTAGGTAGTCAACATTATCGGGTCGAGTTAAGAACATCTGGTACAATCCTGCCAATAAACAATAAATAAACTTCTACAAACTATTTTAAATACCTAGGTACATACCACAAATCATTAGTAACCTGTAATTTGTACCTATGTATTTTGCGATACTATTGAGTTTCGTCTTATCATATTCTAATTACATACCTTCGGGTTTTTTGTTTTCCGTGGTGTTTCTCTAAAAATAGATATCGTGGCTTATGGTGTGTGTGATAGACTGCTCTGATGGACTCTGATACTGCAAGTACCTAACGTTACTATGGTAGTAGTAAATTATTTTTCGTATAACCTTGTAAGTATTAAGGAAACAAAAACAAAAACGGTAAAATTGTCATTGCGTCACAGTCAATTACATACACAGCCAATTAGAGACCCAGGTGTCCACTGTCCACCTTGACTGTTGCCTGAACTGCCAGTTTATTATGATAACTGCTATCATTTATCTTTTTCTTGATTTGTATTCATTCAGTGCTACAAATGGACAGCCTGTCTGGGTTTATGGAATACAATATAATATAAATTCACCAAAACTTAAATCAACCAATTAATAAAATTAACACAAGAAAAAGTCATATATTTTACAAGATCAACAAGATATAGTTCAACAAGATCAACAATTAATTCACTTCTTTCGTTCCATACTTCTCGTTGTGTTCCAACGACTGTAAAATTAGATCTGGTGTTTTCGGAATATGCTCTCCAACCGGTCTAAATCCAAGTTCATCAGCAACATAATTCACAATATACTCAACGTCATCAGGTCCAGTATACGAGTAAGATCCTTTTACCACAACCACATCTTTATCACCGACTGTCTTCAACTCGCCCGTTTCAGTTTGCTCCTTACCATCCTCACTTTCATAACTAAAAGTTGACGATCGATGTTAAGAATAATACAATCAGAATTTACGTAAATTAAAAAGAAAAAAAAAAGTACCTGTATGCATAAGCTCCGTCTGGTTGAATATCATTCGTAAGTTTGACTATTTGAACCGGGTCGATTGGAATCGATAAAGCGGATGGTTGACCACCACTTGAAAGTTGGGCTAATTGAGCCGGGCTTAGTGGAATCGATAAAACAACGCCTATCAAGGCGACAAAAATGAACTTGGTCAGCATGATGAAATACGAACGCAAACTAAAACCGGAATCAGCGCTGTATTTGTTTATATATGCGTCTCACTCGACCTTTGCCATTAGACAAATAAAAAACAATTCCTAAAAATATCAGCAAATTCCACTCAAACTCAGACGGCTAATTTATTTAAATTTAACGTTGTTTCATACAGGAGGTTCTCCGGCAAACAACAAGCCTCTTTTAAATGAAAATGACATTACAGAGTGGGGGCAATGTTTGTTTTTTGCTTGGAGGCGGTAAGCTTGGCCCACATTTGTTCGCCCATACCCATACCTGTCATACTGGACATTCCTTCGATACCATGGCTTTGAAGACACGTGTCTTATTGAGGAAATAAAGATACTACTAGATTGTCATATTTCCGGATGGAAAGATCATATAATTATGATAGAACTTCGATAAGGTAAGTTCGTTTAATCATTTAATTATTTGGAGTTCGCGTCTTAAAGGAAACTTCAAAGCACCGCGCAGTTAAAACCTATTTTAACCTAATACGAATACAACAGTAAGTAATCTGAGTAATCTAATACAATTTAGCTTATTATTAGTTGAAAATTGTCCGTTTGCTTTACCTTAATGTTTGCAGCTTGAGAGGTTACATACTAGATGCCACCGCAAGAGGTTTCAGCTAGTAGCGCCCCTAGTGGACGTGAAATATCATCACATATCCTATAATTATACCTAAGTTTGAAGTAACGCAACACAAAATTTAGCTGCAAGATCAAGAAGTATGCCAAGAAGTAGTAAAAGATTAATAGGGTGTGGAATTGATAGAAACGCAAGAGCCTCCAATGGCTCGAAATATGGTCCACAGCAAGATTTTGTTGCAAAAGGTGATAACCCACTTTGAACTAGGAAGGCTTGCCTGTGGTTCTTTCAAATGGTTTCTCCAGATTAATGGAAAATACAGTAAAATAATTCATCAATTTGTTAGCAACATTAAGGTTAAAAGATATTGGGCGTGCCTAGGGAGTACCGGAGACACCAAGAGGCTGCAGTCGATAATAATTATTGTTGACAGCAAAGTGATATATTTTTATGTTTAAAGTGCCTACCTGTACTTTAGATTTGGCTATGACGCAAGGTTCTTAAAAATAGATTGGTCTGTCTGGTAACTTATAGGCATATGTCACTCAGTTTATCGTATGAAGTTAGCTGATATGGAATTTAACGTTTACGTGAGCATATAAAGATAACAATAATTTTAATTAATTGTCTTCTGAATAATTTATTGGAGATGGGTTATAAAGCCTTCTAATCTGCAAGCCTTCTAATACCTATGAATTCATATAAATTTGAATGGGCACAGCAAGTGACGTATTCTTGCGTTAATCTCTTCGCCTCTTATTGGTTCGAAGTTGCCAGACAATCTGTAAATTTTAGTATCTTTCGGTATGACGTTATATTTTTGTAAATATTTATTTAATTCAGGTGGTCACGGCAATAAAATGCATTGTTTGTCAGTGAGGTGCATTCAAAAAATCTTAAACAATTGAATGGGTTAAATCATCTCGAGATTAGGTAATATTAATTTTAGGTATTAGTTTTGGGTATTACATACCTACTGTATTATTACTAGAACATCATTAAGATTTCTATCAAAAGTTTTAACTGCATGCTATTAGTTTTCTTGTTCTAAAATACAAGTAAAATTATGCTTTAAAATAGATGGGCCTATACTGGAAAATTCTATCTCCTAGTTAAAAAGATTTTTACTTAACCCAAAACAGCGAAAAGGAAAAGTTGCTTTTCAAAATTGATTAATTAAAAAGAGTAAATCAGATTAAGGAAGATGTCGCTGTCGGCTGAATGTTGAATGTAAGACCCGACAGCGGGGTGGAGGCGGGACCTTCAAATCCCTTCCGCCCTTATTATAAAAAAAACGTCCGATCAATAGAAAGTCAGATATTTCTAAAACCATTGATGTATTGATTTTTTTACGTCATTTGTATTGCATAAACAAGGTTATAATAAAGATACACGTGGATTTGATTTAGATATATGCAACTGAATGCCAGTATTTGCATTATAAGGCTGAATAATACAAAATTTCACATATCTTTGAAGCGGTCCGATTAATTTTGATTTGATCATTCAATACAAAACAGATAATTCATCGAGATAAGCGAAAAAAATAATCCCCTGTCAAATTACCGAATAATCATTTTCATGTTTTATGAAAACATGTTAAGACGGTTAAGCCATTAAGGTTTGATTTGCAAAAATTGTGACAAAATATTTTAATTACGTTAAAATAACTTTTCGTGTTTCACAATTAGCAATTGTTAATAACACGTCGTCATTGATTAGGACTACAATGACAGAAATAGAGTAGAATAAAATCAGTGCAATTTGCACATTTACAGCTGTTAAATTATCATGATGTTACATAATGCTACAAAGATTTTGACTTTATATTAGAGACAAGTCAACCTGTAATTTCTACCTATGTATTTTGGGATACTATTGAGTTTCGACGTATCTTATTCTAATTACATACCGTCGGACTTGTTGTTTTCCGTGGTATGTATACAAAAATATATCGTGGCTTATGGTGTGTGTGTGTGATAGACTGCTCAGATGGACACTGGCACTGCAAGTACCTAACGTTACTATGCTAGTAGCAAATTATTTTTCGTATAACCTTGTAAGTATTAAGGGACCAAAAACAAAAACTTTAAAATTGTCATTGCGTCACAGTCAATTACATACACAGTCAATTAGAGACCCAGGTATCCACTGTCCACCTTGACTGTTGCCTGAACTGTATGTGTTTTTCTTGCTTTTGTATTCATTCAGTGTTACAAATGGACAGCCTGTCTGTCTGGGTTTATGGAATACAATATAATATAAAGTCATTAAACATAAATCAACCAATTAATAAAATTAACACAAGAAAAAGTCATATATTTTACAAGATCAACAAGATATAGTTCAACAAGATCAACAATTAATTCACTTCTTTCGTTCCATACTTTTCGTTGTGTTCCAACGATTGTAAAATTAGATCTGGTGTTTTTGGAATATGCTCTCCAACCGGTCTAAATCCAAGTTCATCAGCAATATAATTCACAATATACTCAACATCATCAGGTCCAGTATACGAGTAAGATCCTTTTACCACAACCACATCTTTATCACCGACTGTCTTCAACTCGCCCGTTTCAGTTTGCTCCTTACCATCCTCACTTTCATAACTAAAAGTTGACGATCGATGTTAAGAATAATACAATCAGAATTTACGTAAATTAAAAAGAAAAAAAAAGTACCTGTATGCATAAGCTCCGTCTGGTTGAATATCATTCGTAAGTTTGACTATTTGAACCGGGTCGATTGGAATCGATAAAGCGGCTGGTTGACCACCACTTGAAAGTTGGGCTAATTGAGCCGGGCTGATTGGAATCGATAATACAACGCCTATCAAGGCGACAAAAATGAACTTGGTCAACATGATAAAATACGACCGCAAACTAAACCCGGAATCAGCGCTGTATTTGTTTATATATGCGTCTCAGTCGACCTTTGCCATTAAACAAATAAAAAAACAATGCTATTATTCCTAAAAATATCAGCAAATTCACTCAAACTCCGACGGCTAATTTATTTAAATTTAACGTTGTTTCATACAAGAGGTTCTCCGGGAAACAACAAGTCTGTTTTAAATGAAAATGACATTACAGAGTGGGGGCAATGTTTGTTTTTTGCTTGGAGGCGGTAAGCTTGGCCCTCATTTGTCCGCCTGCGTTGTCCTTTATGTTTTGCAAGGGTCTATGAAATGGCCTTTAGGAGTCATTAGGGCATCTCTTGAAGGGTTGGGGCATTATGCAGGGTTCGCTTATCATATACTCGTTTGCCATATTCGAAACAATGGCCGGGTGAGTGTTTTTCTTCCATTTTCAAAGGGGGGCTAATACGGGAACTTATTGCTCTTAAAATAACATTAACTCGTATATTATGTCGAAAACTGTTGACAAAAAAAGGATAGGAATTTATAATAAGCGCAGAATAATGATGATATAGCAATATTGCTGGTACTGTAGAAGGAAATTGAATAAATTGAAGAAATACAACACTGCAAAAAACAATACAACAAGCACGTGTTCGTTGATTCAGACGTTTTCTGCCAAAATCTGGTTAATGATTTATGTGTTTTTACTGGTTTTCTAATGAACTCTGTCATAGACAACTAATTAATTAAAGGCATTTATAATCAGTAATAACTATACCCAGAAATGCAGGTTTTGAAATGGATATCAATATGTCAATTTATTCACAGCAGTGATGCTAATTCACGGATTTTAATTCTTTGTGGATGAGTCAGTGTTATGTCCATTACCCACGGTAGTGGGTATCTTTGGCGGTCGATATGTTACTGTAAAAGCCCTTATCTTACATTACACCGGCAATTTGTCTCTTCAAAATCGACGAAGAATGAACAAAAAGTCAATGGGTCAAACAACTAACACCAAATAAAATTTTGAATTTTAATGAATTTTAATTCGGATTCTTATTTATTTGGCAGTCGCTAATATTTTAAATATAATTTAAGTATTTTTGAAGATTTTTTTTGGCATGGGTCACACAACTGCAGATATAGCACAATCGATTCAATAGTTTTTTTAATTTACGGGTTGCTTCCTTAAAACTTCTGGTTCACAACTATGGCCAGTAGCTAGAGGTGTCTTATGTAGGGATATACTGATTTTTTATTACAGTAATTTACAGCTTAAATTACCAAAGACAACTTACCGTTAATATGTATTGTCGTTGGTAATTTACTGATATTTATAATAATGTAAAAGCCTGAACAATAATTAGCCATTAAACAATGTACTTTATTTTTGTTTCTTTATTATGTATTTGTATTTTGTGCCTGGCTTGACAAACAATCATTTTTTATCCGGATATTATTTTAACACCGCACAGTTGTCTGAACTCGCGAAAAGTTGGCAAACATTCTGAAACCTGGTATATAAAGGATTTTAAGGTCACGAATCTAAACTCAAAATTGCTAAAGTCAAAATGGCGGATCTAATATGGCGGACGACTACATTAAACTATGCTTTGATTTAATTGAAACGTGGCTGTTTGGGGTTTTTGAGGTTTTCAAAACAAAAATCAAAATTGCGGATTGCATATGGCGGACGATTACTTTAAAAAATTATTTAATTTACTGAAAACGGGGCCGAGGACGCGGAGTCATAATTATAAATCTGTACCTATTGCAAATTTTGTCAACAATTTGTTTACTTGTAGACCAAAGTGGTATAGAGGGAAGATTATAATGAGTATTTATCTTTAATTTGATGCATTGCTTGTTACTTCATATAAATAAATATATAAATAACGGCCAAAAACTTATTTGAAACTAGGCGCAAGTATTGCGTTTAACGCAAGTATATTGATTTCTTGGAAAACGTTAAGCTACCAAAAAAAAATTAATTACGGAGAATACGCAGCTATATGCAGCAAAGTATAATTGGGATTTGTAGATAAAGAGTGGAATCATAAATATATCCTAAAATAAGTGCAAATAAGTGCAAACATTTTTCTGAATGTCTAACGAAATTTTAGGTGAATTCGTTCTTCTGTGTCTTCTATAATTGTGGTGATTTAATTTTTTTTTTTCGGTATATTTACGTAATATGAAATATCTACCTTAAGTAGGATTGTCCAAGATATCACTTTCCGTTATTTAGAGCTTAAATAAACATACAACATACTCAGTATTCCAATTTTTCTGAGCGCGTTTAAAATAATGAATAGTGGTAGAAGCGCACTATGCGCCATTTTGGTTAATTACTATAACTGAATGCGTTGTAATTAAGCATCAATTCGACGCGTGCTTAATAAAGTAACCTGTTTCAACCTGTTTAAACTTTCATATAGGGTACAGAATTTAACTGAATTCAAAGCTTGAAAATTTGAATTTTGGCCAACAATTCGGTACTTCTAGACCATAGTACACCGATATATTTGTTTACTGTGTTTTTGCTATCAAAGCTTCTTTGCACTCCTCAATTCACCTGCTAAATGATATTATTTGAGAAAGCATAGCTAATATTTTTTTTATTTTGAATGCATATGAGATGGAAACGGGATTTGGCCATGGAGATCAATTTAGCGGACCCAATAACAAATTCTTCTCAAAAATACTTATATTACATGTAAAACATAATCGACTGCGAAATAAGAAAGAGTTAGGTATGTTTGGTTAATGTTACGGAATCTTTATTTTTATTTTAAGAATCAACGTGTGTTTGTTGTATGGTATTTAATAAAATAAAAGTACTTATATTTTCTTGCGGTACCCACTCGCAACCACTTCACAGTGATGATGTAATTTACCTACTCTTTATAGTACACAAACTCATAACAACTATTTCCGCGCACAGACCTAACGAAACATTTGCGATAACTTTTGGTTTGGTGAATTATTAAAACTAGCTTACACCAATACCATGAGGTAAATCGTAGGATTAACCGCTATGTATTGGTAAAATCCCACAATTATATTAATAAATACCATTTTTCGGACATTTACCAATTCTTATTGGTCAAACCTAGGATTAACGCGTTAATGCTGAACAAACGAAATGATGCCTCGACAGTAGTAAAAAATCTGATGTGGCCAGGCACATGACTTTATCATACAATATATAAAATTAATAGTTTAGCTGCGTGAGAATCCATTTTATTGAGATAAATCGTAGGTATTGTCAAAGCATCAGCATTTGACACTACCTACACTACGTCATTAGAATAATAATTTATGTCACAAGTGCCGAAAGTACGGAATAGCGCGCCGAGCGGTGATGCGGCGCGCCACCGAAGGCTGAGTGCCGCCGTCGCATGTGAGCGAGTCGCACTATCTAGTTTTTGGCAGGAGTGACATCAACGTTTATTGTGCTGCTTTTTGAGAAATGTGTATTAAAAAAATAAATAAAAAATGGTAATATTTCTGTATAGGAAATGTTAGGTTGGTACCACTTTGACGAAACGTCAAGTTTAAAAAGCTAAGTTAAATTCTGGCAGATTGATATTTGTTCATGACACTGTAGATGTCACATCCGTATTAACATACTGCGATAAAACTACAGTCATCGCTATACTTTATTTACAATTTTCTCAATTTATCGTTTTTAGAATTAGATATAAAGACGGGTTGATATTTCTTATCAATAAGCAATCAAATTGGTGATCTTATTTTATTTGAAATTTGTATTTTGTAATTTGCCGCACTAGAGCGGCAACGGTCCATAGCGGTACTCCAACCTCTGATGAAATCAGCTGTTTTCGAGTGTGACAGCACAAAAACATATTTGTCAAAATCCTTGCTACTATGTAGTTTCATATCAATGCAGATGCGACCGATCTCGATCAAATAGAATTTGCTCCTGCAGCTAAACTATTAATTTTACCAAAAAATGTTATAGACATAAATTATACAAAATTTCCTCTACTTTAATTTATTATTTATTTATTTTGATGAAATTACAGAAATGGCGGCTCATTTGCAAAATCGTTGAAAAATGCTAAGAGTAAATAGCCAGTTCCTTTGGACCATTTTGAACCAAAAGCTTTTCAGCTCTAAGTTTGGTCATAAAACTTCTAAATATGAAGTTTCGTCCCGATACCTTTAGTAGTTTTTCTGGAATCGTCGCCACAAAAATCGTTTACACACATACAGACATACATACACACACACACAGACATTTTTTTGTACCTTGGTCAAAAATGTTCAGGGGACCCAAAAAGACATATTTCCGCTAAAATCGCAATTTTTTTTTTCGGCATGATTACAATACTTTACCATACTGCGTATGATAAAGTAAAAATATAATCCTTAATATTGCTTACTTGGCGAATCGCACACATATTGTGAATGCATATTATATTTCTTTCATATACCATATGGTCCTTAATTAATTCGGGTACTGGAATATTTTGAGAGAAAAATTAATAAAATCCATATGAGACTTCTTATTCAGAATTACATTTACGTTTTATTATTGTAATGTTATGTAATATTGCTTAGTTATTTGCTTTTAATGCTTCGTTTATGCATTTTTGATATGTAGTTTGTGTTTTCTTTTAATGTAGTATGTAAAACATTTAGTTGGAAAATTTACTTTCGAAACAAAAGATATAGAAAAAAGAACTGGGACAGCCTATATATTATTTCTGATATATGACTACGCAACTGTACTGTATACATGTTTCAACCATGGTAACTCTGAACAAAAAAATCGGATATATTTGATTGGATATGGGAAGATTATGTAATCAATCATAATTCAATTAGCTTTGTCATTTAGGAACCAACAAAACTTCTGAAATACGTCCATTATGTTTAGTACCTACCAAGGAAAACATATATCTCGCTCTGTCATCAGGTGATGACGGCAAACGATATGTAGTAATACACCGCGTGTATTTTGCGTCAATCGGGTATACATCACACATTGATTGATCGAAACCAGAAGTGCAAACACTAATAGGCAATCAATAGATACAAACGCATGTCGGCTTATTGTCGTATCAATTCCCTACAATTCATCCCCTCACATACTCTGCTATTTTATACCAATAATTTATTGTTTGTTTAAATTTGCTCTGTACCATTTAATTATTACACTTTTATTGTTATAGTTATTTTGGACTCCGGGATCTTCGGAAATTGTGTTGATTCAAATATCTTTTTCACAAAGGCAATCCTAATGAAACTTTAGCCGAAACTTTTGAGACATACGGATCATTACTCTAAATCTATGGGAAGGTCAGAGTAGGTATGATTGTCTTACATAACATGCCCGAAGATGTTTCGTATTCTGTGCACTGAAAAAACGCATCCTTAAAATACTTATGACCCAACGGTTAAAATTTATTGTGGTAATTACCATATGCCGAAGATGCGCTAGACAAAAACAAAATAAGACAACACATCGCATGCAAATCAATCATTACCGGCACAGATATCTGTCTAACGCCAACGCAATATCAGCATACAAATGCAAACCAAGCGAGTTTTTTAAGCTGCAATAACTTTAAAAAAATCGATGAATTACCGCACTGCTGACATTTCCGTTTGCTTCTTCCTTTTCCAACAAAAGCCACTGGTATATAAGAATTGAATCACTGCCGGATAATCAGTTCAATTCTTCCAAGTGCATCAACATGTTCAAATTGGTTGTTGGTCTTTGCCTGGTTGCCTGTTGCTTAGCCGCAGTAGGACGACCATCAAAATTTGGTAACCAAAATTTTGGAAAACCGAAACCAAAACTAACGCCAAAACCGGTATATCACGCCAAACCAGCACCACCACCACCACCACCTGTTCACGATGCCAGACCACCAGGCGGAAAAGCAGTAGTTGGCATTAGGAGCCAAGAAAACGATGTCAAACCTGATGGATCCTATGTCTTCAGGTACAATAGTTCATTAATATTTAAGATTGAGTGGTATTAGTTTTCACTTAACTTTTCACGAAACAGATATCTTAGAACTGACTTGAGGACCACTGCACTGTTAGGAAGGTCGCTCTCACGCTGTGATAGATGGAAGGTGGAAAAAATTGATAACTGGTGTATTTTGTATAGCGTCGACCAACTCAGTCTATTGAATTCGCCAACATTCGTGAATATTTTTATATATCTTTCCATTACCGTGATAATGGCATCAAAATTTAATGGTCTTACAAAAAAAATTCACGATCTAAATGCAATTGAAAATTTTGGGAATGCCGTTTTGAAAATACACTTGAACTACAACGACGTTTTCTGATGTTATCTACTGACTGAGATTTAGGAAGGAATATACAGTGTGTCTCACGGGACGTTGGATTGTATGGGTACTTTTGTTATTATTAGAGATAGATGGTCGGTTAAATGGGCAAAGTACTGGATATTTATATGCTCTTTCATAATGTACTCAGAAAAGAGTTGAAATCCAAATGGTTTCCAAGCTTTTTGAAAAAACCATGACATTATAAAGGCACCATTTTGTATACAATTTGTATATGTTAGTTTAAAATTTCGACTGCTTCTGACGAATACATTGGCGAAAAAAATTTTTGACTGACAATCAAATTGTAGGCAAAAAAACCTTTATATTGTCAAAACGCTTTTTTGATGGGATCACAATTAAAGAAGTTATGATCATATTTAAAAAATGACATTTTTTGTTTTTTCAAAATAGCTTGGAAACCATTTTGAATTCAACTTTTTTCTGAACAAATTATGAAAGAACACATAAATATGCACTACTTTGTCCATTTAACCGACTTTCTATCTCCAATAATAAAAATAAAAAATAACAAAAGTACCCATACAATCCAACATCCCGTGAGACACACCTGATCGATCAGATCGATCGGATCGATCAGATGTATAGATAAACAAAAGTGTTGTCAAATTGATGAGCAGTCAAGATATTATGAATCATTGGTTTAACGTTTATTGTGAATTTAACGTTAATATTAAGTATATTACATTTTTAATTAGACCAAAAAAATGCAACAAGTCACTAAATTTATGACCAAACCTTTTAAAACAGCCTATGTTAGTTTAACATACCTTTTAAAAAGCTTATATCGATGGCCTAGGTGCAATACCACGTATCTTCTTTGTTAAGGCATAGATAGGTTATACGTGGTACTGCAGCTAGGCCATCGATATTATTTTATTTAAGTATATTTTTTAGCTAACGCCGGACAAATGAAATTTTGAGAAGTGTTATAGAAAAAGATGCAATTTTTTGAGATACCATTGAGCTTGGTATGACTTCCGGTTTTTCCGGAAATGATACTAAACTTAATTATATGTGTGATAGTTTCAATCAGGGTGTCATTCTGAACACAAAAGCATATCGATTGTCAATTTATATCACCAAGGCAACGAACAAATAACTTTAGTTGCTTATTATTATAGGTGGCTATAATAATCGTGAAAATAGTGATCAAATGAAAACTGGCAATATCGATTTTTGCCAATATAGAATTACTGGCGCCCCCTAGCGTGATTTCATTGGTTGTTTTGGCCAAAGAGTATTTTTTTCCTGTGTACTATATGGCTACACCCTGATTATGCGATAGATAACATTTTCCCGATTATAATGACACCAAACTTGATATTTTGTTGAAAATCGTTGCGTTAAACTGTCGTTTAAAGCTGGGAAAATATATTGGGTTACTGATTAAAATTAGCGTATTGAATTATAGATGAATGCTAACATCCGAATTTGACGGTGGAAACACACATGGGTGTGGTAGCTCCAGATGTGCGCAGTGAGGTGTAAATTTAGGTATATAAGGGAGATTTTCTTGGTAGGTCATCAGTATTCAATTAGCTTTGAAGAAGCGAGCAACATGGTTCGCATTTACTTTTTTGCATTTATTTTTTTTTTTTCGTCAGCATTTACAACCCTTGACACACGGCATAACCCGGAAGCAGTTTATTTTCTAAAGGATTCTGGCCGTGAAAGCCTACGTACTAACATAATTATTGTCAGTTATTAATTGTTGGTTATTGTTGATTCTTATTCACTTGTTGTTTATACTGCGATTTGTTTGATTTCCTATTTTCAAAAAAAAAACTTTGCTAAAAACAACACTATTTTGCAATAGGAGGATGACCGCAATACAGAGAAGTGTCAAATTCGGATGTTATCATTCATACCATAGTTCAATATGCTGATTTAGATAATCAACCTAATATTTTGTCTATTTCCCTGCTTCAAACGATATTTCCACGCAACGACTTTTAGCAAAATATCAAGTATTTAGTGTAATTGTAATCGGAAAAATGTTATCTATCAAATAATCAGGTTGCACCTGCACCTATAAAGCAAAAAAAATAAAATCACGCAACAGGGTGCCAGTAATACAATATCGGCCCAATGAATTTAAGCAGTTTATTAAACAATTTTTATGAATTCATAGCGACCTATATTAATAAACAAAAAAGTTACCTTTTCCGTGCCTTTTTTCATGATAAAAATATAAATAAAAAATACACGGGCATACGTATCGCGTGGGTATAAGAATACACTTTGCAAAGATTGCAAAACGTATAACTAATTTCTTTTTAGTAATTAAGTTTGAAAATTTACATAAAAGCAAAAGAATTGTTGGTAGTAACGTTGATTTTAATAAATTTCAATAAAAGAAATAAAATTTCAACAATTTGAATTAGCTATAGAATAAATCATCAAGAATAATAACGCTTAAACTCATAATAGAATGTAACTGTTCTTGTCCAGCCAGTAACACCCAATAAATTGTACGTGCTCTTAGAAAATATAATTCTCAACATTACTTTCAAGAATGTCGCATTATGCATTATACATTGCACACGACATACATCATTGGTAACTTTATTCATGTGCGCAATCCAAACCAACGTAATTCATTCTAATGTGATGTTCATTCGTTTCATTGCTACTATCTTCTTCAATTCAACTTGAAAATTATTGCAGCTATGAAACTGAAAATGGTGATAAATTCGAAGAGAGCGGAGCGCTGAAGACCGTTGACGATACCCAGGTGATTGGTGTGGGCGGAAGTTACTCCTACACTGGAGACGATGGTCAAGTGTACTCGGTGAGCTACACTGCCGATGAGAATGGCTTCATACCAGTCGGTGATCATATTCCTCAAGTACCGGAATACATCACTAGAGCGCTCGCCTACATTGCCGAACACCCATACGTCGAATAATAAATTCCTGTGATTTCTTTTATTATACCGGTTACGAAGACTTTTTATATGCTCATGTATTTTTTTGTAGTTTAGTGTAAATAAAGTTTTTTTGCAATTGATACTACTGTTTAATTTTATTGTCATCAACGCGTCAATTCTTACTTATTCTATTTGTTATCATAAGTGCCACACCGCACGAGAGAATCGCAATAACTGCCATCTCTCGTTTCGATAGTATTGGCACCTGTGTTTGAAGGCCTATAACTCGAAAACTACTAAACAGACAAAATTTCAAAAAAGATATGTCATACTCCTGAATCATTTCTACATAAGTTGCATTACTGACAAAATTATCTGCCTCTCGGTGTAAACATGAGGGGGAGAGAAGTGAAAAAAGTACCCGATTTTTGCAGTTTTAAATTAACCACCTAAAGCAGCGAATGATAATTAACCCAGGTGAGGCTAATTATTGGAAAAAACACCTCCGCGTTTTTCTAATAATTATCCTCACCTTTACGTAAAAACCAGTTTCCCTTGAATTTTAAATTAATGCTCATCCTTTCATCTTTTTGTTCAGGTTGTATTTAGAGAGTCTTATATAGATTGGCGCTTTTATTTTCTTCAGTTTTTATGTAATAAAGTCGCAACAAGATTTTGACGGAAGCCGATATCTCAGTAACGAATGTTAGCAGGACAACGCAGTTAGCATGCAAATAATCCTTATCTACTGCGTTCCACATCCCTTGAATTTACTTGACTATTTGTTAATTTTTAAGACCGAAATACACATGAACAATATTCCGCAATTAAATTGTTCTGATCCTATCGTACTGATAGTAAATAATCTTCCACTGTCCCAGCTACGTTTCCATTCACCGTTACGATCGACGTAGTGCGCGCTGCACGAAATTTACATCATTCATATTAAATCGATTTAAAAATCACGTAATGGTATATTATAATACAAGTTTTATAAGACAAAAATTGGCGCACAAGTAGTTTTGGGCACGAGTTGCGCCAATACGTCTAGTAAAACGAGTATATTATACTGTTTTTCTACTTTACGTCATTAACTTATATATATATATAAAAATATATAAATTTTGAAATTCTTGCTACTATATTGCGCTAAATTAGAATCAAGGGTATTTTGCGGGTAAGTTTTAATAAATAATCAGCTTATAAAACGAGCGTTATATACTATTTTTTCTACTTTGCAACATTACTTTTACATATATATCAAAAATTGCGGTTGCCATCTTACAATCTAGAGTACCTAATTTTTCTTCAACAGTTGGTAGTTGTAGTAAAATTTACAAACACGATTGAGACGAGCCAATGGCGATTGAGATGCCTTATTTGACACTTGACGTCAATTTCATTAATCTTGGAAAACTAAAAGTTGCTAAAACTTTGTGATCTAGTGTTTTCATAACGACACCGAAAGCGGCTTCCTTATGAGTTTATAACGAACGCAAAGTAGAAATAATTTATTATGCAATTCTTTTTGTACAGTCGCATTAAATAAAATATCATTATTATTTTCGTGCATATCCCGTTATCGTGCTAATATTCGTTACTGAAATGTCCGCTTCCATGAAAATCTTGTTCACAAACTGAAACACCAATCTATAGAAGACACTCTAAATGCAAAGTGAACAAACATTTAAATGTTTGTAGCAAGCGGTTTACAAGGGAAAAAAGGGAAAGACGAGCGTTAATTTAAAAATCGGATACTTTTTGTCATTTCTCTCGCGCTCATGTTTACTCATGTTTAAGACACACTTTATTTAAATTTTTTCTGTTCAGTTGTTTTAGAGTTATGCGCCTTCAAACACAGGAGTCACTATTATCAAAACGAGAGATGGTAGTTAATGCGATCTCTCGTGCTAGGTATATATATATTATTAAAGTTTATCAGTCTATAATAAAATTTTAATCCAATACTTTTTTATTCACATTCCTTATTGTAATTATATACTATTTTGTTAATTCCTAATGAAATTGAATAGTTACAGGTCAGTAACTAAACAACCAATTTGCATCTGTGCTAGCACAGGAGTAAACATTTTAGTGGGCCACGAAGCAAAGGGTTAAAATCTATAGCTGAAACGGCACCGATATCGACCGGATAAACACATACCGGATATCCGGCTAAACCCCAAAACCGGATACCGAACTATCCGACCAAAATTCGGAAGAGGGCATGCATCTAGTCTGCAGTCAGTTTTTATTAGATTTCCATATATTTTCTTTGTTAGTATCATATGACTGGGGTTTTAAAATGGGAAACTTGTACTGTGGCGAATATTTGAAATAAAACGTGGAGTCTGAAGGTGTTGTGAAGTTTGTAACCTTGTACATTCACTTGGATGTTGTAAAAATTCAAACATTCAGAATTTCATTATTCAGAACATTGTATAGGGTTTTACGAAGTACTGGATAACAATTACAAGTAAAAATTGTAGATAAAAATCAAGGGTGTTACACTCTTAAGTGGGACTATAGAAGACAATAAATAAATTTTCTTTTCCGTCGATCGTTTATTTATGAGTCAGTTTAGTGAATAGGAAATCGTTTATTAAACAGCTCTATGAATGCACGATTTCTATTAATGCATGATTTGTTAAAGCCAATCAACTGACTTCATTATAGCCAATCGAACACACGTAAAATGAAACCATTCAATCAAAACATTCTGTTATCCCACTGGCAGTGTCAAATTACATAAATGGTCATATAACCTCAAATGAAATCTTTCGAACCATATCGAATATAAAACGGCGATTAATGATCACGACAATTAACGCACTCGCTAATCGCTCGTGCGATAAACAGTCTCGATCATTAATCGCTCTTTTTAATATACCTGTTGGTTAAATCACTATTCCGGGCAATGCAGCTAATTCATAAAAAAAATAAATAATAATAAATCCTGAGTCAATTTGATAAAGCCTCGAAAGAATCGTTTGTGAATAGAATTATTGGGAATTATTTAACCACTTCAGTGCGTTCCATTTCTACAGAACAATTATTTTTTACATACAAATCTTACAAAATTTAAATATAATGAATAATATACACTAATGCAGAAAAATATTTATGTTTAAACAACAACAACAAAATATGCTCAATTTATTTTTATTTGTCGATCATTCTACGAATGATGCAACTTAAATGCAACATTTAACAACTTTTCACAATCATGAAGCTTTGTTGCTAAACAGGGCAGTACAGTAAGTAGTAACTGTTTACTCCTGTTCCATTTTATTTGGCTATTATTTTGTAGTTAGTTATTGTTATGTCTGAAGTTATTGCGTTATGTCTGGACTAATATTAAAGAATGGAAGGTTACAATTTATGAAAAATATTATTCCTTAATATGAAAATTGTTTTATTCTTTGTTGCGAAAATTACCGGCCGATCCGGATTCTTAAATCAAGATCCGGCTGGACGTAGTTTCATCCCGAGTAAAAATCACCATATAATTATTGATATTTTTTAATTCATTTAAACAGTTCGCGGTCAAAATTGAAAGTACACAACTGTATTTCCTTGCCCGAAAGAATTTGTTGAATCGATAGGTATTTGCTTTTGAGTCATTATACAACATTTTTCCACATTGACTGAGCTAAATAGTGAATTGCCTATACAAAAAAATGGATGTTATCACTTTTTTATACTGACTTTGCTCCGTACATATTTATATCTGTCGATTTTAGCTGTTCACAAGACCACAGGTAGGTAGTATTTTCATTCCCCTGACAAACATCATGGTAGTAATCCGGATTGCAAATACATATTTGTATATCCGTTCCGTGTTAAAATTCAAAAATAAGTGATTGCCATAGCGCAATATATTTTCTTTCCATATGTGCATGTTACTATCATAATGAATTGTAATTATTAGAAAATACGAGACATATACTTTTGAACTCACAAATTTGGAAAAACTCGCCAGTACAACACGTCAGCTCATGGCTGGGATATAATGACGGCACGTTACGGCGAAATATACGCGAAAATATTTTTTACAAAGAACGTTTTTCATCATACATCAACATGGATATTACGAGCTATTTTTGCATCCAAAAATAAATATCTAGCTGCTTTGTCAGAGCTAGTTGTTATTTTGGTGTAGTAACGTCAGTTGTTAACTTTTTAGTGTCTCCGTCGGACTGAACAAATGTAAAAAACTGAAGTTTGGCATAGGTATAAAACATGCTAACCACCTAACTATGTATGTAATCATAACCTAAAAAATGTTTACCCCAAAATTTGGGGCGGTAAAATTTTGATACCGCAAACAAGAGTTGTTACATTCACTTATGTCATTTACGTAATTTTGAAACAAATAGTGGATTTAAAGTATATATAAGCTTTAAACGAAACCTATTACAATGCTCCCAATAGCTGCAGTTTTCCAGTAATTATCCATAACTTCCGATACTCAATTAATGTAGAATAACTGCGCTTTGCAACGTTATGACTATTTTACAAAGTAAATATGACCTTCTCAATGTATTTTACAAACAAAACACTCGAGGATGTGATGTGGCAACGTTTATTGGTTTGATAACTATTACAACCGTATTGATGGAATCGTAATGATGCTCAGTGGTCGATTGAGCACTTTTATCTAATATTTTTTTTGTAATTAAACTCCAAATATATATCCAATATTTCAAATAGAGTATGATAATTTTATAACTTCAAATTCAGGAAAAAAGTAAAAAAAAAATTTGCAGTTATGGGGTGGATGTAGGGGGTGCATTGATACAAATTTGGTTTTAAAGTTCTGAAACCTAGTGGTTATTTTTGACAGCGTTGAAATTAAGAAACAAAGTTTATGTTAAAATTCTGAGACCATGTGCATATGATAATATTACACCTGCATAATATGGTTTACGAACAAAATCACATGATACCGATTTAAAAAAAATATTTTTGACGGTTGACAGTCCAAAACTAACCTAACGGCGCCTAACGGGCTTACAATCGCCATCAACAGATCCGCTAAATCATTGACTATGGATATAATATCACTGAGGTTCTCTACTAACTAAATTTAAAACCACTACCTCTATTTATCGTCATGTTTACAGTTAAACAATGTTTTCAACCAAATATAGTGTCTATAGTGTCCACCTAGGTACTGTTTATAAATTCCACCCCCATGCAGTTATCACTGCATTCCGTATGATGTAGAAATCAAAACTGTTAAATCCATTAGTTATTTTATGTTACCTACGTAAATTACTTTCCTGAGAGTCTGTGACGTCATTTAACCAAGAAAAAATCATACATATGTTTATGTTGACGAACCTAGTAACCCCCGATTCCACCAGTCGACACTAAAAAAAGTATTTAAAGCAAATATGACATATTATGACAATCATATCTACCTGGTCATGTAACTAATTAAGTAAGCAATAAGTAAAATTTTGCAAGATTTCTAGTTATTGCAAAAAACTGTAAGATTAAACAAATTTCAAAATTTTTATTAATAAAAATTTAATATAAAATCAAGGCTCATTCTCAGATAATCCGGCCATATTAAAGTGTACACCAATAACAGTCACAATCACTTACTAACAAATTGGTCAACAGGACAGTCGAGAATTTATGCGGAAATTAAAGCTTAGTGCAAAATTCTACATCTGACTTTAGCCCCTTACTGTACGTTATCTAAATTTTGTAGGGCGGCACACTGATTGGTTTTAAGTCATTTGGTTATCTAAGAACATGTTCATGTCACTTTGGATTAAATTGGACCATAGCGCTAAAATAATTTTGAACGGCTAGATTCTCATTTTCAATTAATCTGTGAGTGTGACTTGGACGTGAGTTTTCAACTTAAAACTTAAAAAATCCAATGTTGTTTGTCAGTTTTTTTCATGATCAATGGTTGGTTTCATAGTGACACAACAACAAGATATTACAAGACAAGACATTACATCCAAAACACAATTCCGCGAACGTAACTTTTACCAGCAGTATAAATCTTCAATATTACACAAATTGTTTTTCAATCGACCATTAAAATATCGGTTAACTTCGCACTCGCGTTTCAATTTTCGGTTTTCCAATTTTAATCAAGCGGAGGGAAACGCATCGCCAAACTGGCGCTATTTCGAAACTGGCAATGACTTCCCGATGATTTGAAATTCGATATCGGAAGGAAGGGATCGGATTCGCAGCAGCCAGAACGGTTGCATAGCTTGCATTTTAACGACACAACCTCACTCTCTCTATCTCTCTCGCTCGCACTACTATCCTAACTTCTCCCGTGCGCTAAACGCTTTCCAAGTTAGTACAAAACGGTTAAATAATGGGCGATTTTCTATCGGCCGAGAGAGAACACGCGCGCGCAAGCTCCTTCGGCGATTTCGCCTCCAGTGCCGTCTTCGATAAATTTAAATTGTTTTCCCAACTACGGACGATAAGGGAACTTTCCGTACCTACCTCCTATAGTAAATATTTAAATTACGCGCCTTAAAAACTGCTCGAGATGACTGGGATAATAAAGGCGCCGGTTCGAGAACACGAGATAAACACGCTCTTTGCGTTCTAGCGAGATTTACCCATATATTGTGTAGTATGAAATGTTAAATTTATTGTAGGATGTTGTCGAGGTACAAACACATAAACTTTGGTTCAGTTTGGAAGTAGCTATATGAAATTTAGTTATGTCTAGGTCACTGCATCACTGAGGAAGTGTTTCTAAAAAGAAGCTATGATCAATGTATAGTTACCACGTTGTTCACTTCCTGCAGAATATGATAAAAATGGCACTTGCAATTTAACTTGGCCTTTTTCTTTATTGTGTGCCAATATTAATATTAGTAATAATAATTTATGAGTAGTTAGTCCTGAACGATATACTTACTTAATAGCAAAATTCAAAATTGAGATATATTGGTTGTGTTATTTGTATATATTATATAGTTTAAGTAGTGTCCACTTGTGTTCATATTAAATGTATTACAAATCTCCACCAGTGTTTGAATAAACCCAAATTACTCCACAAATGACAGATCAGAAAATTATACCTAATAGGAATTTCTGCTAAATTAGGGTTAGAATAATTGTAAATGGTAGGTGAACATGTTGTATCTCTGACCGATATATACCTCCTCCATGGTGTAGTAAGCACCTTCTATTAGAAATTTCTCCATAGGATATTATCATCTTTGACCTTGGCTGGTTTCTGATATCTGGCAGTTTTAATTATGCAATGAAAGCAACACAGCAATGGCAAAAAGATTTTTGAATAGGAGCAAACAAAGAATATGTGATTTGAAGAGAGCTCTTTCAGATTTCTTTCAGAGGTAAAACTATTTTTCAATTGTCTTTTTTTCGTTTGAAAAGTATCGCAACTCCAAAACGAAATATTTCTTTACGATGATTTTTTTACTTTATCATACGCAGTATGGTAAAGTATTGTAATCATGCCGAAAAAAAAATTTGAGATTTTAGCGGAAATAGGTCTTTTTGGGTCCCCTGAACATTTTTGACCAAGGTACAAAAAAATGTCTGTGTGTGTGTGTGTATGTATGTCTGTGTGTGTGTAAACGATTCTTGTGGCGACGATTCCGGAAAAACTACTAAAGGTATCGGGACGAAAGTTCATATTTAGAAGTTTTATGACCAAACTTGGAGCTGAAAAGCTTTTGGTTCAAAATGGTCCAAAGGAACTGGCTATTTACTCTTAGCATTTTTCAAAGATTTTGCAAATGAGCCGCCATTTCTGTAATTTCATCAAAATAAATAAATAATAAATTAAAGTAGAGGAAATTTTTTATAATTTATGTCTATAACATTTTTTGGTAAAATTAATAGTTTAGCTGCAGGAGCAAATTTTATTTGATCGAGATC
Organism: Melinopterus prodromus; assembly: GCA_964023965.1. Classification (NCBI taxonomy): domain Eukaryota; kingdom Metazoa; phylum Arthropoda; class Insecta; order Coleoptera; family Scarabaeidae; genus Melinopterus; species Melinopterus prodromus. The sequence goes on from OZ030396.1 coordinate 14,331,520, forward strand.
GGTCGCATCTGCATTGATATGAAACTACATAGTAGCCAGGATTTTGACAAATATGTTTTTGTGCTGCTGTCACACTCGAAAACAGCTGATTTCATCAGAGGTTGGAGAACCGCTATGGAACGTTGCCGCTCTAGTGCGGCAAATTACAAAATACAAATTTCAAATAAAATAAGATCACCAATTTGATTGCTTGTTGATAAGAAATATCAATCCGTCTGTATATCTAATTCTAAAAACGATAAATGGAGAAAATTGTAAATAAAGTATAGTGATGACTGTAGTTTTATTGTAGTATTGGTATGTCAGTACGGATATAACATCTACAGTGTCATGAACAGACATAAATCTGCCAGAATTTGACTTAGCTTTTTAAACTTGACGTTTTGTCAAAGTGGTACCAACCTAACATTTCCTATACAGAAATATTACCATTTTTTATTTATTTTTTTAATACACATTTCTCAAAAAGCAGCACAATAAATGTTGGTGTCACTCCTGCCAAAAACTAGATAGTGCGACTCGCTCTCATGCGACGGCGACACTCAGCCTTCGGTGACGTGCCGCATCACTGCTCGTCGCGCTATTCCGTACTTTCGGCGCTGGTGACATAAATTATTATTCTAATGACGTAGTGTAGGTAGTGTCAAATGCTGATGCTTTGACAATACCTACGATTTATCTCAATAAAATGGATTCTCACGCAGCTAAACTATTAATTTTATATATTGTATGATAAAGTCATGTGCCTGGCCACATCAGATTTTTTTTTGTTGGGAGTGATCAGCCTGTAGCCCACTAACGTCAATCCGTAGTCACCAGTTATAGCCGGTGTTTAAATCTCCTGACGTCTGCTGTCTACACCGGGCAGCAGTAATATGGGCAAATAATCAAATTTCTGGCAATTATGCTTTATTAGCGCAATTATAATGTTTGAGTTAAAATTGTACTTTAATAAAAAATCTATTTTTGATCTTGAGTTGGGCTAGATGTTTTATATTTGACAACCCCCAAAGATGTACAAATAAAATTGATTTTTATCTTTCGTAAAAATTATTTTTCATCCAGCCGAACTTGTTATTTATCTAAGAAGTTACACTGAAGATTTCATACACTTTGAACAATAAATAACGTTTTTATTTAAAAATGCGTTTTTGGTGAGGTAGAACTGGGACAAAAATGAAAATAACTATCAAAATCAATAAGGCGTTAAAAATTAAAAAAAAATATATGTTATTTTATTAAGTCAAACCGCGCTTTGGGAAGCATGTCAAGCTAGTGTACTCATAAGCCACCTCTACTTTCTATATCATGGTATTGGGACAACGTGCCTCACAAACATATAGAGGCATTTTAGTGTTTTTGATTTAAGAATTGAAGACTTTTCGGTAATGTTTCCCAAAGACTTATCCTACAACAACAACTTTCATTTTTATAATTTACAGCATCCAATGTCCATATTATATTAAATCCGATTTCCGCTAATGTCAAACAATGAATCATTAAATTTTACAGTACTTCCTTTTAGAAGTGATATTCTATTCAGGCATCTTTTCAAAATGTTCTATGATATTTGTTTTATTAATTTTATCATGTTTGGAAGTTGCTACCAGCTGTCAGACTTGATTAAAAACTTTTTTAAAGTTAATTAAAGAAAATAAAACAAAATGTTTTTATTAATTTTATAGTCTCTCAGATATACGTTTTGCTGGATCTGCATCAGAAATTATTAATTGACAAAAACAAATGCCCAAATGCGTTCTGTATATTTTCGCACTGAATATCTCGGTCTAAAAAATAATTTCTGACTTCAAATTCAGATTATACAGAAAAAATGTACCAAAATCAGTTTGTTCAATATTGTTGTGTAGTCATTTGACTTCGATTCTTGTCTCTATTACAACTTTTGAAAATGTCATTTTATGTGAAAGACTGACAGCCAAGGTGGGTTCGGAATGTCCAAAAAACTCAAGACAACTGTCATCAGTTTGCTTCAAAGGTCAAATTCTAATCTAAATAAGTTTGATTTTTAGTTAAGGTAAACCCGGGGAAGTGTGACCTAGTTTTTCACTAGTTTAGATATGTAATACATTTCACATATATATGATGGCTGGTACAGCATCATTTTGTTCTGTTATACTCTTTGGGAATCAGACTTTATATTGTGAAAATTGTGTAATAATAAAGCACATTACGAAAAAGTTAAAAATATTATTATTAAATATGTCCATAGTTCACACTTTCCCATGAAAATGGGGCAAGTGTGACAATTGGTAAAAGTTGAGTTAGATGTTTAATTTTTGACATATGTGAAGCAAAATAAAAATAGGAAAATAAATGGACAATTTTATGTCACGAATTCCTTTAAATAAATTTTTTAATAAAAATTTAACAATGTTTTTAAACTCTAAAGGTATTTTTCTTTGTTGTTTTGTTTCTTTTTCTTTCCGCTGCCTCCAGTTTCCTCTGTTTCTTTATTTTATTTTCTTCATATAGTTTTGCGAGTCTATTTAATACTTCATCTGATGTTATCACTTCAGCACCAGCAGCCACCCTCTTCTTCTTCTTTTTAGCTGAACAAGTATCTTGGTTGGTCTGTTTCATTGTATTCAATAATAACTCTTCGAAACTTAAACTCGAAGAACTCGGGCCTGCATCAGAAAGTATATGGGGTGGGTTCTCTGTATCAATAACTGTTCTTTTGATTCTGTTGTTCACTTCAGTTGTCGTAGAGGCAGAACAGATTTCAACGTTTTTATTTGCACCACCGTCACCAATATCTACGATTGTATCTTGTACTACGACAGTTTCATGGGTCAATATAATTTCTTGTTGTGTTGCCTTCCACCTTTTCAGACTTTCCGGATGATATTTTTCGTCTGGAATGACATTACGATTGAAAGGATAGATGCCCGCCTTTCTAAACCCGTTTTTTATTATTTCGGGATTTATATCATTCCATGTGGAACCAATAAGCTCAGAAAACACCTTCTTAGGAATTTTCTTGCCAGCATTGTGTCTTTGCCAGGTTACAAGCTTTTGGTCCCAACTGTCTTTTACCGATTTAAACACCGATAAGTCTAGAGGTTGTAGTAAGTGGCTAGTATGTGGAGGTAGTTTAACTATTGTCACCCCATTTGCACGTGCTACTTCAATGAGGGAGATATTGATATGCGTACTGTGTCCATCATATACCAGTAGCACAGGCCTGTCTTGTCCTAGTGCCGGAATGAATGTTTTTTCAAAATAATTCTGAAATATTTCAGTTTCCATCCAACCATTGGGACTCGCTGCATAAGCTGTTCCTGGAAATGAGTGATTTTGATCTGGCAACCATGAATCCCATACATGCTTTCCTTTGAAAATTATAAGTGGTGGAACTTTTAGGCCTGATGCGGAAACAGCTGAGAGAACTGTGGTGTTTTCCCTACCTGGTCCAGATGTCGTTCTAGAACTTGGTTTCCCTACAGCTCCAACAACTTTAGTTTTCTTAGGATCATTTGAGAATGATGTTTCGTCAAGATTCCACAAAAGTTTAGGCTTGTTTTCTATTTTCATATCAGATAATATATTTTTTAGAATAGTAAAATATTCATCAATCACAAACGGATCTGTCATTTTTTTTCTAGAACATTCAACAGCTTGTGGTTTTTTAATGCTGAGGGAATGTCGCCTTTTAAAAGCAGAAAAAAATTCATCTTCAGGCATGTTATTCTTGAATGGAGTCTTTATTTTATTTGTTGTAACAAAATCACAAACAATATTGAGAACTTCTGTTCTAGACAATCCAAATCCGCACTGTTCCATAGTTTTCAGCCCTTGAGCTAATCTCTTCTCGTCTTCTATTGGGATTGCTGGTGGTCTACCTTGATTGGTACTTTTTTGTCCACGAGCTCCAGTGACATGATAAAACAATGTCGTTTTTGGAATATTGTATGTTTTATGAGCTTGATATACTGACAAAGCTCCTCTCTGTATATCGGCTACTGCGTTTTTTAATTGAGCCTGCGTATATTTGGTTGCCCTATCGCTTTTTTTCTTATAATTTCTCACCATTTTGTTACTATAACAAAATATGTTTGGTTAGTGTAAACGGAATGATAACAAGTTCACACTTGCCCCTTGCAAATTGTCACACTTACCCCATGGTACAATATTTACGAGGTAAGTGTGACCTATCTTGCCACATGACTGGTACATAAAGTGACACAATTGCCGCTATTTCAAAATAAAACCCAATCTTTAAACTAAATATTACCAGACTAAAATATTTACTTACCAGGTTTTAAACGCTCGTAAATAATAATTCACAAAATTGTGTATTACTATTATCCGCAATGTCAAACACTCGCACTGACAGTCTGTCAAATATAGTTTTCGAAAATATGATTGCAGTGTGCGTTCTTACCGACTTGCGTACGTCAAGAACTTGCAAATCCTACCACAAGATGTCAGTACGTTCGGGACACGGAGGCTTTTGTTAAAACGATCGGTCACACTTCCCCGGGTTTACCTTAATGTTAAAGTTTGAGTTCAAAACCATCGGTATTGAATATAACCGATTTATATATAATATATTATTTACCAATAACATCTGAACCAATAACTGCAGATAATAAAATATCCAGTTATCCACTATTATCCAGTCGAATAATTGATTACAGATCAAAAATGACTGACCCGATTCGGTTTCTCAGAAACTGACATTTATGTTCCCTAATAGATGCATTCTGCGATGTTGTCCATATAAAGGATAAATATAGCAAACGAATAGAAAATAAGAATCTGCAGTTGGTTATGCAACTTTTAAATGCCAACGTACGTGCGGCCGTGAAATATGCAAATATTTGCATTTAGCGCGCACATAAAACTAACAGCGACGTTGTGGATAGCATATATTTATATTATGTTAAGCGAAACGAATTAAATATGAACAAAATAATAATTAAAACGTTCAACAGAGTCACGGTCAATGTCAATTGTAGGAAAATACCACTTATTACTTTATTAACAATATTTTGGAGACTGTGGCGAACTTAATAATAAAATTATAAACCCCTAACCACAACAAGTATTTTAGAAACCTAAATACGTATTTCAGCAACTATGTTGCCATCTTCAGTAGAACCTAAAAAAGAAAAAGAGAGATTAGCACTTCATAGTATCTTTACAGGATATTCTCCAAGCAAATCACTAGTGGAAGTTCCACTAGTGATTTGCTTGGAGAATATCCTGTAAAGATACTATGAAGTGCTAATCTCTCTTTTTCTTTTTTAGGTTCTACTGAAGATGGCAACATAGTTGCTGAAATACGTATTTAGGTTTCTAAAATACTTGTTGTGGTTAGGGGTTTATAATTTTATTACTTATTACTTTAATAAAAATTTTCTTGTGGATCATAAATTCAAATGAATTGTGCATTTGTAGAAGTGAAAACAGTTGTGACGATTTAGGTATTCTTAATATTTAATGCGATGACGAAATTTATTTAAATAGGATCTATATAATATTAGTATATTATTTGACGAGCACATAATATAATAATATAATAGTGTAAAACATAAAATAGAACAAACCTAATTTTGGTAACAGCGAGTGAATAATATATCCAAATTCTGACAATTAGTCATCCAATGTGTATAATAAAAGTCCTCAACCTTTCGGTTCCCTAGAGCACATTCCAGAATAGTGGTAGGAAGAAATTATTGTTTTAATGCTTAGATTAAATAGTTACCAAAATAATAGTATACACAAAGTTTAAGGCAATGTGATATTTGGTATAGCATTTCGTTGACTATTTCTGTTGGTAAATAATCATCAAGATGCTTTGTGATCTGTACGTCGGTTTAATACATAGTTGAAAAACTACATAATTATAAAAGGAGAAAGGTAATTTGTCGGGCAATTCCGTCACACGAAGAAGCAACCGTAGACACGTGTTTCGGACTATTAGTCCTCATCAGTACGGTATGGCCAATGATGACGATAAACCTGTTTTCCATCTACATAAGTATGTTGAACCGATAACACAATTTATTTCTCTACAATATTTTATGCTACTCTACTCTACTCTACTTTAAGAATGAAAAGTTCTTTTTCATCTGGTGTATAAAATTTTAGCACAATGTCGTTATAAAGATTAAATTTTTGTTGTTTTAGTTCTTCTGATTTTGCGTCTTTCTCATTCTATTGCGTGTTTCATTGTTTGTTCTATGGAAGCACCGACACACCAAAAACATTTTTTAACATTAAGCTTTTTATGTGGAAGTAAAAAGTGCTACGAGAGATCGTTATGAAGCTTATAGTATTTTTAACTTAACATTGGCATCGGTTAATGACAAATGAATTCAAATTGATGAATGTTCGTAAAATGTTGAAAATACAGACCGCTTTTGCTATTAATGAGTTCACAGAGTCTATCGCTGTAGACATATATAGGAATTATTTTTCTCCAGCTCTTCAAGTTAAACAATTTAAGAGGAGTTAAATGAAAACTTATATTAAAAAGAGATGACAATTGTGTCGGAAAGTAAGTTCGGTTATTTGTACCTTTCCTTACATAAGATAGCCAGAGAATGTTAAAAAATCATCACCTGAAGAAATATTTTCAAATATTTTATATTTAACTGTTATGTAGGTACACTGCATTCGTGAAAAATGTAATACGAGTAAAACAAATAAATCCGGAAAACGGAGAGCGGTAAAATGCTTGACGCGTGTTAGAAATTCAATTACCTTCCGCTTGCACACGGTCCAAAATAAATACCCTCATCCCAGTACTCGGGGGACTAATTGTCGGCAGTGCAGGGTGAAATTCGCCCCCTCGCCGGCACGGTCAATTAGCCTCAAAATTACGTGTATCGGTAAAATTATCCAGGCCCCGGTACGCCGTTACCTTTTGCTTTTCTGTCAAAATTACGCAGTCCCTACCCTTCGCACACGCTCATTTATTTTTAATCTCATCGAATAAAAACTCACTCTACCAAATTGAGATTTAAAAATGAGATTTTAACTTTTTACCCCAATATACCCATTTTTATACATGGTAGAAGATGCTATTAAAGAGTTAAATTGGCTGACATACCGCACATCGTGAAGTTTGTCATGTTGTTAGGAAGGAACATGCTAGGAGTTTATTGAAATTATTGTATAAACATTGATAGAGGCACTAAATTTGTTTGATTACGTATATACTCAACAATATTATCTGTATGTCTAATTTCGATATAAGAAAAGTTCACGTGTCTGGGTCTATCTATAAGTGAATCATCATCAAGAAACGAATGGGTGATTACGAACAAGGTCGTTAACTATCGAAAATAAATGAATATTGTCTTTCTGTCAACCTGTTTTATAATTGCTATGTATTATATCACAATGATGGACTATGCAAAATACAACCATTAAACATACGTGTGAGTTTTTAAGGTTATCGAGCTATTTTGGAACAGACAACATCAGAAGATTCTCTTAAAAAGTTCAAATTACAACATCTGATCATTTACAATTTAGAATAAAGAGTTATTTTAAAAATACCTGGCGACGTGGATTTTCAATTATCAAATACACTACTATATGTCCTGAATTGACTTACAAAGAAGAAAAGTATGATGTCTACTTAGCATTCACAATGCATACATTATAACACTGTTTTCGGTGTTACAATTAACAAATTGTAACAGCGTTTTTAGTAACTTTTTTCTAAGATTGGTCGCATTTATATCAAATGTCATATGTCAAACGTAACGACACATAACCACAAACTACCTTTTTAGAATCGCTGGCAATTGCATAAATTGCGAAATATCAATATTCTATACATATTTACACATTCGTGTAGCATGTACTGCCAAAGGGTTGGGGCTTTCTTAGTTTCGATCTGTTCGACAAAATACGCCAGTATGACGTTTTCGGTGATGTTTTGGTACTTTGGTAACTTATCGTGCACTATTCTTGTCAAGTAAACATCAAATCCCACTTTCAGATACAGTACAAGGACGAGATTTACGTGAATAAGGAGTTATACGAAGATCAAACCCACATCGTAGATATATATATATATAACAATTCTTTAGTAAGCTCTTGTTCTTCGAAGTAAGTAATTAGTCACCGCCAAACACTTCTATTCTAACTATTATAATTTTTATAATTATTTTATATAATTTTATATATAATTATAATTTTTAGATACTATTTCTAAATTACGTGTTTATGTTATGTTTCTATATCTATATCCTTTATTCACAATCGGTACCCGCAAAATACCCTAGATTCTAATATAATAAAATATAATAACCACCATTTTTACTTTATCATACGCAGTATGGTAAAGTATTGTAATCATGCCGAAAAAAAAAATTTAGATTTTAGCGGAAATAGGTCTTTTTGGGTCCCCTGAACATTTTTGACCAAGGTACAAAAAAATGTCTGTGTGTGTGTGTGTGTGTATGTGTGTGTGTGTGTGTGTGTGCGTATGTGTGTACTCGATTTTTGTGGAGACGATTCCGGAGAAACTACTAAAGGTATCGGGACGAAAGTACATATTTGGAAGTTTTATGACCCAAGTTAGAGCTGAAAAGCTTTTGGTTCAAAAGGGTCCAAAGGAACTGGTAGTTTATTCTAAGCCTTTTTCAAGGATTTTAGAAATGAGCCGCCATTTCTGTAATTTCGTCAAAATAGTTAAATAATAAATTAAAGCAGAGGAAATTTTGAATAATTTATGCCTATGACATTTTTTGGTAAAATTAATAGTTTAGCTGCGAGAGCAAATTCTATTTGATCGAGATCGGTCGCATCTGCATTGATATGCTACATAGTAGCCAGGATTTTGACAAATATTTTTTTGCGCTGTCACCACAGAAATGTCTATGGCTGTCACCACGCTGTCACACTCGGAGAACCATCGACTATAAATCTGTCAGAATTTGAATTAGCTTTTTAAACTTGACATTTCGTAGAAGTGGTATCAACCTAACATTTTCTATACCGAAATATAACCATTTTAGATTTTTTTTAAATACGTATTTCTCAAAAAGCAATACAAAAAACGTTGATGTCACTCCTGCCGAAAACTACATAGCGCGACTCGCTCACATGCGACGACGACGCTCCGCCATCGGTGACGCGCCGCATCACCGCTCGTTGTGCTATTCCTTACTTTCGGCACTTGTGAGATAAACAAGTATTATTCTGATGACAGTAGGTAGTGTCAAATGCTGATGCTTTGACAATACCTTCGATTGATACTATTGACTATCAAAATATCTGTCAAATGCTGGCTAACTAGTTTAATTTTAATGCAGACACGATTTATCTCAGTCAAATAGATTCTCATGCAGCTAAACTATTAATTTTACATATTGTATGATAAAGTCATGTGCCTGGCCACATCAGATTTTTAAGTTTACCTACATAAAATTACTGACGCAAAGTAGGAAAAATTGTATATTACACTCGATTTATAAGACATCTTGGCAGATTCGTTCATTTTGGGCACAACTGATGCGCCAATGTAATCAAATAAGGTAATATAAGTTAAAAAAAAATATTATTTTGAGTTTACCAACTGTAAAAATAAATTAAGGTCGTATTTTTTTACATTTTACAGTGTTTTACGTACATTTTAAGTACTTTATGTGTTCGTTCTTAACTCATTTTATGTTTTGGGTATATATTTTTATTTATTTAATCTCAAACTATTAATATGACGTCGACATTGCAATATTTTAACTCAAATAAATTCGCAAAAGTTGTTTTTTAAAAATATTTTTGATAAATATTTGTATGTTGCTGGTCATTATCTCTATTGAGTTATGACATAATTCGAGAATACATATTTTGTATTTTTAGAATTGATTTAAATTTTACTGGTACCGTCACAGCGAATTTATGACTCACTCCAAATAGCTCAACTTAAATGAAATGAACGCCTTTTGGATTGGAAGTATCCGATCAAGAATTAAGTCAACTGTCAGTCAGCAGAGTAGAAAATGTTTCAAAAATTTAACCCAACATGTGCTTGCTATTTCATTTGAAAATGAAAGTAATCCACGAAATAATCTGTACAATCTGGCAAACTATTACAAACGCAAAGATTGCCTATCTATAAAATAGAATTCATCCACCAGTTAGGAAAGACTAAGTAATCACACGAAATAGTTGAGTGATAAAAACATATGACAAAGTATTGAAATTGTGCCGAAAAAATAGATTTTAGCGGAAATAGGCCTTTTTGGGTCTCCTGTACATTTTTGACCAAGGTACAAACAAATGTCTCTCTGTGCAACCGTTTTTGTGGCGACGATTTCGGAGAAAGTGCTAAAGGTATCGGGACGAAACTTCATATTTAGAAGTTTCATGGCCAAACTTAGAGCTGAAAAGATTTAGTTGAACAGGGTCCAAAGAAACTGGATGTTTACTCAAAGCATTTTTCAAGGATATTACAAATGAGCCGCCATTTCTGAATTTCGTCAAAATAGTTAAATAATAAATTAAAGTAGAGGAAATTTTATACAATTTATTTCTATGACATTTTTTGGTAAAATTTATAGTTTAGCTGTATGAGCAAATTCTATTTGATCGAGATTCGTGTCAGCAAAGAAGCTAGTTAGCCAGGATTTGACAATTATTTTCATTCTAATGACAGTAGGTAGTTTCAAACGCTGATTTTTTGACAATACCTACTTCATTATTATCAAAATATATTTCAAACCCAGGCTACTCGTTTTATTTTAATGCAGAGACGATCGATCTCGATCAAATAGAATCTCATGAATCTAAACTATTAATTTTATATTTAGTATGATAAAGTCATGTGCCTGGCCACATCAGATTTTCTTTTGATCACACAATTCGTGATCCGTGATCCAATGTTCTCGCGGCGCATAATCTTCTTAGATAAAGTAACGAAATCAATTTTTATCACATATTTATCCGCTACTTAAATTCCATAATGTGTATGTAGAGTAAAGTGGGGCAGATTTGATCATCGGGAACTTTTGGACAATTACAATATTTGTCTCCCTTGCGAAAATATTTAAACACAAAAAGAATAAACACTCCTTATGAATAAACGGTTTCTATACTTACATTACTATTTAATTATTTTCGGAAGTGGAGATGGATATTTCAATTGGCCAAATAAGACCAATTAAGATTGGAAGACGATGTAGGTTCAGGCAATTTGGTAGTACCGGGCTTCAATAGATATTTAAAAATCAAATAAGTTTTTTAAAAATGTGAAAATAATGTTCCTTCCATACTTATTTTAAAACTGTAGTGCCAATTATTTTGCCACCTATTTGTAGATAGGTATATTATTCTTTTCATAAGTTAAATACAATTGAAAAAAACTGAAAATTAAAAGATAATAATTGCTTTGCGTTCCATAGGCAGTATCGAACCTATACTCCTCAGAATCCAAAACAAACATTACCCACAACGAAATGTTTATCGATGGAAGCATATCTTGCCGGATGCTGTTTATTTAACCACTACCGTTTTATAGAATTTATCTTTGACCCTTGAGTGGCTATACTTCCATAACCAAATTCAGGGATAGACGGCGACGCCGACGGTGGTGGCAGGCGGACGGCGGGCGGCGTTTCGCTGGAAAAACAACAAAGAGATTGAACGGTCCTTTCCCCCCGTCATATCTTTACGTTCGATCATTTTTCCCTCCTCGGGGGACCGCCTCGTCTCTCCCGGTTGGAAATTTTAAGTCCTACAAGGTTCGGGTGCGGTGCCCAGGACCGCACATTTCGCGAAATGCACAAAAGGAAGTCGAGCTGTGCTCGCGTCCTGGCTTCGTTCTGGTGGTGGTATATCACTGCAAAAGAAACCCGTAGAGTGGTCGGTCTTATCGCGTATGCGAATTGCCGGAGGGCGCCACCAGAGAAAGCAATAAAATCTCGGTGGCCGTATGTCTCCCGGGACGCATAAGCTCTCCGGATTTACTCCACCCTTCAACCGACCTCGCTAATCCCGCTAAGGGAATACACATTTGCAATTAAATAAAAAAATGACATCGACAACAGCACACAGCATACGAATTTATGGATGTGGGTTTTGATTACTGTTGGGGAAAATTTGAACTTTGCGTGCCATAAAAGGGTCAAATGCCAAATTTCAAATCGGTTCATTTCTATGAACATCGAGTATACATACACTTCAAAGTAATATCAAATTTGTTCACGCCTTCATATGAAAAAATTTTTGCCGCTATGGGAAAGTTACATTGAAGAATGACGTTCTATTCTCCAAATTTAATTGGAGATAAGATATGAGTAGGTACCACTAGATAAAAACATGTCAGCAATAGTTTTCTTGTATTTTGATATAAGTAAATGCTAATTTGCACGTTTTGAACGCGTGCCACAAAGGAATGTCTTTGTTCCGATTTGAAAACCTGACGTCTGGATTTTTGGCCAAGCAACTGTCTGAAGGTTTGATGAGTTGGATGACCTGGCCTCAATTACACAATGTAAATAAGCTATAGTTTGCAACATATGCATAATACACATTCATAATATACATTAGGGTGGACCTTAGTTACTCTTAACGAAAAATTATTTTCAAAATTAAGTCCACGTCACCCCTGGAATTTGTTCTACATACTAAAAAACTAATTCCCTTCAAGTTTGAAGTCGATCGGATAATGGGAAGACGTGCCTCAAGGGCTTTGTTTATGCAAAAAAATGGGGCATTATTAAAATTAAAATATACACACATTTCAATCCGTTACTCATTAGATATTATTCTAATGCTGTATTCTAATTATTATATGAACTAAAAAGCGTTATTTATATTATATTTATCAATAAACTGAAAATTGTTTAAACAAAATTTATTATATTAATGTTTTGGATAAACAATTTTAGGTAATTGATAAAAATAAAAAGGAAAAAATAAAAATAATTATTGTTTTGTTTATAAACTATTTAATAATTATTTGTTATTTACAAATGCATATAGAGACTAATTAGAACTGAATTATAAATGAATGTTTACTAAAAATGTTTATTAAAAATAAATATATGAACAATACAAGAAATGTATAACAATAGTATTAATTATAATAATAGCAAATAATAGTAATACACAGCAACAAATTATGGATTTGTTTAAAATTCGGCGTTTAGTGTTTTCTTATCTACTATTCGTTAAATGCGTAATTGCGGGCAAACCGATTCACACCCAACGCTTCCTTTCACAATAAAATGTGTACTATATATTTATAATCGATTTTAGATGAAAAAAGTGATATACAATACATTGTACACCACCAGCGAAAGGGTTTAAATAAAATAAAACACAACAAAATAAATTAATTAAATTACTAAAATGTGCCTTCAGAAATTATTGATTGTTGAGCCTTTTCCTCCAGCATGTCTTTCCGTTCTGCCAAAGAGTTTTTCGCTGCTCCTTTTCCGCTAAAATGCGATCATCAGCACCCATCACTTCGACTCGCCCTTTTGTGCTTCAACAGAAATATTTTGTCTTCTTCGATTGTCATCATTTGCAAAGCCGATATCGAATAAATCGTTCAACGAATCAGTAAATTCCTTTTCTCGTTGTATTTGAGACGCAGTTCGGTGTTTTGCATTCTAATTTAGTGTTGTCCACTTCTTGTAAAGTGGTTCTAATTTGGCAATACTTTGTGCAGTTAGCTTCAAAGGGCTTCGTGCTTTTTGTCAACATGTTTACTCTTCTTTTATAACAAAAGCCGCACTAGTGCGAAGATTCAAGTTAACTTTTCGCAAGTTATAAAAAAGCACTCTTAAAACCTGACCCATACTCGGCAATTTAGCACCAACAATTTGTTGTTCAAAATAAACCAATAAAAACAATTTATCTCGACTTTGTGTCTCTATTTTTCGGTCAATATGTAACTGATACACTTCAAACCCTTATACTGAGAACACCTCAAACTCTATGCTAAAGTGAGTGTGCGTCTACTTGATAAAGGACAAGAAATATGAAATATAAGTACGTAGGCTTTCACGGCCAAAATCATTTAGAAAATAAACTGCTTCCGGGTTATGCCGTGTGTCAAGATTTGTTAATGCTGACGTTTCGCGAGTATTGAATTAGCTTGGAAGAAGCGAGCAACATGGTTCGCGAAACGTCAGCATTAACAAATCGTGACACACGGCATAACCCGGAAGCAGTTTATTTTCTAATTATGAAATATATGTGAAAGAGGCAGAACAATGTTTCGGACAGGGTTAAACTAGAAATTAATCCAAAGTAGTGTAAGAGCGTCACGCGTAGACAGTGCGAACACGCGGCGTTGTAAAAGTCTTAAAGGATCGAATAAGTTACTTAATTAAAATAATTATATAAGCAAATATGGTTATTGGATAACCAAAGGAAGGTACCCTTGTATAATAGCAATAACTGTCTTATTTAAATTGTTAAACCATAGTCCAACGTCAAATATGAGAAAAATTACTGACATTTTCAAACTTCAAATCGATTGAGGCACCCCTTCCCGTGGTCGAATTAACTTTTTCTTTTACAGGACTTATTTTTTATCATAGTAGAACAAATCTAGAGGGTGACGTGAAAAAAATTCGATCTTAAAAAAATAAGGTCCACCCTAATATACATACGTATACGAAATGAGTGCAATAATTTCGAGGGAAAATTACTCAATACGAGGAACAGAAGCTCATAATATTATTAAAAAATTCAAAATTTAGCAATTGAAAATTTATTAATCGTTACCCACACTTTATCATGATGTGTGGTACTAGGGCAAAAAGTGGCCATCGTCTGTCATTTGTACAAGGTTTTTAGCAATTCACCTATATAACGATACCTATGTTTAGTGACCTATTGTCGACATATAATAAACGCCTACTTTACAAGCATATACTTAAACCTGTGTGGACCTACGGCATCCAACTGTGGGGCTGTACTAAGCCAAGCAATATAACCATTATTCAACGCTTCCAAAATAAGGTGATAAGAAACATCGTGGGTGCACCTTGGTATATGAGAAACAGAATTCTCCACATGGATCTTGAGATGGAATTAGTAACCAACCAAATTGGAAAGTTTAAGAATTATCAGAGCAGACTTCTTCAGCATACGAATGTCGAGGTAATCCAGCTTTTAGATAGCTTCTGACAGTATGCGAAGACTCAAAAGAACTAAGCCTTTTGAGTTGGTGAAGGGATGTTACAAAAGCAGACCACAGTGTTATTTAAGTGATAGGTGAACAAAGCATAGCACCGTGCAGTGTGTGAACTTTAAAGCATCAGCAGCCAAACTAAATTTATGTTACACGAATGGGGATCAGTTAAAATCGAAACTTTTTTAACGTACCAATTTAGGTTAGATTAATATAGCTAGATAGTCCTCAGACTAGGTATTATACAGAAGTACCTACGAGGTGCTGTTATTTGATAAAAGCAACATACTGAAAAATTTAAACAGATTACTGTAAGTGAGCACAATTAGCCTGTCATAAAGTGTTCGAATGATCGCAGCATTCTACTCATAATCTCCGTAGATAACCATCTACTACGAAACTATCCACATCACACAAAATGAGGAAACTCGACACGGATAACCAAGAACGCGAACGAAATTCACACACGGTATTTAATAGGGCTCACTTGATCGCAGATTACGTCAAGTATAACTGGTTTTCAATAACTAATTTTTTAAAACTGGTGGATGACAATATGGTATTGCTGGTACACAATGACCTCGAAAAGTATGGAAACATAGCAACATCTTTGATCTTTGATAGGTCTCATGATTATCCTAATTGTAACACACATGGCGGATTCGTGTGCAAAGAATTCACACGAACATCAAAGACGCCTCTTTACATTTTGTTCACAAAATCCACGTTTTTCGGTGTAATAAATATTATAGTTATTAATTTTAAATTGTTTTTTATCGAAAATTATCGGATGTAGTAACCCATCAAATTTGTATTCTGCCATTAAGATAATTAAGATCTGTAAAACACAGTAATAAACCACGAAGTTGCATTTAAAAAAATATGACGTCGTAAATCACAATTGAAGACGGAACTTGAATTTGATACAATAATGAGTATTTTTATAAATAAAAATCGACGTGTTTGGAGAATTTTTAAATAAGTAATCATTAAGTGATTTTGTGATGTTTGAACTACACGCGCACTGTATGTCAGTGGTATGCACTATAATATTTTCATAGTTGTAAGTGGTGAAAAATGTTTGGAGACCACTGCCCTAAGATTCATGGTTTCTTCTTCCTTCTCATCGATTCTACTTCTCTATTGGGAGAACTTTCACCATTAATTATTCCTGTCCTATACTTGTTCTTTGGCCGCGCTCCAGCTTCATTCAGCTATCTTTAGAATTTCTTCTACTAAGGCGCTCCACGTTTTTTATGCTCTTTATCTAGTGTTTTTTCCTTTCCAAATCTTTTTGACATTGCTCCCATCCCCCATTGTGACAAACTCACCATACTTATTTTCTCTTCCAATAGCTCTTCTGTTTATTTTGCTGCCAGTTCCTTGTGTACCATCATTACTCTTCTTAATTGTTCTCTTCCAATTTTTATTTTGATGTTCTTACTACCAAGTCGTAATTACTCTTCGCATATTTTCTCCTGATGCCCAGAACTACCACAAAGCTCTACTTTTTCATCCGCGAAGATAGATGATAGCACAAAAATATATCGTCTTGGATAGGGAAAATCTCTTTTCCTTGTTCGACGACGTTCGCTCTTAAACAAGTTACTAAAAATATTAAAATAAGTATAAATATATTCATCCTCGCTTGTGATATTTCCTGAAATCCTCTAGGCCTTTCCCAAAATTAAGTATTGGCCGGGCAGCTCTCGTTCCGCAGCAGTTAAAAAACCTGTTGTTAACGCCGAATGGCCGTACGTGAGTTGAAAACTTTACTCTCGCCTTCAGAGCGTCCCTTTGCCGCTGCGAGCAATATATTTTCGAAATTAATTCTCCGAGCTGAAATCATGAACTGGGCCATATTCATTAAGCGACCCTACTTTTATACTTCCAGCACATCGTAATTAAGGCTGTAATGTATACGGGGCCGGTGGACGAGGCCAACTCGTACCGGCCCATCCCAAGCCGCAAAATGGCGTCAACTTGTGTGGGCATCATGTCTATGTATGACCCTTTCACGTAGTCAACTAGAGGAGATAATGGAATGGCCAACCGGCGCAGGATGTTAATGTAATTTACGTTGGCAATGACAGTGGAGATTGAGTGTAGTGATTCGTTAAGTTTGAGGATCGCCACGAACGAAAAAAAGATAGTACAGTGTTTGATTTTTGTTTGATGGAAATAAGGCTGAAAAGAGAATTTCTTAACTGTGATAACTGATATTTCATATATAATTAGAGTAGGTAGCCATCAAGTGCTTAATTCTAACTTAAAACAAACGCTGTTTGAAGTAATGCAAAGGCACAATACCAAAGGATGGTCTTCAAATCTGTATAAGGAAATCCTGGCGTTATTGAGGTGGGTGTGGCACTTCGGAAATTCAATAATTAGAAGGTAACTGATAAGCCAAAACATAGTTTGGTAACATTGTTTCGGAAGTCAGGAATTACGTCCTGAATACTCAAGGACTTAACAACTTAATATTATTCCAGTAGTATACCGACGAAATGTCAGAGCAAATAAAATTGTTGTCTGGAGCAAATATGTTACATATTTTATTACATATTTTATTACAAAACACCTATGCTATGACGTAGGCTGCTTCTAAAGTTGGCACGTTAATCCGTTTTACTATTCGCAATTTCTAAAGAGAACGCTTTCGAGAATATTTCCATTTATCTCTAAAAACTGCTCTACAACGGCTTCCAGTATACGCTCGAAGTTTGTGCTAATTAATTATTTTATGCAAGACACATTTGATGACTGAATGGACGCCATTAGGAAATAGTCGGACTAATTCAAAGCTCAACTCACTAACATAAGGCCAAGGTAAGACAAGAATAGATGGAGCTTGACGAAAAATATGGAAAGCTTTACAAAATGGTAGTGCATATAGTATGGTAGTCCTACCTTAATCACAATATTTTTAATAATAGTTGTTGATATATTGCATAATAATTATTGCTCTATGAGCGTATAAAAAAACAATTTTTTTTTCAAATTATTGTTTTCTATTTATAATGATTTAGAGTTTAGAATGATTTCCATTCTATTAATGTCGACTTACTTACTGGAACAGCCTGTGCATGGTAAGGTTCTTTTTTTAATATACCTACGTATTTTTTACATAAGCAGGGATTAAACATAAGTACTATTGTGTATAAATCTATCGATTACCAATTTGTAGTATTATGTGTAACGGACAGATTTTTTAAGACTTTATAGCGGGTCAAGTGAGTTTCTTAGAACTTTGAACAGGCCTAAAAACTTACTTTCTCAATACAAAATTTATAAAATTTGTGCACATTTTAAATCTGATCTTCGGACTATCGTTTCTTGTAATATCTTTAATTAAAATAATAATAGATATTAAAACAATCAATTGATGGGTACTTAATAATGTCATTGTGTGAAAATTAGCTTTTTTACTTTATACAACATCGGGTTCAAACGTAAATTATCAACCATGTTTTTGATGAATTAATTAAAATTTAATTTAAATGAATTAATAGAAAACTAATTCCAGCTCTGTATTCAGACACTAGCGCCATCTGTGTTAAAATCAGTAACGCGTCCTTATAGCCTCCTGCCAAAAGACATGTTTTTTACCGTGCAAAATATAAAATTAAGGAATCCTGTATATTCATTATGTTGTCAAATATCTCTCATAAGGTAGATCCCCATTCGTAAACAAAAAGATACAGATGGTTGTAACGGATCAACTAACGTTAGTAAAGTGACGCGCCATCTTGGCACGTCATGACGCTTAGAAAAATTATACAGGGTGTCTCAACAGTGTGATCTCGGACGATTGCACCTCTGTTAACGAAGTTATATTAAAACTGATTTCAGTCAAACATACGAAACGCCGAGGCGCACATATGAAAATTATTAGCGTCTATAAAGGATGTTCCATAAGGTAGTGCCAACCCAAACTTATTTTTTTTTAATAGAGCAACATTTTTCATAAGAAACTAAATTTTTTAAATTGAACACCCTGTCTCTAATTATTTTTTTGGATGCTATGCATCATTCTGCACAAAAAATACTAATACATACTAGATCTAAAATAAACCACTGCAGAGATAACTAGTCTTCTTCATAAAAAAAATCGATAATTCTAGCAATAAGTGCACCTACAATAACTATTAAACCAGCTAAGTATATACCTAAAGTACTGTTTTCTCGCATGATTTAATATTTTTTACAATAATATTAAACATTTTATCACATCTGAAATTTAATTTTATAATTTGAAATAACATTTTACTTATATCATCCTGTAGGCTATGAAAAACTGTGCTAGATAAACAAGTTATTAAGGTATCTGTCAGTGGTGGTGATATTGTTAGGGTTGTTAAGTTTGATTTGCATAATTTTGGGAAATATGGCGAACTCTTCCCAGGAGGAATTAATTGACATGGTGTGGGTTCTTGGCGAATGCAATAAAAGTGCTTTATTGGCAAGTAGATTTGACAGATACCATTAACAAATACCTTAATAACTTCTTTAGCACAGTTTTTCATAGCCTACAAGGTATAAGTAAAATTTTATTTCAAATTATAATATTAAATTGCAGGTGTGATAAAATGTTTTATTTGATTGAAAAAATGATAAAATCATGCGAGAAAACAGTACTTTAGGTAAATACTTAGCTGGTTTAATAGTTAATGTAGGTGTAGAAGCACTTATTAAGAGACATCGATTTTCTTATGAAGAAGACTATTTATATCTGCAATGGTTTATTTTAGCCCTAGCATGTACTAGTACTTTTTTGTGCAGAACGATGGGTAGGGTAAAAAAATTGATTAGATACAGGTGTTCCATAAAAAAAATTCACTTTCTTAAGAAAAACGGCTTTCTGTATATATGAGTGAAATCAGTTTTAAAATATCTTCATGAACAGAGGTATAATATTCCGAGATCGCACTGTTGAGACAGCCTGTATAGAATAACCTGATTTCGTTTAGCATTTTTGTTTATGGTTGTTGTGGTTCCTTTCTGCTTTTTGGCTCATCGCGTTGCAAAATAAGAGTTTATCCGGAATATATTGAAACCACTGCTCCGTTTTATGAGCAAATAAACGGCTTTAATTTCCATTATTTTCCCTATCTCAACTTAAAACAACATTTTATTGATACAAACACTAAAGTAAAGTACCTAATCTAGTCACCACTAACGACCATTACGTCTTTTTAATCGTCAGCCATTTGTCGATTTCATATTACCATTCACGTTATAAACAGACGTAACAAAATCTGCTTTCCAGTTAAAATATTCCCTCATTTAATAAGACCTCGTCCATCATATTATCCGTGTAGCTCCTCTTCAGACAAGAGAATGAAACGGGAAAGCAAACAACAACAACAACAAGAACAATAACACGCATGTAAGTCGTAAATAAGGCGGTATTTATGGGCGCACTTCATATTTCATTTGGAAGCGCTTATATAAAGTGGAGGTCCAATAAAACAAAAAGTGGTGGATGCGCCGGGGCGGGGCCGTTCTACGGCCGTAACAACCGGGTCGTAAAAGCGGGAGCCGATGTCTTGTATTCAGGTCGAGAACTGGCGGTTCGAGTCTAAGTGGCCGTCGCAGCTAGTTGCAAACATATGCAAGATTTATCTGGGGCCTCGCTTAAAGGTGGGCTGGCTCGCTGCTAGCAAACTGTACAACCTAATATTTTCGTTTCAAGCGGTGAAATATTTATGTGTTCAGCGGTTACCCTTCCTGTCCTCTGTATACATCAACCTGTAATATATTTACCCTTGCGTTCTCGAGCGCGACGTAAATTGCACTTTGATCCTTTTATGAGTTTCAAATCGAATTGCTGGGTACGGTTTGGGCATGCACATACCCGGATGTGCTTAAAGCTGAATAATCTTTTATGAGTCGTCTCATATTATCTTTCATTTGTAGACACATTTTCTAGTTTCAGAGAGGCTTATGGTTTGAGGGAATAAAACTATAAATTTTATCAGTGCTGCCTTATAAATCTTATCAATCCGTACTGCCTTAAAACTTAAGAAAGAAGGTGTATACTGCAGTTTTCCCAGCATGGCACAGGCTTTTTATAAAGTTTGCATAGTCATGAGGTCATCATAAATTAAGAAGTAGTCTCCTGAACACAAGCAACTGTCAGAAAGCAAAACAAACATTGAACTTTAGGACAATGAAGTTGCCTAGAATAGACTAGGCATGTCAACTGGCAATTTTGATCCCACTCTACAGCGTTTACATTATTTTTATTTCCACAGCTTTTTTCAACTGAAAGCTAGAACCTTGGGTATTAGAGCTATAAAGTAAGATGCCCTGTGACAGCTGTATCAAGTGGCATTCCTCGATGATATATTGATTTCCGGGTGGAAACCGCGTTGAGGACTTTGAAGCAGTCGACGTTTCATCTTCTTAGCACTTGGTTTGATAACTTAGTCCTGAAGATGCAGCTTGCAACATAGCGCGAAACGTCGACTGCTTCAAAGTCCTCAACGCGGTTTCCACGCGAAAATCAATATATCATTCACTCAGACCGCGGAAGTCTACAATCTAGGCATATCCTCATTGACAAATACGGGGCCAAAACTGGTACGCGGCCGGTAAAAACTGTACTAAACCACTTTACATAGTTGTTGCATGACATTGTAGATCAAGGTTACAGCTTTGATTTCAGTCTACTTAGAGAATTCTGATTTTTCAAGTTCAAGCTTGCTTTATAGCTTTAATATTGTTTAATTGAGCTTTAAGTAAGATTTTCACAAAAACAAATCTATCACAAAAACAAAAGGCACTAAATTATATTCATTGATATCGTTAAAAATAAAAACCTATACTATGTACTTCACAGTGTGGTCATATGATTTGACGCATCGTAGATTTAGAGTTTAAGGCTCAAGCTATAATTTAAACGCTCTTCGAAAACTGCAACAAACAAGATATTTTTACATTTTATGTAGGTGAGCTCCAGCCATTTGAGCTAACAACTTTATGGGCGAATTTGTCGCTTCAAGGATTGCGCCGAAAATCGAATATAAACAAACCCACCCTGACACCTAGGTATTGGGGACAGATGGAAGTTGTGTATAAACACAGATCGCTAAAGATATGTTCCTAACATTCCTTAGTAACAAGTAAAGAGCACATTATTGACCCATCAGTATCAGGGATACCAAAGGTAACAAAAAATTCGTCAGCGGCAAGCAAAGTTCAGCAAACCCGACACCAGAATAATCATTGACGTTGAATCTATTAAACCAGTTACCATAGTTTCTCAACGGGTCCAGGATCAAACATTGAAATAGTAACAAAGAAGAGTTTACACCACGATAACACTATCCATTTTTTAGTCATAACTAAACAAACATGGTTTTCAAAGCAACGTATTCGATTAACTTGATCAAATCTAAATCGACCTTGTCCTATTTCTGTTCTTGACAGCAGCTCTTGAGGGACAGAATAAAGAAGACCTCAGTAAGTGACAATTCACTAATGTGTCAAGTAGAAAGAAACAAGTTCATGCTTACAAACGCATACAAACAGTGATACTTGCAGGTCATGGGATGCAATATGTCCAAGAATATAGACAGTTGATATTCTTGGAGGGTTAATTGTCAATACTGTAAGGTCAATAATTTGCACCATAAGAAACATTTCAGCAACTAACTACATCCTTGTTAATCTGCTGAATTTGAAGCAACTGCGAGTAATTATGGAAAACTGCATGTTTACCAAGCAACCATCAAACTTGTAGGTGTAGCCTGATCAAACAATGAGAAAACGTAGAGAAGGAGACTCACATTAATGATTACCATTAGTGATAAATAATAAGACAAGCAGAGGGATCTACAATACCAGATGGACCGATAAGATAGAAAGAGCAACTGGAGGCAACTGGACAACCTCCAGGGGCAACTGGCAACCTCTAGACTTAGAAAGAAAGGGCCTTAGGGAGGCCTTAGTCTGAATGGGGCCTCGTTATCTGTTAGTATCAGTAAACATTTATGTTCAAGTTATTTGTTGAAATACCACTTTTTATGCTCAACAAAACCAAGTATTGCTGTTATTCCAACAAAGGAAAAATAAAATAAATGTACATTTATGTCGACGTTGATAAAAACGTTACCATCGATATACTCCGGCGTGACGTTCATCATGTAATACGTCAAGAATTAGAGGGTTGCGTCGGCTGAGAAAAGGCGAGAGGCAAAAAACAGTACAATCATTATTAGTGTTTTGCGGGGACAATTCCCAGACCGGTCGGCTGAAGAAACGTTTAACCTGTTATATATTTCAGGAGCGCCCTTCCACGCAAGATTTATTGACTTTTTCATTTCGGCCGAGCGGACGCCCGCACGTAAAAACCGAGCCTTCCCCGCTCGGCCCCTCCGAAACGTCGTGTGCGGCTTAACACTTATCAGCGGAGTATCATCTTGGGAAAATATTAGGGGTGTGTTTGTCGTAAAACAGCCCGGAGGAAACAGCCCCGACGCCGTAAAAAGTAAATTAAGCCGTCGAATTTATATTTTGATTAACCCCCCGTCGGTCGGTAGCCGGCGGGCGTAGGTGGCGCCACCTATGACACCTCCGCGGTTATATTGCTAATACAAGTTTTAATAGCTTTGTTGATGAAGTATGATAATTAGCGGTTCGTTAAATTTATCTAAATTTGCGCAACTTGCACTACATAGGTGCACATTGCATAATTTAATGGTTGGAGTATAACTTCTGAAGGATTCATCAATTTTGATAAATAATAAAATTGTCTGAGAAATAAGTAATAAGAAAGTGGCCAATTTCTTGCTTTTTAAAACAGGCAAAAAGAGTACAATACTTTTCGTACAATTATCCGGTTTTGAACTAAATGAGTGACAAGCGAACTCGAGGCAGAAAATGAGGACATTGCGGAAACTCTTCAGTTGAGAAGGAAGTTTCTGAACTTCAGAAATATTCTTAGTTTTGCAGCCGCGGTGGTGTTGAAAGAAGTGCACTTGTTAGCTACTTTACTGAAAACCGGATTGCTATACGCCGAGAAGTTATGCAATGAGTCATTTGTCAACTTGTGGGATTAAATTCAGTAGCTCGCTAAGCAAGTCATAATATGATCAAAACCTATAAGATTTTTGGTAATCGGTTTCGTTTACAAGATGAAAAGAATTAAAATGTAAGTTAGAAAACCAACTTTATTGTTAAAGCTTCTAGGGATAATTGACTTGTAAAGATACTATCTAAATTGTAGACGTAAGATAATATTTTGGGAACATGCGACACACGAATACCATTAAGCATATTAGCTCGGAGATGCAGTCTTCTCAGTCAATTCTGTGTCGTAGGAACTGAGGCGGTATCAACTTGATACGTGTATAACATAGGGATATTAAGGATAGTAGCGATATTTTGAATGTATGTCTACGCATAATTCCGTAATGGGTAAATCGATTTGGATAATTTTAGTGTTGTTGCATAGTCGTAGTCAGAATATACCCAGATTCCGTTTGAATTGTTTTTTACCATTTAAACCACTTTAGCAGATAATTCCAACATACATAAGATAAACCATTCCCAAAGGTAACGTGCCGCATCTACAAAAATATGAAAAATTGTGTTATTGGTATTTTTTTCTCTAAAAGGTATAATTTTTGATATTTATTATAGGAAAGTGCCAAAAGAGCATTTGATGCGATAATTTTAAAACATGTTTTATCGCATTTGTATTTTTTGTACACAAAACTACGCTGAAACGCTACAACGGCAATATGCTACGGAAAAACGCGGCACTTCTCCATTGTATTTGCACATGCCGCGTTTTTGCATAGTATCATGATTTTGTATCACGATGGCGGTAAATGTTAAAGGAGCGACATAAAAATTGCGGAATGCAGTCAACAATACTACAGATTGCATGGAACGCTGGCTAATTGCATTGAACAAATACAAATCCGTTCACATAAAGTTTACCAACAAGCGAACACAATACGTTCCAGTGCAAATAAATAACACTAACGTACCTTTTTTGTACTTTTCGAACACGACAAAATAGCTTGATATGACGCTCTGGACATCACGCTTTGCTGGAATGTACACGCTAAGCAGAAACGAGAAGAATTGGGCATAAGATACAAAAAATCTACTGGGTTCTTGGTAGGAAGTCGGCTTTGTCGAAATTTAAGAAACTCCTACTTTACAAAAACATACTTAAATCTCTATGGACCTATGCTATACAACTGTTGGGCTGCACCAACCCAAACAATATCAGAATCATTCAACACTTCAACACACAAGGTGCTAAGAAACATCGTGGAAGCACCTTGGTATATTAGAAATAGCAATCTCCACAAGGATCTTGAGATGGAATTATGTAGCCACCCGGGTTACGGATTATTATAAAGTATAGGCAATTGGACGCTGAGTATTCGATAGTTGATAATTGTTGCTAAGATAGTACTATTTAATAGTTGCTTGAACGGGCACGTTTACAAAATCTTAACGCTGCGTGGGGTTATCAGTTGATATATGGGACTGTTTTGTAAGCTCATCTTTATTATCAACTGTTACGGCGTTTTCAGTAAGAGTTTTGATATGGCCGGAGAGCATCAGGGCAATTATTGGTTTATTGCTGTTGATGACCGTTTTGGCCAAGTCCGGAAAATATCTCAGAAAGGAAAAAGCCTCGATTCCCGAGGACTTGACCGGGAGAAAGGCAGTCACGTTTTGATTCAGATTCGAGAAACATTGGCTTCACCTTTTGATTAATTTTTAGTTCAGTTAAACGGTCAGTTCAAAATTCATGGTAGAGATAGCTTCAAGTCGCGAATTAGTTGCAGTGGGGGGCGCGGGCACATTGTCGGGGTGTTTGCAGTTTGGTCTGGTTCCAAATTTGGTTGTGGGATTTTTAGCGTTAATATTGTATCTTTCGTTTGTGAGCGTTCTGGTGTGGTTAATCTGTGCCCAAAATTTTGGTTTAGCTGTTCCGATTGCAGGAATACCTGGTAGGGTCTTAATTTTACACTGTTCTGTATTTTTGTTTATTACTAAAAATTGTCCAAATGTTCTTGTTCGTGTATGTTGTCTGATAAAATAATGTTTATTTCGATTGAGAGAAAAATGCCGGTTGCCCGTTCGGTTGGTAGGATTTATTGATTAACGTTTGTTTACCACATTGTCATTACTTTGTTCTAGTAATTGCCTTTCTTTACCAATTATTTGAGATATGTCGTTAGAATATTGTTGTAGGACTTAATATGTACCAATTATGATTTGAAGTGGGTGATGTTTGGAATATTTTATCGAGTTCATTTTTAAGAATTAACTTGATACAGGTTCTGGTTGTTAGTTTAAACGAACTTTTGATCTTATTATATATTATTATTATCATTACTGGTAGGGTCATAATTTCCGTTTTATTGCTTACTTTTTGAAATTGTGCATAAATTTTGGTAGAACTAACTGTGTATTGATTTGAACTGTTGGCGTTGTTTGATATTTTAATCTATTTTAATATATTTAATTTAATTAGAACCTTTGGTGGAAATTGCTATTCTTTTATTACATTTTAATTTAAATTGATACTCTCCTCTCTAAAAATTTTCATTTAATTTGAATCTTGTTGCAATTTTGTATTCTTTTTAATATATTTAAATTAGTTAGAACCCTGCTTAGTTGTTTTATTTTATAGTTCACGATTAATTTCCTATTAACCCAGTGAATAAAAATCAGTTCTAAATATTAGTGTGAGCAATATAAGTCATACGGTAACTGCAGTCTACTATCTCGATATTATTATCATCAAATCTCGCATGAGATAAAACTTCACCCTTCGCTTTACTTTAAGTCACCCATTTGACATAAAAAAACTAGCTAACCGCTCGGCTAACCACACCTACCCATATGCTGGGTGGTAACAATTAGTTACCAACGAAATTGGAAAGTTTGTAGAGAATCATCAGAATAGATTTCTTCGCCACATGAATGTCGAGGCAATTCAGCTCCTTGACAATAATGACATAGTGCAAAAACCCAAAAGGACTCAAACTTTCCAGTTGGTGAAATGATGTTACAAAAGCGTCAGCATTCTAAATTTAAGTTGAACCAATGCAATTTATGTTAGATTAATATAGGTAGAGAGTTATCAGACTAGGTTTTATACAAAAGTACCTATGAGGTGCTGTGAATTAATAATGGCGGTTTGTTTTCATTTTGTCTTATGTATTCTTTTTGATTATTGAGTAAACAATAATTAAGCGTACAAAATGGGGACTCGTATGGTATAGGGGTCTTGAGAAAGAGGCACGTAGCGCCAGGTTCGATATGACCTACCCCCTATTTATGTGTCCTCTTTTGTTTCCACTCACAAGCACCTAAGATGTTTTCCCACCTAAGCTGTCTTCCAGATCCCACCTCTACATCCCATCTCCATTTCTTCTGATTCTTGTGATGTTAGGATTCTTCATGTTCGTTGGGAGTTTAACTTAACGTTATTATTTTTATCGCTTCTCCGACGAGAAACTGTTAAGAATGTGGCTCGCGTCTCCATATTTACAATATTTAGGTTACTAGCTTATACTATATTTTTAAATTCCATATTCAAGACCGTACTACATCTCCAGCCTTTCGGCAACTTTTTATAATGAATTGTATGGTTTATAGTTGTTGAATCTGTATACAACTTCGATAATGTCATGGATTCATTAGCTATTGATCTATGGAAAAAGGCACAGTCATCAGCTGGACATCATCTTCAGTCTATTTGTCTATACACTCAATTGTGGTCAAGAGACCTTCATAATATTCCTATCAACACTATAATTTCTTATCTATTATTCAAAATTGTTCACAAACAAAAATATTCACGTAATGTTTTCGTATTAGGCAATAGTATCAAAACTTATCCCTCAGTGATGCAAATTTCCATAACACCGAGGCGGAGGAGTTTATCTGAATTTAATCAGACAACACATAATATGCCAATTGACGTACATATCCTGTCGTGGGCGGTTGATGTTGTGGCTGGGCGTAGGTGTCCCGAAGAGTAATACGAACAACCTCCGAAGCCTTGTTTGTGTTTTGTTTCACTTATCTAAACGACACGACCGTCCGTCCGGGCTGACGCTTCGCTGCAAAAAGCTAGAGCTTTTGACATGACAGAGATAAGGGGGCGTTAAGGGGTCAATCTATTGTTCCCTGCGGCTCGCACATCCAGCACAGAAATTTATTAACTGAAGATAGCCATGGAGCCGGACTCTCTGCTTTCACTCGCCCCCCGTTAAAAATCAATACCGATCGCGCCATAAACGCTGTTTACCTTTCAACGAGTAAAGTTTTATGAAACAAGTTAAACCACGGAACGCTCGGATTATCAGCTCGAAACGCGAGAACAGAACAAGTTAAATGACGAGGAATAATTTATTAAGTAGGTTCGGGAGTGTTCGTTATTGGTGCCTCGAACAACAACAACGGGATGCAAGGGTTCGAGGGTGGTCGAAAAGCTCGCCCCGAAGTTACTCCCTGTGATGTGTGACGAGCTGGGTGCTGCCGTGGGCCGCGGAGCAGGACGTCCGATAATTTTAATTAAACTTCAAAGGCCTGTGAAACTTTAGTCGACTGTTAATTATGGTGTCTTTATTCGCATCTCGCGCGAGTATCTCGTTAGCCGTGGAGGATTTTCTTTTGAATATGCCACACAAAAACGGCTAGATGCCGAGGGACCGAACGCTACGGAAAAAGTACGCTCGAAGGCAATATTTGGTCGCCCGGCAAAACCTTTCACGGCTAAATTAAGTTGACTAATTACTAAGTTCAGTTTTAATTGGTGTGGATCATTTCGCAGCTGGCTGAGTGGAAAATTCTGTATATTTGGACACCACGTATAGCGAATAATTGGTAGTGGATGAATGAATAGAAAACTGGTGACTGTGTCTCAAGGTCGTGATTTTTCCCTGTGTTGAACAGAGGAGCGAGCTTACAACTTATTAAGCAAACATTTTAAAAAATATTTAGTGTTCACGTGGTGTCGTTTATTAAATTGACGTCATTGCATCTAATGTGCTTTTCGATTTCATGTAGTTCGAGTATGTCCATTTTTATAACTCTTGCAGAATTTGTGAATTAGTCCCACATAGACAGCATCACAATCAGAGCAACTCAGAGAGTAGACACCACTAATCAAAAACAGGGTTAGGGGACGTTAAGAGTGTAAATTGTAGATGCTATTGCTGTTTTTAATAGTAGTATAGATGTTTAATTTTAGCAAGATTTAATTTACACGCAAAAAAATCTCATTGATGTACCTAACCCAAGTGGGTAAATTTAATTGATGTGTTGTGTTATTGGCAGAGGAAAATATCCCATACCCATAGGTACAAACGTTTTGTAATATCGTGAATTCTAATTTAATTTTTTTATTCAATTTATTATTGACATATACCGGGTGACCCACGGCATATGTACTCCCGTTTATTTCCTTGTTTATAAAGCTGGACGAATGAAATTTGGGAATGTGTTAATAGACAGAAAATGCCATTGTTTGGGATTCTCTTGAGGTTAATATGACTTACGGTTTTTGCGGAAATGACGTCATCATTGAAATTTTAAATGGCACCCTATATTCCTTGTGTGATATTTTCAATCATTCTGCACACAAAAACATATCGATCGTCAATTCTTATCACCAAGTCAACGCAAAAATAACGTTTTTTATGTATTAATATAGGTGGCTAGGAATTGGTCAAAATTGTCGAAAAATCGATTTTGGCCGACTGTACATTAGTGGCACCATCTAGCGTGATTTCATTAGTTTTTGGCCAGTGAGTAACTTTTTTCACGGATATCCAATGGCCACACCCTGATTATTCGATAGAAAACATCTTTCCGATTACAATAATACCAAATACTTGATATTTTATTGAAATTCTTAGCGTACAAACGATATGTCCGCGCACAAGTCAAAAAAAAAACTCAATGGGGTACTCGAAGGAAGTACCCTGATTATGAGAAGGAAAAAAATTCCGACAGAATGATACCAAATTCTTGATTTTTGCTGATAATCATAGCGTGAAAATGACTTTTAAGGGTACTTCCTTCTATAGTCTCTATAGTTTTCTCTTATTGTGGTTTCAGTAAAGTTAATCTATTTCAGACACGTTAAAATACTGTTATCGTTTACACAAACCCATATATTGGGATTAATAAAAAAAACAAAATTACTTTTAAAAAGGGTACATGACCAAGCACCTTAATTTCTGTTTAGGGCATCCCAAACTTTGACCACAAATTAGAACTTCAGTTCTCTCTGTGTAAATATTGTTTGTTAACTACGGAAGGATTATCGCATAATCTTCATTATTCTTCTTTACAGTACCCTTCATGCAATTTCCACCGTAATCTCATTATAGCATTAGCAAGTGTTGTGAATTATATACTGTTTCTTACAAGGCTAATGCTCAATCAGTCTGCAGGTTGTACATAAATATAAATACATTTCAACACGCTACCAGTACAGTACCTAATCGCTACACCGCCGTAAATTGTTTATTATCTTGCGATCTGACTAATACCAGCAGGCAAGAACGCAGATTTACATAACTAAGCAAGGGAAACTCGTGTAAAATTTGCATATCAATTTAATCTTAATTAAAACGCAAACAGATATATCGTTTTCATCCTGGGTATCCCCGCTATGTCTCAAAACTTGCTAATGCGATTTTAATTTGCCTTCAAACATCACTGATAAATAGTTGTTTGTGCAAACGCTTGAAGACTATAATATTATGTAAACAACTATTTTAGTAAATAATTATTTTGGGATAGTAGAAATGGATGTTATATCTGCAAAATTAGTTCTTTCTGAACTGAGAATTAGGAAAATAATGAAACTCTAAGTGAGGCAGTGCATCATACCAAAAAACCCATATCGCAAGTCATCCACACTTTTTTTTTCTATTGCTGGTGTTTTAGAGTAAATATATACTAATGCCAACCCCTCCATGTTATTCTGCATTTCTAGTTATTTTAAACGGTTGAACCCTTTGAATGAAAAAAAAAGTTCATATGAAATGTTTTTCCTAGTATGAAATTTACTAACTGAAAAAAAAGTTTTGAGGAAGAAAGTTGGACATCCTGTCTATACAAGGGTGACATGGGCAAACTAGAATATTTTCTAGTACATATTACAGATATTTAGGTCAGATCATAGATCTCAGATAGACAGCTTTCATTAAAAAGAAGTACATTTTACAGTTTTGATGCAGCAGTGCCTTTAAAATTCCACTCTATAATTAAAATTTTAATATCTACTTCATGGTTCCCTTTGCACGTTCCCTTTGTGAGGTCCCTTTGAAGTAGTGTGAAGTTGCGTGTCAACTGTATCGCGATAACTACATAGCATGTTGCACATAGCTCCAACATTTTATTTTGTTTCTTTTTTATATCTACGTCAAAGCGACCGACAGAAAAACGCAGAATATGACGCGAAGAATGTACATATAATCCCTTTTTTATCTTCTCTGCTAATATGAAAAACATATCATTACTCGAGCAGTTGACTTTTCCACAAAACTTGTCGTAATACTTTCATTTATTCATCTAGTTTAGAATATGTGTAAAATTATGTATAATTATTGGTAAACTTTTATAAAGTATTCATACGAAAAAGCTATGAGTATTAGGGTGGTCCAAATTTATACCTTGCAAAATCTTTTGTTTTGCTGAAGGGCAACGATCCCCCCAATCGGTTCCTTTTTGGGAAAAAAAAATAATCCTCCTAAACTAGAAAAAAAAGAATCGGTTAACGTTAAAGTGCCACCGAGCACATCAAATTCCTCAGTTAAAATACATTGGAAAATGCATTTTTTTTTTTCGTTTTTTTTGTCACGTTTCGGATTTAGAAAAAAGTTGCGGGAGATTATCAGAAATTGTTCAGAACTTCCCAAAGAACAATTCCACAACAATTCTTTTTCACCGCCCCCACCCACTTCTGCAGTACCTACCCTAAAAATGAGGCAACATTTTCCCTAATTTACAATTTTACAAAGTATCGTGATTTATTATTTTTCTGACAGAAATTACTATTATTGGATTATTGACATGCTTTTTGTCATTTATTAAACAATTTAAAACTTAAAAAATTGTTTGAACAATTACCATTTGTTTAAACAAAAATATTCGATGTAACGAACTCATTTTACCATTTCTTGCAAAAATTATTAAATTATTGCTATTTTTATCATTTATTAACTAATTAGAAATTGTTTAAACAATTACCATTTGTTTAAACAACAATATATGTGGTTACGCACAATTTTTTCAAATTTTGCAAAAATTATTACACTATTAATATTTTTTGTCATTTATTAACTAATTTGCAATTGTTTAAACAAATAACATTTGTTTAAACAAATATATACATTATTACGGACATATTTTTTGTATTTATCGTACATACTAATTTAAAATTATTTCCATTTTTAGTCATTTATTCCAATTCTTTAAATTCTTTAAACAAGTTCTATTTTTTAAACAAATATTTTGTTTTGTTTTTCCTTTTGTAGAAATTATTATTGTTACATCGTTGGCATGGTTTTTGTAATTTGTTACTTAATGTGCAATTGTTTGAACAAATACATTTGTTTAAACAATAATATACAATGTTAGTACGTATTTCTTGGCAAAAATCATTATAGGATTTATGGTCTTTTTTGTAATTTTGGAGGCGTTACGATATCGGTCAAATATGTATTATGGTTGCAACAGTAATTATTATAGGTTATAAATGAAAATTGGTTAACAAATTTGGCAAAAAAATAAAAGACAAGAAATACAATAATAATTTTTGCCAAAAAGATACGTCAGTACCATAGTATATTTTTGTTTATACAAATGGAAATTATTTAAACAACTAGTTAATTAATGACAGATAATGCCAACAATCTAATAACAGTTTCTCACGAAAAAATAAAAATTTCTGTAGCATTGTATATTTTTGTAAACAAATGATATTTGTTTAAACAATTGCAAATTCGTTAGTAAATGACCAAAAATGCTGCTAATAAAATTTCCTTTAAAATATAGAAAATATGTCCGCAACGATTGCAAATTCGTTACTAAATGACCAAACATGCTCCTAATAAAATTTCTTTTACAATATAGAAAATATGTCCGCAACATTGTGTATATATTTGTTTCAACAATTGCTAATTAGTTAATAAATGACAAAAATCCAATCATTGAATAACTTCTGCAAAAAATAGAAAAATATGTTCGTACATTCGTATATTTTATAAACAAATGCTAATAGTTTCAACAATTTCAAATTAGTTATAAATGACAATAATCCTATAGCAATCACTTCTGCCAAAAACAATAATAAAACACGTAACATTGTAATATTGTGAATTTGGGGAAACTTTTGTCTCATATTTAGGGTGCTATGGGGGGGGGGGGGGTAGGGGGTGGTAAACAAAAATATAATCGTTGTGGATTTGTTCCTTGGAGAGTTCTGAACGATTTCTGATAATCTCCAGCAACTTTTTTTCTAAATCCGAAACGTGAAGGCAAAAGGAAAAAGAAGATGCATTTTTGCAATGTATTTTAAATGGGAAATTTGAGCTGCTCGGTGGCACGTGTTAACGTTAGCCGATAGTTCTCAAATTTAGGGGGAATTTTTTTTTTCTGGAAAGGGAACATATTGGGTGGATCGTTGCCCTCTAGCGAAAAGTCCGTTTTTTGGACCACTCTAATGAGTATTACTTAAGATGGATAAACTATTAAATATGTATATTTCATTTGTAGTAACGCTATATATGGCAATGCAGATCCTGGACGTTGTTTTATTGGATATTTTGGTAGGGGTGTGTCGACACTGATGAATATCGCAGTACATGCAAAACACGACCCCCCTTAAATCTTGGCTTAATTCATACACAGAATGAGGCCTGCGTTAAGCCCGGATTAGCCAACGCAAAGCTGTAAATCCCGGGGATTTTAGCTTTAAGAAATAGACCCTTGTCTTGAATCCCTATCGGATGCCAACATAGGCACGGATCTATTGGCATAACAGCAATTAGTTATTTATAGCACTATAGAATAGAATGAAAGATAGAATAAAATGTGTTCGATTCCCAAGCTTTATTCAAAAGGTTGCAGGTCATACTACAAATTGATTGTTATTTTCATAGTTCAAGTATTGCATTCGTATGGGTGCATATACCGTATAAAATACTGCTTGTTACGAGTGAGGGTAAATATGATAACCGTTCTTGACGTTAAGGTATTGCAATTTCCGAACGACGACAAACGTACTCAACGAAGAATCTGCAATACAAAGCTGATTCACAAAGGAAAATATTTACATGGAATCTTCTTCAAGAGAACGACTGTTACTTAGTTCAAGGTTGCAACGTTCAACGTGTTTATATTCATAGATTGTGGATTGGGAAACCAAAACAATCCAAAATGTCACATTTATATTTAGAAAAAGTGATCTAAATAATTTAATCTTTCAAGTTATGTTGAAAAAACCAGCGACAACTATGTGAAGTGTTAGGCTGCCTGTCCTACATCAATTCAACGGAGTTGCCAATGTGTTTTCTTGAGACATTTTAACTTCAGAGCTTTGTAGAGAAACACGACTGCTAAGTATGTGTGTTGTGATGTTCTTTTGTGTCACACGATTTGTTTGTATTACTACGGTTAGAGACTGCTCACTGAAAATTTAATTAAAATATTCGTAAATTACCTCTCTAACACGGGTTGATTGCTTTTATATCCGCCATTTTTAAATATTTATTTTAATATTAATAGATAATTATTTAGTAATCATTATTACTAATACTATTAATATTATCTGATCAGTATTTCTTTTCGCCTCAAACAACCTGTATAAGGTGGACGTACTTTAGGGTGTTATTTATTTATATAACATTAAAAAGAAACATATGATCTTTAATGTTTTTCTGCGGGGCCCTCTCAATTATAAATATACATATCACATTTATTAACTAAAACTCAAAAAAGAAGAACATTTGATTCAGATGTCACAGTATTTCACACATTTCCAAGCACATAATTTGGGGAAAAATACAATAACCTAAGCTAATTGAATCCTAGCCAACAATGAACACAATCGGACAAGTGATGATTGGACAATCCGACAAGTGACAACTGTTTTTATGCTTTTTACTTTATCATACGCAGTATGATAAAGTATTGTAATCTTGACGAAAAAAAAATTGAGATTTTATCGGAAATAGGTCTTTATGGGTCCCCTGAACATTTTTGACCAAGGTACAAAAAAATGTCTGTGTGTGTGTGTGTGTGTGTGTGTGTGCGTGTGCGTGTGTGTGTACCCGTTTTTTGTGGAGACGTTTCCGGAGAAACTACTAAATGCATCGGGACGAAAGTTCATATTGAGAAGTTTCATGACTTCGAACTTAGAGCTGAAAAGCTTTTGGTTCAAAAGGGTCCAAAGGAACTGGCTGTTTCGTCTAAGCATTTTTCACGGATCTTGCAAATGAGCTGCCATTTCTGTAATTTCGTCAAAATAGTTAAATAATAAATTAAAGTAGAGGAAATTTTGAATAATTTATGCCTATGATATTTTTTGTAAAATTAATAGTTTAGCTTCAAGAGCAAATTCTATTTGATCGAGATCGGTCGCATCTGCATTGATATGAAACTACATACGTAGTAGCCTGGATTTGACAAATATTTTTTTGTGCTGTCACCACAGAAATGTCTATGGCTATCACACTCGAAAACAGCTGATTTCATCACAGGTTGGAGAACCGCTATGGAACGTTGCCGCTCTAGTGCGGCAATGTACAAAATACAAAATTCAAATAAAATAAGATCACCAATTTAATTGTTTGTTGATAAGAAATATCAACCCGTTGTTATATCTAATTGTAAAAACGATAAATTGAGAAAATTGTAAATAAAGTATAGCGATGAGTGTAGTTATATTTTAGTATGTTGGTACGGAGGTGACATCTACAGTGTCATGAACGAATATAAATCTGTCAGAATTTGAATTAGCTTTTTAAACTTGACGTTTCGTAGAAGCGGTATTAACCTAACATTTCCTATACAGAAATATAACCATTTTTGATTTTCTTTAAATACTTCTCAAAAAGCAACACAAAAACGCTGATGTCACTCCTGTCGAAAACTACATAGCGGGACTCGCTCACATGCGACGGCGACGCTCCGCCATCGGTGACGCGCCGCATCACCGCTCGTCGCGCTATTCCGTACTTTCGGCACATGTGAGATAAATAACTATTATTCTGACGACAGTAGGTAGTGTCAAATGCTGATGCTTTGACAATACCTGCTATTGATACTATTGACTATTAAAATATCTGTCAAATCCTGGCTAACTAGTTCAATTTTAATGCAGACACGATTTATCTCAATCAAATTCTCATGCAGCTAAACAATTAATTTTATATTTTGTATGATAAAGTCATGTGCCTGGCCACATCAGATTTTTTATAATTGGGAACGTAATAACTGCCGAACCGTTCCAAATAAGTAAAATCAGATTATACCGGCGTAATCAGCGTCAAAAATGGCATCAAGAACCACAACCTTAACTTGATTGAAGGTAGTTGAGTTTTTGCCGACTGGCTAAAATTTTGTAAGAAATCACATATTTTAAACAATAATTTTGAAGTAGCACACCTATCTCAAAAACAACGACCCGGATCCACATGAAACCTTTACTATCTTACTAAAATGGGTGCGCTGATTACAAATTTACATAGGAAAAGTCTCTGTCTCTACTGGTTACCGAGTTGTGCTGAAATTACGGTTTTTCAAATAATATAAAAATAAGCGAAATGGACCACATAACATGAAAATGGTATATCTTAGGCATATAAAAGTATACATATTTTTGATAGACTCAACGAGAGCTATCATTTGGTAGTGGGTAAACCCTTGTATCACCAACGGTTGCAATGTTCAATTTTTTTCTATCTAAAAGTGCTAAATTTAGAACGAAAAAACAATTGTAATTTTTTGAGAGATACAGCGTTCTAATGGAGTCATGCTTATGCATTGGGATGTGCTGAATTCAACGGTGAGGTCCGTTTTCCCGTAGCGTGTACGGTTTGGCTAGAAAGTGGGAAACTATAATTTCCGCAGTTTATCGCGTTTTTCTCGAGAACCGCACACTTTAGAGCAACGCGGCTTTCAGAATTGAATTCCTCGGCCAATTTCCCATCCGATACCGTTTGAACCGTCAACATCGGGCGATTAGTTCGGACACAGTTTGAGTTCAAAGTTTCTAACATAGTAAAATGGTTGTTTTTAGCATCATTTTTTATAATTGGGAACGTAATAACTGCCGAACCGTTCCAAATTAGTAAAATCAGATTATACCGGCGTAATCAGCGTCAAAAATGGCACCAAGAACCACAACCTTAACTTGATTGAAGGTAGTTGAGTGTTTGCCGACTGGCTAAAATTTTGTAAGAAATCACATATTTTAAACAATAATTTTGAAGTAGCACACCTATCTCAAAAACAACGCCCCGGATCAACATGAAACCTTTACTATCTTACTAAAATGGGTGCGCTGATTACAAATTTACATAGGAAAAGTCTCTGTCTCTACTGGTTACCGAGTTGTGCTGAAATTACGGTTTTTCAAATAATACAAAAATAAGCGAAATGGACCACATAACATGAAAATAGTAAATCTTATGCATATAAAAGTATACATATTTTTGATAGAC
Organism: Melinopterus prodromus; assembly: GCA_964023965.1. Classification (NCBI taxonomy): domain Eukaryota; kingdom Metazoa; phylum Arthropoda; class Insecta; order Coleoptera; family Scarabaeidae; genus Melinopterus; species Melinopterus prodromus. Next base: position 14,369,380 of record OZ030396.1, read on the forward strand.
TCAACGAGAGCTATCATTTGGTAGTGGGTAAACACTTCTATTACCAACGGTTGCAATGTTCAATTTTTTTCTATCTAAATGTGCTAAATTTAGAACGAAAAAACAATTGTAATTTTTTGAGAGATAGAGCGTTCTAATGGAGTCATGCTTATGCATTGGGATGTACTGAATTCAACGGTGAGGTCCGTTTTCCCGTAGCGTGTACGGTTTGGCTAGAAAGTGGGAAACTATAATTTCCGCAGTTTATCGCGTTTTTCTCGAGAACCGCACACTTTAGAGCAATGCGGCTTTCAGAATTGAATTCCTCGGCCAATTTCCCATCCGATACCGTTTGAACCGTCAACATCGGGCGATTAGTTCGGACACAGTTTGAGTTCAAAGTTTCTAACATAGTAAAATGGTTGTTTTTAGCATCATTTTTTATAATTGGGAACGTAATAACTGCCGAACCGTTCCAAATAAGTAAAATCAGATTATACCGGCGTAATCAGCGTCAAAAATGGCATCAAGAACCACAACCTTAACTTGATTGAAGGTAGTTGAGTTTTTGCCGATTGGCTAAAATTTTGTAAGAAATCACATATTTTAAACAATAATTTTGAAGTAGCACACCTATCTCAAAAACAACGACCCGGATCAACATGAAAGCTTTACTATCTTACTAAAATGGGTGCGCTGATTACAAATTTACATAGGAAAAGTCTCTGTCTCTACTGGTTACCGAGTTGTGCTGAAATTACGGTTTTTCAAATAATATAAAAATAAGCGAAATGGACCACATAACATGAAAATGGTATATCTTAGGCATATAAAAGTATACATATTTTTGATAGACTCAACGAGAGCTATCATTTGGTAGTGGGTAAACCCTTCTATCACCAACTGTTGCAATGTTCAATTTTTTTCTATCTAAAAGTGCTAAATTTAGAACGAAAAGACAATTGTAATTTTTTAAGAGATAGAGCGTTCTAATGTAGTCATGCTTATGCATTGGGATGTGCTGAATTCAACGGTGAGGTCCGTTTTCCCGTAGCGTGTACGGTTTGGCTAGAAAGTGGGAAACTATAATTTCCGCAGTTTATCGCGTTTTTCTCGAGAACCGCACACTTTAGAGCAACGCGGCTTTCAGAATTGAATTCCTCGGCCAATTTCCCATCCGATACCGTTTGAACCGTCAATATCGGGCGATTAGTTCGGACAGAGTTTGAGTTCAAAGTTTCTAACATAGTAAAATGGTTGTTTTTAGCATCATTTTTTATAATTGGGAACGTAATAACTGCCGAACCGTTCCAAATAAGTAAAATCAGATTATACCGGCGTAATCAGCGTCAAAAATGGCATCAAGAACCACAACCTTAACTTGATTGAAGGTAGTTGAGTTTTTGCCGACTGGCTAAAATTTTGTAAGAAATCACATATTTTAAACAATAATTTTGAAGTAGCACACCTATCTCAAAAACAACGACCCGGATCAACATGAAACCTTTACTATCTTACTAAAATGGGTGCGCTGATTACAAATTTATATAGGAAAAGTCTCTGTCTCTACTGGTTACCGAGTTGTGCTGAAATTACGGTTTTTCAAATAATATAAAAATAAGCGAAATGGACCACATAACATGAAAATGGTATATCTTAGGCATATAAAAGTATACATATTTTTGATAGACTCAACGAGAGCTATCATTTGGTAGTGGGTAAACCCTTCTATCACCAACGGTTGCAATGTTCAATTTTTTTCTATCTAAAAGTGCTAAATTTAGAACGAAAAGACAATTGTAATTTTTTAAGAGATAGAGCGTTCTAATGTAGTCATGCTTATGCATTGGGATGTGCTGAATTCAACGGTGAGGTCCGTTTTCCCGTAGCGTGTACGGTTTGGCTAGAAAGTGGGAAACTATAATTTCCGCAGTTTATCGCGTTTTTCTCGAGAACCGCACACTTTAGAGCAACGCGGCTTTCAGAATTGAATTCCTCGGCCTATTTCCCATCCGATACCGTTTGAACCGTCAATATCGGGCGATTAGTTCGGACACAGTTTGAGTTCAAAGTTTCTAACATAGTAAAATGGTTGTTTTTAGCATCATTTTTTATAATTGGGAAAGTAATAACTGCCGAACCGTTCCAAATAAGTAAAATCAGATTATACCGGCGTAATCAGCGTCAAAAATGGCATCAAGAACCACAACCTTAACTTGATTGAAGGTAGTTGAGTTTTTGCCGACTGGCTAAAATTTTGTAAGAAATCACATATTTTAAACAATAATTTTGAAATAGCACACCTATCTCAAAAACAACGACCCGGATCAACATGAAACCTTTACTATCTTACTAAAATGGGTGCGCTGATTACAAATTTACATAGGAAAGGTCTCTGTCTCTACTGGTTACCGAGTTGTGCTGAAATTACGGTTTTTCAAATAATATAAAAATAAGCGAAATGGACGACATAACATGAAAATGGTATATCTTAGGCATATAAAAGTATACATATTTTTGATAGACTCAACGAGAGCTATCATTTGGTAGTGGGTAAACCCTTCTATCACCAACGGTTGCAATGTTCATTTTCTTTTCTATCTAAAAGTGCTAAATTTAGAACGAAAAAACAATTGTAATTTTTTGAGAGATACAGCGTTCTAATGGAGTCATGCTTACGCATTGGGATGTGCTGAATTCAACGGTGAGGTCCGTTTTCCCGTAACGTGTACGGTTTGGCTAGAAAGTGGGAAACTATAATTTCCGCAGTTTATCGCGTTTTTCTCGCGAACCGCACACTTTAGAGCAACGCGGCTTTCAGAATTGAATTCCTCGGCCAATTTCCCATCCGATACCGTTTGAACCGTCAACATCGGGCGATTAGTTCGAACACAGTTTGCGTTCAAAGTTTCTAACATAGGAAAATGGTTGTTTTTAGCATCATTTTTGATAATTGGGAACGTAATAACTGCCGAACCGTTCCAAATAAGTAAAATCAGATTATACCGGCGTAATCAGCGTCAAAAATGGCACCAAAAACCACAACCTTAACTTGATTGAAGGTAGTTGAGTTTTTGCCGACTGGCTAAAATTTTGTAAGAAATCACATATTTTAAACAATAATTTTGAAGTAGCACACCTATTTCAAAAACAACGACCCGGATCAACATGAAACCTTTACTATCTTACTAAAATGGGTGCGCTGATTACAAATTTACATAGGAAAAGTCTCTGTCTCTACTGGTTACCGAGTTGTGCTGAAATTACGGTTTTTCAAATAATATAAAAATAAGCGAAATGGACCACATAACATGAAAATGGTATATCTTAGGCATATAAAAGTATACATATTTTTGATAGACTCAACGAGAGCTATCATTTGGTAGTGGGTAAACCCTTCTATCACCAACTGTTGCAATGTTCAATTTTTTTCTATCTAAAAGTGCTAAATTTAGAACGAAAAGACAATTGTAATTTTTTAAGAGATAGAGCGTTCTAATGTAGTCATGCTTATGCATTGGGATGTGCTGAATTCAACGGTGAGGTCCGTTTTCCCGTAGCGTGTACGGTTTGGCTAGAAAGTGGGAAACTATAATTTCCGCAGTTTATCGCGTTTTTCTCGAGAACCGCACACTTTAGAGCAACGCGGCTTTCAGAATTGAATTCCTCGGCCAATTTCCCATCCGATACCGTTTGAACCGTCAATATCGGGCGATTAGTTCGGACACAGTTTGAGTTCAAAGTTTCTAACATAGTAAAATGGTTGTTTTTAGCATCATTTTTTATAATTGGGAACGTAATAACTGCCAAACCGTTCCAAATAAGTAAAATCAGATTATACCGGCGTAATCAGCGTCAAAAATGGCATCAAGAACCACAACCTTAACTTGATTGAAGGTAGTTGAGTTTTTGCCGACTGGCTAAAATTTTGTAAGAAATCACATATTTTAAACAATAATTTTGAAGTAGCACACCTATCTCAAAAACAACGACCCGGATCATCATGAAACCTTTACTATCTTACTAAAATGGGTGCGCTGATTACAAATTTACATAGGAAAAGTCTCTGTCTCTACTGGTTACCGAGTTGTGCTGAAATTACGGTTTTTCAAATAATATAAAAATAAGCGAAATGGACCACATAACATGAAAATGGTATATCTTAGGCATATAAAAGTATACATATTTTTGATAGACTCAACGAGAGCTATCATTTGGTAGTGGGTAAACCCTTCTATCACCAACGGTTGCAATGTTCAATTTTTTTCTATCTAAAAGTGCTAAATTTAGAACGAAAAGACAATTGTAATTTTTTAAGAGATAGAGCGTTCTAATGTAGTCATGCTTATGCATTGGGATGTGCTGAATTCAACGGTGAGGTCCGTTTTCCCGTAGCGTGTACGGTTTGGCTAGAAAGTGGGAAACTATAATTTCCGCAGTTTATAGCGTTTTTCTCGAGAACCGCACACTTTAGAGCAACGCGGCTTTCAGAATTGAATTCCTCGGCCTATTTCCCATCCGATACCGTTTGAACCGTCAATATCGGGCGCTTATTTCGGACACAGTTTGAGTTCAAAGTTTCTAACATAGTAAAATGGTTGTTTTTAGCATCATTTTTTATAATTGGGAACGTAATAACTGCCGAACCGTTCCAAATAAGTAAAATCAGATTATACCGGCGTAATCAGCGTCAAAAATGGCATCAAGAACCACAACCTTAACTTGATTGAAGGTAGTTGAGTTTTTGCCGACTGGCTAAAATTTTGTAAGAAATCACATATTTTAAACAATAATTTTGATGTAGCACACCTATCTCAAAAACAACGACCCGGATCAACATGAAACCTTTACTATCTTACTAAAATGGGTGCGCTGATTACAAATTTACATAGGAAAAGTCTCTGTCTCTACTGGTTACCGAGTTGTGCTGAAATTACGGTTTTTCAAATAATATAAAAATAGGCGAAATGGACCACATAACATGAAAATGGTATATCTTAGGCATATAAAAGTATATATATTTTTGATAGACTCAACGAGAGCTATCATTTGGTAGTGGGTAAACCCTTCTATCACCAACGGTTGCAATGTTCAATTTTTTTCTATCTAAAAGTGCTAAATTTAGAACGAAAAGACAATTGTAATTTTTTAAGAGATAGAGCGTTCTAATGTAGTCATGCTTATGCATTGGGATGTGCTGAATTCAACGGTGAGGTCCGTTTTCCCGTAGCGTGTACGGTTTGGCTAGAAAGTGGGAAACTATAATTTCCGCAGTTTATCGCGTTTTTCTCGAGAACCGCACACTTTAGAGCAACGCGGCTTTCAGAATTGAATTCCTCGGCCAATTTCCCATCCGATACCGTTTGAACCGTCAATATCGGGCGATTAGTTCGGACACAGTTTGAGTTCAAAGTTTCTAACATAGTAAAATGGTTGTTTTTAGCATCATTTTTTATAATTGGGAACGTAATAACTGCCGAATCGTTCCAAATAAGTAAAATCAGATTATACCGGCGTAATCAGCGTCAAAAATGGCACCAAGAACCACAACCTTAACTTGATTGAAGGTAGTTGAGTTTTTGCCGACTGGCTAAAATTTTGTAAGAAATCACATATTTTAAACAATAATTTTGAAGTAGCACACCTATCTCAAAAACAACGACCCGGATCAACATGAAACCTTTACTATCTTACTAAAATGGGTGCGCTGATTACAAATTTACATAGGAAAAGTCTCTGTCTCTACTGGTTACCGAGTTGTGCTGAAATTACGGTTTTTCAAATAATATAAAAATAAGCGAAATGGACCACATAACATGAAAATGGTATATCTTAGGCATATAAAAGTATACATATTTTTGATAGACTCAACGAGAGCTATCATTTGGTAGTGGGTAAACCCTTCTATCACCAACGGTTGCAATGTTCAATTTTTTTCAATCTAAAAGTGCTAAATTTAGAACGAAAAGACAATTGTAATTTTTTAAGAGATAGAGCGTTCTAATGTAGTCATGCTTATGCATTGGGATGTGCTGAATTCAACGGTGAGGTCCGTTTTCCCGTAGCGTGTACGGTTTGGCTAGAAAGTGGGAAACTATAATTTCCGCAGTTTATCGCGTTTTTCTCGAGAACCGCACACTTTAGAGCAACGCGGCTTTCAGAATTGAATTCCTCGGCCTATTTCCCATCCGATACCGTTTGAACCGTCAATATCGGGCGATTAGTTCGGACACAGTTTGAGTTCAAAGTTTCTAACATAGTAAAATGGTTGTTTTTAGCATCATTTTTTATAATTGGGAACGTAATAACTGCCGAACCGTTCCAAATAAGTAAAATCAGATTATACCGGCGTAATCAGCGTCAAAAATGGCATCAAGAACCACAACCTTAACTTGATTGAAGGTAGTTGAGTTTTTGCCGACTGGCTAAAATTTTGTAAGAAATCACATATTTTAAACAATAATTTTGATGTAGCACACCTATCTCAAAAACAACGACCCGGATCAACATGAAACCTTTACTATCTTACTAAAATGGGTGCGCTGATTACAAATTTACATAGGAAAAGTCTCTGTCTCTACTGGTTACCGAGTTGTGCTGAAATTACGGTTTTTCAAATAATATAAAAATAGGCGAAATGGACCACATAACATGAAAATGGTATATCTTAGGCACATAAAAGTATACATATTTTTGATAGACTCAACGAGAGCTATCATTTGGTAGTGGGTAAACCCTTCTATCACCAACGGTTGCAATGTTCAATTTTTTTCTATCTAAAAGTGCTAAATTTAGAACGAAAAGACAATTGTAATTTTTTAAGAGATAGGGCGTTCTAATGTAGTCATGCTTATGCATTGGGATGTGCTGAATTCAACGGTGTGGTCCGTTTTCCCGTAGCGTGTACGGTTTGGCTAGAAAGTGGGAAACTATACTTTCCGCAGTTTATATAGTTATTTATTCTATGACCTAACTTAGAGCTGAAAAGCTTTTGGTTCAAAAGGGTCCAAAGGAACTGGTAGTTTATTCTAAGCCTTTTTCAAGGATTTTGCAAATGAGCCGCTATTTCTGTAATTTCGTCAAAATAGTTAAATAATAAATTAAAGAAGAGGAAATTTTTAATAATTTATGTCTTGAAATTGTTTGGTAAAATGAATAGTTTAGCTTCAAGAGTAAATTCTATTTGATCGAGATCGGTCGCATCTGCATTGACATGAAATTACATAGTCGCCCGGATTTTTCAAATTTTCGGTCTAATGCATGTGTAATGACAGTACAGGTAGTGTCAAATGCTGATGTTTTGACAATATCTCACTACATCTACTGTCAATAGTAAAAAGATTTCATATTGTGATACCGTGTACGGTCCTTGCCTGACGGCGTCGGATAGGCAGCGTGTGTTCAGTGTTCAGTGTTCAGCGTGTCCAAACTGCATGTGTTCTGTTTGTTTTTGGTTTGAGGAAGTATGATCATGTATCGAATGGGCTGGGCGACTTGGGGTGGTTAAACATGGACAACACTAGGGTGTTTCAGGCAGCAATATTATCTCATAAGTTGCTATCCAAGAGAATCCCACAATACCCCATGCGGAAGATACGCTGTAGAACGGATGTCCATAACCTTAATTTAAGATTCAGTGGTTTGTTTGCTCCACCTGCCCATCGCGCTGAGCTGTATAAACGGCCATTCTCTTAGCAGGTCAGTCACATATACACTGGGTCTCAGGGAAGATAAGAAAAACTTATCGTTAACCAGTTTTGAGGGAAAGGTGAAGTGTTATCTGTTTGCTCAACAGGGGGACTTTAGGCATTGAGCGCACATCGCAGGCTGTTTTAAATTTTATTTTTTATGGGCGTGTGCGATGTTTTGTTGAGTTCGATTTGCTGCAATTACGCGTAATTAGACTCTAGAGTAATTTTTGTTTTGATAAGTTCTCGAAATAATTGTTATATTATTGATACAACTATTTAGTTCTAGTTTGCGTAAGGGGGTGAGTGGAAGAGCAAGGCAATTTGGAAACAAGTGTGCTGATCGCCCTAAATATAAATATTATGTTGTTGCATTTAATATTGTTTTGTTAATAAAGGAATTATTTATTTATTTAATTATTTATCAGTCAAATCCTGGCTAACTCGTTTTATTTTAATGCAGACACGACTGATATCAATCAAATAGATTCTCATGCAGCAAAACTATTAATTTTATATATTGTATGATAAAGTCATGTGCCTGGCCACATCAGATTTTTTCCATACAACCTGAATCTGAAAGCAGAAATTCTAAATTGTGACTAATTTTGAGAAAAATATGCATTTTTTGAGTTTTTGCACTATTTATAATAAGCACTGCTTTTCTCAAAATTTAGATCGAATAAAGATTTATACCTACAGATTTAGATTCTCCTGAAAAAAGGCATACCATAAACGTTATCACTTTGCTAAGGTTATTGTATTTCTGACAAACTAAATACTTGAAAATATGTGAAATGCTCTGATATGAAGACTCAAAAGTCAATTTATAATTTTTTCGATTACGTTAACAACTGTGGTATGTAGATTTATTTTATTAATTAATTTTATTAATTTTTAATTATTTTATTAAGTATAGCTATTACGTTGACAAATAATGACCACCCTAGTGTGGATAGCCACCTATATAGGTTTTTCTTAAACCTCGGAGCTCTATATCGAAGCCAGAAATATCTTGGGGACTTTTGGAATGCCTTGCTGAATTATTTTTTACAGTTGTTGTACACATAATTTAGTACTTGTCATACTATTTTTTGATGTATTGATTTTTAGGCAAAGAATTTAATAAAGTCATATGATAAATATTAGTTTATTGTATTTAGATTAAATGCGTATTTGCCATTCTTTAATTGCAAGAAAGGCATCTGAAGTATTTCAGACACCGAAAACGATGTTTTGATTTGTTAATATTATATTCGAAATGTTCAGTCATTCTATTAATTGATCATTAACATGAACGTTTTTATTTTTTAATAATTAATTATTTCCCATTAATTTATTTTTTAAATTTAACCATCGCCCTACACTGCGATGTGATTAAAACTTTTAATTCAGTTTCCTATTGGATATTTATTTTGTTTGTCTAATATTTATTTGAGACGCAGATTTTCCTTAATGTGGCATGTTGCCACATTTATTAATAAAATAATTTGTTTTAAAATGGTACAAAATACATCGGGACTTTGTATGCATTTCAAAAAACTGTAACCATTTTTAACCATTAACTTCAAAACTATGACGAGAAAAAATCAAATAAAAAAATAGACGGTTGATTTTATTCACACATAATTTACGCAATTTTTAAATAAAAAAAGGCATAAAATTGTTGTTTTTGCCCTTTTGAGCTGCCAAAAAATAACACGAAATAACAGATTTTGCTCAGTAGCCTGAACTTAAAGCCTAAACATTGACCTGCGAAGCTATGAAGATTATTCATCGATTTTGTAAACCCGTTCTATTTATAATATTAGTAGAGTGAGTAACTAGGTTAATTCTCTTATACATTGATTGTTTCATATATTCATAAATCGCTACAGGTTGTTTATGTTTATATTCTATGTTTTGTGGTCTCCGTTCGACAATTTAACGCTGATGAAGGATATGATAAGCCGAAACATGTACCTCATATAAATTAAACTAAAAGTAACGCAAGAATTAAGAGGTTTTATTCACCACACCGAAAAAAAAGTTCTATTATATGTATACTTCCTATAATATTTGGAGAAAAAAATTTGCGATTGAAGTTAGAACGAAGCGACTCACCAACAAAATTGAATTCACTGTCGTCTCCAAATAGATCAAATCGGTCAAAATCGTTTTAAAAACCTCGCAATCTTGTCTGATCATAAATAAATAGGCGGCTTTTCAAATACACTCACAATAAGGGCGCGTCGGAAATGTTACGCCGCTCAGTCCCCGTTTCATCTTTGTATATTGACGCGTTTCCCGCTGGCTTTCGCGCCGAAAAAAAAGGCACCACGCTAAATAACTGAAAAGGGTCCAACGTCAAACCCACATCACTGAACAACAGTCGAAACTAGCTGTGATATTGATTTAGTTCGCCCTACAAACATTGCGGCGTTTTACTTTTGTTTAATTTTCACGTCTATCGACCATGTGTGTGTTCGGGGTGATTGATAAAAAAAGGTATGAAAAAAGGTTTTCCCGAGGGTTTGGTGCGTCGCAACCGAAGGATAATTAAAATTTCAACGCCTTCGGTGGGGCCCTTTTTCCGATTAATTATTTAAAGAAACATCGGCCATATTTGAGCTTGCCAGCGCGACGGAGCAGGGGCGATACATCAAATTTTCTCGTTAATACCGCGAACCGTCGGAGAATAAAAAAATGCAATACCTGATCATTACGGCGTGCTGGCTCCCTGTTGACTGCTTAATCAATTTTCTGTCAGCCTATGAGCGATATCCATTAACTCGCCTGCCTGAAACACAAATGAAAAGTGTTAACAAAAAAAAAATAGGAATTCAATTACAAAACTTTATTTTTTAATACCAAAACCTAAAACCTAAATATCATGCGGTTATTTTGTTTATGCCGGTCGTAAACATAATCAGAAATATGCGAGATATCAGATATCAGAGAATAGATTGTATAAATAAGGTGCCAATAAAATCTCTTTCAATCATAGAATAAAATTGAAAATAATAAGTTACTCTTTGTTTTAGAAGAAGCAAGATTGCGATGAACAACCTTGATGAGGGAAGAAGAACAAGAAAGATTAAGTAACTACTAAAAGCTATTTAAAATTACTTAAAACAGACAAAAATATCTACGTCAAATTGTTGGCACTACTGAACGTTGGAAACATCTGAAGTAATACTAACAAACAGTAATTTTTACTGAAGACAACACAACAGATTTTTTTAAAAAAAAGGTTAACCCAATGGAAAAAGATAGCTTTTGCTATTTTTGAGAGGCAACATACATAAACAGTATATTATTCTATGAGCTTTTTCGTGAGAAATTGCTTACATTAGTAAGCTATTTCTCACGAAAAAGAAAAAACGCAAAACGTTCGAGTGAGAAATTGCCATTACTTGCGAATAAAATACTATACTTTTTCTGCGACCGTTCAATGAAATTTTATAAATGAATTTATTGTATATAGGGACATGTGTGTGGGGAATGGTTAGTATTACATTAAAGTTGGTATCTATAAGCAATATTTTTTTAGTTATATTCAAATAAAAATCTATGCCTTGAACATGAATATAGAAACATGTAAGATTTTATTATTAAAATTTAATATTAATAACTTTTGTTTATCTTGGACCGACTTTAATGCTTCTTTAATGACATTGCAAATAAATTTACCAGGACTATCAGCCGCATCCGCAGGTTTGAAAATAAGTTTTCTCTGCTGCAATACGGTGATGTTTTGGTGGTGTATGTTCAAGAATCGCTATCGATAAATTAAGTAACTTGGTTAAGTTTCCAAGTAGTCTGTGACGAAGGTGTATCGATTCCCAACGTATTTGCTTTTGTGCCAATATCTAAATGTTTGTAAAAGAACCGGCTTTATAAGTAAGATACTGCAATTTTAGTTAATGTTCAATAGCGCATTTGAACTTTATCAATATCGAGTATATTTTCAAGTATCTATTTATATCAAAGAAACCAGACGGATGGGCTGGTGGTTAGCCGTGTGAAGTTAATAACCCATGGGCACCACATTTTTTTTTTTAAAATGCTGTCGTTTGGTCCTAGTTTGCACACTATTGCCATTTAATAGTTTCGTTTGCCTCCTCATAGTTTTCGAGAAAATTGAATTTTTTTCTGGGGGGCTAACTTCACGCTGAACCTGAAATTCAAATATGTACATGAAATAAATTGCATTTCGTTTGCCCTTTTTTGTTCCATAAACCGATTTTTCCTATTTCCTATCATAAACAAATTATGATTTTTTTCCGAAATCTGGTGTGAAGTTAGCCCCCAGATTGTCAATTGTGAAATGGAAATTAAAAACGTGGAATCGATTTCTCATTGTTTGCCTCCGATTGCCATTTGATATTTTCGCTTTTCTCCTAATAATTTTCCCGTAAATTGACTTTTCCTCACTGCAGTAAAACCCTGATACACTAACAAATTTATATTTCTATATACTAATTTATAGACCACATAATTCGGCAAAACTATACTAACATTGCTACTATTATTTGTTTAACCATCCTGAACAAATTTGGCGTTTGCCTCCTTCTGACACAAACTTATAAACAATTGTACTTATGAAATACGAAAAAATATCAAAATTTTCAGATATTTTATTCTTTATCTCAATTTCTAGAGGGGCCCAAACAACAAAACTAAAAATATGTCTTCCGTCATTTATTTAACCATCCTGGGCATATTTGGGATTTGCCTCCTTCTAATACAAACGTTATAAACAATTGAACTTATTAAATGCGGGAAAATCTCAATATTTGTAGACGTTTTATTTTGTATCTCAATTTCTGAAGGAGCCAAAGCAACTAAACTCTACAAATACGTAGACACATTCTTAGAGTTTTGTTGTTTGGGTCCCTCTAGAAATTGAGATAAAATATAAAACATCAAATCAGAAGACAAACGTCAAATTTACTCAGTGTACTCTGTTGCAAACCATTGCCATATCACTGCCAACATTTTATTTTTGTATTAGTCGTAATAATTAATCTTTGCAAAAAGTTGCATTTTATTTTTTTTAATATTTTTTATTACAGCAATATACGATATATCAATATATCAAAATATCAAACTGTATGTTTTTTGTGAAAAGCCAGAACTGTTAACACTGTATTTTATGTTTAGTCTCCTTGTGATTTGTCTAGGGGTTATCTATGAACTTATCTCATAAATTATTATTACAAATTAAATTTAAATCAAATATGTGTTATAGTTATTAAACCAACATATTAAAAAGAGCGATATATGATCGAGATGATGTTTAACGCACGAGCGATTAGCGAGGGCGTTCATTGTCAAGATCATTAATCGCCATTTAATATTCGAGTTGGTTACAACATTTTTTCGTCGATCGTATTTTTCTAGCGTCGTCTACATAGATTTTTCTTTGCCGATGTCTTTTTAGGTTATATGACAATTTATGCAATTTGACACTGACAGTTCTAGAGGGCGGTATGTTTTGATTGAAAGTTTTCATTTCACATACGTTCGATTGGCCAATCAAACGACGTTATTACGTAGTGTGATTAGCTATAACAAATCATGCATAAATAGAAATAGTGCATTAATAGAGTTGTTTAATAAACGATTTCCCACTCACTAAACTGACTCATAAATAAACGATCGACGGAAGAAATATTTTAACAATTCTGGAAGAACGCATTTTTGTTCTTTCACTGATCAATTATTGTCACAAATATACTCTTGATATTGTGCTGAAAAATTAATTAAAATTGGAATAGAAACCATATTTTCAAGGCCTTAGGTTCATATATTTCCATATACTATAATTACCCACCACCAGTAATGCTTGATAACAAAACTGCGCACGATAAAGCAGATGATAGACAAGACCAACAGCTAGTATGAACAGAGTAGAAATCGTTAATTCTAAAAACGACCGCGTTAATCTAACTTCGTATCACAGTAAAATAGGAACAAGCTAACCAACTGGCTCGCTGAGCATATGCACCCTCAAACTTTCTGGAAGGTAGATAGCGACCATTCGGACTCGGCAATGCTAGTGAGAGTGTTATTTAGTCCCGGTGACAATTGGATAAAACGTGTTGGGAGGGCAGGAATGCCGGGTTTGTCAGTGGACGAACAGCAATCCAGTCTAACGTATTCAGTCGGTGTATCTGCGACCTTTCCCCGCTACGGACAATGCAACCAGGTCAACTATTGTGTGCGCGGAATCAGACCAGCTCGCCTCGGAAATACGTCTGCGACGGAACTGAAACGACCAACGGGTACCTATTCGACGTGTATTGTGCGAGCCTTCCATACAAGATAAATATCAGATAACGAACAGTTTATTCTCCGCGAGGTAAACAATAGTGGCTCTTAATAGAGAAATTATCAGATTCGACCTTTCCGAGGAACTCGCATATGGTATGTTTCAATGATTTTATCGAGGTAGACTAAACTATAATCAGAAAAAGTTTGTTTGTTTATCTTGTGTCGAAGGTAGATTTTTGCTATGGAAACAGGTTCATTCATATTGTGTTGGTCATTCATATTGTATCGATCGTAAGCGAAATTCATGGTTGAAGAACTTCGGAAAAGAATTTGGTTATTTCTTCCATTTGAATCATTTGTAGAAAATGGTAGCGTCGCCAGTTAACTTATTTTTAATGCAACTTTAATTAATTAATGATAATCATTACTTGGTCTTTACATACAGGATAAGATTCGGAAAATTCTGACAATTTTTATATTAAAATATTGCTGCGTCATTCTTGTGTCCTCAGGAGAAGAGATTTAAATAGCACAAAGCAAAAGAGACAGACGAGTAATTTTTTTATTATTATTAACATTTTATTACGCATTATCTTTAACATTTTAGAAGAATTTCTAAGCATTTTTAATTAACTTTCCATAACAACAACGTTCCATAACAAATCAGCATTCACCTTAAATGTTCAAATTGAAAACCATCTATTTCTACACACAGCTGCAATCTTCGGCAGCGGATTGTGCAATGGAATGACATCAATAACCTGTTCCAAAAGATTAAGTTATTCATTGGCATTAAGATGATTTGGTATGTAAATTGGCCCAACAAACCTCTGATTACTTATGCGCACACTAACATTAAGCGAAAACCTTATTTGGTGATCATATTCACAAAATTCCCACGGGTTTTCATCAGCCCACTGGTGAATATTGTGAGTACGAAATGCACCTTCTCTTGAAAACGCGCACGAATCACTCCAAAGAATACGACATTTTCATTGAAGGTCCGAGCTTTGGAAACATGATATGGATGTGGAAGCTTATTGGATAATATGAATGTAGATAGTCTCGTTGCTGTGCTACAGCTATTGCCCGGTACTAATAATAATAATAACAGAGGGATTATCCTGCGTTGCGTCTACAATTATGCAACTGTCAAAAGTGTCAAATGCCAAAATTATAGTTATTGTTTTACAATGTTGCCCAACTTTTTAAGCAGAAATAGACGAAGCAATAGAGATTCTTGCGTGACAAAAATACTAGCAGGAAGCCGACGGTCCCAGGTCACGTGGAACAGTCTGTAGATGTATTGTGATGTGTTTTCTACTCGCAAATATCATTTCTTAATTTGTTATAAACAAAATACCTAAAAAGATCGTATTTTTTTTTGTTTTTTGCTTGTAGAAACTGAACCGATGGAGCAATCGTATGCTTTCAACAGACGAATTGTAGAGAATGTAAAGACGAAAAAAATGAACCCTGCACGAACTCGATTGAATTAATAATAGCGGAGGAAATTCGTAAAAACTTTAAAAATCTGCGTTTTTTTCAAAAAGTCATAATTCCGGCATATTCACAATTGTAGCGCAGGCTTTTCGCGTGAAAGTAGCAGTTGGTGGGTACTTTGAGTGTGGACAACCTAGGTGTTGCCGATGATCAGTTTTTGCACAGCTGCATTTTGAATTTTTTTATGCAATATAGTTCGGCGAGCCTGGATGCGTCGGAGATGGTTCGATTATGAATTTAATTAACGTATTTCGAAAGTAGAAGTATTGTGTGACAATTCGTCTGTTCTGATTTTGCGTTAAAATGTTGCGAAATAGGCGAAAAATGCTTGCAAACATGACTGAAAACTGCTGCGCGCTCCAACGCGGTCGAGTAGTGATGGCAGGCGGCCGACGCAGCGCGCTTGTATTACTATAGATACGCGTTCCCCGCGTCAACCGCCTACCCCCGCTACTCGACCGGTTTGGAGCGCGCGGCAGTTTTCGGTCATGTTTCCGAGCATTTTCACCTATTTCGCAACATTTTAACGCTAAATCAGAATAGACGTTTGGTAGCACAATACTTCTACTTTCGAAATACGTTAAAAAATATGAAATTGGACCACCTCCAACGCATCCAGGTTCGCCGAACCATATTGCATAAAAAAATTCAAATCGCAATTGTGCAAAAACTAATCATCGGCCAACGCTTGGGTTATCCACACTCAAAGTACCCATCAATCGCTAAGCTCACGCGAAAAGCCTCCACTACAGCTTTGAGAATGGCGGAGTTATAAATTTTTGAAATAAAAACAGATTTTTCCGTTTTTTTTTCGAATTTTCTCCTTTAATATTCATTCAATCGAGTCCGTGCAGGGTTCATTTTTTCGTCTTTCATTCTCTACAATTCGTCTGTTGAATTGCTCCATCGGTTCAGTATTTACAAGCGAAAAACAAAAAACTCGCGATTTTTTGAGGTTTTTTGTTTATAACAATTTAAGAAATGATATTTGCGAGTAGGAAACACATCACAATACATCTACGGCCTGTTCCACGTGACGTGGGACCGTCGGCTTCCTGCTAGTATTTTTGTCACGAACGCCGTCATTTTCTGCTCTATTGCCTGGCTACAAGATAACAACATCTACGGAAAATTTTTTCAAAATTGTCCTTTATTTTAAATTGCAGCTGAATGATGTTTTTACGAAGCAATGTTTTTAAACACCTCGCAAAAACATGTTTTATTAAATCACACACAAAAAAACACGTTTTTAACAAAAATAAAACTTGTTTTAAACATGTTTTAAATTAAACAATTATTTTATTTGTAAGCATTTTAATCGGCATCTTTTCATTTCTTATTTTCCATGCTACCACTGATACTGTATAGTAATATTTTATAGTAATATTTTATAAAAAACAACAAAAACTGTTCAAATATAGGTAGTTTACAAACTGTTTAAAACATGTTTAAAACAAAATATTAAATACAAAATATTTTTTAAACAATGTTTTAAAACAAAGTGTTTAAACATTTAAAACAAAGTGTTTTAAACGCGTTTAAAACAAAATATTTGTTTTAAAACACGTTTAAAACAATATTTTAAAACAAAGTGTTTTAAACATGTCAACCCTGTTTTTAACAGTTCTGGATCAACTTGTAATGATTCATTGTAAACAGTCATTTGAATCATCCCCAAAAATAAAAATCCATAACTGTCAGATCTGACAGCTATGGTCCAGATATCATATGTTATCAATTCAGACGTCAAATTAACGCCTAGAGACTAACCTGATGAATCCCAGGTACCAAACCTAAATTCATCTTAAATATAGGTATCGTAAAACTCAATTTTTGTGTCAATGCATGTTCTGTATAAGTACGCGGTGTAATCTAATATTACATTGTAGATTAGGAGTCTCTTTGACTAGATTAATATTAAGAAACCTCCAACACAGCAACCTAATTCCATAATGGAACAATAATCGCGTCCCAAACACAGACATCCCGTTTAACAGCACAATCCGCAAATTCAACACTAAAAAGAGAACTTCTTCGAAAACCGACTTCAGCACCGATTAACATCGCATTACGCTAATATTATTCCGGCAATTACATCCGCGGCTCCTGTCGGCAGTTCACAATCCAATTCGGTTTTGTTTTCATTCTACAGCGCCATCTCGGAGCCTGCCCGCGTAAGTACATTTATTAAATTGTTATTGCGCCAGCTAAATTAACAAGACATACCTCTCTCTCTCTCTTTCTCGCTTCTATAACGCAGCCAGGCGCCACCCCTAATTGAAGATTATTCCAATATTGCTCCGGGTGTATTCGAGTTACAGACTCTCTCCCTCTTGCCGATACACTCGAGAGTGTCACGTCTGTTGGCCTGATTATCCGTTAAGCCGGCGTATCTTGGAGGTTCGTTTGCATGCCCTGCTTAAATCCAATCGATCTGATTAGATGCCCTGAAGGTACTGCAGACGAGACGTCCAGTTGTGTGCATACTCCAGTCCCGCGGGGACTGATTATTTATCAAAGGTTCGTTTCTCGTAATTTTGCGAAAGTTCAAACGGTGTTTTATCGATTTCTGGAGTTTACTAGGTTAAATGATCGGTGAAATATCAAAGGGACTGGGAAGTAGTAAACGGTTATGTGTGGTGAACCAATGCTGCAGAATAGTGTTCAAATACATAAATGTAAACTAATTTTTTTGTAATGCGCGGCTTAATGCTTAAGGAAAGTCCGTGCTACCTTGCCACTTTTAAATCCGAAAGTTATAAATGGGAGTTTAAAATTAGAACTTTTGACGTTTTTCATAACCTAAATATAGTTAACCAAAAAACTTTTTAACCTATCGGCAGCTACATCAGCTACATTATAAAGTGCAAACATAGTTTTGGTGGAAATGAAGATAATTTGAGCGGAGCTTTCTTAAATACTGTGGACCGGACTTGCATGTTGTGTGAAATCGACTAATGGCTACGACTACAAACACATAATGGTCGTTAGTGGTGACAAGATTAGATATTTCGCCATAAAGCGTGGGTCCACAGAATGTCGTTTTAAGTTGAGATAGAGACAATATGGAAAAAAAAACCATTAGATTCTCCATAGAACAGAAAAGTAGTTGCATACATTCCGGAATAAACCCTTGCTTTGAAACGGGGTGAGCCATTGCGTAGAAACACGTTTTAAACATTGACAATATGTCGCAAAACAAAAACAGTCTAAACCAACACAAAAATTAAGCATTTTTTTGGGTTAAAAGACGGGCGTATAGTGCCCCTTAAATTAATTGGTATGAGAAAAGAAATGGAGAAAAGGCATTTAAAATTCTTATGAGGCCGTGTTGAGTGAATAGGTGAACGAAAGAGTTCTAAAACAAAATAGACTTAGCCGTTCTTTACATTTTGGATTAAAGACGCCAACATATATGAAACTGAAGCTGCAATATTTTAGTTAACGCAGTATATTCCATCCCATTCCTTTGAAATTATAGCCTAAATTACACAATCAAAGTTTTGACATGCTTTTTAGGAAAGTTCTTTGTGAAGTGTATATGACAAGCCCTCATGAACTTTCCATACAAGTTTCATCCAATATGAGAAATGCAAAGCAGTATATCGATAGTGCAAGCAATATTAACTATAGAGCAGTCTAAACGATTTAGGCACAATATAAAACACGACAAAATTCTCTACATATTAGGTTTCAAGGGCCCTACGCACTTGGCTAGTACTTTAGTATAGTAGCGAGTAATTTACTGGATATCCGTATGCGGACATGACCACTCGACTGTCCGCACACGGAAATTCACTAAAGATTCACTAAATTACTCTCTACTGTACTAAACTACAAGGCGTGTGTGTAGGCCCCTTTAGAGATAACATCATTTGCTTCCAAAACATGATAACGGTTTCACGTTTCACAAAACAGTAGAAGCACATGGTACGGAAGTTATATTATTGTGTTAATAGTAACATTGTTTTCATAGTATTGTTCCTATTAACTTTGACACATGGACAAGATATTTCGGGACAAACTGAAGTTTTCACTTTTAAACATTATAATAGTTTTTAAGATAAAACATGATTGAGTTCAATGTTTTGATTTTTTTTAATTGACGTTATTTCGTAACTTATAAAAAGCCAGAATTGTTCGCAAGTACATATATAATAATACTAATAAGAAATAACGAGAAAGCGAAATATAAATAAATAAGATGGCATTAGTACCGGAAAGCACAAAAACGGTTTGTTGGTCAGAATATAATGTAAAAGTTTGACTGATCTTTATAATCGATGGTATGCTAAAAGTTATTTTTTCTTTATACTGCAGTCCGACTTCTTCGACTTCTCGCTACATAGGATAACAGTAATTAAGAAAATTATAATAATATCTATTTAGGCTGACTAAAAATGCTTTATATTCATAATAATACGATGTACATGTGAACATTTGTGTCGGAATTGTGTACATGGTTAGAAGTAATACATATGACTCTATTGACTCTATTGTTGTCTGTATATAAGAAAATAACATTACAATTTATTGTACGCACTTTGTCCAAATTCCGGCACGAGTGTCAGAGTAGGAATTGCGGACATCTATAATCGCTAATTATTACACAAGCAGCAGAGAGTGGCAATTTTGGCATTAATACCACCACCTTTGGAGATAACAGTTGATGCCATCTCCATTAAAAAAATCATTATTCTGGCCTGAAACACCCAGGAAAAGTAAAAATAAACTGTTCTTCTGTATCATTATTATCTAATGCTTGGAGAGACTATTTGTAGAAAAATATGAAAGAAAGCGAAGAAGGAACAGAATAAATCCCACGTAATTACTAACAAATATTATCTGAAAATGCATTTATCTCTAATCCCTATCGATTGTGCTTATTACATTCTCATCACTCATTCATAAATATATCATTTCTCTTTCCAACACAAGAAAACCCATCATATAAAAATATAAAATTTTGGCGGAGGTGCCGGTAAAAACTTTCATTCAAAACCCTTGCTTGCTTACGATCTTTTTCACCGCTAAACGAAACATTAAGGCGTAGTAATAAGTCAGAAAACGCCGATGTAATATTCAAAACGGCCTCCCATTCCCCAGTTCTTTTCCCACCCGTTCCTTATTTCCCGTTTGAATATTTTACGTTGTCGCCATCGCGTCGCTCGGAAGCAGGCAACCGACCAATTTCAGAAGTTTTATTACAGGAAGGACGCGAATAAGGGGAAGGCGCGTCGCGGAGAGCGAATACAGCCGTTCCTAATTAATTCCTCGTAGTAATTATGAAACGATAAAGTTGCACTTTTCTCTCAGCGCGAGTTGTTGAACATTGATGTGTGCACGGGGAAAGCTCTGAACAACTATTGCGAAGAAAAACGGCGCGGCAGGGGGGAGAGGGGGCATCGGCGGTGCGCCAAAACGGCGTTGCGGAGTTTTAGTTGTTTTCGGGGGTTGTACTGAAAGGGGTGGGAGAGGCTAGGCTGCTTTAGAGGCTGGAAGGGGGTCGAACTGGATACGCTAGCATGGAAAGTTTTGAAGTGCGCTCCGGGGGCCTGGAGATGAGCGCAATAATCGCTGTTACCCTTATAAACTAACAAGGCGAGTGTATATTACCACGTTGCCCTCCGTCCTTGCACCCCACCACCCCTAGCTTCGTAAAACCTTAATTAATAATTATTTCGGATAACTGGAGTGCCGCGGTTAGTGTTGCCCAGTTAATCGTAGTTAACATCGTGGCAGTTTAGCCAAGGTAAATGTACCATCCAATTAGTTCGAATCGTTACATACTCTTTTTCTAATAAGTTTTTACTTTATCATACATAGTATGTGTTGCATGCAGCAATATTATATCATAAGCTACTATCCAAGAGGATCCCACAATACCTCATGCGGAAGATACGCGGTAGAACGGATGTCCATAACCTTAATTTACAGAGCTGTATAAACGGTCATTCTCTTACCAAGTCAGTCACATATACAATGGTCTCAGGGAAGAAATGAAAAAATTATCGTTAAACAGTTTTGGTGGAAAGGTGAAGTGTTGTCTGTTTGTCAACAGGGGGGACTTTAGGCATTGACCGCAAATCGGAGGCTGTTTTAATTTTTATGTTTTATAGGCATGTGCGATGATTTGATGAGTTGGATTTACTGCAATTACCTGTAATTAGACTCTAGAGTAACTTTTTTGTTTATTTTAGTTTTGATAAGTTCTCGGAATTATTTTTATATTATTACTACAATTATGTCTTAGTTCTATTTTGCGTAAGGGGTTGAGTGGAAGAGTAAGGCAATTTGGAAACAAGTGTGCTGAACTGCGCCCTAAATATAAATAATATTTTGTTGCATTTAATATTGTCTTATTTTAATAAAGGAATTATTTATTTATTTAATTATTTATCTATCTGTTAAATCCTGGCTAACTAGTTTTATTTTAATGCAGACACGACTGATCTCAATCAAATAGATTATCATGCAGCTAAACTATTAATTTGATATATTACATGATAAAGTCATGTGCCTGTCCACATCAGATATTTAAACACTAAGATTTTTAGTATCAGAACATCCGTTGACGTGTAGATTTATATTAAAACTGCTTTGAGGTTGCATATATGCATAGTTAATTAAATAATAATTGTACTTATTGATGGACAGAATTACATGTTGTGACTGATGGTTAATCAAATGTACATAATTCGATGTATAATTGATAGATATCGTATAACAACGCAGTCAGTACTAATTGTGGTGCCACTAGCGATGCATTGTGCATTGCAACAATAACTAATTTAGCTTGTAGCTGACACATGAAAGGCTGTTTAATGAACCTAAGACCTCAAAGTAACACCCATCTGACATGTTTCAATGTTTGTCTGTTACGGGTTTCTGTTATTATTATACCAATTATTATTATGTCAATAAAACTTCAATCTTCAACCAAAGACGTAAAAATATAATTGTTTAAAATTGAAAATAACATAAAAAACGTAACAGGTTAATATGTGCGCTGTAGCACACATTTTATTAGCAATATTTTCACTCTTCAATGCACCATATACAGTGACCTTAAAAACTCAGGAAAATGCTTATTATCAATTCTTCAGAAAATCCTTTATCCTTCGGCTAATACGGCAATAATCACGTTTACAATGTCTGGTGTCATAGACGAAGTAGTTACGAAAATATGAATTTGAGAATAATTAATATTAGTAGCTTTTAAAATTATTTAGCGATTTAGTTTCTAGCTGCAAAGTTGATATTTAAGCCTGTTCATAATCGGCCGGCAACCCGCAACAAAAGCATCACTCCAAAAATTACTTACTCATAGAATACAAAAAATACATAAAGAAATGTTATAATACTTATAATAAAATGTTATGGAGAAAAAATGCTAATTACAAACATGGTGGATATAAATTCTCTCACATCATATTGAATATTCAAACAATAATTTCTTTTCACAATTATAAAAGAAATATGAGAAATATTTTCTAATAACTTGGCATGCTTAGACCCCATTTGACCGAAAGTGCTGGATATACCACCTTGAAGAGGTAAGATAGTTATAGCCATCCACTAAGTAGGTAGTTCCAATCAAATATATTTAGGAACATCAAGTTATTATGAAACCATATCTCTAATTGAGACCAAAATCTGTCTTTCACATGATCGAGTACGGAAGGGTCCTTCTTTTAAAGGAGAACATGGTATAACAGTCGTTTCTGGGAATGTATGAATTAGAAAACCAATTTTTCCGGTTTTGAAAAAAAGTTATTTTTTTAATGCTACCGGAATGTTTGATTAAAGTAGTGTAATTTTTCTTGCATTTTATCACGGTTTTCTAAGCAGTTCCATGGAAATGGATAAAACAAGGCATTTTGAATGCACCTACATATATTCTTTCATAAAACGAAAAAAAATATATATGTATTGAGATATTGTGTAACAGTAGTGCCATTATCATTTTTAAATAATACTGGTTTATCACGCATTTCTGGCCAGATGGGTCGAGATAGACCTCATTATGTTTAGAGTAGGTACCTATATTCTTGTATAACTGAGAAACTCTTTCAAATATAGTGTGAGATTACTGGGTCACCCAATGTGAATTAATACTTCCCCTAATTAATCACCTTGCTCCCGGATATGCTTAGGCACACCAACCGTTTCCTATTCTCTACATTATTTTACATCACGTATTAAAATTTCGTAGTAATGTCTTATGAGTTTATGATTTTGTCGCGAGGTGTCAGCCTATAATTAGGAATTAAGGTAGAATGTACACTTAATTCATGTGTATTTTTTTTTTCAAAGTGTTAATAAAAACTAATGTATTGGGCGATATTTTAAATCATCAAAAGTTACAAATAGTATTTGTAGACATTGTTTTGCACATAGTCCCACAAAGAAAAACTCTATTAAATCCTGGAACTAAATTAACGCTTGTTAAATGTGTGGCAAATTAACCAACAGAGTTTTTCGATAATGAGGAAATAAAGACGTTACCTTAGGTAATTTTTAGAAGAAACAGTTCCATAGGTATGTGTTTTGCTGTGTATAGCAAATCATAGCAAATCCATAGCAAATCAGTCCTCTTTATGTCTATCATTTTTTATATACTTGATCATACTTTACAATTAAAACAAATGAAAATATTAATATTTTGTACAAGAATGAGAATTTAAAATCAAAAAGTATGATTTCAATTTAATTATTTTGTTAATTTATCACATTTTTAATTAGGATGTTTATATTATATTGTTACGAAGTCGTAATAAATTAAAGTTATTATTGTGTTCGCGTAAAAATTGCATACAAATAATAAAGTTAACAACCCGAATTGTTCAATGATTGCGGTGTCTAGTATGAATGCCAAACGCCGAGTTTGCACAAACGGCAAGTGAACAACCTCGACGTTCGGTAACCTAATTAACGGTAATGACGTATTTGGGCAATTGATATAAATAGCGACATACCGGACCATGAGGGAATTGTATTTTAGACATCCGACACCCGTACTAGAATGCCGTGGCTAATGCCCCTAACTCCAATACTATATTTTGTTTATATTTTGATTCGCAATCCGACATGTCAATCCAACAACGACACACCAAAAGCTACCACCGACTCCTCCACCATTTCGGCAAACAACTCCAACCAAGAAAACATCCGTATTTATGAAGTGAGCGTTGTTGTCACCATTCTCCACTTCGAAAATATGCTAATAAAGCGTTATGAAGTCGTCAAGTTCCGCAATCAATATTGACTGCGGACGGGTTGTCACGTTACCGTCAACCAAATCGTACAGAGGCGGTAATTGGGATTGTTAAAGCTAAACGCGACCCCAGCCTACAAATATAGTCACGTCCGAGGCACGACCACGCAGCAGCAGCGGCTGCGGCAAGAGAGGAAATTGTTATTGGTGCGGTTACAGCTGAACCGTGAGCCTCTCTCTGCCCACTCGATGTATTATTCGTCGTCGGCGTGGGCCAGCGAATTTGCGGACGGCTTAGCGACAAACTCCGGTTGACGGAGCGCACACCTAGACGGCGTCATCGAGCGGAATATTTACAGGAACTTTGGGCCCTCCCGTATTAATGTTTGCGCTGCGCTGTTCTGACGTGATCTATTGCCCTTCGATGGTCCACTCCCCCGAATCCCTCTGGCGGTCTGCTCGACACGACCATGAAGCGCTCCTGTTGTACTTGACGAACGCCGAATCTAGCCGAAATTATGCGCTACACTGGCGGTTTTCGCTGTTCTCGTTCGGAGTTTTCGACTAATTCTGTGATTCCAGGTAAATCGTGGTGGTGTTCGATGCATGAAACTTTGAATATCCAGAATATGTGTTGTTGGTTCGCTTTTAAATGTAGTCAATTATCAAATGCAAAATAAAGGAGAACATGGTGACTGACATAGGCGTATCCAGGTCAAATCGGAAGGGGGCATTTTTCTATATTTATCTGGCTGTATGGGGGACGGGTGTTCTTTAGGGTGGTTAAAAAATGAATTGCAAAAATGTTTGTGTTGATAAAAAGCAACGATCCTCCCAAATCGTTTCCAAATCAAAAAAAGTGGACACGATTTTTTTTTTTAATTTGGCTTTATGTATTTGACGCCCCCAACCCACCCTCACAGCGCCCTGAAAACTACCCACAAATGAAACTACCCATAAATGAAAAAATTACATACTTCAGAAACTTTGCAGTCTCTTTTTTTCTCATAGAATCACTACTTTAAGCCTAGTGGAATGTTTGTAAACATTTGTCAGTTAATTTCAATTTGTTTTAACAAATTAGATTTGTTTAAATAATTCGTTTGTTTCGAAAATCCGTCTGAATTCTGTTTACTGAGTTTGAAATGGCAAATTACTATCTTAGAGTGACATTCTTCATTTGAAAATTGCCTCCTATTCTTTAAACAATCAATTGTTATTTATTTTCAACATTTTCCAATTAAGGTTTTATAAATTTTATGTTTGAGATATTGTTCCTATATTATCTAATAATCCCACATTTGTTTAAACAATTTTGTTTTGTAATTCACCAGAAATTAATTTTTTAGATCGGTCTGCTATTCTGAAGTGACATAATTTATATTTTGGGGTGATGTCCATTAGTATCATTTACACGAAAAAAATTTATTGTTTTAAAATCCCCTTTTTCCGGAAATTGGGGCGTTAAATTTGTTTTAAAAATATTAAATTTCCTAGTCAGCCAATTTTATTAATCACATTTCTTTCTCCATTTCTTATTCTGATTTCCACTGCGTGACGCAAGATAATGTTGATTTGTTGCTGTCTGGAAACTGTTCCCTGTTAAGGAAATATTGAAAACCAATAATATTTTATTATTTAAACAATGCCAATCATCCCAAATATAAATGATATCACTTGAGAATAACAGTTGCCCAGACCGATCTAAAAAGAATAATTTTAGGTGAATTCACAAAAATGGCACTTGTTTAAACAAATGTGGGTTTATTAGATAATAAAGGCAAGATAGCTTGACTGTTATAACTTAATTTCACAAAAAATGTGACTTATCTACATAATTATAAAAAAAGTTAAAACTGATTGTTTAAACAATAGACGGATTTTTTTAATTAATACTGTCACTCTTAGATAATAAACTGACATTTCGACGGATTTTCGAGAAAAACGATTTAGTTGAACAAATAGAATTTGTTTAAATAAATGTAAACTAACTGACAAAATTTTATAAACATTCCACTGTAGTCCACATATAGTAATTATTTGTGACAAAAAAGAGAATGAAATGATTAGAACGGTCAGTTTTCTGAAGAATGCACTTTTTTTCATTTGTGTCCATTAAGGAAAGAGTGCTATGTAATAAAAATAATAAGAAACACAAAAGGAGGCACCCCCTTGCCCCCCCCCCTTGATACGCCCATGGTTACTGAGAATAAAGTATTTACCAAAGTAGTGTAGTATCAAGGATTAACTATTTTTTAAAAACCGGATTTAAAAACGGTTTTTATATTTGCAAAACCGTAGAATAAGTAGTATATTGTACATTAAGAAACAAATTTTAATACATACGCTGGTGTCCCACTTTTTTCCGCAATTTATATTTTTTCCTTGGCAGTAAATATCACTCTGTGTAACACTTTTCATTTGGACCTATTAGCCTTCTTTAGTACTCTTTCATAATATAACTTTTCTCGCTGTTGACATGTAGGTATATAAAACACCTACAATATTTATACTGCCATTAGATTCGGAAAATAGAAAATATCTGCTAGAAAGCAGATATTATATGTTGCTCTATTAAAATTTACCGACATTTAGAGTTATATTATAGCTCCACTATTATGCCAAACCTGCGATATGATGAAAACCTATACTTATCCAAGAAATTATCATGGGAAAATTAAAAGTAATGTAGAAATTAATTCATAAGGTATTGCTAAAATAATAGTCGAAGACACTGCATGCGGACATTTCAGTATTTGAGACAACCAATAATAGACGAAATAAAGATGAATTTCCGAAATGCTCTGAGCGCAAGTCGATTTTAATTTTAATTTTATATCTACAAAATGAAGAATATTAAGAAATTTAGTTTTATTACTATGTACGTATTTTTTGTATGCAATATTTTATTGCTGTTGCCTGGAAAAAATCGAAAACTGGTTTTATCCGGTTTTTGATAAATAGAAATAAGAAAACCGTTTTCCCAAAAGTCAGTTATTGTATAAACCCAATATAGTGTGTTGGTAACTTGATAACATGATACATTAGCTGTCTAACTTTCTGTTTTAAGAGAAAGCATCGTTTGAATACTGGCAATCCATTTGCGTTTTGGTGCGGGGGCGAGGACAACAAAGCTTTGTCGCTAAGAAAAAACAGCATACATGCGTTTTTTCGAGTTTCCCGTTTCCCTATCTTTGGTTTTTTTCTTGTTGAAACATTGCTAGATCAATATCTCATGTTGGAATTGTATCACCTCATATTTAGGAATAGGGAGGGCTTATTGTGCTTGCCTTTTGCTCTGGGAATAAAAACATTCAAACAGGTTTCCTGTTGAAATCAGTAGTCTGGGATAGTTTAGCAAGTACAAGACTTATACAGGGTGAATCATAACGTAAGGCAAAATGTGGAACGATTGATTTAGCATTAAATTCTAAAATACAGCACTTCAAAGAAAGAAAGGTAGGGCGTGGTTATTTTTTGAAACAGTAGGTAAATATAATAAGTACGTAGGTTTTCACGGCCAGATATATTTAGAAAATAAATTTATTCAGAGTTATGCAGTGCAAATTCGCAATTGCTGACGTTCGTGAACCATGTTGCCCGCTTCTTCAGAGCTAACTGCATACTGTAGACCTACAAAAGAACTCCGCTTTATATATATATATATATATATATATATACCTAGATTATGTGCGATTGTGGAACGTGCTATGTGAAACAGACATGACGACGCATCGAATGTCGAGGTATCCTTAACTTATCCTGTCCCTACTGTGTTCCTGAACACTGCCATGGGTCGGGCACAGAATGGACTTCGATGACTTAAAGATGTTGACAAGGGTGAGTAATTATCATCGAAGGCTTATCCACGAAGTTCACGACGTTTACAAACATCATAACAACATCAATCGCGAGGATGGCACTGACATCAGTAGGGTCTGGAAATCGACCCTAATACGGTCACGTGGAAAAACACATGGAATCGGTAACACAGATGACTGTAGTGAGGTGCAAATCTAGGTGTACAAGGTAGAGTTCTTTGGTAGACCTTTACTATTTAATTAGCTTTTGCTGTACAACCCGGAAGAAATTAGAAGAAGTAAATATAATGTAAGTAAATGTGAATGTAGAAGAAATTAGTTATTTTTTTATTTTAAAAATTCTCATTATATAGATTCTTTTTGAGCTATAAAAAGACAACCGAAAATATAAAAACACTCTCTTTTTGCGATATTGTATCAATAGACATGAACTCAGTGCGAAACATCTAAAGGTGAAAAATATAAAAGAATGTGTGCAATGCACCAAACATCCAGTTGCATATGCATTAATATTTGTAAAATATTAATACATAGTAATTACCGCAGCAGCATTTAAATATGCAACAATAATCCACCCATTTAGGTACTAATTAAACGGACCATCGGATAAAATAACCAAATAGCAAACAAGCTGCTTTCATCTGGAAATAACAGATCAAACAAACCAGCCCATTTGTTTTGTTTTTCCGAAACAAATAAACGATATTATCGCAACCCCGTCTACTGTTTACCTTTAATTCAAAACTGTAATCAAACGTTTTGGGCTTTTACAGCTGTATACTAAACCAGATCGTGTATCATACCCCTGGGAGCTTGTGTTTGCTTTTTTCAAATTTATACAGATAACGTCGTAGATTTACGTATTTCATTCCAGCGCCGTAGCCCTGCTAATATTAACAGCACATGATAGCTAGTCAGATAAGTTTTCCCGTTGCTTTTAATTAATTTATCTTGATTGCATTCTGCAAATTTACAAACATAATACACAAAAAAATGATGTATCCATCCCAATTTTTTACTTTCGATATAACTTAGAAACTATCCAACGAATGTTGATGATACTTTCACACAGATATTCTCTGTATTTTAGGGAATATTCATAATCAAGAAAAAGCAGACCAAAATGTGTTGCTACAAAAGCAGAGTTTATCTATGAGTCACATATAATAAGTTCATCGCATACGTATCTATGACTATAAAATCACCATCATGATACACGCCAATGATTATAATGACACTAGCGTTGTATAATAATGACAGTTCCTTCGACTAATGACATTATTTGAACGAATTATCATCATTATACAACGCTAGTATCAAAGTCTGTGAAAACCTACGTGGATGACAGTTATGTGAGTTATGTGAGTTCGCCTTGAAATCATTGACAAATACATTAAAAATATTTTATGTGGTGATTCAAACCAAATGATGGTGCTATAGTTAAATCGACAAGTTCTTGATTTTGGGCATATAACGAAAAAATTAATTAAATGATTTTGATTTGTGTGGAGTACACAGATATTATTTTACGTTGTGCTGATGCTAATATTGATTTCACTTAACCAGGTAATTGGAATGTGTCCATGTTGAGAAAGGTTGATTTGAATTTTAATGTTCGTAAAGGTTTATACAATCTATTGAATAAATAGTATTTTGAGAAAAGAAATGCGTTATTTCATTATGGTTCCTTATACTTATACTGCCGTTCGTAGAAGAACCTACAAAAATGACATTGATGAAAATAACTGCCTTTTTCTCTATAATGTAACTTTAATAGTAAAAGCAAGTTAGTGTAGTTTAAGTAGAATTAGTTCTCATGATAGGCTAGAGTAAATACAGTCTTTAAAATGAAAAAAATGTGAATTTTTAGTATTGAAACAGCAAAATTCTGGCGAATTTTGTATATTGATATGGTGCTTTACGTTTGGAGGCCAGTAAACTGAAAACTATAACTCTTTCTTTAACAACAAAATTTCAAATGTAAGATAATGTAAACATATGAATACATTTGTTATCTAACCTAGGTATATTTCTACATATATTCAGAGAGATTATCCATCAAGAGAACACCTAAACGCCACAATGGTGGTGGAGACATAAACAAAATTTAACTATTTTCTTATTGTAAATAAGACAAATTTTTAGGTTCTAATTCTTTTCTTAGATTTCTTTACTGATTTTTGAAAACACAAACAAACATATGAAACCTTCCTCGGAACACCTTCAACACAAATACCTTAAACTTAAGACAATGGTGGTGGAGGCATAAACAAAATTTAATTATTTTCTTATTCTTAATAAGAAAATATTAGTATTATTTAGCTTCAATAAAATAGTAAACAAATGTTGTAATCCAAGAGAACCTAATTCTTTTCTTAGATTTCTTTACTGATTTTTTAAAATACAAACAAACATATGAAAAGTACCTGTTAAAACTTTTTACATATTATCACTGTAATTCTGATTGCGTTCTAAGATTGACAATTTATGTAAAGATAAAAAAATAGATCTGTTCCTTTTTGTTCATATGTACGTTATATCAAACGCAGATTGGTGCTACTGAATATGTCAATATGATACGCGGAAAAAATTATTTCCTGCTGAGGTTTGATGATAGCAAGCCTTTGAGTGTAAGATAAAAACAATACAAATTGTGCACAGATTGGATTTCGAGTTATTTTTTCTAATTTGATTTCATGGAAATTAAATTAAAACCAAATTGCACTAATGTGAATTTTTAACATGCTTACAAGGTGCAGGATTTGCCAAATATTTTCAGTCTAATGACAGTCAGTAGTGTCAAATGCTGATGCTTTTTTCACTTATCGAACAAGAGAATGTTTTGTTTCACGTTATTTTATTACTTCGGGCAATTCCAACCACCAAACAAACGTATTTCGCTGTAATCCGACATATTATGAAGCTGGGGCGACGCTATTTGGACCGGGGCGACGGGTCGGCGAGGTTTAGACTCAAATATCTAAGTTTCGGTATTACGTATTTGCTGAGGTATTATAACCGCTACAACTTGGCTCTTTCAGCCACTCGCACAGCTAATGAAATGTTCAAGTTGGTGGCCGAATTAATTCGTACATGTCTCGGGGATAAGTTCGTACATAATACCAATTCCATATACGGACTCATACGGGTTCCATGCCCTTTATTTGTGTCTCACCCAGAAGTCAGTTTAATTAGATTCTGCTAATAACAATATTCTTTAAGTATACATACATATTTTGTGTTAACAGAACTCATTTCATTTACCAAATTTGTTAAAATGTTTAAGCGTATTATCGTTGTTTTATGTATAAATAGTATTATTTCGTTGAACATCGGTTACTTTTTAAGTAACAATTAGTTTTGTAGATTCTGCAAACTAAGTAAAATGCATGTTTTTGAAAGTTGTTTCTCCCTTCTAACTAGTAATGGGAATAATCGATATACAATAATCGAACTAGTCGATTATTGAAATATCTCGACATAATAAATTATTTATATTAATACTACTAATTTCGTTAGTACTACTAATTTCATTAGTACTACTAATTTCGTTAGTAGTACTAATTTCATTAGTACAATTAATTTCGTTAGTACTACTAATTTTGTTAGTACTACTAGTTTCGTTAGTAGGTACTACTAATTTCGTTAGTACTACTAATTTCGTTAATACTACTGATTTCCGTAGTACTGCTTATTTCGATAGGTAGTACTACTAATATTGTTAGTACTACATATTGTCAGTAGGGCCAGACGTAGCGAATTACATACAACACGCGATGATAGGTGGGCCGATAAAGCTGATGAATAATCGGTGGCTCCTATGATGCGCCGAATATTTTGCATCATCTGCGTTCACGAAACCTATTTACCACTAATATTTCACGCACTAATGTCTGCCTGAAATCACCGGTAAACCGACGCGAAGTGCGCAATCGAGTATTCGATCTGGACATTTTTAAGTGTTCGATTGCTTAGTTAAGAGCCTACTATAGTTATTTAATTTTTATTTCAGTTTTTAATTTTTGCTCTTCAAGTATTGATTTTATTGATTAGTTTTTTTTTACATGTTGCTGTAGATGTGTCAATGGCGAACTAAAAGACACAAAATCCAATCGAGCATATTCCCAAGAAAGACATCAAAAGTTCCGATTGCATACAATAACTATTCGGAAGAAGTTGGCAAAAAAATATTATTAGGGCACCCTTTAATATTAATAAACGAAACCTCCAATGTCAGCATTGTCTTTGTATCTTTGTCGGCATTCGGTGCCGGCGTCACTGTTGTTTACCCTCATAACACGCGTAGTACGTTGCAACTTACCGGCAAAAGTAATCGAACTAAATATTACTACTGATTTGAACTACTATATTAGTAGTACTAATTTGAAGTGCTAAATTAGTACTACTAGTTTTAACAACTAAACTAGTACTACTAATTTTAACAACTATATTAGTACTACTAATTTTAACTACTAAATTAGTATTACTAATTTTAACTACTAATATAATCGATTATTAATATATCTCGACTACTAATAATCGATTATTCAAATATCTCGACTATGCCCATCACTACTTTTAACCTTTAAAATGTAAAGACACTGTGGTACCACTTGCTCCTCGCGCTTATCGCAGATTTGTCTGACTTGATAGTTGCATATCACGTAAAGTTTTAACTTTTCTATAAGGTTTGTAGGACATTGGGTTCAGCTAAACTTAAACTGCATTGAATACAATACTTCATTCGGTATTGTCACTGTCTCGAAATTTTTATGCTACCTATAAGGCAATTTTTAAAAAATTCTTAATTAAAAAAAGAAGGATTAAAAATGTCGATGTTATCATAAGTCAACAACAATTGAAGGTCGGAAATTGAAGTTAATATGAAAAACATACATTTTGATCTTTAAAAATGCACGTATCAGTAGATTTTAAAAAATAACTATCCTGTTTCATCTTGAGAGTATTTGAAATAACGAACTTATTTATACTTCTGTTGCTCGTTATGAACGTCGACCGGCGAATCCACCAATTTGGACTAAACATTAAATCAATCATGTATTGTTTTATTATTACTGCGCCAGTTCTCCATTTGTAAAAAAATGCTAAAATTATTAGTTAATGGCTGGAGTTGTCTACATAGTTTTATTTAGACGTTGGACGGCAGAAATTACCACTGTTGTTCTTATAAATGTTCACGCTAAAGCTTATTTTATCTGTTAGAACTTTTCAAACTGTACGTTAATCTATTGGATGTTCTTCTAGTGTTATTATTAGAGTGCGAATTCTAACCATTTTCCTTAGACAGTTTTAATTTAAATAGTTTAAAAAGCTTAAGGCTCTCGACGAACTCAGAAAAAAATAAAGCATTTGGTGCTATTATTATTTTGCTTGTTTTTCTTTTATTCCTGATTTTGCAGACATGTGCTTATTTTGCCATATCCCTGCTTGTTTTACGGATTTTTTTGGGGTGTTTATACCCGTTTTTAGAGGGTTAGTGCGAGGGTGACAAAAACAAAACGAACAGACTCAATCACTGCCGTGTTTACGCCGAGTGGCTGGCATCAGGCATTGTGACTGGTGTATTTCTAGCTGTCGTAGGTCGGCGCATTTTTTGCTCATTTTTCATGCTAATGCTAAGCGCGTATTATACAAAAATAAATGCTTATAATTCCGCACTCTAGTTATTATAATCTTATTTGGAAGAATAGTGTGAAATAGAAAATTGTGTTAAAAAACTGTGAACAAAACTTGTTATGTACGAAGAACGTGTTCCTAGTTTTTTGTTTGTAGATGGGTCTAGTTTCCAGCTAACCAGGCAAACAGTTTTTTTAGTTCTCTTTATTTTTTGATTCTTTGCAGCATTTTTGTGCAAAAACAAGATATCTACAAGGTATCTACATATAACAAAACCACTAACACGTCCCTCATACAAGAAATATGAGTTCATATAAATAAAAATGTGTGATACTCTGATAGTGTACGATCTTCATCTTCGTTCTACTATGGATTATAGTAAAACTATTCTATAACACTTCGATCAGTTGAAACGCAACAGACAGATTTAAAAATGTTTGTAATAGTTTCATAGACACAAAAGAAACACATGTCGGACAAACAAAATCAGGATAACAAAGAACAAATATGTTTGCTCCTTCTTCAATAACTGATAAATAATTATCGTTTATTTATCAGTGCTATCACTTTTATAATATCCTTTAAATATCTCCGACAGGCCAGGTCATAATTCCGATTTCAATTAAGATGGACTGCAGAGAATTCGCATTTACGGTCATGCGGGTCATCGTTTAGGGTTCTGACATTTATATTAAGCCCTTTACCGTCCCTCATCTAAATGCCTTAGCTATACAGGTAAATCAATAGTTTGAATTCCGTCCACCGCAAAGGGTTCGTACTGTTCATTCGTCAAAATAATAAAACAAATAACTTACACTGTTATAAATTTACACAGACAACGGATTCGTAAGACACAAACTTGAAATAAATTTTGGCACTTTAAAAGAGCGCCGAACCAGCTTGAATGTAATGCGCAAAAAAGGAGCAGCTAATCAGGGATTGAATAATCATCGCCATACTTGCACTCAAACGCATTTTTAAACCTCCATTACGGATTTCGTGTAAATCAAAGATAAATATCGCACGCTGCTAAGTAGATCTTCGCAAGTAAATGCTGCTAACGGACCACCATTCTAGTTATCGGTTTCTCCATTATCGAGATTACGTCTTGAATATGAAATAAGTTGAAAGCACCTTTTTTCGATTGAATATTTTATCTTAATGTATCCGCAGAGACGTTTCTTAGGAATTGTAAGAACCTGACAAAGCATTTTATACAACCACCTTACGAGAATATAAAAAAAAAACATGTTAAAAAGAGTGATAATGTAAATAATCAGATCATAAACACGAGAAAGCTAATAAATCGTAAAACTTCAGACAACTGGTAGATGATATTTGTGAATTTTTATTGAAATACATTTTACGGATTGCATTACTAAATTTGTTGTTAAAGTTTCTTTCACATAAGCGAAACATTGCTGATGCTGTTGTCTAGTTTGCTTCTACAATGTTTAAGAACAACCATATCTCCTAAGAAATTTGGTTACGCGCTATTTGTAAATATTCTAGAACGAATATTTACACCGCTGATACATCTTCTCATTTGACGCACTATAGTAGGGAAAAAATATGGCAGATCTATCAGATTTGCTAAGGATCTTATACGTATGTACATATATTACCCCAATTCAATTGAAAGTCTACTATCGAAAGCACACGTGAAAATATCCCCCTGTGTTAAAACGAAAGTGAGTCCGGAAACACCTAACGAATATTGGTGATTTTAATACCTTTGTGTAGAGGAAAATTAGACCCATATACCCGCACAGAAGCCAGCAGGTGAGAGTAATCAGAGCAGAAACAACAGCCAAAACAAGTAAGTCCGTTTGAAGAATCGCCAACTCAGACTGCTCGACGACTGCTTTTTTAACCCGGCAAGTGGAAAGGCCAGACCAGCTGGCGAAACTTGTTTTATCAGAACGCTAGCGGGAATTCAAAAATTATATTTATAAAGATAGATAGTTTTGCAAACTGATATCGTTAGAGAAATGCCGCAATTAAGAGCCAATAAAAACGCGACCCAGGCGAGCGACATCGAGGATGAGAGCACCGATCTAAAAGAAATCAAGAAAATCCTAATAGACCTCCAAAATACAATGACGGAAAAATTCGACCAAATGCAAAAAGAACAGGCTGAGTTGCAGAAAATTTTGAAAAAAGAGAGAGAGGAGAAGGAGCAAATGAAGAAGAGAATTAGAATTCTGGAAGACACTGTAGAAGCAATTGAGCGAGAAAAGATAATGAAGAATGTAGTAATAACGGGAGTCGAGCAACAGGAAAAAAAGAACGAGAACACGACCAAGATAATAGCAAAGATTGCCAAGGGATTAAACATCAAATTGGAGGAGGGAGATATCGCAAAGGCATACAGAAAGACGGAGAACGGTCCTATAATAGCTGAATTCAAGACGATGGAAATAAAGAATAAACTAATGGAAGCCAGAAAAGAAATTAAATCTGTAACAGTGAGAGAATGCGAACTAAAGGGAAAAGAGACAACGATATACATAAACAGCCAACTAACGCCATACACAAACAACATCTTTTACAAGGTACGTGAACTAAAAAAGGAGATGCACTACAGCTTTGCATGGTGTCGGGATGGCGTGGTGTATCTAAAGAAAACGGAAACAAGTAAGAAGATCAAAATAAGAAACCTGGAAGATTTAGAAAACTTACAATAACAACCAACAGAGGAAAACAAAAAAAACATAGAAACAAAAAAACAAAAAAATATCACCAATAAAACAAAAACCAAGAGAGAACTAACGATTTACTTACAAAATTATCGAAGCCTAAAAAATAAACTCCACGAACTAGAAGTAACAGCAAAAATACAAGCTCCCGACGTCATAGCAATCACCGAAACATGGCTTAATCCACACGAAGAGCAACTATACAACATAGAAAACTATAACACCGAATACCATTCAAGGCAAAACAGAGGAGGAGGACTGGCCATTTACATAAGGAAAGAAATAAATTATAGAGTATTGCAAAAACAGACTATAAACGACATAGAAATACTGAGAATAGTAATGACGAACAACGATAGTGCGCTGGCACTAGTATACAAACCACCACATGTATCTCTCCAGGCACTACTTGACACATTGCAGAATAATGTGATTAACCGGAGGAAAGGCCAAATAATAATCGGCGACATCAATATAAACCTATTGGACAAAAATAATACAACAAGTGACTACCTAAGAACATTAACAGAAAACAATTACAAAGTGGTAAACAAAATATCGAAAAAACACTACACAAGACAAGGCAATGCCGGATCTGGATCAATAATAGACCATGTAATAAGTAACAGAGTTCAACAAATAGAAAAAATAAAGATAATAAAAACGGACATATCGGATCATTATGCAATACTAACAACTGTGAAGGAAGAAACAAAGCAAAAAAAATTATATAAGCGATACTACAAGACCAAAGATGATAACAAGGCAATCGACAGAGATATCTTGAACAAAATATCACCAGAAACAAATACATACGAGCAAATCTTACATCAACTACAAGGAATTGTGCAAGCAAACCAAATACAAACATCAATCAAAAGACGAGAAAATAATGAATGGGTAAACGAAAGGGTAATTCAGGAAGTAAAAGAACGAAACAAACTGTACAAACGAATGCATAGAAACCCAACAAATACATATTTGCAAGACGAATACCAACGAAAAAAGCGAAATACAGGAAAAACTATCCAAGAAACAAAAAGGAAATACTACCAAACTCTGTTTTACCGCAATAAAGGCAACTCAAAAAACATGTGGCAAATAGTTAAAAAAATAACAAACAACACAAGAGAAAAACAAGTTATAGAAAGTATGAGCAAACCAGACGGCTCAACAACATCAGACCCACGAGAGATAGCAGACACAATAAACGATTACTTCACAAATATTGGGAGAGTACTAGCAGAAAACCAAGCAAAAAGTAAACTAACACAACCAAAGGCCACAACAACGACAAATATACGTACAGAAGATGCAGTTTTCCACAACACAAACGAAGATGAAATGAACTATATAATAAGCAAACTAAAAAACAACACAGCACCAGGGTATGACAAAATAACGACAACCATAATAAAGAACAATAGAAAAACATTAACGCCATTACTAGTCAAAGCAACTAATGAAGTAATCGACACCGGAAACTATCCTGAATGCCTCAAAACCACGATAGTAAAACCAATATTCAAGTCCGGAGAGAAAAATAAACCAAAGAACTACCGACCAATAGCACTACTATCTACGCTGAACAAAGTACTAGAAAAAATTATCCAAAGCCGATTGAGAGAACATCTAGAAAAGTATAAAATCATAGACCAACAACAGTATGCTTATCAGAGAAACTCAGGAACAACATCAGCGGCCTATGACATGATACACGAAATAAAAACTAGACTCGATGAGAGAAAGATTGTAGTAACACTATTCATAGATCTAAAAAAGGCTTTTAACACAATATCTAAGAAAAACCTAATAAAAAAACTAGAAGCAATAAATGTTACTGGCAAGAACCTGAAACTGATAGACACGTACCTGACAAACAGACCTCAATATACGAACACAAACGCAGCAAGCAGCGAGACACTATACTCAGGAGAGTATGGAATCCCACAAGGAGGCAACCTCCCACCTACGCTTTACATCATTTACACAAACGACCTAGCAGAGACAAACATACAAGCCACACACTACATGTATGCAGACGATACGTGCTTCATATATTCAGGAAAAACCCAACAAGAGGTACAAAATAAAATAGACAGCGATGTGAAGATTCTGGAGCAGTGGTTCTACGACAACCAACTGACAATTAATGAAAATAAATGCGAATACATGGTCTTCGAAACAGGAAGAGAAAAAAACAACAACTTTGAAATAACAATAAATGGCAGCAAAATCAAAGAAGTGAAACACGTGAAGTATCTTGGACTAACAGTACAAAATAACTTGAAATGGGACAAACACATCGAAAAACTGAAGAGAGAAAACGCAAGAACAATTGCAGCCATGTGGAAGCTGAAGAACTTGGTACCTCACACAATGAAGAAAGCAATATATCACAGTTTATTTACATCGAAAAACAACTATCTGATTCATGTGTGGGGAAACACAACAGCAACAAACATTAATAAAATTCAGACACAACAGAACAAAACACTAAAAATACTATATGGACTAAATAGACTGACGCCGACCACTGAACTTTACAATACAACCAAAGTATTGAACATTAGTAAAAGTATTACATGTAACAATTTGACACTTATACACAAGATCAAGAAAAAGAAAATAAAAACCAACATAAAACTACAAATAAACAACGACTTCCATCAGTATCGAACCAGAACATGTACACACATAAGGACTCACAAATTCAAGAAGAACAAATATACTCAAACACTACTTACAAAGACAATCAACACATACAATGGACTACCGGACCACCTAAAAGTGACACCGGTGAATGCTTTCAAAACTAGTATTAAAAAGCTACTCATAGAAAACAAATTGTAGACTAATAGAATGACAAAAAAATACTGAAAAAAAAAAAAACAAAAAAAAACAAACAAAAAAAAAAAACAAAAAAACAAAAAAAAAAAAATAAAAATTTAAAATATAAAGCAAAAAAAACATTAAAAAAAAAAAAAAAAAAAAATAAAAAAAAAAATATTTATTTATATATACATACATATATAAAAATAAGTAAAAAATGTACCCTCAACACCGATAACCCGAGGAAGGAGACTCCATCTACAAGCTGGAAGACCAACCCCGAGGCGAGGACAGAGGGACGAAAGAAGATGTTTTAGCATATGTTATATTATTACATACTTCACCATGAATTGTAACTTACATTACAATTAATAAAGAAATATTATTATTATTATTATTACAAAAAAAATATACAGGATGTTCAGTATTTGGACGAACGTGGCTAAACCACATTCTGGGATGAATATAAAGAAATCAAGTTACGAAGTTATACAAGTTAGCCAAAATTAAGGGAACACATAAATAATTCTCCAACCGTAAGAAATTTAAAAAAATTGTTCAAACAATAGTTTTTTAGCTTTAAACAACCTACTGTTTAAATATATTTTCAATAATAATGTTCATATTATTATAGAAATCTGATAAAATTTCTTTTGTTAAATAGAACACCAGATATATTACCACAATTATTGCCAAGATTAATTCTAAGTTTTTATAGGAATATATTTTTTGTAAAATAAATTCTAAATGATCATAAAGTGACATTTTACATCTTAGACACCGGGGTAGAAACTGCTTCTTAACGCCCGCGAGGGCGTAAAAACTCCGAATTGTTTGTATTGTTATTCAACTCCGTAGATATGCATGTCACTTGATAACGTCAAAATATTTATTAATATTATTCAAACGGAGGAACAAAACCATTGTAAGACATAAAATGTTGTATGCACCTCGGGCATTACTTGATGTTTATACCCTTGGGCGACTTAAAAAGCTCTCAGGCCTGTCGGCCCTCGAGCTTTTTAAACGATCACCCTCGGGGCATAAACATCCGTGTAATGCCCTTGGTACATAAACAACTATTTTAATTATAAGCTATTAACCAAAAATAGTAAAAATTACCGGAACACATTAATAAAACATTAAAAATAAAAATTTTCCCCTTCAACTGCAAACAAACTTTCAAATAAAATATTTTTTTGTTGTAAACCTCTCTTTCAAATATATTATTAATATACAGGCTATTTATTTTGTTTTGGAAATTTGCAATTTGCCTTTTTCTAATAGAACACCCTGTATATTTTGTAATGCAATAAATTAATCTAAGAATTTTATGAGAATTATTTTTTTTATAAAAGGCGTTATTTTTTTAGTTATAAGCAATTAATCAAAATTCATGAACTTTTACTTTAATCAAACAGATAAAAAAGAAAAAATTAAGGCGAAATGAAAATCCATTTAAATAGAATTAAGTTAAATCCTCAAACTGTCACATTAAAATGAATGTGCATGTATGTGGGAATAATTTTTTAATTTGATGGTCAGAGTTTTGATTAATTGATCATAACTGAAAAATAAAGCACTCAAAAAAATATTTCTACAAAAATTTCCTACAATTAATCTTAGAATTGAAAAAATAAATATATACAGGGTGTTCTATTAGAAAAAGGAAAGGTTTGCACATTTACATAATAAAATGAACACACTGTATATTCAAACTATATTTAAACAAGAGGTTGCTTAAACGCAAACAATTTTTATTATATTATATTATATTCTTTTGAAATTTTCCGGAGTTGAAGAATTGTTTAGGTGTAAGAATTAATGTTAGAATTAAAACATGTAATAATATACCGGGTGTTTTATTAAAAAAAAAAGGAAAGGTTACCAAATTTCTATAATAAATAAAGCATCCAGTATATTGAAAATATATTTAAACGATGGCTTGTTTAAAGCCAAAAAACTTCTGAAAATGTCTGGATTTTTTTAAATTTCTTATCGTTTGGAGAATTATTTAGGTGTTTGCGAATTCGCAAGAAAATCGCGTGGGTTTGGGGTCGCCTTTATGATGTGATGTGTTGATTTAATACCATAACAACCAACAATGGTGTTTTTATCTACACGATGCGAAAATGTAATTTTTATCCTACATGATGCAAAAATGTCATTTTCGCGTTTCTATGGAGACACAAATGATGCTATTTGCAAACCAGCCCCAGCCCGGCGTGCAATGAACACTTTTCGGCGCTAGGCTGAAAAATGCTATAACTCTGTACAATCAAAACACAGTTTTCGTATCGGATTGACGTTTGTGATTAAAACGTCAACGGATTTTATTTGTCAAAAGCCAATATGTCAGAAATTAGTCTTTAGAAACGGGTGATTTTATTACGATATTGTTGTCTAGGATAAAAAATTATGTGTGCACCACGCCCAGAAAGTGGTTTTCTAGACCCATTCTAGACCTCAAGAAGTGCCCAGGCTCGCTACGCTCGCCTGTACAACTCTTCTCTCGCCCCGGAAAAGAACCACTTTCTCGGCTTGGTACACAATATACTATTTCGCGTCTCTATGGAGACACGAAAGAAGCTATTTACCAGCCAGCCCCAGCCCGGCCTGTAATGAATACTGTTCGGCGATAGGCAGGAAAAATCAATAACTCTGTCCAATCGAAGCACAGTTTTCGATTCGGTTTGACGTTTGTGATTAAAACGTCAACGGATTTTATTTGTCAAAAGCCAATATGTCAGAGATTAGTCTTTAGAAACGGGTGATTTTATTACGATATTGTTGTGTAGGACAAAAAATTATGTGTGCACCACGCCCAGAAAGACGTTTTCCGGGCCTCAAGAAGTGCACAGGCGAGCGTAGCGAGCCTGGGCACTTCTTGAGGCCAACTCTTCTCTCGCCCCGGAAAAGAACCACTTTCTCGGCTTGGTACACAATATACTATTTTACGTTAGACCCATGACAGTCTCTTGGGGCCATGACAGAAAACTGTCACAGCTAATTATACCGAAAATGGATGGAATGGAACTAACCAAATTGGAATAAATACATGTCCTTCGACCAGTTTTGGCATGTGCGCCATACATTTTTAGCCAAAATCAGCCCCTTTTAAATTACTATATTTAGATAACGAACATTGCACTTGTAAACACACGCTTAAACAACAAGTATGTAAAATTATTGCTACCGGATGTGCCGAGAAGTGAGGTTAGAAAATAAAGACGTTAAAATTTAACATTTGTTAAATATCTTAAACCGAAAAAAAATACTTTAAGTATAACGATGCAAAAACAAAAATTTTCGTCAATAATTTTTCTCGATCTTGGAATTTTGTATGGTTTACTATTATTATTAAGAATAAAAAAAAAACGCGTAATGTTATAACATAAAACGGAAATGACTATGACAAAGACAAATCCACGCAGCGGTAACTGCGAGTCTAAACCGCAAACCACGTGTCGGTTTTGTTACCAGTCGAGGCAATACATATTAATTAACTTAACTTGATTAAACGAACCCACTGGCGGCGCCTGGCGACGTCCACAGCGAGCGCAGCGCGGCAATGAGCTTTATGCGCTTTCAAATGAAGTACCCGAAGTGCTCCAGCCCGAGTGCTGGAATATCAAGGAGAACAATTTACAACTGTCGGGTCAAAAAGCGGCTGAAAAATACCGAACGGAAGTTGTCCGACGCGAGCGCGATATTCAATGTGAAAAATTGACGGCGGTTCGCAAAAGCTCAATTTGCGAAAGCTCGGCTGGCCTGGCGCTGGCAGAATTATGTAGAGCTTGCATTTTTCCAATTGTTTACGTAAAATTGGCCGGCGGTTTCGGGTTAATTGAAAAACAAAATAAATTGAAAGGAATGTACGGCAATAATGCCGCGGTCTGGTTAAAATGCACCGGCCAAACAAACGGTCATGTTCATGAACAACATATCGTAAGCTGGTACAGCTATTACGTACCTCTCTATCAGTTCCATTGCATCCACATTCTCATATATTTTTTTACGTTTTAAGGTTTTTTTTTTCATAAAATCTGATGCTCTATTGACCCTATACAAAATCCAAACGTAATATGTCGTCTGTCGATCATGGCAGCCATTCAATGACGTATCAATAGTGATCTTTGATATTATACTTGGTTTTGTCTTCTAGTTGTTACTTTGTTACTTTTACCAACAAAGCTTTCAATTATACATTTCCCGTTTTTTGTACTACGGTCATACACAGAGAGAAATGGTTGTCTAAAGTTAAGAAAATGACATTCTTAACATAATTTGTTTGCTTTAAAACAACACTTATTTGTAATAAGAATATTTCTTCAATAAAAAAAATCTGATGTGGCCAGGCACATAACTTTATCATACAAAATATAAAATTAATAGTTTAGCTGCATGAGAATCTATTTGATTGAGATAAATCGTGTCTGCATTAAAATTAAACTAGTCAGCCAG
The DNA here is from genome assembly GCA_964023965.1 of Melinopterus prodromus. Taxonomy (NCBI): domain Eukaryota; kingdom Metazoa; phylum Arthropoda; class Insecta; order Coleoptera; family Scarabaeidae; genus Melinopterus; species Melinopterus prodromus. The sequence continues at coordinate 14,413,478 of OZ030396.1, forward strand.
GATTTGACAGATATTTTGATAGTCAATAGTATCAATAGTAGGTATTGTCAAAGCATCAGCATTTGACACTACCTACTGTCATCAGAATAATAGTTATTTATCTCACAAGTGCGGAAAGTACGGAATAGCGCGACGAGCGGTGTTGCGGCGCGTCACCGATGGCGGAGCGTCGCCGTCGCATGTCAGCGAGTCGCGCTATGTAGTTTTCGGCAAGAGTGACATCAACGTTTTTGTGTTGCTTTTGAGAATAACGTATTTAAAAAAAACAAAAATGGATATATTTCTGCATAGGAAATGTAAAAAAAAAAAAAAAAAAAAAATTTTTAAAAAGCTAATTCAAATTCTGACAGATTTATATTCGTTCATGACACAGTAGATGTCACATCCATACCAACATATTAAAATATAACTACACTCATCGCTATACTTTATTTACAATTTTCTCAATTTATCGTTTTTACAATTAGATATAACAACGGGTTGATATTTCTTATCAACAAACAATCAAGTTTGTGATCTTATTTTATTTGAATTTTGTACTTTCCGCACTAGAGCGGCAACGTTCCATAGCGGCTCCCCAACCTCTGATGGAATCAGCTGTTTTCGAGTGTGACAGCCATAGACATTTCTGTGGTGACAGCACAAAAAAATATTTGTCAAAATCCTGGCTACTATGTAGTTTCATGTCAATGCAGATGCGACCGATCTCGATCAAATAGAATTTGCTCTTGCAGCTAAACTATTAATTTTACCAAAAAATGTCATAGCCATAAATTATTCAAAATTTCTTCTGCTTTAATTTATTATTTAACTATTTTGACTAAATTACAGAAATAGCGGCTCAATTGCAAAATCGTTGAAAAATGCTAGGAGTAAATAGCCCGTTCCTTTGGACCCTTTTGAACCAAAAGCTCCGATACCTTTAGTAGTTTCCCCGGAACCGTCTCCACAAAAAACGGGTACACACACACATACACACACACACACATACACACACACACACACACACACACACACACACACACACAGACATTTTTTTGTACCTTGGTCAAAAATGTTCAGGAGACCCAAAAAGACCTATTTCCGCTAAAATCTCAATTTTTTTTTCGGCACGATTACAATACTTTATAATACTGCGTATGATAAAGTAAAAAAACAACTTAAATATTTGGTTTAGGAAAAGGTTTTTTTTTATTTAAAAAAGCCGTTGTTTTGAAAATAATTTGTAAGATGCCGATAGATGGTGCTTTAGTTTCTCGTCGTAAGAAGGATCTCCTTGAGGGTATATAACCGCATCCATGTCTATGCAGCACCAGTGATTGTGCTATTTTACCGTAAATGTACCTGACGTAGAAATGTCCAACAGCTCTAGTATTGATGGAAAAGATACCATCAAGGGACACAAGGTGCCTTCTCTAGTTGGATGATAACAATATTGTTCTTTGGACGCGTTGATTGCTTTCAATATAAAAGATTAGTGCGTTCATAATAACATGCTCAAAATAAAAGAAGTAAGTGAATGTTTAGTCCAAGAATGTGAGTTAATAAATGTAACTACCCATTCTGATTTAAAAAATCTAAATTCTTAAGTCAAATAAGTGCAGTATCCATTTGAAATTGAACAAGACAACCGGACGAAACAACGGGTTTCTTCAATGAACGATATAGTATTCTTCAGTCAAAATAAAACAACCGTTGTTTTAGATTACCAAAGCTTGCTTTGAATTGAGACAACGTTTCGTTATGTGCAACTCTATTCGGTAGGAAACCTGAACAGAGATACAGACCAGGTGAATATGTGAATACGTGAATACGTTAAATTTAATAAATTTAATAATGTTACTGGTGTTTTTTGGATCTGAAGAAATTTCGACTTGGACCCAGTTTTCTAGAAAACTTAAGCTAAAACTGCAAAAATAATGATTGAATGAAATAATGAAAACAATGATTGAGATTGCATGGAAAAGGGCATACAAGAAACAGTTTTCAGAGATTATTTTTTTAGCTTAAGGTAGTAACTGGTATGTGAATATATTTCGGCAAAATAATCCAAAAACGTTTTTATTATATTTATATTATTAATTTCAACTAATTTTAGATTTTGAGCCGCTTGGAACAATGCTTAATATATTTTGATCAATACACAGGAATTCCACCCTCAGACAATCCGACCATGTTAAAGCTCAAACCAACAACATTCATTTGGAAAGTGAAAATTAGTACAAAAAACAATATCGAACGAAGGTTTGGTTTCAATCATTTGGTTATCTAAGAACATGTTTATGTCACTTTGCAAGCACATTATGGTTTGTTCAGAAATTCATCAAGATTATCAATCTTTCAGGACAACCACTAGAAATACAGCAACCCCTCAAATGCCCTCTAGCCCGACATCCTAATAAAAATCTGGCTTTTAACCAGCTGAGATGACAGCTCGCCATTCGAGCCCCTTTATACGTGTTTAAGTGCGTCCATAATTTAGTACACGGTATATACCAAGCCTGGGTAATCCTCACAGTAAAGTAGAGGAAATAGGGCAAACAGTCTCGCCGTCTTCGTCGTCGCTCTGGCTCCAAGAGAACCTCAAGACAAAAATTAGCCGCGTAAAACCGAAGGGGGGATGTTTGTACACACTGCTGCAAGTTTCCACTGCTAAAATTCTTATAGTTTATGATTAGACACGCCGCGGGGATTTCGCTTTAGTACTGAGGGCGACCGTACCGTAGCGCAGTGGCGCTCGGGCTTTACTGCCAACTAGTTACCGATAAATCTAGAACGCCATCTGAGGGCACTGTAAAGTCGCGCCTCGTGAAGGAGTAAAACGGGTGACAAATACGCTGCTGGTCGTCGGTGGTATTTCACAGTTAGGAATTTCCAGTCATAAACCCAATTCTACAGAAGACCGGAGTTTGTAGTGGGGGTGTCGGTATTTATAGGGGCGTAAAGCGCCACACCGCGTCTCAAGATAATAGACTGATCGGAAAAGCTTTGTGAACATTGGAAAGTTTATGGTGGACTAAGGATTGTTCTAGAATTTCGTGCACAATGCTGCAATTTCCACTTAGTATGTACCTACTGCAGAGAAAGATTTTATGAGACGTTAACATGCTATCTTACCACCCTTCTGTTCTAAAGGATAGAAAAGTAACAGATTCTATACTATGTTACAATTCATAGGCCGTGTACGATTGTTGGGATATGATATATTGATTTCCGGGTGGAAACCGCGTTGAGGACTTTGAACCAGTCGACGTTTCGCGGTCTGTTGCAAGAGGCATCTTCAGGACTAACTTATCAAATCAAGTACTGTCGTCTATTGGGACGGGTCTTTATATATGAGTGGTGTGGTGTCACCAGATGGTGTTTGGAATAGTGGTAACGAAGTAGAAGGGGTAGGATTAACTATTTTTTAAATTATTTAGGTAGTGGGCCAGCAGGTAGAAGCGTTTGGGACAGGACTGATTTCCAGGTATGATTTAAGTGAAAACGTCTCAATTGATATTGGAGGGCTGTTTCAGGATTTCTATTGATTCACGGATTTTTCTAGGGTAGTAATGGGATTCACGGGGGAGGATTTTGGTAGGTTCTCGATATAATTATATGTGTTCAGCGAGAGCTGAACCAGCGATTTGTCGCAAGCTAGTGCAGAGCTCGTGCTCAGATACTCGAACGCTAACTGATCGCTTCATCTCGCCAATATAGACACTTCCACAAGCACATGGAATCCGGTACACACCAGAGGAAAGAAGAGGAGGATTTTTTTCCTTTGTAGAAGGAAGTAAGTTATATAGTTTGGAAAGTGGGTTGAATATCTGTTGTATGTTGTACTTGCGGAGGATGCGTCCAATACGATCTGTCGTACCCTGGACGTAAGGAAGGAAAGCTGTTGCAATTGGGACGTTCGTGATGCTGATGAGGTGTGTTATCGGTTGGGTTTAGGTGTCGGGAAATGGTTTTAATTATCGAGGATTTGGGATAGTTTGGATATTTTATTAATTATGTTATCGACTTTCATACATTAGCATTAAAAGAAAAGTTTTTTGCTCACTAATCTTTCTTGTTGTGATACAAGTTATCGATAAGGTTTGCATTAAGGATTGAAACACAAACTAAAGAGTACTAGGTCTTTTAATTATCCACAATTTAAGGTATGATTGATGTTTATGCAATAATTTTTGCAAGAGTTACCAATACCGGAACGGTAGTTCCTGTTTCCGTTAACCCTATTTATTGGAGTTGGCAACTTTTAACCCAACCCATGGCCGGCTGTCGTTTTGCACCCCCCTGGAAATATATCTGCGGACGCCCATGAAAGAGTACAATACGTCAAGTTGCTAACATCCTATATATAAATTAGACTATTCAGAATAAAATAGATAGATTAATGCTTGGTTCTAAAAGAAGTAAAAGCAGAAGCATCCAGGGTAGTGGTTTGCGAGGTATTTCTATCTAGTATATATGTTACAGTAAAAGCATCAACTTCATAAATATATAAACTTACTAATCAGTGCATATATTTACTGATTTGTATAGTAAAAGTATTCACAACAAATAAAATGTACACTTTTACTAGTAGATGCATACATTTTCTAACCAACTTTCGTAGAAGTATGCACAAATAAAACACGCGGTAATCTAAATGTATACTTTCACTGTGGAAGTGCACAACAAAATTACCTCGAATCCTATTGGCTCCCGCTGTGGTCAACATAACCTAATATAATTATTACCACAACAAAACAATTATGATCGAAAGGAGGCGCAATATGAAGGAAACCATTGAAATAAATATGTTGAACAGCATTCTTAAAAGTATAGTGGAGTTCTCATGCAGTGGACGTGTGTCCTGACTAATTAATTTCGATACAAACACTCCAGCTAAAGAATTGTCCCCAGAACAACCTTGAACATTATGGTTTGCAAAATTCCAAAGCAGAATAAAAATGCATAATAAAATATTTATGTAAGTCAAAGTACCTACAATGTTGTATTGTTAATCATGTATGGTAATAAATAAACTTATGGACAACAAAATCCGGACATGTACCAGTTTTTGATAATTTTTCTGATATGAATGAATTGCAATATGATTTTACAATTTTGAACAAACAATTTCCCCTTATTATACAGGCAGGACCAGATTCACGTTATATCAGTCACAAATGAATGCACAATAGACTAAATTTGTTTATCATAATTCGTTGTTCCAACAAGATCAATTGCTTATGATACAGGATAACTGCTACTTTGACATTTGTTTAAACATCTGATAAGAGAGGTGATAATTTTACCCACAGTGCATTTTTGTAACTCAAAAGTGTTTGTGATATTAACTTTTAGTATTATTAAAAAAATTACCTATCTACATATCTTTCATAACATTTCTTATGCTTTTATGGCCTTATTAATACATTACTAATTAATCTAGAGTGTAACAAATTCAAAACTATCAAAACTTCCAAATGAAATGAAACAGTTCTGAATTAAAATCATTTTGTCATCCGGCTTTTATCAGTTCATGTACATACTGTTCTCACAATCAGTTAATTACAATAGTATGGAAGAATATTCATTTCAAAAATAATATGATTAAGTATGCATGAATGGAAACAAAAATTCACATAATAGCTTCAAAATGGTCAAAATTGATTTTCAATACAGATTCAAGTCATGATGATAATATTGTAATATATATCAAGAAGTTTCTCTATTAGTATTAATAGTACAATTAGTTGATAATTTGGCTACTTTGTGGTAGCAAGTGTATGCAGTGTCTAGAAAGTGTATACATCTACTAGGAATAGTATACATTTTTATACAGAGTTGATACTTTTAGTAAAATGACCAACAAATATATACACTGACTAGTAAGTGTATACATTTACTCCAGTTTACGGTTTTATTGTAACAGACAAGTTGTCCTACCACAGTTGGAAAATGTATCAGACGCCACTTTCACAGAAATGGCTCTACTGGCAGTGAGATAAAGTATTGGAGAATCTACTAGGATCTTCAACAAGCTAGTATAATATATAATAATAGTATAATACATACATCAACGGACGCATAATTGGACAACCAAGCTCGAGGAACTGAAATATGTAGACATTTACTTTATAAACTAAATAATAGAGTATGTACATTAGAGTGTATCGAAAAAACGTTTTTTACTAAATTCAAAATTTCAAGTTGATAAATAGTTGTCCTTATGGACCTACATAAACTACAAAAAAATGGCGCAATAGAAAAACATTTAGATCTGCAGAAGGCCTAAAGTTTATAATTTATCAACTTGAAATTTTTAGTTTCGGAGAAAACGTTATTTCGATACAGCCCAATGTACATACCCCATGTCACATGAACAATGCATTTGAGTATGACTCTGGATACAAAGTTAAGATGGAAAAACACATGCAAAATATCAAAATAAAAACACACACCAGACTTTGAATAGCGTTTTAATGTATACTACTTTCTGATGGAAATGAAGACTTTCATAGCAAACTATGGAAAAAGATGTTCAGAACAAAAGAGTATAAAACCTTGAGTACTTCTTGTTTAAAACAAAGTAAATGCAGGATATCAGCAGTGTACAGCTTCTATAGTCAAGTAGGTTTGAAGAATTTACACTCAAATTGATGGTCAATATTTTAGATTAGTTGCAATATATGAAACATCTTGTATTTATTCAGAGAAAAATATATCTATTTTTATGAGATAAAGGCGATCTGGCGAAGGTTTTACCCTATATTCATTTATATCTCGTATACGAGGCAGCAAACAATTTTTTAACCGATCGTTCACGGCATTTTGCAACATGATCCCTTCATTAAAATATTGCTTGATTTTGTTACGGTGAGATAAATTTAGATTTTCCGCCTGTAAGCCGACGTCCCACATTTAAAAACTTCCCTTGCTTGACATTTAAAGCGTCTCTTAATTTTAGACACTTCGGAAAAAGGGGATTTTATAAAGTGGAACTACAAGTGGCTGTAATTTTAATGCATCTTTAAGCATTACAGGAAACTCGAGGACAGCTTATTGCAGATAATTTCTATTTTAAAAGGGTATATATTTACTTTTTACCTTTTAACTACTGCTCAATAAAAATTTACTTTATAGCTTCTTGTATTTTGCGAATTATTAAGTCACCCTTATTGCAGTCGTTCGTTGGAACCATAAACTGTGTTATATCGTTAATTAAGTTTTTCAAATATAGTATTTAGGACAATGGTGCTATGACTATATTTGAAATTTTATTATTGTGATCAAGGTTCATAAATTTGGCCATGTGTTAAAAATCTGCATGTTATGTTGGAAAATTATGTCCGAATATTGTATATATTAATAATTATATAATGCTAAAACAGTTCTCTTACGGTGCCTTAAAAACATTAATTGCTAACAACAAAATACAGCATTGGGATAAAGTATTATCCAAGGCAAAAAGTAAGACTATATAAAAGTATACCACATTTTTACCAACCTTGCTGTAAATTATGGATATATAGTTCAAATCAGCATTCCTTGAGTATGACTCATCAGTTCAAACCAACTCTTTCCATTTTTTTATTTAAAACTGGTATTTTTAAAATAGCCTTTCCAAGTTTAGCATGAACGGTCTGAATACATTGTGCCACTCCTAAGTTATCCTTCAATTTGTTATTTTTAGTTTCAAAGCACTTTTCAAAAACGAAAATAGAAAAATTGCGAAAAACGTTTAGCAAAACAGTGTATGTTCGATGTTTTAACAAATAATGTCCAACTCCAGGTTTTTTTTAGTAAAACCAATTATAAAATGTTTCAAAATTTCACTGTGTATAAGAAGCCTTGCCGTTCATTTCGCAAATGAAGACTACTATTAGCTTCGTTCCCAGAGCGCATTCCGAAACGTAGTTCGGAATAGAATTTATATAGGATCAATGCGATGTCTTGCTATATATCGCACATTTGGAACAATTTTAATGCAAAAATCAAATGAGACTGGTCAAAAGAATTGGGGGATTATAAACCGAAACCATTTATGTCAATTTTGATGATTCTTTCGCTCTGTACTGTTGCTGTAGCCTACCATAGTAGATGTACGGAGGAGTGAAAAGCTTTTATCCGACTTTCAGTTTTGAGCATATACAGTATGTCATGACATTATTTATGTTTCGTGTCTGAACTTTTCTTTGAACATTGTGTTTGTTTAATTCACTTCATTTTCCGTTTTTACAGTAGATATAACAAGAACAGTAACTACAAGATTGGTTTTCTCCGGAACAGCTTAACTAATTTTGATAATTTTTTTATTCACATATGGATTGATTCCTCAACAAAACTTTAGCCAGTTTTAGTTTTAAACAATTACAGGGAAAAAGAATGATTTTGACAACCATTTGATGCAGTCTCTTTTATTTATCTTGGGTTGTCAACTATAAATACACAAACTTGCAATATTCCCTAATTTGTCAGTCCTTTGTAAGATACAAACAATTTATACAGTGAGCGCGTAAAGTATGGAAACATGACAAAATCTCAAGAACGGTTTGCTATTGTAAAAAATCCTCGAACATGTCGATTTATAATTATCAAAATACATCTTGTGATATCAAGTTATTTTTCTCCTTCAATTGTTTTTAACAGATGACGTCATCGACAGCTTTTTTAAATGACAACCCTATATTTTTTATAATGAATTTGACAGATCTAAGATTGTCTTAATAGTAGCATAATATTTTTTGGCCTTACATAAGACAATTTTCGAGAAAAAGACAATTGAAAGTTATGAAATTAAAGTGACAAAATTCCGAAGTGGCTCGACTAAATTTAACGAAATTTTGGAATTATGTGAGGTAGAACACCTTGTATATTTTGACATTTTCTGTTATAGTCTTCCATTGCCTATTCAATGTTACTACGCTTGTTACCGAAGTATATAAAAAATATCCAGAAATTAACAAAAACCTTTACTACTTAGGCCTAAAAATTAACAAAGAAAAAAATGATAAAAATAACAACGAAACATAAACCGATCAAATTTAAAACAATGTGTGCTTATCAATGGTTGAGAATCCTCATAAATCAACTAGAGGCAACTACTCTAGTAGAAAATATAATAATGTTTTGTTATCAATTTTTTCTTCATTAATTTTTAGACATAAGTAATTAAGATTTTTGTTAATTTCTAGATGCTTTTGATATAATAATGAAGACTGTAACAAACTATGTCAAAATATACAGGCTGTTCTTTTTCAAATACAAAAGTTTGAGGTTATATCTCAGAAACTGTAAACGTTGCATCAGCGATAATAGCGCCAGTGACTGTCACATGGTTGCAAAACATTTAGTTCCAAAATTTCGTTAAATTCGGTCGTGCCTTTAGCCTTTAGGTCGAGATTTTATCACTTTCAATTGTCTCTTTCTCGAAAATTTTCCTATGTAAGGCGGTAAAAAAAGTCATGTTACCAGTAAGACAATTATATATAATCTTCTCGTCATTGAATATCGAATATGGTTGTCGAAAATGCGAAAATTGTTCGCCCTGTATATTCGTAACAAAGCTATTTTTCAAAAATCATCATAGAATAGGCCAAGGAATAATCGGTTGAATTTTTGCCGCATGTTTACCTAACACCCTGTAAGTAGAAATGATGAAGTTACAGTTTGGTTCAAGTTAACATCAGCTAATACAGCTTTGCGCATTTGACCAAATGTTCCAAATTATTATAATTAGTCAAAAATAAGAAGTAATAAATAACAACGCAGAATACGAAATGTTTGAGTAGAATGGATCTATTAAATAAAGCAAGATAAAACAAAACGATACTTTTTGCTTGTATCGATAGCGTTATTTGTTTAAGTTTAAGAATTCCATCGCTTTTTGTTAACGTTGTATTTGTTTTGATTATAATAAAATTCAGTTCATAATTATGGTTATGATGACTGAATTTCGTCAGAGTGAATAAAACCTGCTGCAGTTTTAAAAGTGTTTTACGAAACTTACAAATAACTCCTAAATTTATCACAAAACAACTACTGAAAATATCTTAAGCAGCAATAATAACGCCGTTATTTATGAATGTAATCCAGAAAGAGCTACCCCCGGGGGAATAATTTGTAATTCAGGATTACGTTCGATCTGTCCTGCAGGCCATTAGAAATGACAAACTGCGTCCATTCCTCACCCGGCAAAAATATGTTCAGATATAAATCCGGAATTGTCTCAGATATGAAATTAAGAACGCGGAAACGACCTCGCTTATCTCGAAACCGGAATCACCCTTTGCCCTTCTAGCATAGCGGTGACGTAACGGTTAGTGAAACGATAGGGTTTTAGCGCAACGTGGGATTTTAAGTCCTTGGTCCGATCAATCAATATTATCCGGGAAGTTTGCGAGCGAAACAAACAGCACAGGCAGCGATACAAAGTTGTTCCAGCGAGCAAGTTTTCAAGTTTCTGCAATAGCGCGCGGATCCGTGAAGCTGAAGCTGAAGCTGACTCAGCGAAGCATAGACGTGTTGACACAGCCTTTGTTCCAATACATCAGAGAGATAACGTAAATACAGCCCTAGTGTCGACGTTTGGCTGCGCAAATTCGTCAGACATACAATTAATTGATGCCTAATGGCTGCTATTTTTATCCCTGAAGTAATATGCTGCATTATTATTTATTATTGTAGATGGATCTTTAAATAAGTAAAGATTGTTACTAGAGAACGTATATTAAGTAAGAGACATCGTCGTAGCATCAAATGTATCACATTGTCAATCACACTAGTTTTCCTTTTTTTCATATACCATAAACAAAACTAATGTTTGTTTATTTGGATGTCTTCTATGAATACGCAGCTGTGGTTAAAAAGTGGTAAATTTACATTTTTCATCAATCTTCCCGGATGTTTATTTATTTTATTTGGAATACTTAAGAAACAACATATCAAAAGCGTAATTTGCTGTTTCTAAGGTTGGAATTATCACAAATTTAGGTTTCTATTTAGCTCTCAGCAGTCACGTTAGATAAAAAAGGGTTTCACTCAAATTTGCTCTCCAAAGAGTTATCATACAATACCTCACTCGACCTATTTTTCCCATACTGTTTCTTAAGTTTGTACCTATATAAGCTAGTTCCGCTACAAACCAGAAGTTGATAATATCGTCATCGTTTGTCCCACTAGAAACATTTCAATTTTGTATAAAATATTCTTTTTTGTGCAGTACTTCCCATTATATACGTAATTACTGATCCAAATGGCCAGCCTGTATTATAAAGAATGTTTATTTACAAGCCTTTATTTATTTATATCCCACTCTGAATAACTGTAACTGATAGGACTAGGGTTGCCAGATTTAAAAAGCCATACATTGGTACAATCTGCATTTCACGAAAAAATTACAAAAATTACAAATGTTTTTTTTCCGTATAGTTGTTTTAATACAACGCAAGTATTTTAATTAAGTTGTTGATTAGGGTGTAACGAAGAAACGTTTTTCTTTTCTTTTCGAAGTAAGAGATTTCAAGTTGACAAAAAGTTGTTCCTAATCGAAAAATATTTTTTTACTTATAATTTTCAATTTTTTGAATGAAAGATTAAGTGATTTATCTCTTTAAAATCCTACATGAACGCACATAATAATAGTTATTTATGTACCAAGGGCATTTATTAAAAGCCTACATAAGCGCACATAATAGTTATTTATGTATCAAGGGCATTAAACGAATGTTTATGCCCCGAGGGTGACCGTTTAAAAAGTTCGAGGGCCGATAGGCCCGAGAGCTTTTCAAGTTGCCCGAGGGTATAAACATCAAGTAATGCCCGAGGGTATAAACATCAAGTAATGCCCGTGGTACATACAACATTTTATGTCATAAAATAGTAATCTAGTGATTTCAACTCCGTACCTACGGAGTTAGTTAATTAATTGACTATTAATTGTCAAACAGCATATCCTTAATCGCCAATAATAGACATACAGTTTGGAGTTGAGTGACAATACAAACTATTAATTGTCACACAGAAACAATAATCGCCAATAATTTAGATGACGATTTAAAATTTACAATTTGAATGACAAATATTTTATATATTTGACATATAACCATGGGTACCCTTAACGGGCGTTAGGAATCCTTAACTCCCTCTTGGGCGTTAAGAAGCAATTTTTGCCCCGTTATCTAAGATATAAAATGTCACTTTATGATCATGTAGGACATAAAATATTTACTGACAAATAAACTTTTAAAGATAGAGGTCATTTTCCTAAAAATTCTATGAATCTCAATAAACTGCAGGCGATCGAAGTGTTGCATTAGAGTAATATAGTTTTGTATACGTTAATTTCATATCTTAATGTTAGAAGAAAAGTCACTTAATCTTTCATTAGGTATAATTTGAACTTTTAAAGAAAATTATAAACTATAGGCCTCCTGCGGGAGACCTAATAGTTATTTATCACATTGGCTACTCTTTTGTGGTATATGAGAGTCCATAGAGACAAATTTTTGTCAACTGAAATTTTCTAAAAAAACATTTTTTTATTAGGTAACCCTATTGTGGGTATATTATGGGTTAGTAAAAATTACCGGAACACCCAAATAATTCTTCAACCGTAAACAAATTCTAACAAAAGTATTTTGAGTTAAACAAGCTATCGTCTAAATGTATTTTCAATATAGAGTGTGATAATTTTATTCTGGAAATTTGGTAACCTTTCGTCTTTTCCATTATAGCACCATGTACTAGAAACGGGGCAGACCTAATAGGTCTGCGCATCGCCTAGACGGGTAGATCGCCGATTCGGGTAGATCGGCGATGCGGGTAGAACGCCGGTGCGGGTAGATCGCCGATGCTGGTAGATCGCCGAACAGGGTAGAGCGCAGATCCGGGTAGATTGCCGACTCGGTAGATCTCCGATCCGGCTAGATCGCCGATCCGGGTAAATCGCTGAAACGGGGAGACCGCCGATCTGGACAGATCGCCGATCCGGGCAGATCGCCGATTTGGGCAGATCGCCGATCCGGGTAGACCGCCGATCTGGGCAGATCTCCGATCCGGGTAGAACCCAGATCCGGGTTGATCGTCGATCCGGGTAGTTCGGTGATACAGGTAGATCGCCGATACGGATAGATCGCCGACGCCGAAATCTGTAGGTTCTCACCATCTGTCGTACTGGGCAAAGTCGCGCAAGCGCGACTTTGCCGTATACAGTGCTCGCAATAATTATTTAACATTTTGACAATGAATAATTGATTTTCAAAATGTTTGAAAAATAAAAGAACACAAATTTAAAACAACCAAGTAAAAAGTTTCATATGGTTTTTTGCTTTCATTCAAAGCGTAAAACAAATGTGTGACCCCTTTTGTCAGGGGATAAACTCCTTATTTTTGAATTATAAACAGGGATGTTAGACAAACATTTTTTGTTATTTTGAAGGAAACAAACAATTTTTTTATAAAATGATGTGTTTAATAGAACGATGTTTTTAAACACTACGCAAAAAACATGTTCAAAACATGAAATAAAACATGTTTTAAATCACATACAAAAAAACAGAATAAAAATATCACGCATAAATTTTATTTGTCTGCATCCTTTTCATCAAACTGTTTAAACATGTTTAAACAAAATAGTTCAAACAAAGTATTTGTTTTAAAACATGTTAAAACACCGTTTAAAGAAACTGAAAACAAACTGTTTTAAACATAACAACTGTTGGTATAAACAATTAATCAAAATTTGTGCAGAAGAAAGTGCAGAAACAATTAAAGGGAAAGAATTTTCAAAAAAAATTCTAATAGTTTTTTTTTGTTTTAAAGAGGGTATCAGGTAATTATATTTATAATATATACGGTGTTCTTTTTTATTAAAAACTTGGTAACATTTTTTTCTAATACTACACGCTGTATATTTTTACATTTTTTAATTCCAAGATCAAATCTAAGAATTTTTTATGGTAATCATTTTTTTTATAAAATTGCATATTTTTTAGTTATAAGCAATTAATCAAAACTCATGAAATTACATTTTAACCAAACGAATTATTAATTTAAAAAAATAATAAACAAAAAAATTTAATTAAATAGAATTAAATTTAAAGTTGAAACTGCCAAATTAAAATAAATTTGTATGTATGGAGACACATTCTTAATTTGGGGTTTTGCTTATAATTAAAAAATAACGAATTTTATTAAAAATAATATCTACAAAAAATTGTTTTTTTTATAAAATGTTTTTTAACGGAACAATGTTTTTAAACACTACGCAAAAAAATGTTCTAACTTCTAAACATGAAATAAAACATGTTTTAAATCACACACAAATAAAACAGAGATCGAAACATTTTAAATCACGCAAACATTTTATTGTCGGCATTTTAATCGACGTCTTTCCATTCCTTATTTTACAAAAATAAAAAACAACTGATATTGTATTACTATACTTTCTAAAAAACAACAAAAGCTGTTCAAATTTCGGTAGTTTTAAAAACGTTTAAAACACAACACAACAAACTCTTTTTTAAAACAAAATACTTCAAACAAAGTATTTGTTTTAAAACATGTTAAAAACACTGTTGTAAACATAACAACCGTTGGTGTAAACAATTAATCAAAATTTGTGCCGAAACAATTAAACTTTCCAACAGGGTTTTTTTTTGTTTTAAAGTAGCTATCAGCTAAATGTATTTTTAATATCCAGTGTGTCCCACGGGACGTTGGATTGTATGCGTACTTTTGTTACTATTAGAGATATATGCTCTTTCATAATCTGTTCAGAAAACAGTTGAATTGCCAATGGCTTCCAAGCTATTTTGAAAACCCAAAAAACGTTATATTTTAATTATGGTCGTAACTTATTTATTTGGGATCCTCACAAAAAAAGCATTTTTATATTATAAAGGCACTTTTTTTGTCTACAATTTGATTATGTCAGTTTAAAATTTAAAACACACAAATGACAAAAATGTCCTTTTGTTCAAATAATAATAATAATCTAGTAAAATTATTACTATTAATAAGATAACCAAACAAGCATTCGGCAAAACCATAGACATAAAACCAGCGACGGTGGCGCCCAGCAGTGGAGAAAACTGAACTTGTCTGTGATAGATAAATGAGGTTATGTTGTGTTTATTGTTTACAACTATCACGAGAACTGTGGTGGTAATAATAACCAAAAACAACGTCGATCAGCACCCTTAACTTTGTTATAAAGATATAACAATCAAGTAAACTTACCGAATGTAGTGTTTTCGTAATAAACACAATAAGTTAAGAAATAACCCAAATAACCTATCTATCATAGAATCACCATATTGATGAATCGCAGCGCCACCTATAGTCCGTGATTTCTCCGAATAATAACATTTATGTGTATTGCAGTTACCTGTAATACGTGCGTTACCGACTGTTATGTATTGTAAGTACACAGATATTACAGGTAACTGTACTATCTGAGTTACCGACCGTATGTATGCAGCATAGGACATGCGGAACCGAATGTTGTAACGTAACTAAGTGAAGCGAATACAATAAACATTATAGTAAAGTGTTGGTTTCATTTGATAAAGAAACACAATATTAAAATAAATAACATGTTCTTTACCAACCAATTGGATTTTGATGACAATAATTATTGTCCTTGAAGGAAAGTAGTGTATTTGGTTGCATATGTGGTGCACGATTTTTTTTGCGCACATAGTACATGCCATTTTGGGAAAAGTATCATATACAAAACAAAAATAAATTAATATTCATAAAAAATGCCAAAACGAAGAAGCAATAATAAAGAAAGCCATAAAAATAATACGAAATAAATAAATGTAGGAATAAACAAACAAATCCATAAATAAACTTTCAACTAAAACTTAAAAAAAAACCGTTGATTAATAAAACTTTGGTTACTTTTGAGTTTTCTGCCAATTAAATATCATTTTGAGTAAAAGTTTAAAACACATCAACCAATGGGATAACCAGCAATGTATACCAAACAGTATATATTACAATAATAAAAAGTAAATAACCTAAAGAACAGAAATTAAATGCAAAAATAAACGAATAAATTAAAAAAATCAAATTAGTCCATATGAAACATTACCATTCCTATTTACTGTTTTTTTTAGTAAAGTAAATGTTATTCCAAATAAAAAGTTTGAAGTTATTTGTTTTTCAATTCTTTATAGAGTTACAGGAATGTAAACTACTAATAAAACAAAGAAAGTAACAAATTAAAATTTATAACATACAATGAAAGTACAAAGAAATCCCATGGAACTTTAAGTGTTTTTTTTTTAGAGAGTACATGTCATTCTGTGTGAAGTATCATTATTCGTAAAATTACAGAAGTGTGATATATTAGCAAAACAAAGAAAAATTAAAATTCATATCAAACTACAAAAACAAACAAAGTTAAATAACACATGAGAGCCATAAAAATAACAAAAAATAAATAAATTTAAGAATAAACAAAGAAATCCATAAATAAATTTTCTACTAAAACTTTTACCGAGAAGAAATTTTAATACAATTTTCAAAAAGTGAATATTAACAAATACTGCAGTAAAAGCTTAATATGTAAGTTTGTTTTAATTTATAAAATCAGATTACTATAAAGACAAAAATGCTAGCTGCAATAAAAAACAGCTTGGTTTCTCAATTCCTTAAAAAGTTATCATTAAAAATATTACCGAAATAATAGAAATCTTAAAAATGCTCAAATCAAGATACTCAACCATACCACACCGTTCCTGAATACAAAATAATTACTCCATAAGTATTCCAAGCAATGTTTTCTCTTCACATTTTCCACATACCTTATTTTTAAAAATTTATTCATACTAATCCAAAAAAAAGAATAAAATGTTAGGGGAAACGATCTTTATCAAACTTAGTTTATTTTATATAGTTTATTTTATATTTTCACTCTTTTCTAGATTTATGGAAGTTTTCAGTAGGCCAAACCTGATGTGAACATGATGTGGTAAAGAGGATAGGCAATTAATTATTTACCACCCTATGTCACTGAGCTTTCTTACTAAAGTTCAACCAAATTTGTATAATTTAATAAATGAAAGACTACTTTAAATGAATTGATATATAACACTTGGACGTTTTTCATCTTCGCAAGACTATAATGAATAAGTTTAATATAATTGATAAAAAACAATATCTGAACTAAACTTTAACTGGCAGTGAGTAATTCAGCTAATGTATGGATACTCTGACATTTGCTGCACAAATTTATTTTATATTTCGGAAAATTATTGTCCAGCCCATTTGATAATTTACTTTTATAATCTACATATTTCTGTCACCATTCTAATGTCGTACACGTTTTCCACGGATTGTGTATATTTTGCATCGAGCCGATCTATTTTTGTATTCCGGTTGTTAGTTTTTCTTCACAGAGATCATATTGCTTCATGAAGATCAATTGCTTCTTTCTTCATATTCCTCCAATGCTGCTGTTTTCATGTTCCTCAAACATAGTTATTCCTCAAATAAGAAGATGATTCTATTCTGATAATTTTCTTTGACCCTGCGTATAATAAAAACCTATTAGCAAAGACACTTTTTAATAATTCTTTAGAAAGATTCTAAAATCCAGAAATTTATTAGAATACAATTATCTGCTTGCTTTATCTTTTCAATTGCGAAAAGTTACAGCCGTTTGAAATATTAACAAAATAATAAACAGTAAATAAATTGGGTATTGAGGATTTTTGTTGAACTGACTACCAACAAATTAAAAGATGAATTGAATAAACAAATAAATCCCCATGATTTTTGTTTGTTTTTTAAATATTTTTCTAGTAGAGTAAAAAGTTTGATATAAAGTTATTTTGTTACAAAAGTTTAAAATATTAGCAAAACAAAGGAAAATACAAAATGAAAAAACTCATATCAAACTATGCAAAAGCAAAAACAAAATAAAAAGAAGAAAACCATCAAAATAATAATTTTAAAATATTAATACATATGGAAAATTAAGCAGATTCTATTGTTTTTTCTTTGATCAAAAAATGTACACATCAAAATAGATACATACCACAGTAGTTTCCACACTCTTCTCAAGGTTTTTTTAAGGTTAGACTCGTTTACCTGGTGGGCAATATCCTTCCGAGAGCTAATTCATAGGTAAATCATTTGCACAAGCTTTGCTAAAGTCAAACGACTGAAAAAAGGAATTGTTCCTATTCATGGACGTGCTAGCATATCCATTTAAATGGACAAACAAAATTCCACAGGTATATTTTTTTGACAGTCCTTGAAAACAACGTGCGGGTATGCAACCAACATGACAGCAAAGGGATAATATCGATTAGTTCTATTTGCTTGAATGTGCACAGTGCACTTTCGTATCTTTCGATTTCGTACCATCCAGACAGTTTCGTCAATCTGGAAACATTTCTGAATTTCTAGCCTAGAAGCACACAACAAACAATTAACTAAAGAATAATATACGGAACGTTAAATTATGTACTTACTACGATCATCATGAAATTGCACTTTAATAACAGCCAGGCACTGTTACGTTGATTGTAAATAGAGAATTGCAGATAATTTAGCTCCGAGACTCGAACACGTAAAACCGAACCAGCTGACATTTCCCAACTAATTTAGGTTATAACCACTTTTCACAGATGCCGATATGCCAACATAGCGCGTGAAAATTCCCTAACGTACCAAACGTACCTAAAATCGCCAGAAACATTCGGTTTAGTTATACATATATCAAAATACGAAATATACGTATAAATACGAAATATACGTATACGAATTACGTCTTTGTCGGGCGTTGTCCATTGCAGGGCGCTTCTGATTGAGGCCGTGTGGAACACGTACATTTTTACGCTGCGAAAGCCATGCGTTTCCCCGGCACATGTCCATTATTTTCCGTTGGAAATTCTTCAAACTAAAACTTATTATAGTCGCGTAGTTACCCGGGAACGCCTGCGACAACATTTTATAACATTTTCTGGCCGCTTTTTTAGCCATTTAGACCAAAACGATTGCAGTAAGACGAATAGCGTTGTCATTTTCAGCATGATACAGAGGATCTGTCAGTTTATTGAGCCGTCGTCATGGAGACTCTAGTAGAAGTACAGCCACAAATCGATATGCATATATTGACTCAAATTGAAGGAAATAAATTCGAAAACTTGGCAAAATACCTACGCGATAGAGCTTTCTGTTTTGAGCAATAAATGTCGCGGTTGACCGCCCATCGTTGCTTCTCCTAGGATCCTTTGAAAACACAAAGGGTAAAATTTTCGGGCAAGTGCCGAACGGAGTGTACCCACTCCAAAAAATTTTTGCAATGTAATTCAAACGGCGAAATTGCCGTACGTCGATTTTTCGCTAAAAATTAAGAGAAATGGGCGCTAAATCCGCAATTCGCGAGTCTACACAGCAGCGAAACGGCATTTTGAAGGCAAAACCGCGGCCGCGTCCGCGGTTTCGCGGTTTTCGCGAAGAAAGACGCGAAAATCCAGCGTTTAGACGTCGTTGATTTTGTCTTTTAGTTATTATGATATTTTTTAATGCTAACATTAATTCTTAGATTGTTTCTGATCGAAATCACTTTTTTATAAAATGCGGTTTTACTTTGCAAATCTTTATTTAAAAATCCTTGGAGCGACTTGGGGGTAATTATTGGCTTTGTTAAATTGACAATAGCAACGTCACATCTGCTGTCAAGATCTGGTGTTAAGATAATATAATCGTTAATTCCAAAATAAAGCAAATAATTTTGTACAAAAAGCAGTTCTTAGAATATTCAATACTATCTCTTGAAATATTCAAAAATAAATCTGATAAGTTGTCTTATACCCAGTATACTATCATATGCAAATTATACTGTGAGATTTATATTTTACAAATAAGTGAACGCTGGCAAATACCTAAAGTATGCAAATGTTATATCGATTCAAAACATCGCACATGTGATTTCCTAATGATTTCCTAATCAAGTCCTAATGTTGCTGGGGTATTTGAGCAAAACAACTGATTTCGTCAATGCTCCACAAAAAATACATTTTTCTAGTTGAAGAAAATAGTTGTTACCGTTTCGCCGAGAAAATACCATGTTGGTATTTAATATGCACGTGTTTGATTTCGCAGTTTGGTTGTTATGAAATGAAAAAAAAACTGTGACACGTCAGTCATCTAACTCGAACTCATTTCCATATCCAATTAAATTTCCTATCCTTAATTGTCAAATGTCTCACAATTCTTCATAATACGATTTAATCATAGCTCCAGAGAAACTAACAAAAAACCCATTAACGGCCATCACCAGTACGTATTCAATATTTCACTACTAGTATTGATATTTATTGTTGGCAGTGGGTGCCTATATAGACCCTAATTGAGTTATTTTTTCCTTGCGTTGCCGACGCTGTTGATATGCTGAATCAATTATGAGCCAACAACACAATACAGCGGGCTAGCATCTATATCTGGCACGGACCACTTGTTTTATTATTGAATATTACGCGATAATATGGTGTTTGCTAAGCCTCATTAGATTATTGCACGCATTATGCACTAGCCTCGTAACGCCCTATGTTCTACGTTATTGCGATGCCTATTTATCTATTTACATCCACGAAACAATCGCAGCGCAGCGCGAGCAAATAATTCCCTAGGATAGTGAACAAACAGAGATCGATGTACGACCGTATATTGTGAAGTATATTGGGTACCACCTACCTATAGTCGATGTGTACGTTGTATGTGCAATTATTGGCAAATTTAAAAAGATCTTGTGTGCAACAGGACTAAAATTGAATAGATTTTACAAACATAAGTTGGCAACAGACTTTTTTGGGGAAAAAATAGTTCTTTATAAAATCTCAGGAGGTGTGAAGAGCCTGCCTGCCTCAATCATTACTATAATAACATTAACTTAAGACCTCAAGACAAAGCGATATCAATTTTAGATTACAACCGTTATGAAGAAAAAGTCTGCTGAAGTTAATTAGATGAAGGCATCAACTCTACCCAATAACATTAACTTTTTATGATTAGGTTGATCATTACCTAATTTCATTATTCACAATTTTAATAATGGATTCTTTAATATCATTTTGGTTACACGAAGGAAATTATTCGAAAAAATATTGCGTTTTTACTTCGCTTTTTGTTCTTCCTTTATTAAATAAACGCGTTTATTCAGGTTGTTCGAGCAGAGGGAAATCAGAACCCCCGTTGTGTGTCCTTCCTATCTGTTTAATTAAGTGGCGGTGAATACGGAAAACATTTTTTCTTTTCAATTTAGACACGGCCCCCTTTGAGGATTACATTGTGTATACTGCGCGATTCTTATTTAGCGAACGCTTCTGTGTGTTAAACCAGTAAAAGCGTACCAGTAAAAGCGTTTACTTAAAAAAGACAACTGTTGTTTTAAATAACACATATAATTTCTTTAAAAATTACAAATGAAACTTAATTGTTAAATGAAATCCATACTTTGACAAAATATGTCATATACTGGGTATGAAAAGTTATTTAGGAACTTTTTTGATACTTAATTACAAATTCCGTTAGAGAAAAAACAAAGTTGCAACTTGACGCGTTATATGTGAATCACAGAATAACTTTTATGACATGGTCTTGCGCTACTTTGATTCTAAATCATATTGTCACGATCTGGAAAGAACTAAATAAAACCGACATAGAAAACGAAATATTTAATTTTATTATCGAAAATGATGACGCAGGATTATTTATTAATGAACAGAAATTGATTCTACATAAATTTAAGCAAGCTGGCGGTAATTCACTAAGGATAAAACCTAAACTGGCTGCGACATGCCACATGGTGAACGACTGTGTATTACTAAAGCAAACTAATTTTTAAGTTGTACCAGTTTGTACCAGAGCCAATATTAATATATTAATTAATAACTAGCTAGCTATTTTCAACATGTTCCAATAATATTGAATCTTTTTTCATTGTATCTTTACGTTTTTCTTCTGATAAACCATGATATACCTACACAGTAGTTGTAAGTAGATACTTTTACAATTTTAAAAAGAATTATTACTCGTGTACAAGTAGGAGTGGGGTTTGTCTGGATGACCTTCAGAACTAAATTTGTGGTTTACATTTGAGAGACCCTGTCGAGCAACTAAAAACTTTTGCATCTTCTCAGGTACCGCTACAAATCCTCATATATTCTCTATACTTTATTTTTGATTTTCTCTAATATCTGAGTATTTGTAGATGATACACAGTCGTCAGGTAAACACTTTCATTGTCTGTACTAAATCTACAAATAACAAGTAGTTATGTTACCTGTAGCTACCGGTGACGAAAGATAAAAGTGTGTGATAGATACGCAAGAACATATCGTGGTAACATCATTAAAATTTCTTCGAAAAAAATTTTCTTTGTCACGATTCCATGATATAAAGTAATAGTAGATTGTTCTATGAGCAAGTAATGTAAGCAATTTCTCACGAGAACGATGTTTGAGTGAGACGTCCGAGTGAGAAATTGCCATTACTTGCGAATGGAATACTTACTATACTTTTTCTACGACCATGCAACAACATTATATAAATTAATTTTTGTGCGTATAAGGACGGCTGTAAGCACTATGATGGTTTACAGGACGGTTTACTATGACGGTTTACATCTGTATGTACTCTACTCAGAAACTTATATACCTAACCTACATGGGCAAAAGTACCAAACCTACATGGGCAAAAGATTTCCTGAAATTTTTTATCAATTTGCTCAAAATTATTAATTTGGATTGACTTTAGGGTATTAAGCACAAAAAATGAATATCGACCCCACCATGTAACAAAATCCTCAGCAGACCCTAGAGTACACTACTTATTGTGTATTGCAGATTTATCTACTAAGAAAACAAATGAATACAAATCAATGGTTAATGAACACTTAAAATATAAACGGAATAATTTAAGAGGCGTCAGAATACCTTTAATAAATTTTAATGTATCTATTTTTTCTTTGAGCTGACGATGTAACTCAAATATAATTAGATATGAATATACGGACATCCCGTATCTTTCCGGACTTACCGTAATGATTAATGTATATATTATAGTAAATGGCGATATACAGGCGGGAAGTAAATTTTAAATAAATTAAAAATTACAGCCACAACCTGGATTTGAACCAGGGACCTTTGTGTCGCTAGCACAATACTCTACCAACTGAGCTATTGAGGCCTTTGTTAGGGCAAATTGTCATATCAAGGAAAGGAAGTAACCAACGCTACCAAACCTTACCTATCATAACACCTATCAAATGCCATTTCCATGACGTAGGGTTTACACCAGAAATGTAATTAATGTCAATTACTGAACGTGAAATATAACTAGATATGACTATACGGACATCCCGTATCTTTCAGGACTACCGTAATGATTAACGTAGGTATATATGTATAGTAAATGGTGATATACAGGCGGATGTAAATTTTAAATACCGTTAAATACTACTTCAAATACCGATGTAAATTGGATCGATGATTAGCTTAACGCTGAACGTGTCAGTTTGTCATATACTCAAAACTGACTACAAATTGCTCCCACTTGAGAATCAACAATCTATAGTCTATCTGCAGTTCGAGAGAAAACCGAATTATACTTTTTCGTTAGTTTTTAATACTCAAACTTCTAATACAATCCACAATGTTTATAAATAGCGGCTGCTTTAGATCGCAAAACGCGAATTTCAATTTTGGCGGAGTCGCCGGACGAGAACCCTAAAAGTAACATCTCGTATGCATATAAACACGAACAAACCTTAAACTAGCTAAAACTAAAACCGGCGAATTATGGTAACACGTGTAGAGGGCGCGACCGGGACAAAAGATAATCTCGCAACATGATACCGAGTTTTTACGAGTTCTACGGGTCTCGCCCCGTCGGCAAACAACGCAAAAAAGGGTAGACCGTTAACGCCTTATAAAGGATTCAATTAACGCGCCGGTCGTATATATGTGTGTCGGTATATATGTATATATATATATATATAGATATATATCGGCCCTGCTAATAAACGTAAATTTTTACGATTCATAAAACTAGGAACTCGCCTTTCCGATGCTCTCCGAGAGACTTAGCGGATCCCTTACGCCCCTTGCGAGGTCAAGGTAAGGACCGTTACGACGGGTTAAACCACCCTATAGCTAGACCATACTGAGGGCGATATTAATGGCCGGTGTAATCCATTATTTAGTTGCAACGTTGGGACGTTAAGTGCGCTACAGCAGATGCCGCCGGTTATAGTCTCCGCGTGTACGTCACGGGTAATCTAAACGCATTCTAAATTATTGTCGCCATGGTGATTTAGCGAATTTGGATGGCCTGTGAATTATCGGGACGGGTCGTTTAATAGTTCTGCCACTTCTCGGAGGGCAAATCTGACAGTTAACCGAGCGTCTGAAGATCTGGCGGTACGCTCTCGCTAAATTGTGGATCGATAAATCGTACGTTCGACGACGTACATACGGATGGATGTTTGTGTACTTAAAGTTGACCTATTTCCTTAACTTCAGCGATGCCGATGGGACGATCCACATGTCGTGGAATTTTATTTAAGTATCCCCGGAGTGGGTTCATTAACGGAAATATCTTTACTTGACAGGACTTGGAACCGACGGATTTCCTTCCTCATTTGATCTATGTTAGTAATAGTAGATGCTAGAAATACATAGTTTACACACTTTAAATGACTTAAAGTAGAGATTGTTGTTTATTTAATAAGTTTGATGAACTGATTGTTGTTTATTTAATAAGTTTGATAAACTCTTCCACGCGTTCATGCTTCTGGTCACAGGGTTCGATACATAAAGAAGTAACGTAAACGTCCCAAATTCAGACATTGTCCTAAATTCCGACATATTTCTGTTTAGTTGGATAAAGTAAGAAATCTACAACGTTGAATTTTATTTTAGGACAACAGGTTTGTTAATTTGACATTACACTTCTTAACCCACAATCGTTTCTTATTCTACCAATGTTCTAACGGTCAGAATATAACCAAAATGTTTGACACTAGTCTTGATAATTCAGTGTTATGCTAAAAGTTTATTGTTGTTACATTGCTACAGGATAACAGTAATTAAGAAAATTCTAATAATATCTATTTAGGCTGACTAAATAGAGCTAGCTTTATATTTTCGCAATAAACGCCGTATTATTACTTAATCTTTGTAGGGAAAATGCAAGATAAACCATGATTATGTAATAAACTTTAAACCTATGAATTACTGAGTGGCCTATAGTCTATATTTCATTATTCTAGCTCTTCTAATAAAGGAATTGCTGGCATTGCATAATATAGCTTTTTGTGGGTCAAGCACTAATCCAATGATTTTACAAAAATGCACATTGAAAGCTAGCATTGCGCAGGTGATTTTACTTTTTAATTCGTTCAAATCTATGTATTATTTCCGGAGTAATTAAACGCTAAAGTTAAACGGATAAAATTTACGTGGCAAAAACAGCCCCAATTCTTCTTAATTTGGAAAAATCGGGAAAACGCCAACACATACAGCTTTGTAATTTTTATGAGTTGTAGCATATTAATCAAGGCCAGCACCAGAATTTTTTCAAATTTTTTCTCCCCTAGGTTTCCGAGAAAGTGGACGGCAAAAGAGGGGACATAATATATGGCCACGATAGTACACTGGAAATTTTAAGTTGATTAAAGTATTTTTTGGAATTATAATAACTTCTTTCCAATTTGCAGTTGACAGGCATGGGGCACTGGGACTGTGTGAATATCTTAGTTATTATTGAAGATACCAATTTGATGTTTGATCAGTACAAACCATCAACATGGACAAACAAAATGCCGTTTTAATGTGGGCCATTTTAAGACATTTCGACAATAGATACGTATGGTAAATATTGGGGAACCTATCGACAACATCGTTCATACAACAATTAGACAGATCGGAAGACTGCCGAATGTAGTACTGACACGAAAAGAAAAGACGAAAAAGCGAATGACAGTCGGAACAGACGTTAGCATCTGATGATGAGGTAACCCGAAAGCCGGCTAATGCAAGATTTCAATAAACTCACTGACGGAACCAACGTTGTTTTATTATTGAATTCATCAACTTCAGCGAAAAATTAAAACATTCTTAGTAAATCTATTATACTTTCCTCACGTGAAGAACATAGTGGCGCGAGAGCGTTCTGAGCCCGATTTACGCAGGAGCAATATGCTGTAAACGGCACCAAATTTAAAGTTTATGTCAACACATAAAACTTAAAATTGGTATAATCATTAGCAGATTGACAATGCTTCTTTTTATGACTTAATGACTATAAAATTAATATTACTTTATTTTAACAGTACATAAAAAGTTACACGTATGGAGCTCTAAAACTAACTGTTTTTGATTGTATAATTTGAAATCAGACAAATTACGCCGATCGGTACAAAATTGGTATTAAATTGTAGAAATCTAGTGATTTTCCTGTTTACTATTCTAAGTAACAAACATTTAATGTATTGAATATAACCATATGTGTAATACTACTATATAGCGGCAAGTTGATTGCCGCAATGTTAAATTGGTTCACCGATGAAAAGAGAAGGGATGAATGTTGTTGTACCTAATTTGACCGCGAATATTTATATGTGTGTAATATTTATTTTACAAACCCAAAAGAAAGAGTTTGACACCACTGTTCAAACAACGTATTATTGATAATAATAGCAATAACGGACACTGAATGGTTTATCGGTGGCGTTCTTTTTTTTACGATCGAATTGCCGTACATGTGGCACTATTTCACTGGTTTCTTGGAATAGAAATACACCCGACCATTTTGACTTCGGAGCAACCTCTCTGTCCATCAGCAACTATATCTGTATTAAATATTTGGAAATTACTCGCTTGTTTTGGCTGGTGTGAGCTTGGTGCAACTTTCAGCCCAAAATCCACAAGTCCCAAAATATAATCCTATATTTTCCAATGCGATATTATTAACAAATTATAGTCTTTCATTTTCTATAATGTTTTTTTAATTAAAGTTGTTTTGTCATATATACAATAGGTTTTATATATTTTATAATCATATTCATGTGTTTGTTATTGATATAACAAGTATTAATAATAAAGCTTTGTGATTCAAGGCATGATTTTTAGGTTAGTCAGCAACTGTAATTGATTGAAATCTGAATATTAATAATACAGTCCTAATACAATTTTTAGTCAATTAATGCAATATTACCTAAGCTCGAGTATATTTTTTCGGCGTGTTTCTGCATATAATTTTGACAATTTGATATACATACTGCTGGAAACACTGAAAGACGCTTTTCAACCACAATTGCGGGTTTACCGAACATACAATTATTAGTTTGACTCATGGTACATATATGAAAAATGCAATAATTTGTAAGCTAGTATTGGTCGTTAAAGGTTTGTGTTGATTGATTGGTGTACTGATGCATTTCAGGATTGACTAGCGTTTTTGATAGATTTCAATGCGATTAATACAAATCCAGACTGAAAAGTTTTATATTACCTAAGATCATCGAAGGAAACGTGACTAAAATCTATTATTTTTTTCTATTTTCGGAATTCATACCAGCTGAAGTCAATATCCTAGAAACTGCGTTAAAAAACGTAAAAACCGTAATGTAAAATAGTTATGCCCGGTTTCATATTCAGCACAAGTGAATGTCTTGCAAACCCCTATTAACAATATAAAACTAAAGAACTAATTTTAAAATGTCTTGTTGGAAATTCGAAAATCTGCCCTTTTACACAATTAAAAGATCTTTATACATAGTATACCCCCAGAGTGCCAAGAGTTTCCACAATAACTATTTTTGTACCAAGGGCATTAAACGGATGTTTATGCTACGAGGGTGGCGTATCGGCCGTCGAGCTTTTTAAGTCGGCCGAGGGTATAAACATCAAGTACTGCCCGTGGTACATACAAAATTTTATGTCCTACAATGGTTTTGTTCCTCCAAATTGAATAATATTAATAAATATTTTGACGTAATCGGTGACATACGTACGTATCTACGGAGTTCAGTAACAACACAAACAATACGGTGTTAAGTAACATCGTGTGACATTACAGACTGATACAGACAGTGAATTGTCAAGCTGAGTGACCTTTGTCTTCAAAAGTGGATTTTAAAAACATTGTTAGTTTATCGTTTAATACCAACGCTTAATACCAGCGCGGGCATTAAGAATCCTTAACGCCCTCGTGGGCATAAAGTAACTGTTTTCGTCCCGGTATGTAAGATGTAAAATGTCACTTTGTGATCATGTAGGACATAGAAAAACAAACATTAACAGATCACTTGAAAGATAGAGATCAATACAAAGTACTCAATAATCAATACAAAACTACGTGATTTATACAGTCTAGGACAATTTAGATGAAGTAGGTACTTCAACGTTTTAAATCATATCAGTTGCCTGGACACAAAATTATCTTGTTCGGTTTGTTTTCAGAAAACAGTTGCACCGACGCGACGAGTACATTTTGAACGCATTCTGACCGTAATTTATGTTCCGTTGTAAACTATTCAGCGCGCTCTATCGTACCACACATTACGTACAAATAGGTTTTAGGCGAGATTACATAATTTTACCGAAAATAATCCCCGCTCGTAGTACAGATATCCGTTATCTGCGTTTAACCGCCGTAATATCAAAACAAGAGTTTAGACACGCTAAGCTCGCGAAGATTATACCTGGGTATAATAGTTTTGATGGTTCGGCGGGGACGCGAAATAACGTATATACGACACCCAGTCCTCAGCGCCGTGTTACGCCCCAATCAAGCTATCTACCCCGAAACAGAGACCCCAACCAAGATAAACAGCTCCCGGTGCACTGCGATAATAAGATTATGCCGCGCGCGCTCTGTTTCCATGCCCTGTGTTCCTCCGGCAGCGGCGCCGGTCGCTGATTTACGTCCTACCAACCAACGCAACGTTACGAGATTAAAAATCGCGTCCCGTGTACCGCTGAGATTGAGCTCTCATAGCCCAGGCCTCCAATCATTCGAGCGGTTAAATTTAAATTGTGTACCGAGCAGAATGCTCAAAGAAATGATGTGGTTTTTGATCTGGTCGTTTTGGTGCTTTTCTTTGACAGGCACGCGGGGCTTATATTATCCTCGACGTTTTGACGTGAAATTTCTGATAAAAATAGCTACTCCCTGCGGATGTTAGCATATATAATTGCGATTACAGGAGGAAATATCACTGGAAAACATTTTTAGGCTGTTTTCTCTTGGTAATTAAAAACAAATCCTGTTTTTGTCCGAATTTGACAAAACGCATGAACTCAACGTGATTGAAGATGTTTTAAAGTTAAGTTTGAATGTTTTCCACGTGCAGTATTTCTAAATGCACATCTTTTGATGCATTTCTTTGAAGAGGTGCATCATTTCACGTTTCTGCAGCGAGAATCTGAGGCAACGAATAAACAAATTCATTATATTTACAACCTGCGATAGCGGCCGTGGGCCTGGAGGCTTATTCTGGCGCATTTAGCGATATCGCAATAAGTAATATCGAACACTGCGACATCGATATCAACTGACGTCATAACTTTCCGACATGTCGTTAAATTTAAGTACAGCTTCGGAAGTGTTGATAAGTTGATTCGATATCGATATGCGTACATAACCGCGCTTTACATTCATTGTTTACACTAGATACCTACTGAAGACACTCAAACCCAAAAAAACTCTTATAACATAACCACGAATCGAACCGCTAACAACGAATTTACTGCCGGTAAGGTACTTTTCTTAACCGAATGTAGGCGATATCGATAAACGTGACGCTGTAAGTGTAATGCTCCTGATTCAGTATTTCATTCCGTCAGTCTGGGAATTCTTTTTGCTTTTACCACTTAAGGGGTTATAAGGGAGTGGTGGGTGATTATTTACTATGCCGAGGCTTCATATAATCAAGATCCAACATCACTTAGAAAAGCATCGAATTATATCGAAACTTTTTTCCCATATACGGTAGTGGCGGCTCGTGCATTGGTTTGCAGGTTTGCAGGTTTGATATTACAGATTTAAAACATTTAACCGACCGAATTAAGAAGCACGTTCATTGTCAGCAAAACATATGACAAATATATTAAAATATATAACAGTCTTGACCGATTTTACTAGAAAGTAAATGTTATTTCGAGTAAGAAGTTCCATGTAGACTCATTGGTTTTGTCAATTGATTAAGAAGTTAGAGCCGTGTAAAATATCTATTTCTAAATATTTCAAACGGCTTAACTTTTTAATGAATTGAAAAAAGTCCATATGAAACTTTTTGCTCAGTACGAACATTTACTATCTGAAAAAAAAAATTCTGCGGGAAACAAGTGGCACACCGAGTCATGGGACGTAGCACTCAAAGATAATTAACATTAGAGTACATATTTAAGAATAAGAATGAGTCATTTGCAAATCTGGTAGCTATCTGAAAGTGCAACCCCCATTTTTCTAGATCACAAACCGCCACTAATATACGGTTTGTTTTAAAAATATAATCTAAATCTATTAACCTCAATCTAGACAGCTTCCCATTTAACTAGTAAATCTTCCGTTCTACAAAACAATTACTGTCACCATCACTTCTATAAATGCATTTTCTTTTAGTTTTTCTAAACTCTAAACATAATCCAGTATTAAGGAATGAGGAACAATGTATTATTTATGAGAGTGAAGCAAGGTTGAAATATAATTGAAAGTGGTTCATTATGTTACACAAACTTTTAAGAGTTTTTAAGATTTATTGAATTAGACGGACGAAGGCATGCATCTGGCAATATTTTGCTAGCTGTGTCATCCAATGATCTTCATTACGCACATAATGAATTTGTAAAGAAAGTGAAATATTTTTCCTTGAGTTTAAAGACCCTATAAATAACATGCAATTTATTTGTTATTAATAATTAATTTCCAGAAAACATATTCCAGAGAACAGTAGTTTTTTCCTCGGCTGGAGGTATGTAACCCTTCAGAGAAACTCAGAGGAACATGGACTTTCTGAATGGGAAGCGAATGACTATCCCATTAATATGAATGTCAAATTTATTTCTTGTTTACATTTTGCATGTTTTTAGGATTAATAAACACTGTTATTAAAAAAAATAACATGGTCAATTTTATTGTTTATGACGTCATCTACTATTTTAAATAACAGCTCCTACTTTTCTTATTGAGTTTGATATGCGGTCTTAATGGTGGTATAAAATATTTATTGCCTAACGTTGGAATAATTTCTGGCAAAAATAAAATTGTAAATTGGTCACATTTTTATGCTGAGTGGAGTAGAAAGTATTCAGAAAAATGTACAAAATTTAACATTGATCAAAACATTGACATTGTAAGCTATTTTTTCATTAATAATAATATTACTGTGTTGTGTATTATCTAAGAAATTATCTGAATTTGGCGAAATTCTTCCGAATGCGTAGGAAGTATTAAGGTAGGATCGAGCTCATTTTCCACAGCAGCTCTAAGACTATTTTTTCTATTTGTGTTAATTGAATTTTTGCAAAGTATGGGTTTTCTCTTCAAATTTTGATTTGCAACACTATTTTATTCCTAATGATAAGTAATACTTCCACTACTTATCACAAGCAAAAGTTCCCTTTTATAGTTGTCCTAGATTTCACCAAAATTTGGATTAAAATCTTCATCAACTATTGGACAAATCGTGCTACTGACCTGATCACCCATCTACCATTTTACTTTCTATGTGCGGTAATAAACCTCATAGTTTAACACTGCATAAATTGAAGCCTGTTAGCACCATAAACTTTCATTCATCCTTCAGATTTGTACCATTAAATTGACGACACATTTTTGTACGAATCGGAAACATTCAAACGGAATTAGAACGTTCACGTATTGTAATCGCCGGCAATTATTAAAGTATTCAGCGTGGTCATTAAAAAGCAACGCTAAAGCCAGACCGTAACCATCCAACTTTTATGGCAATCGATTATCGCATCTAATAATTTCCCATAGCACAATGCCATGATCGGGACCCGTTACCGCTCAAATTCGAGGTTGTTAAACGGTTCGCGGCCACATAAATAAAACGGAAACAATGCTCTATCTCTATCTATTCCTCTCCCAGCGTAAAGGTGCATACAAACCTGCCGCGCCGCGCCCGCGACGCTCACGCGCCGCGCGGCGCGCGCGCCTGGCGCGTCGAAAAGTATAGGCGCGCGCGCCTCTGCCGAGCCCCCTGCGGGCCGGTTGAGCGACACGGCGCGCCTGCAACGCGAAGCGTGCGCGCCTGCGACGCGACGATCGCGCGCTCGGGCAGCATTCGCCGAGACCAGGCGCCAGCCCCATATCATATTTTGTTGTTCGAGCGCAAATAGTCTCGCAAGTCGCAGTACGCAGTACAACTTGGGACGTCAACGGAGAGCCATGTCGTCTGCAGGGTGGACAGATGAGTGGACAGTGGCCAGCTTAAATTTTATAGTTATGTACAGAGAATTTAAAATATTATGGGATCCTACCCACAAAAATTATTCTAAAAGTGACATTAAAAAAATGCTTGCTAGGATATTGCAAATAAAATTAAGAATAATTGCACAGGAGATCCACGTAAAAAAATTGATAGTTTATTGTCAACCTACAGGGAGAGCGAGCGAACATAAAAATGTGTAGGGACAGGAAAAGCTAAGCTTCGTCTAAAACAATCAATTAATGGTTGGTTAAATCAATTTTTATTACTGGCACTTGCTACCAAGGACATAGTATGTATCTACATTTATTTGTGGATGTATGTTTATTTGGCTATTCAGGATGTTTAAAGCAAATGTAAATGTCAACATGGTTACGTGAATGAACCGTTAAAACAGAATATCCGTATTTTGTGCAAATTCAAGGGGATCTCGGTCTCAAAAAACGATTCGAAAACTATGCGTTAATGTTGATCAATTATCTATAAAGAAATGTACGCAAAATTATTTTTAGTTATACAGTACATGTAGGTGCATGAAGAAACTATACTTTTTTTTTATGGAATGTCTTTTATATATTATTATGTATTAATACTAAGAAATTTGTATTTCAAAATGTATCAGAGGTATTCACTTGTGTGTTAAAAAATGCAACTGCAAGCCTATCTTAAAATTTCGTAAAAAACATTTTTTTTAAAGTAGTATCTTACAACTTTATCACACAATCACCAAAACCACTAGGTGGATGACGATGTTGAAACGCCAGACAAAATACAACTACAAACCGCAATAATCGTCGTACTTCCTTCCCTCGTAGAGAGAGAATAATGCGCATGCTCGAGAGCCGTGATCTACCCGCGCGCCAACCGAAACTGGCGCGCGCGCCAACCGTGACAAGCGCGCGCGCCCACTACGCCCAGCGCGCGGGTGGCGCGCGCGCCCACTGCGACCGGCGCGCGGGTGGCGCGCGCGCCCACTGCGACCGGCGCGCAGTAGGCGCGGCGCGGGCGCGTCGCGGGCGCGGCGCGGAGGTCTGTATGCACCTTAAGATCGAACAGCGGGCAAGAAAACCGATATTAATTGGCGTATTGATTACGTTGTCCCGTTCGTTCGAACCCTACAAGCCTGCCGCAATCAACCTATCTACCAGAAACACACAGCAAACCAAGATAAACAGCTCCCGGTACACTGCAATAATAAGATTAGAGCGTTGCTTTCATGCGCGGCGTCGCCGGTCCCGGCACCCTTGATTTACGCCGCAACGTAGATTAAAAAGTTTCCGTCATGATGCGCTTCCATTTCCCCCCGCTCGCCTATATTAGATTTCACTGTCTAGACTACCCTTATCAGTTTTGATCGATTTCTGTGTTGATTTACTGACTTCCACAAACAGGAATTTAACTGTACGCATTTCTACGTAGGAGAAAATTTTTAATAATAATAGTATAAATATAAATAATATGGTTTTTCTACTTTGCATTCACAATGCACACATTGTAACACTGTTTTCGGTGTTACAATTAACAAATTGTAACATCGTCTTTAGTAACCTTTTTCTAAGTTTGGTACATATTGACAGAGTACACATTGATTGTTGATATCAAATGCAATATGTCAAACGTACAACACATAACCACACACTCCCTCTTGTTAAACGCTTGCTATCGCATAAATTGTGAAATATGAATATTCTATACATATTTAAACATACGTGTAGCCTGCTATAGTAGTGGCCAAAGGATTGGGGCTTTCTTAGTTTTGCTGTGTTCATCAAAATATGCCAGCATGACATTTCGGTGATGTTTTGCGACTCGGGTAAGTGATCGACGTCATTCTTTTCTACTAAACGTCAAATCTCCATTTCAGATATAATTCAAGGGCCGCATTTACTTTAATAAGCTATTGTGCGAAGATCAAACCTACATCGGATATATGAACGACTTTAATTATTGCTGCGAGATTGTATATGCCCAATAAATGGTTTATTGAATATCAGCATACACGTAGGAAGCTATAGTATTACATTTAAAGTATTGAGGATTTCTTAGTTTATGTAACGTATAAGTTTTCGGTAACATATTAGACCGAATTCTGATCGTTTCAATACCGTATTTGTTTTTGTCCGCCGCTTTCGACTTCGTCTTAGTTCTGGTTATGTACAACTTATTTGTGTTACCTCCATCACCTATAATTTTACTAAGTATAATTTATTCTACATAATAAAATGTTACACCGAAATTATAATTTGGTTTCAATTATAAGGCAAAATTATAGGTAGAAACTGCTATTAAATGTTAACCGTTGTAACAATTCTTTAGTAAGTGCTTATTCTTTGAAGTAACTAATCAGTTACCGCTAAACACGTCTACTCAGAGTATTATACTTATTAAACCACTCTTTTACAGTTACTTTTTAGGTTATGTTTCATGTATTTAATAATAATAATTTCTAATAATAATAATAATAATAATAATAACTTAAGTTAATAAGTTAATAATAATTTGATTTTCAAATTTTTTCTGTATACCGATACGCCATTCGATAGGAAATCTTATTCCCTATTAATCAATACTAGGGTTCAGTACTAGGGTGTAAAGTGTAAAGATAAGGGTAGATCTATGGCAGGAGGAGTTCATGCACTAAAACTTTGCAAAAACTACAAACATATACAGAAATGTAGGGCAATTCATTTAAAATCTCTGGGTGTTGAAGATAACAATGATTTATCTAAACTTTTTCTGGACTTATTTATCATTTTTTTATAGATACGCATCTCACATACAAAAGACAGCAATACATACTCTTAAGTTATGAACTTATGAGCATCCATTCAGGACCATACGACGGAAATCTATATTTTCCTTTTCTTTTCAAGATAAAAAATTACTTATGAAAGCAGGTGTATTTTATAAAATCTATGAGACTTAGGTTTTTATAACATTTACATAATTGTTTGATGACTTACCTTTAAAAGGGTTTATTTATTGAATTTAAACGATAAAATCAACCCTTTCTAAAAAATCTTAGGTAAAACTTGTTAGATATGATTGTTAGACCCAGAATTTTTACTTATTTGGGACAATTATAATTTATATATCTTTAGTATAATACATCTTATAATATAATACAAGTTACTTATAATATAGTGCTTATAATATAAGTTGTATAATACAAAAATTGGCGCACGAGTTGGAACGAGTGCGCCAATACGTCTTATAAAACGAGTGATATATACAATTTATGCTACTGTGCAACATTAATTTTACATGAATTTCGAAAATTGCGGTTTTCATATTCTAGAGTGGGTTTATCTTCAACAGTTGGCAGTTGTGGTAAAACACAGGAATACGATTTAGGTGAGCCAATAGCGATTGAGAAGTCGCCTTATTTGACACTTTTTGACGTCAATATCATCAATCTTAGGAACAATTTTTTTGAACTAGTGTTTCCATAACGACACCTGAAAAAGGTTTCGTTATCAGTTTATAACGAACACAAAGTAGAAACACAATAATAAAAAATTAATAATTGTGTTATGTTTATGACTATTAAAATTCACGTATTTATATACTTTAAATAACTATAAGTTCAATACAGTTTTATAGTTTTTTAGTAAAACAAATAGCATTATGCTATTTATCATTTATATTTGTCAAGAAATAACATGTTTATAGCATATGAACATAATCTTCAAAGATATGAGTACGCTTTTATAAAAACGTAATCTTATTTCTTTAATTTAAACCCCAGTTTCTACGACACTAGATTTACTGATGAGATTAAAACTCAACACATAAGTTTTTGTTTCATCTTACTCCGAAGAACGACCGCCAAATGTTCTTCTTCTTAACTCTTAACTCCAAAGTCGTAACCCTTTTATTCCAAAAATTCTTGGGCTCCAAAGTTGATTTGCCAGCTTAACGTGAAATGACGTTTCTCGTCGCCTGCCGTACAGTTCCAAATTCAAAATTAAAAAGTAAAAGAAGCAACGTAAAAGGCGCGAAAAGCTACTCTTCGCGAATCGGACTCTTGCATAATTCGATTGATAACACAAAAATAAATAGCTGCATTTGCACATCTCCGCTACTTCATAGAGGACAGGCGTAGGTATGAAAAATAATTCATTTATGCCGGAGTACCACAAGGAAGTGTATTGGGACCACTTTTGTACCTACTGTATACTTATGATAATTCCTGTTCCGGGAGAAAGCACAGTGGCAACATTTGCAGACGACACGGCTATTTTGGCGATTAGTGACAGTGTCGAAGAAGCAACTGAAAAATTACAGATAGCTGCAAACAAAATCAACCTTTGCACAAAGAAATGGAGCATCAAACTAAATGAAGGAAAATCCACGCATGTAAACTACACCAATAAGAGAGTTAACTATATTCCAGTAACCATTAATGGGAACGATATTCCATACGCGGATACAGCGAAATACCTTGGCATGACACTGGATGCCAAGCTTAGATGGAAAGTACATGTCAAGAAAAAGCGGAACGAACTCGACCTAAAATTCCGCAAAATGTATTGGCTAATGGAACGGAGGTCAGCCCTGTCAGTGCAAAATAAGCTCCTACTATACAAGCAATTATTAAAGCCAGTATGGGTGTATGGAATACAGTTATGGGGATGCACTAAGCAGTCCAATATCAACCTCATTCAGAGGTTCCAAAATAAAGTACTAAGGGCCATTGTTGGTGCACCATGGTACATCAAAAACACCAGTCTTCATCGGGACCTCCGCATGGAGATGGTAACTAGCAAAATATCAAAATTTGCTAAGAAGCACGAGGATCGTCTACTCCACCACGACAACTTTGAAGCCATCCAGCTGCTAGACAACAGTGCGCTAGTGCGTCGGCTGAAAAGAACTAAACCATTCGAACTAGTGCGGGAGTGATTAACAGCAGAGCACCCGTAGTGTATTCACAGTATGTGAAAAGTGAAAACAAATGTAAGTGAAAACAACCGCCGTCTACTGGAGTGGTAAAAACTGTCAGACTAAAACAAGTTGGGCCAATGGGCAAAATTGTAAAAATACTCATTATTTTATCAGTTTAGGTTAAGTGAA
Organism: Melinopterus prodromus; assembly: GCA_964023965.1. NCBI lineage: Eukaryota > Metazoa > Arthropoda > Insecta > Coleoptera > Scarabaeidae > Melinopterus > Melinopterus prodromus. The sequence goes on from OZ030396.1 coordinate 14,451,009, forward strand.
AATAACTTGTTAGTCATTGACTAGGTGTTATGCCACAAACACTCTGTGTTTGAACAAAATAAAAAAAAAGTTATGTTTCATTATTATATTACTCTGTATTATACAGAGAAACAACAAAAAGTTACGACGTCGTTAAGAACCTGCTACATATTTTTTGCAGTAGCATTATGTTGTGGTAAACGCATAAATCTTCATTAATCTCGAACTGTACTAAAACACCACCCAAAACATGTGTTAAATAAGAATGATCACGACCGTGTTTTATATTTAATACAGTACTGGTTATTTTTCTACATTTCATTCTTTACCAGTAAGATAATTAATTCTGTTTCTAGTTCAATCTAGTTAAACAACGTAAAAAACTAAAGCAAAGTAAAACAAAAAATCTACACTGAAAAAGAAATTCATAAAAATCCAATATTTGTGCCCTGACGCTCGACATTCGGTGGCCGATATCAATCTAGGGGTTCTAGTGGCAAAAAACAATTTTGCGAAATTGTGTTAAAATTTAAATCGATATCAAATTAACGCCGATTGCGAGATTGCATTTTTATTCCCAGTCCAATTCAGTCAACTCAATTAATACGACAGCATTCCACATCAAATCATACCTTCCGCGAAAATGTTGGTAATAAATGAATTTTTGGCTTATATGTTTTGAGCTGTATATTCACCAGCCAGAAAAACGTAGTAATGAAACTACGTTGGACGTGGTCAATTCTGGTGAACGCGCTAGAACAGCACTTAACAAAAAAAAAACATTTGCTTTATTTTATTAAGCAAAACAATTAGCATTATTACTTAAAATAAAGTCAAAATGACTCGTTTAATGTCTGACATAATTTTGTTTGTTTCCCTTCGTCCGTAACGAGTTAATTTCCCAAAAATTACGACGACAACACCCAAATAATTTCAGTTGAAAGGGCGATTTAGATTATTTGTATGAATGCCCTTTGTATTTTTTAATGTCGAAAGATGGGAAAATTGTGGGGATATTCTCCTTGGTAGGTGGCGGGAAAATATATGCGCGTTCTCGGCAGTAATGAGTTACGGAGATTGCGACCGAAATCGCCCCGCAGACGACAAAGGGACGCTGTTTTGATATAATACAACGGCATTATTATGCAAATTGAATTTTTCAGGAATAACAGCCCAGTTTTACAGCCTTCACGCAGCTGTTATTTACCAGCTTACCGAGCCGCCCCACCCCTGTCCCCCAGGCCGTCGCCGTAGCTGCAGAGCACACGTCAACCAATTATGTCATGTGTAAATTAAAGTACGAGTTTTTGGCCAGTTCCCTTCAGTTGCACACGTATTATTATAAACATTGTTCTATGGCGCGGAACGCTTATCTCAGTAATCTTCTAAATAATAGAAAATTGTCATAATAATCGCATAGTAATTTAATCTGCCTTGCCCCATTTGGCCATAGGACCAATCAATGTGAAATGAACCAGAAACAATTTGACAATTTTAGAAAAATTTCGTTACTCAACTTATTCCTTTTTGCAATTATATTGTGAACATTATTCAGAATAAAATAATTATGATTTAGATGTGGAATGGAGTTCTTTTTGGATCAGCACATATCCAAATCCTTACTAGCTAAATAGGTACATCTTAGTCAAGAAAATAAGACGTTTCACAACACAAAACCACCGTTGACAATCGATTTCAGACCTGCAGAAAGATTACTGGAATAGAAGTTTCCACAAATACTCTCGTCAAGAAACAGAATAGAAAATAAGAAATAATTGTCTGTATTTATGACCGGCTGTGGGTTGCTAAAGTATTAAATTTGAGAATTAATAATGGGGAAGTATATATTCACTTTTACCATACATCTCTACAAGAACTTCTGTCAAGAAAACTGATGAAGACAAAGTACGTGTTCCTGTTAATATTTTTTAGTTTAACGTTATAATTTGTACTATTGAGCAATTGAGGTTTTAATAATTCACTTTAATAATTTAAAAAATCTGATGTGGCCATGCACATGACTTCATCATACTATATATAAAATTAATAGCATAGCTGCATTAGTAGGGTTGCCATCCGTCCCGATATATCGGTAGTGTCACCAATATTGGCCTACTTGTCCAGACAGCGAAGTCGCGTTTGGTACGTATATTTCTTACGTAATTTTAAACTACAGCTGAGACAGCATTTGCTGTATCATAACGATAACTACAAGCTTCAAACAAAGATACATTTTTGCTTTTTAATTAAAGAAAACGCAACAATACGTTGTAATATATTCGACTTTTTTTTCTCAATACTAAATTAATTAATCTATATTTAATTTAAAAAGTTTTATAAAACGTTGGACTTAAGAATACTGTACATTTATTACTTTTTATTTATTATTGTTAAGTTTTCCGATAACAAAATTTCTAATCTAATTTCTCTATTTGTAGTTGATTCATTTTGTTAAGGCAGGAGGGTTTGTATTTGAAGAAATAAATTTTTATGTTTTATGTTTGAACCTAAATTAATTATTTTTCATTTAAAAAAAGTATAGTATATTTTTAAAAAATGCATAAAACAATTATGAAGTTAAACAAAAAGAAAGAATCGGTAAAGTATTGAGTGTAAACTTTTTCCTACTAAGTTAAATTTGCCTAATCTACAAAGAATGTCAAACAAATGACAACCGAGTCTGGTATACTTTTCCCGTAGATTCTGATAGAAATTCGGAACTTGCTAGAACTCTAGTTTTCGAGAAAGCAAAGTCCCAAGAAAGAAACGCGTTTTGTATGCTATTGACACTGATTTTCTCAAAACTAGACATCTTTCAGACTTTCAGGGTTGATTCAAATTTTATGGAAAGTTTAATTTTCGACTATTGTTCCAATGTTATTGTTTTCGTTTATAATAACTAATGTTACATAGATTAATATAAAACACATTATTCTGAAGTCAATTTGAAAGATAATTATTATTATGAGTTTATTATAATAAAGAGAGTTTCAGTAATTCAAAGAATATTCCAAAAACGAACAATAAAATTACCGTTGTATTAAACACGAATTATTGTTCAATGAAGTTTCCTTCCCTTATTTCTTATAATAAAGGAAATATGCTTGCATGGACAGGTAAAATATCACTGTATATTGTCTTGGTCAGTACTGTCCCGACAGTTATACCACAAAAAATGGCAACCCTATGCATGAGCTTCCATTTGATCGAGATCGGTCGTGACTGCATTAAAATAAAACTAGTTTTCCTGGATTTGACAGATATTTTGATACTATTGACTGTAGGTATTGTCAAAACATCACCGTTTGACACTACCTACTGCCATTAGAATGAAAATATCTGTCAAACCCTGGTTAACTATTTTTGTATTAATGCAAACACGACCGATCTCGATCAAATAGAATTTGCTCATGCAGCTAAACTACTAATTTTACGAAAAACTGACGTAGACATAAATTATTCAGAATTGCCTCTACTATAATTTATTAGTTTACTATTTTGATGAAATTACAGAAACGGCGGCTGATTAGCAAAATCGTAAAAAATCCTAAGAGTTTAGGTTTTCAGCTCTAAGTTTGGTCGTGAAACTTCTAAATATGACGTTTCGTCCCGATACATTTAGTATTTTATATTACTTTTATTGGTATCCTATCATAGATTAAAAGCAGATTAGAATTGCAGGGATAATGTGTAGAATTTTTTTACTTTTTTGTAGAATTTTGGATATTTTCATCTTATATTGTTTTAAATCTGTAATGGAATCTGACAAAAAGATTTATTGTTGTTTAGACCGTAATTTTCAACTTGGCATATTTTATTTTATTATTCAAAACCAACGAATTTGAACATTTGTTTACCGTCTCTTTGGAACTTTCTATTTATTCTTCTTTCTATTTTTTCTATTTATTAGTCTTTCGTCATACGTCCACCAAAAGTTTAGCATTTAGGTGTTCCCTTAATTGATAATCTTACACTGGGCGATATTTTGTATATTTAAATTAAATAAGTGGCTTCATTAGAGCCAACAATATATTTATTTCTGGATAAAAATGTATTTACGTATTCGGTAAATCTATTTGGTACAAAAAAAACGTATATTTGAAGAAATGATGGTAAGGAAAACAGTTAAAAATTACCACGTGAATTATATAAAAGATTGACAAAAGCTAATTAAACATACAAATAAGGTGTAGAAAACATTTTGTATAATCAAAATTCAAAAAGTTATAACAATAAATTATAAAATTGACTTGTTTTATTAAACAAATGATTAATAAAAAATTTGTTATGATGTTGTCCTTGAGAATTTAATTTATCACAAAAATTGCTACAAAATTAAAAAAAAAAAAATAGGTCTACCACAAGAGGCCTAAAACATTTATCTAATTGAAATCAATATAGAAAGAAGAATGTCTAGAATTGTTGGTGTAAAATAATTAGATCTGTTTAGATCAGTAAAATAATATCTGTGTACCCAACCCAACTCAAAATCATATCGATACTATAAATATTTTTTAAAATACCTAGAATTCATCGATTTTAGTCTTTTACTACAACGCAAGTATTTGGTTTTAATTAGTACCCCCGCTTATGTCCCATGCTTAGGTCCCACTTTGCCTCAATAAAATTCTAGTCACTTTACCCATACAGCAAGTTAAATTTAGAAAACTGCCCCCCCCCCCCCTTCCGATTTGAGCTGGATACGCCTATGTTCCCACACGTATATACATAGCTCTCGGGCGGTGAACATTTTTCAATTTTTTTCGGCGGTAATCTAACTACGTACATCAGATAAATCTGGAGCGTTTTGTTTTAGTTCGGAGCGCGCAAACTAGTACGCTCCGCCGACACCGCCAACAATTGCACGATTGGACATCAAATGAAGTTGCAAGCGGAACTTTACTGTAGTCTGTACTACTGTAGCATCGTGTAATTTCGCAGCGTCGGTCGGATGGGCTAAAAATAACAACAGTAGTCGGTGCATTTGACAGAGAACGTAGTTTCAGATTGTTATTTGGAAACCGAGTTTGTGAAGTGTACCGGAGATATTGTGAAACCCAGAACTTTAAATCTAAATTCGTGATTTTACGTCTACTTCATCTTCATACTGTTGTTTAATAGTCTCCCACGATTGTCATAATTATCACTATTGTTACTTGGTGGGTAAACAAAATGACATAAATACAATAGCGTGTTTGTCGCCGTTTTATTACTTATTCTGCCATTACAACTTACCAGGTCCCTCCTACCATAAGTACAAAAATAATGAGTATCCATAATACAGGAAAATAAAATAATCCCATAAATACGTGCGATACATTGTATACAAAGAACTAAACGTTCATGCCTGTCTATAGAAAAGCTGTTCTCTGAGATTCTCCTCTGCTTTTTAAAATTATGAATAAACAAAATGTTCTGAATATCAATCTAAAGCAGACAAATCAAGAATTATACACGAATTTATATGTATATTTCCCATTTCTGAAACTCGTTTAATATACCAACACAATCAAATATACGATATAGAGGGTAATAAATAAACAGAGTTAATGTAACAAACGTGGCAAACATTTTAGAGGCTAAAGTAAAAAGTTGTTGTTCAACATCGCCAAAAGATGTTCGAAATTCAATATGGCAAGTTGATAAAAAGTTATCCCTGTAGACCCTCATATACTACAACAAAAATAGATTCAGGTGAATAATATTTAGGTTTCCCGCAGGAAGCCAAAATTTTATGATTTTCTTTAAAAATTCGAATTTTTTCATATTTATTTAATGTGTTTTCTTTGTCAAAGCCCACATGTCCACACATAATAATAAATTTAATGACAAGTAACCCTTTACCAATATTTAAGCACATTTTTAAAATTATTCGAAAATGATCATTTGTCTAAAAATTATATCGAATATAAATAAACTGCACGCAATATAAATGTTGCATTAGAGCAATCTATTTATGTGTATTATGGTAATTTCACATCTTATTATTAAACTTTTCGTAGTTTAAAACGAAAAATCAGTTAATATTTCATTGAAAAAAAAAACTAACTCTTAAAGAAAATTATAAACTTTAGGCTTTCTGCGGGAGACCTAAATATTTTTCAATTGCGTAAATTTTCTTTGTAGTATGTGTAGGTCCATAAAGACAACTTTTTATCGACTTGAAATTTTGAATTTCGATGCACGCTATTGTGGGTAGTTACATGCTAAACAAAGACGTACTTAAAGATAGTGCTTAATGATGTAGGTTTGGCACAAGGTTAAAAGGTTCAAAATTCAATTGGCCGGTATTCTTCTAAGTCGTTCCGAATGGGAAATTGCTATTTTTCTTAACTACTTATATAACAAATGTAGTTGCATTTGTTGGTGATAATACTAAAAATACCATAAAACCATACCAGGGAAAGTTTTTTAGTTTATCATACTCAGTATGAAAAGGTATAATATTTACAAGTTTTATGACCAAAGTTAGAGAGAAAAGCTTTTGGTTCAAAAGGGTCCAAAGAAACTGGATGTTTCCTCTAAGTATTTTTCAAAGATTTTGCAAATGAGCTGCCATTTGTGTAATTTCGTTAAAATAGTTAAATAATAAATTAAAGTAGAGGAAATTTTGCGTAATTTATGTCTATGACGTTTTTTGGTAAAATTAATAGTTTAGCTGTATGAGCAAATTCTATTTGATCGAGATCGTGTCTGCATTAATACCACATAGTTAGCCAGGATTTGTCAAACGCTGATTTTTTTACAATACCTTCTGTCAATATTGTCAAAATAGCCGTTAAATCCCTACTAACTTGTGTTATTTTAATGCAGACACGATCGATCTCGTTCACCTAGAATTTCATGCAGATAAACTATTAATTCTATATATTAAATGTTTAAATATTAATGTTAAAGTAATGTGCTTGGCCACATCAGATTTTGTTTAATGGCGATGATGACAAAAATACCGTCATATATTTCAAGCTAGACGCAGCTAGCCATATTACAACAATCCATAATATAATTACAAATTATGGCTACATTTGATGATTTTGTTTTCCACTCAAACCTATTTCTTACACTAGTTCGTCCTGTAGCAAAGGTTATGTTCATTTTAATGCTGTAAATAACGGAACAAAAAAACAGTGTACTAATAAGAAATATGAATAACTTTTAATAAATAGTAAATAACGATAACAATTTGAATTCAATAATAATAATAATAATAATAATAAAGGTAGCTATCTAATAACGTCCTATCAGTATAGCTGTCCTTACTAGCCTCGGATGGAAACGCTGAAAATGTAAGCTAACATGGATGTAGGAAGCTTAAAATATAAAGAGAATGCACTGTTTATATGTATTCTTTTCTGTTAAGATTTCTGCATGAACTTCTTCTGTGTTTAGTAATTATTTTTGAGTTGTAAAATTATGTTCGGATTAGACAATATAATTCTCAATACTTGAAAATAATGATAATCTACATTTGGGTACTTTTGTCAAAAGTTTTATCTATTGCCATCCCTTCAAAATGCTACATGACATGACACACAACTACAGAATTTTTTATAAGAGAAAAAATACTCATTATCAAAAAGTTGCTTACATCAGCTTAATAAATAACAATAATCCATAAGCTTGTAAGCGTAGATATCAGAACATTTCACAGATTTCCAATTGCTTAATTTGTCAGTGACAACTCATTCTAGCGGGCTTGTTTTTCAAAGAATCTGGTTCTGAAAACAAAAATTGTGCTTTGTTTAGTCTAGTTGTTGGAAGAATGTACCACAAAAATGCAAAGTATACAAAAATCCGAGTCCTTTTTTAAACTAAGCACAATAATTCAAAATGTTTGCTTTCAAATTCACATTCTACGAAAAAAGCACACCAGAATAGGTTTTAACTAGTTCGAAAGTACACTGTTTTATCTTCACACCCATATTATTCTATATTATTCATCTACATATTATTTTTTGCTTGCAGTACAACCGAACACGTCTTGAAAATATAGCTAAAGTTACGTTTCCTTGTATGTGAAATGTCAATTTCAATTTCTATAAAACTGGATATAAACCCGAATTTATATTCAACGCAAAATAACTCAGTATATACTATATGTATCTAATGAGTATGATACTATATGTTGCTTGATATTATATTGAAAATTATGCTATAACGCATAAATCTTTGAATGCAAGATAAGCATAACGCCTCTGTGTTCATAATCGTGGCCCACTGCGCACCAGGAACATATTGGATATATCCAAGTCCTTTTTCCATCTTTATTGAAAACACCCAATCGCGCACACTGAAGAGGAACAAGATGTTACCAGACGAACCAGACGCTACCACGAATTGTATCGTACCCTGCACGCACAAATACACATTCACCAGCGATGCTCACACACACACGTTGTACATTCGGGCGTTCCGGTGTTACCGATTCGACAATAAATTTTTGCCCAGATAGCAACCTGACTTCTCTAACTCGAATATCATATGAGCTGGGAGCGGCCGTGTTGCATACACATTGTAAATTTCCGCAAAAATAGTAGGTAACACAGACCACCAGCCGCAGTGGGAAAGAGGTTTTGTTATATTTTTATGACAACGTAGGGTTGTTGTATTTTATAGTGGTTCGCGTTTTTACGTTTATAAAAAATACACTCGAAATATAAACACACTAAATAGTTGAATGGTTTAAAAATTACGCTAGTTATACAGAGTGTCCAGGAAAGTCCGCATCATATGACAATTTTTTTAATATTCATTTCTCAGAAAATTTTATTGTTTATAAAAGTTGGCGGCTTGTATCAAACCAATATGGCAACAGTCAAATATGTAAATTTCCGTACCATATACCAAGCGATTCAGAATATACAAACTTGTGATAACAGTAAAGTACCTTTATTTTTATTATTATCGATAAACATTATTTGGAAATGTTGTTTAGAAGTAAAAATTATATTCAAATATGTAGCCACCTATCTTGAAATTGTTATTAATTATAATTGTTATCTTGGTATAATAACTAAGGTTTATTTAGAACTAGCGCAAAATCTCGTTTTCTTGATGCAAACTTGATATTTCACCCTGTAGGCAATAGTAGTTCATACAATAATTAATACACGAGCGTGACTTACCTTTAAGGCAATTAATATTTATGACTTTGGATATGTTTATAATACTAGTTATCCACCTACAGCAAGCGATTAGTCGATGTTGTTGATATTTTCAATGAAAGACACCCGGACAACCAAATTACCCATTCAACCATTTCTAGGATAATCAGAAAATTCAACTGGGTCTGTTGAAAATCTCTTTAAGAAACACCACTAAAAATATATTGCCGAAAATAAGGAAGCAACTTTACCAGTGTTGTAAGCGGTAATCGTGCATAGACAAATTGCTTCTAACACCCAATGCAGTAAATCAGCATCACATAACATACAGAAACTGAACAAATATCACCTTTATAAACCAAAATAAGTACTAAACTAAAGGCAAGAGACTATGGTATCTGGTATGACTTCATTATTATCTATAAACTTTACTTGGAAATGTTGTTTAGAAGTAAAATTTAATAATTTCTAACCGAATTTCTGGTTTAAACAAGTTCTTGACGGTGCTTAAAAAAGGTGTTAACACGCTGTTCAGGAACTGAAGATATAAATCTACATTTAAATTTTAGCAAAAAAGGCCCAGTTATTTGATTGTTAAAAATACCGCACAGTACATTAGTCTTAAAATGGTACTAATATCGGCATTCTACTGTAAAATTCGGGTTTTCTTGTGTCCACCAACGGCTATGAAAAACAGTGCTATTTGACGAAATGTTTCCTCGTCTATCCATAGAATATTAACAAAAATCAATCTATACTCTTCCATTTCCGCCTTAAACCAGATGGCGGAGTCATACCTATGGCATCAGGTCTGATGTCATAGGTATGGTACTGATGCCATAGTCTTTCCTTTAGTGTACAAATTTCTAATGCTTTTTAAAGGTGATATTTGTTCAGTTTTAGTATGTTTGTTATGTGCTGCTGATTTGCTCGATTTGGTGTGAGAAGCAATTTGTCGAACCGAAGTCATTCTATGCACTATTACCGCTTGCAACACTGGTAAACTTGCTTTCTTATTGTCGGAAAATTACTTTTTGTGGTGTTTCTTAAAGAGAATTTGACCAGACCCAGTCTGTTTCAATTTTCTGCTTATCCTAGAAATGCTTGGACTGGCAAGTTGGTTGTCCGGGTGTTTACATTGAAAATATCAGCAATATCGAGATAATCGGCTTTCTGTATAGATGGATAACTACTGTTCCAAACATATCCAAAGTCATTAATATTAATTAAACTAAAAGTAAGTCACGCTCATGTATTAGTTATTGTACGATCTATTTATTATCTACAGGGTGAAATATAAACTTTGCAGCAAGTAAATGAGTAATTTTGCGCTAGTTCTAAATAAACATTAGTTATCATACCAAAAAAATCGAACATGTAAAAAATATATTGAAATTTCGAGAAAATTGATTAAAACGTATATTTTAGTATCACTGGCATTGATTAATATTAGTCACAAAAGTAAGAATTACAAAAAAAAATCTAAAAAATAAAAATTTCAACATAGGAGGCAGTGGCTATTTGAATATAATGTTTACTTCTAAACTACATTTCAAAATAAAGTTTGTCGATAATAATTAAAATAAGGGTATTTTACTCTTATCACAAATTGCATATGATGCGGACTTTCCTGGACACTCTGTATACTGTCTAAAAATTCGAAAAGTACCGGTAACTATTGTAATGGATTATATTTGAAAATGTTCTAGGTGATGTTCTTTTGGTGCTAATTGCACCAACAACACTGTAAAACGTAAATCGAATAAACCGAATTCTAACCATTAGAATTGCTCCTCTATGCCATTGAATCGTCAGCAGATTGTCCAAAACTACGACAATAATTCATAGCATCATAAAGAACTAATTGCTACTTCACGTGATTTACGGTAACGGCCATATGGCGGTTTCCTCTGGTCTCTTTGGTTAATCCAAGGTAATTTGGATGGAGACGTCTTCACCACGTGGAAATAATGTCCCGGTCCACCAAGGCCGTAGGGGAGCATTTGCGCATTGAGGTTCAATGTCAGTTACATCAAAGCGCAACTTTTAGCGATTGTAATTTAAGAATTGTTCATATAATATTATAAAAGTTGCCTATTAATTAGTTACAATTGTTTTTTTCTGGAATATTGTAGCAGCTTGGTCCATGGGTACATATAATAGACCATTTATTTTTTCGTTTCTCGAGAAATAGTGGTTCTTTTTGAAGAGTTTTGGATGACCGAAAAATTGTTTTAAATCTAATTTAATGTCAGATAACCAACTATGATATTGTTATTTTAAAAACCAATTGTTGGCAACAGAATTTAACAATCAATTGCTTTTGTTAATACAGCCAACAATAATAATAGCGCCATTTTGAAATACAGAATTCGAATGAAAATACTACAAGGTTATGTCATACAAATTATTTTAGTAATTTACACGTTCATAAGTTGTTACCGTGTTTTCTATCATAGAATTTTAAAAAATGTGAAAAGGTGACTACTGCTTCAAGTATACGACGTTACTAATAGCGTTTTCGATTTACTGCGCTCGGCTGCAGGAGCATCCTGCTGGTGTGGGTTTGAGTGTTCGGCTTTTCCACTCGTTTCGTACCGCACACGGTCAGAGCACTCATCTTGACAGGCTTAATCGATGAATATGTCATTACTTTTTGTGTTTAGATGATAAATATAGATAAACTATATAAGAATAGCACCCGGGAAGCTAAATATAATCATAGTTTCGTAAGAGCCTTTGAAAGTCTTTAGGTTATGCCTTAGCCTTTAGGTTATGAACTAGTTCACCGTGAAGTTGGTTTTATAGAATTGCACCAAAACAATGCAATACTGCATGAAAATTGTGCGCTTTTGCATCTTTACGGTGCAATTCGCAACGAGTGACTGCATAAAATTGTATAAATAGAAAACGCTCTTATTTTGTAAAAATTTCTACTGTAAATAAATCTTTCGTGCATTAAAAAGTTTCGTTTGTTGACTAAAAATCACATCTCCATAATTGCAGGCAGGCTATAATAGTTATAATAACAGCTATAACAGTAATACCAAGGGTATTACACGGATGCTTATGCCCCGAGGGTAACCGTTTAAAAAGCTCGAGGGGCTATCGTCCCTCGTGCTTTTTATCGCCTGAGGGTGTAAACATCAAGTAATGCCCGTGGTACATACAATTTTATGTCCTACAATGGTTTTGTTCCTATAATTTGAATATTAATAAATATTTTGACGTAATCAAGTGACATGCGTATCTACATATAATTTACATACAATTTGGAGTTGAGTGACAGTACAGAGAATTAATTGTCAAACAGAATAACCTTAATCGCCAATAATTGACATTGGCAATTTCAAATTTACAATTTAAATGACAAATATTGATATTTTTGACATATAACCATGGCAACCCTTAATGCCCGCGCGGGCGTTAAGGAGGTATCTAATGTCACTTTATGATCATGTAGGACATAATAGTTATTTTTGTACCAAGGGCATTACACGGATGTTTATGCCCCGATGGTATTGCCCGAGGGTGACCGTTTAGAAAGCTCGAGGGCCAATAGGACCGAGAGCTTTATAAGTCGCCCGAGGGTATGAACATCAAGTAATGCCAGAGATGCATACAAAATTTTATGTCCTACAATCGTTTTGTTCCTCCTTTTGAATAATATTAATAAATATTTTGACGTTATCAAGTGATATGCGCATCTACGGAGTTGAATAACAATACAAGCAATTCGGCAATATTTGACATTGATGACTTAAAATTTACAATTTGAATGACAAATATTTGATATATTTGACATATAACCATGGCAACCCTTAATGCCCGCGCGGGCGTTAAGAATCCTTAATGCCATAGCGGGCGTTCGCGGGCGTTAAGAAGCAGTTTTGCCTCGATATTTAAGATGTAAAATGTCACTTTATGATAATCTAGGACATAAACAATGTATCACTATATTTTAGATATTATACCTATTTTAAGATATGCTGTACTTTTAATGCAAGTGTACCGTATTTTAGGTGTTATTTACATATTTTTAGTACTTTGGAAATTATTTTAATGCCACTAAAAAAATCAATTTGACAGTTTGTTACGTGACACAAGCGTGACAATAAGTTATGTTTATATAATATACTCCAAGAGCCAGCAACGGATTTCGTTACACTATAGAGAATAGGGTTCGAGAATGGCTTTTGCGCCATAGATTTAAAAAAAAATTAAACTCATGGTTTAAAAATTTTAAATCGCTATTATTTTTAATTACTGACATACTTTACAGACTCATCCTGAAGTGGACGTCGGTCCACATCAGTTTGAATCAATGAGTTATCAGATTTAACAGCCTAATTTCATATTTGGGCATATACAATTAAATTTAAAGCTAGTTTTAATAAGGCAATGATTTTTGCCGCCCTGTATATTAAAGCTGGCCTGACTGTCGCCATGGGCTTTTCAGAGCATCGAAAACTCTTTACAAAGACGGAGGTGCCATTATATTTAAAGAATTGATGCCAAGTTTTAACTAAATGTATCCAGTATTATCTATTATATTTAGTGAACACTGGCTTTACGCCTGAGCTGCACTATACAAGTTTTAACAATTTTCATTGACAAGATTCTTGTCAAATACTTTAATGAAGTTTCGATCAACGTTATGCAAATCGTCTATCATGTGTCAACACCATGTCAACATTTGACGAAGTAACAGCTGGGACTAAAATTACCTTACTAACTTGACAGTAATTTCACACATAATCTCAACGATTCCATAGCAATGACACTTTCTGCATCTTCTGCATTGAACAAAACCAATCCCAGGTAAAACAAACTGCTTGTCAATTTTAATCTGTCGTTGTTCTTGTCAATATCTTAATATGTATTTATTTCAACAAGTGTTCGGAAATGGTTATGTTTCGGTATAGGAAATATTAGGTTGGTACCACTTTGACGAAACGTCAAGTTGAAAAACTAATCCAAATTCTGACAGACTTATATTTGTGAATCACTGTAGATGTCACATGCGCACCAACATACTAAACTAACTACACAAATCGCAATACTTTATTTATGATTTTTTTCATTTTATTGTTTATATAATTAGAAAAAACAAAATTTGTTGGTTGTACTTTGCCGCAGTAGATCGCGCAAAGTTCAATAGCGGTTCTCCAACCTCGGACGAAATCAGCTGTTTTCGAGCGTGACAGCACAAAAACAGGTTTTTATTCCGATGATATTTAAAGTTCTATCTGGAAAACAAAATCGTCCGTTTTATTCAGTTGACTACCGCTGTCATACCGGTAAGATGAGCTAAAACTGATAAAACTCCAAAACCAAGATTTTTCACGACTTCAATCTTGGACGTTTATAACTGGATTCAATCACCAATATGCGATAGCATCCCGGGGTATATAAATCGGCACAACCGTGTTTTGTCAATCTTTAAGGGAAGTAATGAATCCACGGATGGTAGTAAATTTTATAAAGGTTTATATTTTCCTCGGACCATCCGAGATAAGCTTTATAGCGATTATAATCTGAAGGGGCTGTACGGGATGCCTGAAGGTCTCTGGCGGCGTTTCCCATTTTATGGGAAACACGTAAATATCGATTGCAGAGCGGGCAAAGAAATTGGGTCATGTCGGCAATACGGACTACTCCATTCCGTTGAATATCTGTGGTAGTTTTCGCTGTTCGGCTTTATCTACGGCAGCCATTATAGAGTTGAAGGAAAATGGCTCAGCAGACGCTATACGAACTGGTGATTTACTCGCAAGCACCTCCGACGCCAGGTTTACTGTTTCTCGTGTGTATATGCCGGCGCGCAAAATACTGCACCTAATAATTTAGGACTTTCTATTACATCCGAAATAAGCAAGTGAAATATCTTAGACCTCACGCGAAAATCAAAGTTTATCTCGAGTCATGCAGGAGCGAAATTTAATATATGGCGAAGGAGGAACTAGCTGGAAAACAGTCTCGACCTTATATCGCAAATATAGTCTCACAAAGGATATACAGAGCTAACCAACTTAAGCTTCAGCATACATTTTCTGATTTTATTATACAAGATGTCCCAAAAATTACGACTTAAGACCTCTGACTTAATTTGTGCTTTTCCTTAATTTGGCTGTCGAGCCAAATTTTCTGATGTCGACAAAAATAACCGGTTTATAAAAGTATGAAGTGTGAAAACATGCATTTAATGACTAACATGGGGCTTTGATGGTTTATACAAAAATTGCATATTATAATAAAAGATCAAAAAGATTGCTGGACAGCCTATGGACCTGGTGACCCACGGCATAGGTACTCCCGATTAATTTCGTTGTTTATAAAGCTAGACGAATGAAATTTGGGAATGCGTTAATAGACAAAAATTGCATTCTTTGGGATACTCTTAAGGTTAATATGACTTATCAATCTAGGTGGCTAGAAATTGGTGTAAATAGCCAAAAATTGTCAAATAAACACTAACTAAATCGATTTTGCCCGACATTGCATTACTGTCGCCCTCTAGCGTAATTTAATTGGTTTTTGAAAAGTGAGTCATTATTTTTTTCATTGATACCCTATGACCATACCCTGATTATTCGATAGAAAACATCTTTCCGATTACAATGATACCAAATACTTGATATTTTATTGACATTCTTAACGTACAAATGTTCATGATCAAAGTCACCGTACAAGTCAAAGTCACTCAATGGACTACTCGAAGGAAGTACCCTGATTATACGAGGAAAAACAATTTCCGACACAATGATACCAAATTCTTGATATATTGCTGATGATGGTAGCATGAAAATGACTACTTCCTTCGAGTAGTCCATTGAGTGACTGACGTACGCTGACTTTGATCATTAGGTCAATATTTTTTTTCGATTTCCTGGTTTCTAACACATTTGCACGCTAAGAATATCAATAAAATATCAAGTATTTAGTATCATTGTAATCGGAAAGATGTTTTCTATCGAATAATCGGGGTGTGGCCATTGGGTACCCGTGAAAAAACATGACTCGAGCAAATAAATCACGCCAGTAATACAATGTCGATCAAAATCGATTTAGTTAGTGTTTATTGGACAATTTTCGATTATTATCACCAATTCCTAGCCACCTAGAATAATACACAAAAAGATATTTTTGTGTTGCCTTGGTGATAAAAATTGACGATCGATATATATGCTTTTGTGTTCGGAATGTCACGCTGATTGAAAATATCACATAAAGAATATAGGGTGCCATTTAAAATTCCAATGATGAGTATACAAAAGAACGGATTTTTTTGTCTATTAAAACTTGCCCTAATTTAATTCATCCAGCTGTATAAACAACAAATATAAACGGAAGTACCTATGACAAGGGTCACCCGGTAGATAAAATTATTATTTCTTAAAATTTAAAGTAAAGTACCGATCGTGAAGTAAAACTTATTTTTCAGATGAACATTGTTTAAATTTTTCAAAAGAAAACTATAATATTCTAGAAAATTAACAACAAACCTGTTCAAACCGGTTAATTTATTTATTTGATCATGAATATTACCTTGGGAGATTTACCTAATAACAAATAACATAAACAAACTACTAGATAGTCGTGGTATGTTGTTATTATAAACCAGAAATCAACAGATTTTGTGAAAAATTACTTTTTAATATGTAAACGTGTACTTGATACTTTAATAACGTGTCTGTTCATCTCTTGTGGTAATTACCGCAAAATTCTGATATTGGGATGAATAGAAAATCAAAATGTTAAGAATTGATATGGCTTTGTATGACAGTAGGTCCTTGAGAATCTTTAAAAATCGTTTAGTTACCCACAGGGTATTCCAAACTTGGACCAAAAACATAAATAAATAAATAAATCTGACCTTTTGTATCAATCTTTGCAGCCGTCGCTTGATTTCCAATCTGCATTGTCCATTGTTTATGCATAACCGACCAACATAACCCCACATAAGTACGCGGCAAAACCGTAAACATAACCAAAACAAACGTATTTCCGCACAACCTTACAATCACGCGTGATATTGTCCAGAAAACTAGTAAATTCACGTGAATTACCGAACACAATATCACAAATCACATTATTCCTACTTTCGCCACCATTTCGCGATTGATTAGATTAATTATAAACTAATGTTCTAACTGTTTGTTGCGATTAACACTAACTGAGTCACAGCTACAATATTGTGGTTCGTATTTTCGTTTTGAAACCGGTTTTTCACATCACTTTCCGCGCTCGCCTCGGTCAGGTATGCGATCCCCACCACGCGTTTGCAATTGCGAGCACCCCGTTTCTCTATCTCTGTCTGGCTTATACTGGAAAGGCGTTTCAAAAATCAGCATTGATTCCTTGTCTAGCTAATCTCGTGTGTTATTGTTTGTGGACTGATCTGTCTACTATTTTGCTGGTCAAGTGCCAAGTGGGTATGATATCGTAGTATCGTAATATGGAAACTACTAAAGGTATCTGGACGAAACCTCATATTTAGACTTTCATAACCAGACTTAGAGCTGAAAAGCTTACTGTTGAAAAGGGTTCAAAGGAACTGGAAGTTTAGTCTCAGCATTTTGAAACATTTTGCAAATATGCCGCCATTTCTGGAATTTGGTCGAAATAGTTAAATAATAAATTGAAGTAGAGGAAGTTCTGAATACTTTATGACTATGAAATTTGTTGGTACAATCTATAGTTTAGCTGCATGAGCAAATTCTATTTCATCAAAATCGGTCTATTTGATCGTGGTGGTCGTACTGCATTAAAACTAGTAGCCAGGATATGTCAGATATTTTGATTCTAATGATAGTAGCAGGACCGTCCTAAGATATTTGGCGCCCGTGGGCTACTAAAAACAATGCGCCCCTCTTCATAAGAAAATATGTACAGGGATGACTAGCGGAAGTGTACCGGGGTGACATGCAAAGTTATAGAAAAGTATCAGAACTAGAAAACGTTAATTTATTAGATACCATTACACTAGACGAAAACATAAAATTCATACAAAAAAAAACATAACAAAAACTATATGAACAAAAACACACTGTATAGTCAACAGAAACAAAAGTGACTTAAATGTTTATTTTTCTACCTTTCGCTTTAGCGAATTGATTAATTATTTCACACGTATTTAAATTATTAAATAAGTCAATCTCTATGCACAAAATACTCAAATCATTTAATTTGTTCTGTCCCAAAGAAGACCGTAAATAATTTTGTATCCTTTTCGGTGCTGAAAAAGATCTTTCGCCGCTGCAATTTGTAGCGGCAATAGTTAAAAAATGCGCACACGTTCGGAAAGGTAGACTAAATTTTTAAGTCACTTATTGTCCTTAAACTAAGTTTCGTAGTAGGTATATTTTCTTTAGTTTCCAATAAATGTACGTTTTTAAAATGAAGGCATTCTTCAATAATATTATTTTCTAACTCGTCCATTTGCACAACTTTGCAGCATTCTTTCTAATTGTATCATCATTTAAATTTTTGCGATTAACCAGAAAAGCAAATTTTGAATAAATATCATCATAGGCACACTTTCTCTTTTGTACTTCTGCAAGAAGTTTATCAATATTGGCATCAAATTCAACTTCCTCTGACGTGTTTTCGTTGTACTGTCTTTCTTTTTGCGTATTCGTTTGTACTCATCACACCCGGACAATTTCATACTTTCAGATTTGTACAGGTTAAATGATTGTGCATTTCGCTTCGACTATACGAATTTGTCTAAAGCAGCGTATTGTTTCTAGTGTAGTAATCAGCTTTTTGAAGTTATATATTAGTTCTATCTATAATTTCTAATATTTCGCTCCAAAATGCTACCATAGTACCTGTTTCCAGATAGTTAAACTCATTTAACAACCGCTCAGCTTCAACTTTTGTTGCAGGTTTTTGAAAATTATCTTTGTAAATTTTATTCAAAGCATTTTTAAAATTTTCGTAGCGAGAAACTACTCCCTTGACTGAATCAGCTCTTGCTGACCAACAAGTGTCGCTTAACTTTTTTTGGGATCTTGTTTTTTGTTATTAGTGTATCTGTTAAAATTTCCCATCTTGATGTTGACGCGGCAAAGAAATTGTACAAATTTTGTAGAAATTCAAATAAGTTTGTTGCTTGCACGCAGCAGTCCGCCGCCGATTCTCCAATTAAGTTTAAAGAATGTGCTGCACAGGGCACGTAAATAGCAAGATTATTTTTCGACTTAATATGTGCTTGGAGGTCACTGTATACACCCGACATATTAGAGGCATTATCTTAAGATTGTCCTCTGCAATCTTCCAAATTTATATCTAAATCAGATAACAGCTTTATAAAACAATCTTCTATTTCTGCGCTGTTATGGAAAGTATTTTCTAAACATTTTAAAACAATTTGAACGGGTTTTCCATTATTATTGACATATTTAACGACAGTTAGTTAATTGATACATATGGGAAATATCGGGCGTCAAATCTACTATAATGGAGTAATACTTTGCTTCCTTTAATTACGAATTAATAAAACTTCTGACATTGCTACCCAAAATATTGACCTGGCCAGTACCTTTATTTGCAAAATTTAAAATATGTTGTTGTAATATGGGGTCAAATTTTGCTAAAAGTTCTATGCATCCTAAATAATTTCCATTGTGTTTATCACCAATAATTTTATTGTCTCCCCTAAAAGCCAAACCCCTTGAACTTAAAAACTTGATTACTTCAACATTTCGTTCTAAACCATTTTTCCAGTAATTAGTATTTTTTTCCATTGATATAGTTGATAACTTTTTAAATATTCACATTTATCTGTAGATCGGTTAACGAGTATACGGGTTCTTTATTCTTTATGCTGGGCAGAATTTTCATGGTCCGAAATTCTTTCACTGTGTTTCCAATCATTAAAACCTATACTAAATGGTTTACTCGCACTACCAAATAGCTTGCAAGGGATGCAATAAAGTTTTCCTGAAGAATGTGTGTATAAAAGTTTCGTTTCTGTTGTTTTCCGTTTAGTAAATGCCTATAAAATATAGTATTCGTAGCATACCTGCTCTGTGATTTGTAGACCTCATTTTGTAGAAATGTTTTTTATTATATCTATAATTGTATCTTCGCTTAATCTTCCCCATAGTGCAGGATCACCATAACTAACACTAACATATTATTAATTTCATCGTCATCTAATCCCTGATCATATCCCTGATCTGCTAGCCGTGCCTGAAGGATTGTTGGTCCGGCTCCTCTTGCTGTTGCGTTTGAGTATCTTCTGACTTTTTCTGATTTGTTTGTTGGGCATTAAGATCATATTGTTGTTGATTTTCTTCTTTTCCGTTTTCGTGTTGTTCATGCTGTGTAATTTCCTTGGAAATTGTTCCACCCTTTTTAAAGAAATTGGTTAATTTAGGCAATTTTTCCAGAAAAGCTTTTTGCCTCGCTTCTTTATCTTCAATTTACGATTGGCGGAGCCCGATAACTTTTTTCATTCCATGGTTACCCCTGCTACACGACACAATACCGTAAAATTTAATATAACGAGCCATTAAAACATTACGCCGAAACTGGGAAATAGCACGCTACTATAGATCTATAAATCACAGATGACCGTGTCAACCCTCTGGAAGACTTTTGATCTAGGCACAGCAGCGGAGAAACGGTGAAATACTCGCCCACACGACAGTTGCACGGCGCAGTGTTTTTTTTTGCGATCTGTCAGAAACATATGTTCGATCACTTGTTTTGTAAGCTCGTCAAACAAATCATGTAACACCAATAAAAATTGCCGCCCCCAAAAGGTTTGCGCCCCAGGGCTATAGCCCATTTAGTCCTGTGGTTAGGGTGGCCCTGGATAGTAGGTAGTGTCAAACTTGGTGTCAAACGCTAATATTTTGAGAATATCTACTGTCAATATAAGCTGCGTTCGGATATTGTACACCGTTGCCCATTTTACACCCAACAACACTTAAGTGTCTTTTGGGCGGTGTACCCGGTGTCAACGGAGTACAATTTCCGAACGCAGCTTTAATCGACATATCTGTCTAGTTCTACGACTTTTATTTTAATTCAGACACTAGCCGATTTCGATCAAATAGAATCTTTTGCAGCTAAACTATTAACTTTATATATGGTATGATAAAGTCATATGCCTGGCCACATCAGATTTTTTTATTAAAATTACTTTCTAGTATAGAACATAAAAAATAGAAAGATTTTTAATTGAAATTAATTTGAATTGTTTACGGGTTTTGCGTGATTTGAAATCTATGATTTAAAAACAATTGACACACACCATTGACTTTGTTTATTTCATTATTAATTTGAGTGTTTTTTACGTCCTATGCTACCCGTAGTAAGTTTTCGTCGTAAATAGACCTTTTTCAAACACTTATTTATGCGGTATACTTGCTCCTTAATATCAATTAGGTAGGTAATTAATTTTTGACTACTTTCGAAAAACGTAAAGACTGAATTCCTATTTCTCTCCTCCTATTCACCCTTATAAATTTGTGGAAAGTTAGATATTTGTCTGTCTTTTACAAATCGTACACCTTTTACGACGTCACATTTTAGATTTGGTTTAAACTTGTTGTATGCACTAAATTAGGTTATACCTGTATCAGAATTTAGTCAAAAAAAAAACTATTTTCAGAGATATGAAAGTTTGGATTATTTACGATTATTTGCCAAACCTTGCCATATTCAAAATTCAATATCTTTGGTTCCAGTAATCGTATCGGATCCATTGTTTTTGTTTTATTTTAAAGGTTGAAATATTTGCTAGATAACTGCCTACCATCATTATTTTAATTTATATATGTAAAAATATAAAAACAATTGAATGTTTAAATAATTATTACTAAGTCGCCCCCACAATGGATATAATCAAAAAAGATATATATACAGGGTCTCCCACGACGAGCTGCCATTAGAAGTATATGGAGAACGAAATGAAATGAGAGATTGAAAATTTGTGGAATTATATTGTTGGACACGATCGTCTCAACTAAAATATTTTCAGTTTTCGATTACTTCCGGTTACACCGGAAATGAAGTCAACTTTTATATTTCAAATGGAACACCCTGTGTTTTATCGCATTTTCGAAATCGTCGTAAAATTTAAGATCAATTTTATGTTACATTCCATATACGTAACATGTGTCATTTTTGAGATATTAATATTTTTCATAAAAAAATGACAGGTGCACGGTTACTTTCAACTGCTTATAAATTATCCCCTGTGACAGTTGGAAAAAAGTAGTCCGGCAAAATTGTTGTGAAGACAACGTATTATCGCCATATCGGTAGAACTCTTCTAAAAGTTATACAGGGTGTTCAAATTACATGATGAAAATTGAATTCGAGAAAAGTACTAAAAGTTGATTTTTTTAAATGGCAACCCTAACATATGAATACATTTCTCAATTCTATAGACAATTTTAGATCAACTTTGTGTACGATGTCCTATACCTAAAATGTTCTTGTACATAGTGAAATCGATTTTTAAACATCACAGTAGAAATTGCAAACATTGCCAAAATCTAGATTGCTTTTGAAAACAACTGAACAATTTGGAATAAACAGAACTTTATAAAACAAGTTTTTTAGGTCATTTTTCATTATAATTAATTTAGTATTTATAAAATTATAAGCCTACAATAAAACACAATATTACTGCCTAATTCAAGTTCAGTAACTGTTAAAAAACGTTGCCGTTCTCCGCTAAACATGCTTCATTCAATTCTTTGCCAATGGATTTTTAATTTTGGGACCCAATAACTGATAAGGAGAAAATGAAACATTGAGTTCGAGCTGCTTTCAATGGGTTATGTGCTAACTCTATCAGGGACGCCACCAAGAATAATATGTTAAAAAAATTGAAGCATGTTTATCTGAAAACGACAACGTTTTTGAACAGTTACTGAAATAGAATTTACCAGTTTTTGTTTTTAATTAAGAAATAAATATTTTTAGCACCTAATAAATAAGCACCTCCACTCACTCCGTTCTTAAAAACAAACTGCACTAGCGTGTTGAACCAGCCCGCTGTCTGCGAGATGTTCAAGAACGTCGCGCACATGCCTGAAGTAGTCGCTTGCTGCGTTTTTCTGCGAGTTTCCACACGCCGCGCGTGACTCACGTCAGATAAAATTTAATATCATTTGAACTATAAGAGACTCCATCCAAGAAAAAATAGGATTTTGTAGGTAAAAGTGTGGCGGATACTATATATATATATATATATATATATATATATATATATATATATATATATATATATATATATTTGATTATATCCATTGTGGGGGCGACTATGTACTAATTATTTAAAGACTTCAACTGTTTTTAAGTTTTTTAAATAAATAAATCGAAATAATAATTGTACGCTGTTATCTAGCAAATATTTCAAAGTTTAAAATAAAACAAAAGTGAGTCCGATACGATTACTATAACCAAAGATAATGGATGTTGCATATGGCAAGGTACGGCAAATAATCGTTAATCATCCAAACTTTAAGCCTTCATATCTCTGAAAATATTTTATTTTAAATGAATTCCCGATACAGGTTTTCCGAGAAAATTCCATAAAAAAAGTTTGGTGTAATTTAAAAAATTAAACTTTATTCCTGGCAAAATCCGTACGTTTTGTAAAAGAACGACCCATATACGATAGAATCAACCACTAGCAAAATCGGTCGATACAACAAATTGTTCCACTCCCGTACTCTAGTCTGTGAACCGCGTTATTACATTGAAGGGCTTTGTAACGGCACTCAAAGAAAACACAAAGAGCTCGTCTCAATATCCTTATTAAACAACGTAAAGGTTCCTTTCAGTACTTAGGCATGTAAAGGTTATGATTCATCTTCGTTATCAATTACGCGAGAATAAATTGGAAACAGCGTAGGGGGTCGGTATAAACGGGTATCAGCGGGCGATGTTATCAATTTTGTTTCGAAAACCTAAAGAGAATTGATTTTCACGATCCAATCTAATATCCTATTCTATGGGTTTCAATCTCCTCGCGGCCCAAAAAGTTCCGGAGACGATAATAACGCTTTTTTCGAGCAGGAAGGAATACGCCGACACCGGCTCAGCGACAGAGATCTACCGATATTAGGTATTCTGTAGGCCACAGGAACGACTGATCATGAACGAAGTTTGCAAAAGAAATATTCTTATAAGATCTTTCATAATACCGTATAGCCGTTTCACCAAAACAACCGTTTTAACAAACAATATTGTTTGTTAATTTCGTTTGTTTTATAACTAATTCTGTAATAAAAAAATCTGATGCAGCCAGGCACATAACTTTATCATACTATATATGAAATTAATAGTTTAGCTACATAAGATTCTATTTGATTAGAATGAGATACATTTAGTAGCTCTCTGTAATCATCGCATCGCCACAAAAAATGGGACACATACAGACATTTCTTTGAACGTTGGTAAAAAATTTTCAGGGCACACAAAAGGACATATCTCCGCTTAAATTTCATTGTTTTGGTGCACAATTACTATACTTTGTCATACTACGTATGATAAAGTAAAAATAAGTAGCCAACCTGAATACAAAAAATTATGCCAATTCTCTTACCTGCTGTACTGATATGGGGACTCGTTAGTTCAGCAGGTGGTTCCTATAGAATCAATCAGGCATGAAAGGCGTAAAAATTTGATTGAGTTCAATTTAAAAGCGTCAAAGCTGCGACTAGATATTTTAAAATACTCAATTATTGTTATTGAAAAAAACACAATCTCAGACAGATAAAGCGGTTGCAAGGCCATGGCAGTCACTTATAAAGTAAAAAAAAAACAAATCCTATCTTTAATTTAGACTACAAGATTCCGTTAGAAAAAAAAATCTGATGTGGCCAGGCGCATGACTTTATCATACAATATATAAAATTAATAGTTTAGCTGTATGATATTTTATCGAGATCGATCGTGTTTGCATTAAAATAAAACGAATTAGCCAGGAATTGACAGATATTGACAGTAGGTATTGTCAAAAAATCAACCTTTGACACTACCTACTGTCAGTAGAATAAAAATATCTGGCAAATCCTATATTAATGCAGACACGATTTCGATCAAATAGAATTTGCTCCTATAGCTAAACTATTAATTTTACCAAAAAATGTCATAGGCATAAATTATGCAAAATTTCCTTTACTTTACTTTCTTATTTAACTATTTTGACGAAATTGCAGAAATGGCATCTCATTTGCATATGCCTTGAAAAAACATAACAACATTGCTATCCGCACTCGAAATACACATTCACTTTGTAAACACAATGGAAACACCAAGCTGTTTCAATATTGTTTCACATAGCGTACGTGCGCGCGAGTTTCTCCTCACATTTTTTGTACCTTGGTTAAAAATGATCAGGGGACCCAAAAAGAGTTATTTCCGCTAAAATCTCAATTTTTTTCGGCACGATTACAATACTTCGTCATTCTGCGTATGATAAAGTAAAAATGTTGCACACAACACAAAAATATAGAGGAATATAAGCAATTACATTTAAAACATGATGTTTCTCGACACTATCGCCACCTACAGCAAAATGACTAACATGTCCTATGTGTTTTCCAGTTAATCAAATGGTAGGATAAAATGATGTAACCTGTATGTATCTCAATAAACGCAAAATTAGAAATATACAAATTGAAAATTAGAATCTAAAAATAGTACCGCCTGTTTTACCTTTTTCCGAATATCCATTGGATAAGGACTGGTTATTTTTGAACATAATGCCTTTTTTACTTTATCATACGCAGTATGATAAAGTACTGTAATCGTACCGAAAGAGAAAGATTGATTTTAGCGGAAATAGGTCCTTTTGGGTCTCCTGATCATTTTTGACCAATGTACAACAAAATGTCTGTGTGTGTATGTGGATGTATCTGTGTATGTGTGTGTACTTGATTTTTGTGGCGACGATTCCGGGGAAACTACTAAAGGTATCGGGACGAAAGTTCATATATCGAAGTTTTATGAACAAACTTAGAGCTGAAAGGAGCTGCCATTTCTATAATTTTGTCAAATTAGTTAAATAATAAATTAAAGTAGAGGAAATTCAGTATAATTTATGTCTATGACATTTTTTGGTAAAATTAATAGTTTAGCTGTATCAGCAAATTCTTTTTGATCGAGATCGTGTTTGCATTAAAACTTAGGTAGCCAGGGTTTCACAATTATTTTCATTCTAACAGTAGGTACTGTCAAACGCTGTTTTTTGACAATACCTACTGTCACTATTATCAATCAAAATATCTGTCAAATCCTAGTTAATTGTTTTATTTTAATGCAGACACGATCGATCTCTCTCAAATAGAATCTCATGCAGCTAAACTATTAATTTTATATATTGTATGATAAAGTCATGTGCCCGGCCACAAGAGACTTTTTTTAGTTGGTATGTATAATCTTTTTTACAAATACAAAAATAAGTGTTTTACACCATTTTCAAATACCCAGTAACAGGATACGAAAAAAGGTATTGCAATTTTTCTTTCAAAATAAGAGTTAGGTACTACATTGCATGTGTTTAACCATTTTTATAAAATATAGTAAAGCGTTGCAAATAGTTTAAATAATTTTCTAGTGAACGTAATTTCATTATAACTGGTATTTCCTCTATTCTTACAAGGTAGTGAAACGTGTTTAGAATTTTCAATTTACAATAATATGTAATGGAATGCTTTGCAAAGCACACAACAAGAAAACTACTACAACCGACGAGATACTCTGACAATTTCAGTGGCTATACCTTTGCATAAATTGTATCAAATTCTGACGTAATTTGTCCTCAGTCGCAGGACGTTGTAAACCCTGAGCGTGTATGGCCAGCTTAAAAGACTATTCTGAAAATATATAGTCCACAGTGAATATTTCGCAGTACGTTCTAACGCATTAGTAATCGTTAATTTTACTTGCACTTCTGACCCCGCGGTAAATTTGGGATTCCGTGCGCAGTCCGCATGCAATAATTGTAATGACTGGGAACGGTAACGTTATACGCTCCGTGCGGTATCGCGTATGCACGTTATGATGGAGTAGGCCCCATTACAGAGGGCAGCAGCAGCCGCTCCGGCCCGTTTGATGGATATTTGTACATAGAGGGCGCAGGCCGCGGGCCATTTTATAATATTAAGACCGCCCCGTCCGCGTGCCACGTACGAGCGGTACATCTAGTTAAAATATTCCATTTATCTTTCGGACGGTTTCGTTTCGCCGTCGCGTTATGGAATTGCGGTACGTTCTGTTTTTTTTTTTGTTTCTTTTTCTGGGTTCAATTTTGCCGACAAAAAATACCCATGTTCATGGTGTATAACGTCCCACAGCTAATTGAATCTAACCAAAATTAAACAGCAATATTGCCACATAAGGTCATTCAGGGCATAAAAAAATCAGTCGCGAGGTTTTTTAGTGTTTTGGGAACCTTGTTCTAAGAAAGTACAATATTAAAACAATAAACATAAGTCGACACCAGGAAGGTCGGCTACAACCCAATACCTTGGAGAGCTTCTAACAAAGAGAGCGACCACGAAGAAGCAACCAAGACGAGTGAAGCAGAATCGATGAAGACAAAAAAAGCGGCACAGAAGAAAGAAGTAGAAGCAACCAAGAAGAATTTTTCATCTCAATGGAAGATAGAGGTGTGTCCTGAGTGCTGACAGAATCAGAAGAAGTTGGAAAGATATCAATTTCCATCAGATCAAGCAGCAATATTCAGGCAGAACAACTACAGGAATCAGCCTAACGATGAAAAGTTTTAAGTTTCTCAACACCAGGTACTCGACTTAAGTCATAACGTAGAAGTGAGATAGAAAATTTCCATTTTAATTATAGTTGACTAGATTTTAATTCACCTACAATAACGCACATGCAAAGTAATTTTATTTCTAAATAAAAATAGGACACGCTCGACAAAAACATTTGTGTTATACATTGCGTTTTCGAAGAATAGGGTTCAAAGACAATGTATATCGTAATGCCTAGTCAACAAATTGAATTCAAGCTTATGTAACGCCATATGTAACGAATGAATGTTTTCAAGTAAAAATAGGTATTTGTTATTAAATAATTAGCTGTGTGAATGCAACAATAATAAATCTCTTGAAAAGTATATTTGAGAAATGGGAAATCACGTAAAATGTCAGGAGCAGATGATGAGACTATAAGTAGCAGAACACAGATTTTAAACATGCAGATGAAGGTATTAATGTATTTATGTATGTATGAAAACGAAAGTTATTTATAGAAGTATTGATGTATTGTATGTTTTTCTATATATGCGTTATTATTTTTTTAATACTTGTAATAATAGTCCTGTCTTTGATAATGTCTTTCCAGATATTAAAGGAAGAAGGCGTCTGAGCTTCTTGGTTGTGCAGTTTGTTGCATCAGTCATCCCATTGTCACTGACATTGAGGGCAATGTCTTTTTGTAGAAAGGGGAATGTCACATAAGGTCATCCAGAGCATAAAACATAATCAGTCGCGAAGTTAGTTGGAGTTTTGGGAACCTTGTTCTAGGAATGTACAACGATAAAACAACAAACATAAGTCGACACCAGGAACGTCGGCTACAACCCAATACTGTGTATAGCTATTATAAAGGATTAAAAGATTTTGTATTGTAATCAGACTTAGATCGTTGTTAGTACTAATCTGTATTACACCAGTATGTAATCAGTAATTAGTTAATCATCATGGAGTCAGTTATTAAGTAGTTATTATGAAACACACATAATATGTAAGACGACAAGAAACTAAAGTAATTGTTAAAACGTTCTGAGCGTATTTATAACCTCGGGGAAGCTACCATCTCCGCTACAGCCCCATAAGAAGATGCGAGGACGTTAATATGATTACCCACAAAGGGGTAACCACCCCACGTTA
Organism: Melinopterus prodromus; assembly: GCA_964023965.1. Classification (NCBI taxonomy): domain Eukaryota; kingdom Metazoa; phylum Arthropoda; class Insecta; order Coleoptera; family Scarabaeidae; genus Melinopterus; species Melinopterus prodromus. Next base: position 14,479,984 of record OZ030396.1, read on the forward strand.
GTGTCACAATATGACCATATTTAAAAAAGTTGCTTTTGCATAATATCTCTGCCACCATTTGAAATTTATCTATTTTCTATTTTTCCAATATTAATAATACATTCCTAAATAAGCCTAAATAAGCAAAGTTCCTATTATGGCGGAGGCGCATACAATTTAGTAACTGTAACTAATTCCAACGAAATTTACGATGAAATTAAGAGCTTGCCTCAGATGTACTGCGGACGTTATCAAAGAATATTATTTCCGTGAGTGGGAAATGGCGAGAGGCAATGGAAGTTTATAATTGCACTAATATATCAAGCACAATACATTAAATTCGTTTAAAATTGGGGTCGTTACGAGCCCGGCAAGGATCCAGTGGAGACCAATTCTCCATGCTAATCAACATGAGGGTAGTTTTCCAAACTCTAACAGCAAACGATTTATCCAACCAAACCCGTTTAAAAATGGTAAAGACTAGTTAGAGGATTGAGTGGAACGCTTTCTTTAATTCGGACCATCAACATAGACAAAGAGGTCGATTTATCCAATGGTTGTCGTAAGCAGGTCAGTTGCTGGAGCTTTTAGATTTGATGCAAATCTTCTCAGTGACCATTTTCATTCAAATATATTTGTCCAATTTCGAAAATTTGGAACGGTATATTCTTTCTTTACTTTTCTGTACGTCCAACAGTATCACGTATGGCACCTATTATTATAATCCGTGATTTGACAGGAATGCTTTGGAATTAAAACTTGTTTCAGCTTAATTTTCAACGAAATATTTTTACTTAGATTTGATTATATATCTGCCCTTTATTAAACTTTACAAATATGCTTTAAAAACAATAAGATTATGTTGCAAAGATAATGTCCACATAGTTAAGTCTACCGGAAGTATTTCATAGATTCGGAATCATAGCGTTATATATATGAACGTTGTATGCATATGAAATTTGTACAGTTTTCTTTGTACAGCAGCAAAATCAGTTTGAAATTTTCATGAAGTGAAATTCATAACTTTCTGGTGGTTGGTGTCAAAATCTAAATCTACGCAAGAGATTGCCAAATGTAGTTTTTATTTAGGCGTAATTTAGTAATTGGGAATATATTTTAAATTCAATTACTAAAATTAAAAAAGGACCAATCTAATACGGAGCAGAAAGTATATGAAATCTTTTCGACTGAAATTTGGTTATTTATTTCTGGTTTGTGATGTTGTATATTGGACTTCAAGAATTGAAAATGGAAGATTCAATATATTTTTCGAAATACACTTTATGAATAAAAAATTGATAAAAATAATATTACGACCCCAGAACGAATTCCAATTTTTTATATCTAATACATAATACAATTTTTATATTTACAGAGTCGGTCACCGACTCTGAGTCCATGTTCAAATAATGTAGAAAAAGACAAGCGTGGCCGTTGCCTCAGTAGACAGTAAACAAATAAAACTATACATTATTAGGTCTTCTACGAAATACCTAGCTACCTAAATATGTAAAAGTATATTACATTATAACCATAGCTGTAACTAGCATATTACGAATGAGTGGGAAATCTAGATACAAGCCGCTTTAGTTTTGTTATTTTTCACGAGCACGTAATATGCGTTACACCTCGAGTATTGTACACAATTTTACCTACGACCGACAATTTCAAGAAGTTGTAGCAAAAATGACATTAAACAAAGGTAATATTTGACGGTTAACCAATGTACTCGCGCGACATCTATTGCAACTACGGAGAACTGAAGTGTCAACCGAGAATTCCAATACAAATTCAACATAAATTTTCGCGGACATGTAATATATGTTACAGCTCAAGTATTGCACTTACTTACGACCGAAAATTTTAATAAACATAAATTGTATCAAAAATGACAAATAATAAAAGTATTTGCGCGACATCTATTGTAGCTACGGAGAACTTTATTATGTCGTGGCGTTAAAAACACAAAAGCACATTTACACATACGGACATTTACACATAGTAGGCAAATATAAATAAACTACGCAAGTCGGTGATAAATGATGATTAGCAAATGATTATTGTGTGTAGCTTGGCGCGTCGCAAGTATAGTTTATTTTCAATTTCCATCAAAACCAATCTCAACGTACTAATTTTGAGAGCTCAGAATCATCTTCTACAAATAATGGATCGGACTTCCGTGTATTCTTAGACAATTTAGAACTGGTCTATACAAAAAATGTCCGACAGAAATTTAAAAAATTAAATTTGAGCAAGAGACTTTAAAGAGTTAATGAGTTTGTGAAATGGGATCGTTTATCTAAGTTGAATGTAGGAATATCCATGTGTGCTAGTCATATGTAGTGCAGCCAGAATTGTGACGTCATTGCCACTAACAGAAGTAAGCGTTTTCAGCATTGACTATAACTAAAAATGATTTAAGGACATTCTTAAACGAGAATTTTGTTGGAGCTACTGTGTTCTTCGCAACTATTTTATTAACCGTTTTTTACACTTAATTTTGTTTTTATTCGAAAGAATTTTATTTTGTACTACACAGTGCAAAAAAATGTGCTGAATGAAATAAAATTTTGCCCGAATCGGAGTTGGAGGGGGAGTCTGGCCTACGAAAATTATCTGGAGTCGGAGACAGCCCCGCAAAACACGCAAGTACCATAGTGTATTCATTATGTATCATTTCTTTTCTTTGCGTCAGGTATATTAGATCCGTCATTTTGAATTTTGCCTTTCTGCTAACAAATTCGTAACCACCGACCAAATAAGCTTCTACAATGATATTATTGTCTCTTAATGTCAGTAACTTTTGAAATTATCAAATATGTTAGATTTCTGCTCAAATGATTAGTTTTTACAAACTTGAGGGAAAGCTCACCGTCTCATTGGGTAGGTTTTATTCAAATGTATGTACAGATTACTTCTAATATTGTGTAGTTGTAGTAGTTGCACTCAATAAATTGATCTTTGTAAACCCTACAAGCAACAAGAATAAGCAAATGCATAAAATATTCCGTGTTCCGTTGTAATATTTGAATTTCTTGCTCGAGAGGAAATAAAATATAACGTTCTCGTGTATCGGATTTGAAGTTTCGGTCGCAAACCGTCAGAAACTGCACTTATCTATCTCTGTCGGCGTCCCATTTTATTCATTCTTTTTTTTGTCGTCTCTTTCTGCCCACGAAACCCGATTTGAATTCAACTCTCGGCTGGTGCCCGAAGTTGCCCGTAAATAAAAAGATTTCTCGGGCGAAATTATTTTCCACTTCGGCGTGAAACGCCGCTTCGTCCTTGCATAAACCCACCCATCTACGTGATCGATTAGAATTTACATTAAAACTGCAAGGAAAGTTACAACAGCCGGATGTTGATGCTTGTTTATAATTCTTCCCCGGAAATTCATAAAAGTTTCCGAGCTCTTAATTAACGAAATTATCGTCGTCCGCTCTTCGTGTCGCCGCCTGTCGAAAGATTACATCGATAATTACTTACTTTATCTTTTATTGGCCGCAGCTGCTTGCAATCTTGAGAATAAACGGCGCCAGAAGGATCAAGATGAAATGCCTGAAAACAAAAAAAAAATATAATTATTCTTCTGTATTCAAGACAAAAAGAGACATAGATTGCCCTGGTACATAATATTAGTACAGAGTATTTGGATATTTTTCCTGTCGGTTTTCGGTTTTTTGTGGTTTTCTTTGTGCCACTAAACAATAAGATGCTTGAGTAAAGTATACACTTGTCCTTTTGCTATTTGCTAATTAAAAGTATCATAACAGCTTTAATTTTTTTATTTCTTAATATGACAACTAGAATTTGAAATGGTAAAATAATTTAAGGTAAATGGAAACGATTAAAAGTAAACAATAGATATAGCAAAGACAAGCAAGTTTTTGTGCTTGAGCATCAGGGACAGAAAAGAACATTATTTTCTTCCATCGTCAATGGTAACAACGGTAAAGTAATGTTTTAAACTATTTAAGACCGCTTGTTTAACTGGAAAACTAAAACAAGGCGAGTTCGCACAGTTCGCACATAGAGAAAACAAAAGTAAACATTTTTCGGTGCACCCCGATACAACAAAAGAAACAGAAAGAAAACGGTATGGTTCAAATTTGCTAATAAATTCCAGGAGGAATTTTTAGAATTTCAGTTTTGAAATACGTATATTGTAAATTTGTATGCATTTTTTTGTAAATTGTACAATATACAAATAAATTGTATATTAATGTTCACAAAATATTGTATCAGTTAAGGATTTTTCACGACCGCGCGGGCATTAAGGGTTGTCATGGTTATATGTCAAATATATCAAATATTTGTATTGTTATTCAACTCCGTAGATACGCATGTCACTTGATAATGTAAAATAGTATATTATTCTATGAGCAAGTAATGCAAGCAATTTCTCACGAGAACTAAGTTTGCAGTACGAGCCGTAGGCGAGTGCTGCAAAACGTTCGAGTGAGAAATTGCCATTACTTGCGAATGGAATACTATACTTTTTCTACGACCATGCAACGAAATTTTATAAATTAATTTTTGTGTATATAGGGACGACTGTATGTCACTATGACGGTTTACAGGATTTTGACAGATTAAAATTGTTTGGTGCGCTTGTCACTTACCGACGTTATCAATGCCTTGACAATGTCGCTAAGCAGTGTATCAAAACAATATGGAAATGAAAAATCCAGAGCTGTGATTGGCTCTAAAGCCCTGAGGAATAAAATATTTCTCACTACTCCCGGGGTATGAGGAGCCACAAATGAAATATTTGCCATATGTGTCGGGAATGGTTGGTATTACTTAGCAAAAATTGCCACTATAATGAATGAGTTCCTCAATAGGAGTAGAAAAATATTTATTATTATTATTGAAACGCAGGAACAAAACCATTGTAGGATATAAAATTTTGTATCCACCTCGGGCATTACTTGATGTTTATACGACGTCGCACGACTTAAAAAGATCGAGGGCCGATTGGCCCGGTCGCCCTCGGGGCATAAACATCCATGTAATGCCCTTGGTACATAAATAACTATTACATACCACAGTTCAACTTCATTAATTAACTTTTGTGTTTTGATATCAGATAGCATTTCACATATTTTCAAGTAATTTATTTGTCAAAATTAGTAAATATAAGCTACGTGACTAGTATGGCCGACAATGAACAAAATTTAACAAGGAATAAGTGTTTCTAGTATTATTCTTTTCCGTAGAATCTGAAACTGAATATATAAATTTTCAGAAAATTAGCAAAGGGTGCAAAAAATGCATTGATTTCTTAAAAACTAGACCCAAATTTGAAAATTTGCTTTCTGATTCAGATTGCACAAAGAAAAAACACCAATACAGTTTTCTCCTGTCCGATTTTGTTCTTTGTCGGCCAAATTAGTTACTTAACTTAGATTCTTTTATTTTTAACAAATTATGAATTTGGAAATGTGCTAAAAGCCTCAAAAGCTAATGCTAAAATTAAGAATTAAACAAAATATTAATAAATTTAACTTAATCTCGTTTTTGAGTCTCTTAATAGGTATTGTTCGGTCTCAAATTTCACAGGAAAGCATGGATACAAGCATGGAAATATATAAGAATTGTAAACCAAATTTTCCTAGCCATTGGCCAAAACTAAAATAAAATCTGGATGTAAATCAATCAATCTAACTATTAGTTATTCAGTTTGTCTGAACAATAAACGCCAATTACGTATGGGGTCTAAATACAATCTTGCCCTAAACCACTTCTCAAAGTTAAGCGCTGGCGGACAGCTCTCGCACTACGAACTAGTCGTCATCGATGCCGCACGCCCGAATGCAAGCTAATGAGGCGGTATAGGCGAATAATGGTCGCTGAATGGGGAGTTCATTGAATCAAATTGACATCTAGACACAGCGGGTCATTTCGATTGGCCATCTTCAGAAGAGAATTTACTAACAATCCGAATTAGGAACGGCCAATTGGACCCCGACTATTCCCATCCAATCGCCACTTAATCGGATATTTAGACGTGATCGCCGAAGCTCGCCCTCAAGATATCAATATGCTGCACGGTAAATTTGGTCTGTATTCCGCAAGAATAAATTTACAAGGATAATTTCGGACTATTTCCGCTTAGTCAGATACTTGTAAATATAATGAGGAAGTCCTTCTAGGTTATGATTTTAATCGAATGTCAATATGCTAGGAAATTATCAGACGACGTTGTGATAGATTAGACAGGAGAAACAGCAGTAGTCCCAAGGTATTTGTCCAATTAAAAATTTTCTGGATATACACAAGAACCGAAAGCTATGGAACGAAGACGACTCATCCAAGAAGGTTTTCTATATGACGCGATAAGTATTGTCGATAAATTTCTATGCGTTGACTATGAATCCGGGCTGGTAAATTTATACAATATTGCAAGGAAAAATTAGGTTAAAGTGGAAAACGTGAGTTTTTAACAATGGTGTTAAGAACACCTGAACCTGAACCCTTAGAATTTGTGTTTATCTGAAATAGTTAAACTTGATCCACAAAATATCTATTCATTTTTCTTCTTTTGGTTTCGAAATTGAATACCAGAGACATGTGGTAGACCTCGCGAATACAGGGTGTCCTTGTATTTTCCCCCGTATTTTTTAGGAAGTAAATGTGATCCGTGTAAAAATTTTCATGAGGTCTTATTGTTTTTTCAACTGTTTAGCGCATCACAAACGACTCTTTCAGGAATTGAAAAATAAATAAGTTCATATGAAACTTTTTACTGCGAATAACATTTAGTTTCTAAATACTTTCTGGTTGTGCGGTTACATTGAGAGCTTGGCATAATACGAAGAACATTAGTATGCCACTACTTTTGCATCAGGAAAACTTTGGCAAGTGTTAGGATTGTTCCAACACAAAGAACACACCGTTCAGGTATATTGTTTTGTGATTGACCAGTTATTCAACGGTGGACAATTCCATGATAAAAAGTAGCACTGGTACATCTTGTCCAATACATTGTATAGTACCTGAATGGTGCTTTCGCTGTGATGGAACCAGTGATGTTAAATACCCGGGAATTTATCATCAATGGTAAATACCCCGGGTAAATACCCGGGTATTTACCCAAAGTGGAAATTTATAGGGGTATTTATAACAATATTGTTATTACAAATTGTAGTAAAAAGAAATATTTAATTACTAAATAATGGCTATTCTTTTATCATAAAATAAAATCACAAAATCAAGGTTATTCTTATAAATACATTTTTAAAACAAAGAATCAAAATATCAGTCTCATCCGACGATATATCAACTACAGATATTTTCTTGTCATCATCGTCCATTCAATCGTGTGAATCTTCCATATTTTCTGATTCTGTTATCGAAGAAGATTTAGCAGAAACTTATGATTATATGTTAAGTATGTCAACTTAATAATAATAAACTTAATAACTAACTCTTATTTTGCTATGAATCCACCTAAATGTAGTGAATGTTGTTATATAACTCAAATATTTTACATTATTGTAATCAAGAGTACACATTTACAGAGTGTCCCATTTTTTCTCCAATACTTTTTCCAGATACCAAATGTCATACTGAGTACAAAGTTTCATATGGACTTAGGTATGTTTTCTTTATTCCTTAAAAAATTACAACTGTTTGAAATAATTGTAAAATAATTGCAAAACTGTATTTTGAATGATTTAACTCTTTTAGGAATTGATAAAACCAATAAGTCGGCATGAAAGAAACTTTATACTCAGAATGACAATTACTGGTAGAGAAACATATTATATCTAAAAAGTTTTATATGTATTTTGTTTTCGTTCATTTATTTATTTCGTTCATTTTTAACATTTTGAATTTTTTACTTTAAATTTTGGTATTGATTGTGCTTTTTTTAGTTTTAGCGTTGTTTGATATGTAGTTTGTTGTTTAATTTTCTTTAGTTAGTTAATATTCCAAGCAGCTGTAACTTGGAGTTGGGAGAATAATTAGGTCCATATGAAAAGTTATACATTTGCTATGTAAAAATAATTCCTGCGGGAAAAAAAGTGATACACCATGTATAAATATCGCTGAAATTTTGTTAAATGGTGTTTAAGGATAAAAATGATAAATACCCAAAATATAGGTATTTAGCCTACGTAGGGGTAAATACACGCGTATATACCTATTTTATAAGTTCCCACCCGCCGGATATTTAGCCCACATCACTGGTTGGAACAGACATTTGTGTTGAATTATTCACGGTGAATACGAAGATTCAGGGCTGAAAATTTTCTGATTACGTCACGCTTTTGGGCTATTTTTCTTATTTGGTAGCGTGCACGCCGCTTGAAGTATTTCTGTCGGTGTTTCAGGGGCACCTTTCACACTTTTTCAAGATTTTTGTCAAAACTTCAAAGAAACTATGATATTATATTGTCGTTTCTATGAGATCGGTTCAGCTGGTAACATAATGTATCAAGAACACACTTTCACGTTTCATACACAAAATTTTTTGTTATTATACACACAGTTTACAATTGCGTTTGTTCAAACATTTTCTTATGTAGCGCCATATATATTTTTGCTACCATTAAGACAATTAAAGGATCTACCTAATCATCATTTCTTCCAAAAAAAGAAATGCAACAACCTGAAGTCGAACATTTTTGAAAAAAGGCCGACGACGTCATTTTTTAATAACAATTCAATGTTGGAAATTAAATTTTATAAAAATATGTGTCATTTGAAACAAAAACGTACCGGATAATTTTTTAAAATTAAAAAAAAAAAAACATTTCAGAGATATTAAATAGTAGGAAATAATTAAAAGTAGAAACAATATGTATGTTATAAACAATACATTAAATTCTTTATTAGTAGAGAGTGATTTCGAGAACGAAATAAAGTATAAGATTTAATGATGTTTTGAAGCCATGTGGTTTTAAAGATATATATCCACCAATAATAAGCAAGAAGAACGATAAAACGCGAAAAAAAAATAATTTATTAGCAGTAATCTTTCATATTTACATACATTTTAGTAATATGTATTGAAACTCACTTTTATTTATAGAATATTCGAAATATCTGCCACGAGTTCTAGTACAAGCTTGGCAACGTAATAATTGAAATATTCAGTACTGGCTAATTCTAGCTTGGTTTGAATATGCAACGAATTATTTATGATTTGCTATATTTTCCTCATACACTATAATAATTATTATTGTTAATAAATTAGCTTTACGCGATCCGCCATTCTTTCTGTTTATTCATTTAGACACCGTCAGTAGTGGAATATCTCGGAACCAACGATCATAAACCTTATTTTAGACCTTATTTTGTTATAGATCATAGACCTTATTTCGCATTTTTACTGATGATGTCCATCACAACAACCATATATTGGCATAATAAAATAATAGGTTAGGTATTATAGTGCTTTATTAGTAAATTAACATTGTCAGTGTATCATTGGCATCAGTACTAGTTTATGGCGCATAGTTTGTATTTATAAATAATGTTAAAACGTTTGGGCGGGTAGTAGTGTGGCAAACGGAATAATTTAAATGAGGAATTTGTCGGAAAATTTATACCGCGCGGACCTCGGTGGAGCCTTGAAGCCAGATACGCATGTATAATAACGAAAACCGCCCTCGCGAAATAATTAACGCGTCCCCTAGAGAAGGGGAAGGCCCTAGGTAGGCACCACTGCGAATTTAATGAATTCGCCCCGGGCAAACTGCCGAGGTTTTCGTGTGTGATTCCTTCATAAATCAAAGTTAAATTTCAACCCGGCATAGCGGCAGTTATGCAATCTATCAGTTAGTTTGTCCGACGCCCGCCCACGTTCTGAAAGGAATGGAAACCACAACACGATGATACCACAAATAATCTAGTTAGTGCTTTATTGTTACATATTATCAGAAATTATTATAGGTAAATTAAAATTATGAATTCCAGATATTCGGTGAGGGAAAATTAGATACATATAGTATTACATCATTGTATCAACCGATTATCCAGAGAAAATGGGAAGAGTAAAGGCACCTCATAATCCTCAAATTAAATAAAAAGCATTCTATTTAAAATAACAAAGTCGATTATATAACAACGTGCAGTTACCTTGAACGCATTTAGATTAAAAGTTTTCATCGAGTAGGTCCAGAATTTCAAATCAGTTGAAATGGACCCCCATTGCAAATTTGGCTAGCCAACATTTAGCTTTATTGAGCTTTTGACACACATTTCCCACTTCAATTTTATTTATGTTCCAACGGACACATAGATTTGCAGATAATAGGATCGTCTGCATTGCTACGTCGCTGAAACGAGTTATTAGCCATCAGTCAGTGCCACGTTGCATGTCCGGGTTATGTGACGCGTTTGTAATTAAATCCAATTTTTGCAACAAAAAACTTTTCATAAACATCGCTGCCCAGCCTCGAACCTAATATCGCTATCAATTTCAGCAAAAATCACAATCATTTTAAAAAAATAAATATTTCTCGTTTTCTTTTTTTCGTATCTGAACACTGTTGAGGTAGGTTGTAAACTAATATCATGATAAAGGTGAAAATGAATATGCATGCATTAAGTTTGCCGTTGTTGATGAACGTAAAAGGAATGAAACAGGACTTCTTCTGCAAACTATTTTAATTTATTTTACTTTTTAGAAATTAATTTCTGGTTTCGACACCTGTCTCCAGAGTTATACAAAACGACTGTTAATACATATTATATTTAAAGAGTTTAGAAATTTATTTTTTGACTTAAATAACAATTAAAGACTAACAATGTTGAAACAATATGTTAAATCACTTAAACTATATGCGAACCATTTGAATGATGAACATTATGATTGAAGAAGTGTGTTGGAAACGAGGTCGAATTCTACATTACAATAGTGGGGGGGGGGTGTTATATTATAGTATTGTTATAGTTTATAGTATGATTAAAGTCACAGACTTTGAGAGAATAAATATACGATATAGTAGAAAACACGCCACTCCATAATGATTCGTATCGAAATAAATATACATCAATTTGGATAAAAAAGTGTTTATACAATAGAAGACCTCCAACCCATTCGCGAATCAACCCACATAACATAAGCCTCACAAGTTACACCTCATATATTCGCATGATATTGCACAACTGCAAAGATAAAACTGATACCCGCAAACAAAATGGCACAAATCGCTTGACTTTCGGGATTCATAGGACAAACTATGAGATCCTAGACATTAAATTTAAAGAACACACTAATATAAATACCCAACAACATTAGCAAGACATCTATTGAAAAATAATCACACAACAACGATTTACAACATGAAACTCATTAAGCCCATAAACAAGCATCAGCTAAAAGACAACTATAAGGTGTACCACATTGAAAAAAAAAACAAGAAAGAGCTAATAAAGTCTTAAACGGCTTTACGACAATGCACGGCTCTCAATTATACTGAATATGTATTCATAAAAATAACGTTTGAGTGGTGGTTAGATGATTTTTTAGTTGCGATTCGAAATCATTGTTCATTGTATCTGTGCGAGCATAAAAAGTAACCAAAAGGCAATTAATTTGTTAATTTGATTTTGAAATAGATTTTTTTATATTTTTGACGATGACGATACGGTATTACCTAGTGACAAGATAGAGCATATCATTCTTATAATTAAAGCAAATGTACTCCAATTAATTATTATTTATCAACTCTAATGCCGCGATTCTGTATCTACGCCTCTCTAATAGCGAAGACAATTGATATTTCTTTGGTCTCACAATTCAGAAAAGTGTTTCAATATAATATCTCAATATAATATACAGGTTTCAAATAAATTCGTGTTTTATTTTCGTTTAAATTTGTTTATTTTTTATTTTAGAATTTTGTGATCTGCAGCAAGAGCAGTCTGAAACCCAGCAGCACGTTCAAATATATTTCAAGAAGTAGGTACCTTATAGCCGTTTTACACTACGCAATTCTTGCGCAAGAAGTTAGACAAGAAGATAGTAAGCAAATGAAATTGGAGAACAGAAAATGGCTCAATTCCTAGACAAACTACTCAGCAGAAGAAAATACATCACAATTTCTTTTTAAGATATTGTTGTACCTACTTACTGCACAAATTGTGTACTAAATTGTGCACTAAATTGCGTAGTGTAAAACGGCTATTAGTTATGTTTGGGATATCAATTCATATCTACTGTCTGTTTCAGATAAGTTGGTATCTAAAATACTCTGCGAGCATCTAAAGAAGCCAAAAAGCAATTAATTTGTTCAATTTGATTTTTAAATAGATATTTTTATATTTACCGATGACGATACGATATTAGATATTAGATTAATCATATCATTCTTATAATTAAAGCAAGTGTAGGTACTCTAATTGATTATTATTTATCAACTCCACCGCCGCGGTTCTATATCTACGTCTCTCTAACAGCGAAGACAATTGATATTTCTTTGGTCTGACAATTTAGAAATGTGTTTCAATATAATGTCTAAACAAAATATGAAGGCTTCAACTTAATTCGCGTTTTATTTTCGTTTAAATTTAGTTATTGTTTATTTTAGAATTTTGAGCTCTGCAACAAGAGCCCTCTTAAACCCACCAGTTCAAGTTACAACAGCACGTACCTTATTAATATTTGGGATATAAAATCATATCAACAGTACGTTTCAGATAAGTTCAGCGGTCTAAAACAGCCCACAATTGATATGGTGTGGAAATAATTTCTACGCCTATTAGTAAAATGATAGAAAACTAGTAAGAAAATTATCTTCAGCCGTACTGAAGTTAAAATACGCTGCATTAAAATAAAACTAGTTAGCCAGGATTTGACAGATAATTTGATTCTACTAAAACTACTAAAGATATCGGGACAAAACTTCATATTTAGAAATTTCATGACCAAACTTAGAGCTGAAAAGTTTTTTGTTCAAAAGGGTCCAAAGGAACTGCATGTTTACTCGAAGCATTTTCCAAGGATTTTGCAAATGAGTCGCCATTTCTGTAATTTCGTCAAAATAGTTAAATAATAAATTAAACTAGGGGAAATTTTGTATAATTTATGCATATGACATTTTTTGGTAAAATTAATAGTTTAGCTGCATAAGCAAATTGTATTTGATTGAGACCGCTCGTACTGCATTAAAACTAGTTAGCCAGGATTTGACAGATATTTCGATTCTAATGACAGAAACTGGCAAACTGTGATGTTTTGACAATACTTACTGTCAATAGAATCAAAATATCTGTCAAATCCTGGTTAACTAGTTTTATTTTGATGCAGACACGTCCGATCTCGATCAAATAGTATCTCATGAAGCTAAACTATTAATTTTATATATAGTATGATAAAGTCATGTGCCTGGCCCAATCAGGTTTTTTTGGTAAGAAATTAAAAACTAAGAATTGAAAATAACGATTTGTTGTTGATTTCCCGCAAAGTAATAACTGTATGTAATCTAAATGCAGCAAGAGAGAATAATAAAGATAATAATTTAAACATTAATATATTGTTATACTCCGCACAAAATATTTGTCCTACTAAAAGTTATGCACATATTGATCACTGTATAGCAACGATTCCGTATCAAAACAGGATGTATTCATAAAATGAAACGGCCGCTTTTCAATAACAGACAGTAATGTGGTGACGGTTGGCAGTCATTCGGAGCATAGTTTTTGATTGGCCGGTGTTCTGCCCGTGACACCAAACAATGCGCATTAACGGCTGACGGGATAGAATTTGGCCAATTTATAGGGTACGGCGTAAGCCCGCCGGCATGAATATTTACGTTTCGCGCGGTAATATTTATAATAGGCGCGTGGCGCCATTACAGACCGGATATGGGAAATTCGGTAAATTTCGGAAAATTTCATATTCCGCGCATTCGGTTACGGATTAAATCGTCTGCGAACAGCCCGTGCCATGGCGACACTTCACAGACTGACGTTAAAGCGGAACTGACAGTTTTTGGCGAGAGTGTGGCGCGTGAAAAACGCGATGATGTACATCCATTTCGCCCGCTTGCCTATGATATTGATTTAAACTAGCCATGTAACTGAATCGTAAATACTGCCACACATAAAAACGAATGAATCGTCGACTGAAACGAATTCGGTTGTGGGCGTGCGTGTGTTTTTTTATCGAATTTAACTTCGGTTGGATAGACTCGGCATCAAATACTTCAATATCGAAATAAAACTTAATTGGGCGTTCGAGCTATAAAAACACATTTTTTGTTTTATTTTTATCGGAAAGCGCAAAACATTCGTTATCCATCTAAATTACGAGTTACGTCAGTGGTTCCTAACCTGTGAGTATTTACCCCCTTGGGGGTAAAATTGCAATCTGGAATGGGTAACCGAGTTGTAAATTTTTTTAACGAAGTTGACGCGTATATCAATGTACAAATTATGGAATTTTTAAATTGTTTTCACAGGGAATAGTTTTGAATAGAGTGCTTAAGCTGCCTGAAGCAATATATTTCTTTTTTAAAAAAATCCCGGAACAGAGATGGAGAAGAATCTTCACATAAAAATAAAAGACAGCCCATAATATGCAGGCGTATTTGGCTGAGTTTTTCAGTAAAATTAACAATATGGGGGTTTTTAGTCAACATAATTATTACAATTACACATTAAAGTTGCTTCCAAACTATAACTCATATTGTAATAGCGACATATTGTGGCAATATAATCTGAATAATTGTACAGTAAAGTTTATATGAATGCCAAAGCAGGTAATGAAAATAGCTATTTGCATTTATACATTTATTTAGTTACTGACTAACAAAGCTGTCATAGAATTCTGAAACAATTCATTTGCGTTAGAATTCATTGTTGGGACGTTTGTGAACAGTTTCATTCAGTTAGACTAAATAATTGGTTTAGGTTGATTATATCCACAAATTTCATATTGCCGTGTATTGACTTCCTGTCAGATCATCAAAACCATCTATCTTGGTTTTTCAGACGGGCACAAAAATCTATGTAAACCGTCTATCATGATGACGCGGAGCGTATTACGGCATATTACAAATATGGTTATTACAATTTTTTGCGAAAAGCGTACGTAACTGAGCACCATTCACTTCTCGGCGATAATTAATAAAACTAATAAAACTTTAATTTTCATATATACTATATTCACTACACAGTGACCGCGTAAAGTATGGAAACATGACAAAATCTCAAGAACGGTTAGTTATTTTAAAAAATCCTCGAACACGTCGATTTATAAATATCAAAATATACCTTATGACATCAAATAATTTTTTATTTTCAATTGTTTTTAACAGATGACGCTACGGACAACCCTATATCTTTTTAATGAATTTGACAGATCGTTCTCTTAATGCTAGCATAATATTTTTATGGCCTTACATTAGAAAATTTTGGAGAAAAAGACTACTGAAGGTTATGAAATAGAAGTGACAAAATCTCCGTTACGGCTCGACCGAATTTAACGAAATTTTGGATTTGCAACGATGCGAAGTCATTGGCGTTATTATCGTTGATGTAACGTTTACAGTTTCTGAGATATAACCTAAAACTTTTGAACCTGAAAGAGAACAGCCTGTATATTTTGATATTTTCTGTTACAGTATTCCATTGCCTGTTTAATGTTACTACGCTTGTATTACGTATTTCTAGTAAACATCTAAAAATTAACAAAACCCTTTAAAACTCAGGACTAAAAATTAACAAAGAAAAAAATTGATAACAAAAAATAACAACAACAAAAATATACCGATTAAATTTAAAACAATGTGTTCTTGTCAATAGTTGAGAATCCTCATAAACCAACTAGAGTAGTTGCAGTAGAAAATTTAATAATGTTTTGTTATCAATTATTTCTTAGTCAATTTTTAGACCTAAGTAATAAAGGTTTTTGTTAGTTTCTAGTTGTTTTTGATATAATAATGATGACTGTACCAGTAAATGGTAAAATATACAGGGGTTCTATTTCAAATTCAAAAGTTTGAGGTTTCAGAAACTTTTCAGAAAACTGTAAACGTTGCATCAACGATAATAACGCCAAAATTTCGTTAAATTTGGTCGAGCCTTTCCGGAGATTTTGTCGCTTTTATTTCATAACCTTCAATTGTCTTTTCCTCAAAAATTTTCTTATGTAAGGCCATAAAAATATCATGCTACCATTAAGACAATAAAAGATCTGTCAATTACAATAAAAAAATATAGGGTTATCATTTACAAAACTTACAAAACTACCAATCACAAAAACTTACTAAAAGTCCTAGAAAGTGTTATACTGGTTATGTCGTGGAGCAACCTTAAAGAAAATGTAAATGGACAAGGTAGGACAAGGTTTCTTTGCTTATAACTCAAAAGCCTCTCAATTCAATTTCTTATAAATTTCTCTCTTTAGTTTTGTGTTTCGACATCCTTGGGCGCAAGCAATAGTTGAAAAGTGTCGTATTTTATCTGTCTGCGCATACCCCACCTTTTCCATTCCAAAACTCTAATTTATTATTAAACGCTGTCAATTAGTGAATTTCTCCCAGTTCACTGCACATACCTTATTGAGATCGCATGTGTAAAAGTACAGGTAATTTAAAAAAATTATATATCGTTCAGTCATGAAGACCGAAACTGTACAAAACGTAACTGATATAAAAAAAATTTTAATTCTAACGAACAATTTTGATTAAATACGCCAATTTGAACTATAGCTTGAGCCCGAACAATTTGTCGGACAAAAACCTAAATAGTAAAGATTGTAGAAAATTTGATGCACATTCATTTTCAAGTGTGAGGTTATTTACGAAAAGTTGAGTTTGCGAGTTAAGCAAAAATGAAAATATTTACATTTTTTGTAGTTTCCTCAATGTTGTCTCACGAAATTTTGTTACCAAATCTTGAATATGGAATCAATACCAAAAAATGCCATCTGAGTTATAGAATGGAAGACATAAAACCTACCCCACAACTTTCCTGGTAAAAACACTGTTCTAGAATAAACGGCTCTTATAATAAATGGTCTTAAATATCGCTTAAGGTCGTGAGAATCAAGTATGAAACACAATTACAATGACCAAACTATGAAAACATGTTTTTTACTTTATTATACGCATTATGATGAAGTATTGTAATCGTGCCGGAAAAAAATGAGATTTTAGCGAAAGTAGGTCTTCTTGGGTCCCCTGATCACTTTTGACCAAGGTACAAAAAATGTCTGTGTGTGTGTATGTATGTGTGTGTGTGTTTATGTGTGTGTGTGTTTATTTGTGTGTGTATGTGTGTATTCGATTTTTGTGAAGACAATTCGGGAGAAACTACTGAAGGTATCGGGACGAAACTTCATATTTAGAAGTTTCATGACTAAACTCAGAGCTGAAAAGCTTTTGGTTCAAAAGGGTCTAAAGGAACTGGACGTTTCCTCTAAGCATTTTTAAAGGATGTTGCCAATGAGCCGCCATTTCCGAAATTTCCTCAAAATAGTTAAATAATAAATTAAAGTAGAGGAAATTCTGAATAATTTATGACTGAGACATTTTTTGGTAAAATTAATAGTTTAGCTGCAAGAGCAAATTCTATTTGATCGTTTTATTTTAATGCAGACACGACTGATCTCAATCAAATAGATTCTCATGCAGCTAAACTATTAATTTTATATATTGTATGATAAAGTCATGTGCCTGGGCCACATCAGATTTTTTCATTTTATTTAGATTTCGCAATTTTCAGTAACAATACATGAATCACTACGCTTATATTAACTTCACTAATTGTTTGTTTGTTACGTTCAAATCTTGCAATCAATATTTTACATACTTTCCAATGTCTAGTCGAGTTGAAATTTTTCATGTGGACAGCTTGCCGCCGACAATGCATGAATCACTACGGAGAGACAACTTTCTTAAGAACAGATCTGATCAAGCTTCAATTTTGTCATTAGCAAACCAATTCTTCGTCCGTGGATAATATAAAATAGATGCGACCCATTATACCGCATCGACTTTTCAAAGACGCGAAACCCGAACGAGACAACGGAAACGCGAACTCCATAAACTCAATAACAATTCCATCGCCCGGCAGATTCATTTCATTAAACGGGCGAGTTTGAATTGATTTCCTCCTCACATTCGAACCGTAATAATACCGAGGAGCCTCGGGGTAAATCTCATATCGCTTAAAAACTTATATACTTTTCGGCGCCGATCTAACCGGCATAATGAAGGAACTTTAGTCGACTACAACCGTTCAATTTCTAATTTCCCCCGTCGTCGGGTCGACTCCAAACTATCCACCCGCCTAAGTTTTATTGCTTAAGCTAGAACGTCCGACAATCGCTTGCTGGAAACATAATTTCAAGCATGGCCAAGCAATCATCTAATCCGCGGACGGAACTTCCCTCTATTTCGTCGAATTTTCCTGCCTTGGGGTTACGGCTTTACCTACTCATTGATTATTTCATCATTTGTAGCTGTGCATGTTTAGCAGTTCCTTAAATTATGATTATCCTATTATTATTCGATATCCTTATGATTAGTTAGGTAATCATAATTTCAAAAAATATCGTTGTGTTATCAGTTATTCAACTAAATACCTACTTTATTTTAGCATTTAGCGGAAATTATTACTAACATTCAGTCACAAAAATATTAATGTTGTAGAAGGACTAACTTTTTAATACTCCGAGCCGGGATGCTTAGATCTGTCTGGAGCTAAACAAATCAATATTTCTATAAACTAAAACTGCTTTTTAATATAAATAGGTAGTCATAATATAAATCCGCTTTTCATGATTAACTTAGCAAAGTAACTCACTAAAACGGCAACAAAAATAATAATAATAAGTTTAACGTGCAGTCCATTGCTCTAAAATTATTCCGACACCGAACAATGATACAGAAGCGAACCCTCTTTATACTGCAAATATTTCCTCTTCTTCAAACTGTAAAATAAAGTATATCAGCTTTTAAAAACTTTCTCCGTTGAAGCATTGTTTGTGCTTATAAGATGGAATATATGTATTTTAAGTCAACAGTATTCGTTAATAGAAAACGAAAAGAGTTATATTAATTTCCAACCAAAATTTTGCCAGTGAATATCAATAGATTAATTTCGCTTTCTTTTTGTTTCTATAATATAATAATGAAGGTAAACGTGGCTTAAATAATAACAATTAAAAACATTTTTTAACCAGCGTTTTCAGAGATAATAAAGTCCATCTAGAATGTGTTACAAACGGGATACTCTTGCGGTAATTTTTTATGACAAAGGTTTTGGTTTCGCCTAATTTCATTTATTTTATATTAGTGATAATATTGTGATATAAATTTCTTAAAACTTTATTATACTTATTTCTGATGATTATTTGGAATTAATAATTGATACGTTGAGATAAAAAATATATACATATATCATAGATGAAAAGAGGAAATTATCTATTTTGCTTTTTACATGTGAAATTGTTTACTAAAACTAAAAGCGTATATTATATGGTTGATAATTTATCGGTATCGATTAAAATCTAATCTAAATCACCATAAATTGGGTTGAATTAAAAACATTATCAACGTTTTAGTCATATTTAGAAATCGCCTGTAATAGGTAAATCATTGTTTTGTGCAATCTAGAGCTCAGACACGTTTCCTAAGAGATTTTTTCAATTTCACATATATATCAAACAGGTTATTTAATTTATAAACTATTTATATGAACCTACATGATATATGCAATGGTGTAAAATTACATTATTTATCTATACTTAAATTATGGACATGGGTATACAATTTTAAAAAAAGCGGTTTTATTAAATATCGAAAATGTGACCTCTTTATGGTTATTGACTAGTGTCGTCACTGTATTGTATTAATATACGTGATGACTATAAAAAAGGGTTATTATGCAGACAAATTAACGATGGACAACCGAACTAACAAGATGTTGGTTAGTTTGCACTAGTTGCAACGAGTATTGTACCAAATATCGTCAAACTTCCAAGTGTTGCGTAAGAACGCTTTGTGGTTGATTTACCGTTCGAAAGATAGATGTTTGCTTTACTAGATATAAATAAAAAATATAATTGAATGTAGACCTAATTTTTTGATGTACACAAATGCAATTGTCATCCGCAAATAATTCCACAGGACCTTAAATAATAATCTTTTATGAAAAGATATTTTCTGCTTCAAAATCGCATGTATACGTAATAATAATTCTTTATTGTCTTTCGGATCCTGAGAAGATATCGACATTGTCATACAATACAAAAACAAAAACAAAAAATAGAGATATATCGCTCCAAAAATCAAACGTATAGCGTATAGATAAAATCAATTCTAACAAAAATAAATATAGAAATGCAAACATAAATCAGTTTGATGTGCAACAAACTGATCAACACGTAGGATAAGTACACTTTGGTTAGTCATTAACCCATATACTCGCCCAGGGAATAAAATCCACCTCCGCCTGATATCCCAGGCGTATCATGCATCTAATAAACTTTATTTGCTGTTTAAATAGGGTCCTCATCTGAGGTGATAAACCCCATAGTATTATACCATAAGTTAAAACTGATTCAACAGAACTCTGATAAAATGTTCTTACCACGTAAAACTCCACCATGTCCCACAATTATACCTACACATAATAATTAATGCTGATAGGTACCTACGTCTACCAATTATTGTAATTATTTCTTATATAAAAGTTAGGCATTGGTTAGGTTACCTTGACCTGTCACCTCGAGTTGACAGTTCGCAAAACATTGACGAAAACTTATAGAAATAAGTTTAAAACAGCAATAAATTATAAATGCTGCAAATCATTACGCCAAAAAGTTGGCATAACGCAGTACCGTTAGAAATACCCTGTATATCAGTTCATGAAAAATAACCATTGTAATTAGCTTATTTTTGCCATAACGGTACTACCGGCGGCTCCACCAAAATACAACAAAAGATTTGCTCTTAGAAATCAGATCGAAACAGTAATAAATTAATAAATTCAGCAAATCATTACTATATAAGGAAAGAGTAAAATAATCTTAGACCACTTCATTCTAAAATGATTACGTTTTTTATCTAATTTTTAACAAAACATGTTTGTGTTTCTATCTTATAAGAAAAACTAATCAGAAATGTTCATACATTTATGAGAATTTCGAAAGACATCAGAAATATAAGATGAAATTGCCTGTGTTTGAAATTCTTCATATAGAAATAACTAGATTTTTAGACTTTCTGTGAATTTCTTATTTTTCATTTTTCAAAACTTATACTAAAAGGGTCACGATAAATTGTTGAACCGATGGAACTAGTAATCAATACCGATAGTGCCTGTAACTTCATCCAATGTGTTGAGCTTCCGTGGGCTTCCCACAAGCGCCTTAGTTTTATTGGAAAGGTAGACCGTCCGATGAATCGCTGCCTGAAAACATAATTTCAAGCATGGCCAAGCAATCACCTAATCCGCGGGCACAACTTCCGTCTACCTCCTGCCAGGATTTTTTTTTATATTCAACCCCCTCCGCAATTATTCGGTGAAATTCACAGCTGCTCCGACCCTTAATGATTGCCCCCACCGATGGGCACCCCGACACCCGGACGGTTCCCTCGAGTTTTTTGCGCAATTTAGAGTACGACTGACGCCCTGATGAGACCATAAAAACGAAGGTGCCGTTTGATTTCGCTTCCCGACCCTCGAGGTGGGCACTTGATTTTCTTTTAATTTCGAGTTTTCGTCTCTTCTGGGGGGGGGGCGGCTCTTAGAAAAAATGGGGCTTCAGATTGAAAAGTAATTGAATGCTTTTGTTGGAGGCAGCGGAAGAAGCTATAGTACGCCTCGGTGCTGCATCATTAATATGAACCTTGCAAGGATTGGTACATTTGATTGGATATTGTAAGGAAAATTCAATAGATGGGATAAAGTCATTATCACTAATGATCACTAGGTCTCTTCCGGTGAGCGAACTGTAGGTTTAGACGCTCCGCAGCAAGAAGAAAGAAAAAACATTATTCATAGGTTGGTAACTGATATTTGGGTTGCATACTCCACAGTTATTATTATGCCATGTTTACCATTTAATTGTATTCGACTTTTAACATAAACATCTAGTAAAAATACATTGGCTAATGGCTATTAATTTAGTTCACTATGCAGCCCAAACATTCACACTAAAGACACAGTTGTCAAACTCAACAATATATCAGTAGGTAATATTACATAGTACATACCTTAAATATGTGGATACGATTCAATATTTGATAGATTAGTCAAAATGACCAATGTCGATATGGAATACAAACGTAGTGA
Organism: Melinopterus prodromus; assembly: GCA_964023965.1. NCBI lineage: Eukaryota > Metazoa > Arthropoda > Insecta > Coleoptera > Scarabaeidae > Melinopterus > Melinopterus prodromus. The sequence continues at coordinate 14,502,229 of OZ030396.1, forward strand.
ATACCAACAACATAAAAATTCAAAATATAGATGGAATTTATGCAACATAAAATTCACCTAACCTGATTCCATCGATATTTATTATTTGTAGTCCTTAATAATAATATCATTCAAATGATTTTATCGTACATAGAATTGATTTATTTTGGCAGAAAAAGGTCGTGAGAGGTAGCAAGTATTTGAAGTTGCGGTATATTCTCCACTCGAATAAAATCTTTTACGTGATCATAAAACTTTTATGATCGAGATGCCAAAGTGTTTTCGTTTCTTAAAGTTCACCGTATTTTTTTTTGTCCATATTCTTTCCGATAATATTTTGTGTGAAACTGCATTTTCAAAATTTGTCCCTGTTTTTCCAAGCAGTTGTTAATAACATATCAATTTTAATAATTATTATCGTTTAAATGGACGTAAAGTAGAGGAAAACGGCGGAAAACATTCCAGAGATAAGCATTGATAACAAAACAATGTGAATACAAGACTTATTCTTCTTATTCAAACTTTGTGGAAATTTTAAACTAAAAACAAATATCGGTGGACGAGCAATTACTTTTCATCTTTCAGCCACCCTTTCAACTTCTAGAGGAAGTTTTTTAATAAACTCGTATAACTGAAAGATAAACAGTGGATGTTTACATGCTCTGAGGTTCTGATGTAATTATTTATTAATACCATTCGCTGAAACTCAACAGTTTAATAATTGTTGCAAAAAATGCATCAATTGTAATTAGATGGAAATAACATTGAAAGGATAACACAGATTGGAAACCAATGGACTGACTGCAGTGGCCCCAGAAAGTGATGGAAACCAGCGTCTTTTTGTGTTACCAGAAGAAGGAAAAACAATAAAATAATGGATTAAAGTTCCGTTGAACATGTTGTAATGTCACTGGACGAAGTTGACTATCGCACGGCTTTTTAGTAGTTAGTTTGAGTTACTAGACTAGGTCAAATTAGGTGCATTTCCACGGACAGGCAAAACGACGGATTTGGAACGTCACGTCATCGTCAGGCCAAGGACTGGCATGCCAGACTTGGATTTCGATTTTAAAACATCACTTCCATGGATATCACTTTCAAAACTAGCAGCAAAACTTGTTGTACAAAAAAATAATGCGATAGAGCTTTCAATATGAACATGTGTTGGCAATGTGTAAGCACCAACATAATAGAAACGCAGAGGAATGAGATATGGCAATCGAAAAAGTCGTTGACTGTATTATCATGTTTTTACGTAATATAAATAGGTACTAGGACAAACTTACACTACAAAGACGAAGACGAAGAGGGTGCTAAAATTAAGTAGCAGATAAAATTATTTACTTTGTTACTATGTGTGCTAAAGCAAAAACGTAAGATGTATATAGCAATAAAAATTATAGCATACATGTAGGTATTAGTTTCAGAAGTTTCCAGTATTTTTCTAAGAGTTATGACGTCATCAAATATATGTCACAAATTAGGTAACTTCTCATTTAACCTCATTTCTTTTCAATTTTTATTAGCTTCCAGGCTCCAACATATCACAACAAATGCTCAAAGTGCTAATCCTGCACTAGCTGAATATATAGCCAAGTCGCTCCATTTACGCTACATTTACCCACTATTGTAATTTTTTGCTGCTTTCTCTAAGATTATTCGCCGCAAAAACTTTGAATAACGCGAGTAAGCCTACATCGTTTTGATCTACCTTGCCACATTTGATCAAACTCTGTCTCTGCTAATTGGTGAATCAATCTTCTGTTATAGATTTTTTAATAGTTTGTCAGATTATACTCAAACAATGTTTTGTGAATTATCTCAATTTCTACTAAAATAACAAGTATAGCTAGGCTAGTTTTGTCTTAGAGTGGTTCACAGCTCTTCCATTTTCTAGATGTTTTCTATTCTGCTGACTGTAAATTGACTTTGTATTAGGATATGTCTGATTGAAAAGGTGAATTATCTTTATGATTTATTTATTGTGATGCCTTAACATCCTACAGAAGTGGCCCATGTAAAAAAAATGTGATTTGGCCAGGCACATGACTTTATCATACCGTATATTAATAGTTTAGCTGCATGAGATTCTATTTGATCGAGATCGGCCACGTCTGCACTAAAATAAAACTACTAGAACTAGACAGATATTTTGATTATATTTACAGTATGCAATGTCAAAACATCAGCATTTGACACTACCTACTATCATTAGAATCACAATATACGACAAATCCTGGCTAACTTGTTTTAATACTAGTGTTTTAATGCAGTACGAGCGATCCCAATGAAATAGAATTTACTCATGCGGCTAAAATATTTATTTTACCAAAAAATTTCATAGTCATAAATTATTCAGAATTTCCTCTACATTAATTTATTATTTAATTATTTCGACGAAATTCCAGAAATAGCGGCTTATTTGCAAAATATTTCAAAAATGCAAAGACTAAACCTCCTTGTCATACTACATATGATAAAGTAAAAAGGTTATTGGTTCTGATGATTAATAATAATTGGCATCTAGTATACTATCTTTTTGGGCTTTCCCCGTCTTCAGTGCTAACTACAAAAGTTCATAAAGAATTATGCTCAACATTCCAAATAAGTTTTAATGTTACCATACCGTCTTACAATCTTTCTTGTATTTATTCGCGAAAACATAAGAACATGGCTATCCGCAATCGAAATACACATTGACACCAAGATGTTTTAATATTGTTGCACTGTACGTGCGCGCGTGATTCTCTTCATCGCATTCTCCATGCATTTGCGTGTTGAATTGACGTTTCGCAACCACTGACGTTCTGAATACTGTCAAAACTATCAAAATATCCTGGCTACCTGCTATTAATTCAGACACGATTTCGATCAAATAGTATTTGCTCCTGCCGCTAAACTATTAATTTTACCAAAAAATATTAGAAACATAAATTATACAAAATTTCCTCTACTTTAATTTATTATTTATCTACTTTTCCAAATTATATAAATGGCGGCTGAATTGCAAAATCGCTGAAAAATGCTAAGAGTAAATAACCAGTTCCTTTGGACCCTTTTGAACCAAAAGCTTTTCAGCTCTAAGTTTAGTCATGAAACTTCTAAATATGTACTTTCGTCCCGATACCTATAGTTCCGATAGTTTCTCCGGAATTGTCTCCACAAAAAAACGGGTACACACACAGACACACACACACACACACGCATACAAACACATACACACACACAGACATTTTTTGTACCTTGGTCAAAAATATTCAGGGGACCCAAAAAGACCTATTTCCGCTAAAATCTCAATTTTTTTTTCGGCACGTTTGCATTACTCTATTATACTGCGTATGATAAAGTAATATAGATTGCATTTACAAAAAAAAACTCTTGGTGTTATTATTATGCAAACAATTGATGGAAAAATCTGAAATTTACTGATTGTTCATATGCGCATATGCCCTAATTTTAACTGATATACTCATTTTAAATGTTGACTCCTACACAATTATTTCCAGTAAAATCACGAATTGAAAAGAGTCGCATGTCACAAATCTATCTTTAGAATAAATAATGTTGTTTCTCTTTCACCTATTTTTATTGTTTAGCGTTCTAGCTTTACATGTAATAGTCTAATATTTTTAATCGGTGATGGTATTTTTATTCAAGATTTGCTGGAAATATCAATTATTCATGGAGTTAAAATTGTTTCAGTTAACAGTAATAGCAGATTATAAAATTTGGGTCTTAAAGGTGTCTTATTAACTTCAATTACAGCAATTGGACATCAATTTTGTTCGTTAATTGTAAAAATGTTTAACCAAATTCTGACAATGGCTATAGCCGTTTATGACATCCAAAACTCGTTATAAAGAATGACTTTTCTCGAGAAATAACATTTTGGTCCATTATAAGTTTCTTTAGGTCCATCTTGGGACACATTGTATAAGAAATGTAGGAACAAGAAAATGAAAATATAGCCAGATAAATTAAGTTTTTTACTCGAAAAAGACGCATGGCTAAACTTTGGAGGTTCAAAGTAGTCTTTCGACAAATGAACTAGTCACCAAAACATACTTAGCAACAGGCAGCAAATAGAAATGCTAAAATGGAAATAGCCTTCAGACCCAAATTATGTAAGTTTTTCACAGTAACTTTTAAGGCTAAAACCTTCAAGACGTGACGGACATTTTCAGTGCACCCAATTGATTCGGAATGTATTATATCATAATCCGTGACCGTACTTTATAGCCTGACCCACGATTTCTATTCTACTTCCCCGACTCACTTGAAATATTAGCAAATAAAATATTTTACGGTCCATCTAGATGGCCATATAAAACACTTTTATGGCGGAGGAGGCGCAGACATATTTTTTCCGATGTACGTGTTTTGCATTCAGGCGCTATTCTCTGCCATCGCCACTGCAAATTCCATCGCAGAACAAAAGAGTATCGAGACACTACGCGAGACATTTGCATCGCCCGCTTATAGCCGGAATGCGAAATAAAATAAATAACTAACTTTCCATAACTATAGCGCCATTTCGTCCGGAACGCTCCTAGCGCTATTCTGCAATAAGATCCTTCATTAAAAATGGTCTGAATACTTGCGCGCGGGTATTGTTCTCCCATCACAAGATAAATTGGAAATTCTTCCGGAGACCGACGTCCAACGTTTAAGTATTCCGTTTGACTTGACATTTTAAGCGGCTCTTAATTTTCAACGTCTCGGACGACGAAAAAGGGGTTTTAAATTATAAACTCTCTGTTTAAGTATTAACAATCGCTTTCCGGTGGATGGAGGTGAAATTTGCTGAGCGTGATTCGTTTTCGTCTGTTTTGATATTGGCAGGAGAAGTATATTCTACGAATCAGTTTTTAGTAGGTACATATACAGCGGATAGGGGACTTACATTACTCTATAACCATAACCGGATAATAAACCACTGAGCTAATAAAATACTTGAAGTCGACGGTAATGGAATTATACAACATAAACCTTAAAGTAATAATATCACTATCGGAAATTGACTTCATGCGGAGAGGAAATAAAACGAGCGATATAATCAGAATAGTAGAATGGTGGAATTTCTAGTGCAATACGTGGTAAAGACATAAAAGCAATATATAAAACCCAAACATAAAAGATATATGAAAAGATTAGCATGGAAGAATGCAGGTAAACGTTAAAACAAAGTCGGAGAGAGAAAAGGGACTGCACAAAAAGGAAGCACAGAGTTAATACCGGAAGAAAAAGAATGTGTTGATTTATTCTGCAGTATAAAACATTTTGGTTTTACTTATATCTTTCTCAATGTGTGTATTACAGCTTCATGCTTAGTTTGTCAAATGGTACTTGTGCAAATGGGTTTTTGATAAACCGACTCGCATTCCTGCTGTCTGGCATGTATGGCAAAAGTGAAGTGACAAAAGTGAAGTGGCAAAGTGAAATGGCAAAAGTGAAAAGGAAAATTAGAAGACTGGAAAATGATAGCTGCAATTTTTGTAGACTTAAAAAATGCCTTCGATACTAAGTGTCATAAAAATGTATGAAACATAATTGGTCAAGTTTGAAATTGCTCTACCATTAAGCTACCGATGCCAGTGACAGAGAAACGATAAACTCGTCGTTTTAAGACAGTAAACAGTGAGGATTGCTGTTATACAAACTACCTATCACGACATCTATTGACGGGTGGAAATTGGTTCAGAGTACAGCCAAGTTGGTCGCATATATATGCTATTGGAAAATAGAAAAATATTTTGACCGTTTTTCAGTTTTTTGCGAAAAAGTGATAAACCTATGCACTTTTCGAGGTAGACCATAAGAGCTATAAGAGCACATATCTATAACAGCACTCCTGAAATGCACTTTTCGTTGAACAGTTTGGCGGCTAGAACGCGGTTAAAATAAGGGCAAATGTTCCTACTTTATGTAAAACCCAGTTTTTGAATTAGTTAAAAATGCTAAGATTGTGCTAAAACTACATTAATTTCCCTACAAATTGCACATCATAATCACTTACTTTGGCCAAACCGTGTAGCCGCGACATTGGGTTGATATATTATGTCATATTAAGGTAAGTTTACAAAAAAATACATAATACATTAAGTATTAATTAAAAAGAGCAAATATATAGTTAATAAAAAAATAGCAATAATACAGGTCTCTCCTGAATGTTTGGTGAAGGGCTCTTGTCATCGCGGCTTCGCATAATGTAACATAAAATTTAAAAAAAGGTCAAAAATTTTGAAAAAAAAAACTTTAATTGAATAAAAGCCTCCTTGTCCTTGCAAAGTATATTTTAATTTGCTATATACATGTTTCGGTGGGCACCACCATGATGTGCACGCTTCCACCATCAAGTGGTAAGCGCCCATATGGTGGCTTCCTTCCTGTCGACTTGTACTTAATCAGTTTTTAATTCCGATTTATTTAAACCATGCGTTTACTCCATGTTTTGTAGTTCCGTCGAGACATTCCGTGTGCTGTTTATCTTACCCTACGTATTTCTGACTGTGTTGCACTGTTTTTCGACGTTGATGTTGAGCTGAATATCAGATTTTTGACATTATAATACTGATGATGGCGGTGCCCACCGAAACATTTACAGCAAATTAAAATATACTTTGCAAGGACAAGGAGGCTTTTATTCACTTCAAGTTTTGTATTCTCCTTTGCGCAATGGACACTCATTCAAAAATATTGAGTTTTTTGCGATTTTCGTTGTGAAGACATATCCGAGGGAAGTAGCAAAGTTGAAATTCGGATTCAGCTCCCTTTTTCTGGCAAAAACACCTTCTGACTGGATTAAAATTATGAATAAAATTAAAAATATATTTGCAAATAGCTCGCTTATTCGAGCTAACCTAGAAAAACGCCTTTGTGGAAGTGTTCAGGGGGTCATAAGAATCATTATAAGCTAAAATTTCCCGGGAGGAAATTTTTTGTTGCACAGTGTAATTGCGTTGTATCAAGTATCCAATTTAATGAAGTTAAAAAATAATTCCAGTTGTTATGAAAATTTTTAGCTGGCTGCATTATATTTCATGTGTACTAGCTAGAGTAACCATATAATCCACTACGAGTGTCATTAATAACAGTAATCAAAATTAATTTCAATGTACTTGAAGAAAACTGTCATAAATACATTTTCTTAATCACATCGCAAGCTGTTAACTTGATATTTGTAATTTTAATAATAATAATAATAATAATAATAAATATGAAAATCTGTGAAAAAAAATATTCTAAATAATTTTTTTGGGGTTTTTCTTGCGTCGCCTTGTTTTTTAAACAGCAATACTCCGAAATTAAAATAATGCCATGAATTAAACGCCCATCATTGTATTAAAGATTTTAAGGGGTTCTTAAGTTATTTTGATTTCTTAGCCTGCTTTTAATTTTTTTGGTACTTTTAATGTTAATTCTTTATAAAAAGAGAGACGTTTTGTTATGTCACACATGAATTAAAAAATAACTACAATTTTCATGACATTCCCTAAAAGTGTTAGATTCTAATTGCCAATTATAAAATTTCAGATCTCTATTATTTTTTATTTCAGTGCTAACACTCCTTCTTGTGTGGCGTCACAGGCACTTTACAAGTTGTTATGGAATTGAGCTCATATGAAACTGCTTAAAAGAATAACATTTACTTTCTAAAAAATGTCAGTAAAAAGTTTCATATGGATTTTAGTTTATTCAATATAATTATATAATTTTTATTGTTTTTACTTATAAATGTATTTAGTTTTTATTGTTATAATGGCCGGGTGCTACTGATAGTGTTATTTTTTGGATACGCATTGTTTCATATGTATTTTATTTTTAGTTGTTTTCTGAATATTGCAAACGACTGTAACTTAAGAAACTGGAAAACACAAATATGAGTATAAAAAATTATTTTGGGGACACCTTGTAAAAGGAAAGTATTGTAATCGTGCCGGACTGTGGTCGAGTGGTAGCGCGCTTGGCTATCAGTCTGGGGGACGTTGGTTCGAATCCAACGCCCTGCTTTCAGAGTAAAGGGTTTTCTGTGGTTTTCCTTTACTCCACGGCGAATGCTGAAAGCCAAACAACTTAAGACGTGCCACAGACGCGGGCCATAATAATGATAATTCGGGCCTGCCAATGCCCCCGTAGTGGCGAAAGCTGTTGGGGGATGTTAAGGCGTGGATTATTATTATTATTATATAACCGAAGGAACGACAACTGAAGTTTTTCCGAAGGGCGCCAAACATTTTTTTGGACACACTAGACAAATATCACGCGCCGGCCCTGTCTATGACTGTTATAAGTCATAGAGTTATGATGCTGTAGATTAATATGAAGCTAGCTAGTTTTAAAACAGGTCGTTTAGTAACTAACCGTTTTGAGGTTTTTTTATTAATACTAGCACATCCGTGTCGTAACAATCGCAACATGGTGGCGTATTTAACAGCCTCTTTCGTTAGATGAGGTACCTATTCGGCAAATGCTGCGGCCCGGTTGCCGGATAGTTTTAATGAAGCAATCAAAATGGATAAGGTGCGCCGTCGAAAACTACCCCGAAGTGCGCTCGACGCACCCACAAACAAAATACCGCAGCTCACAAGGCTGCCGGGTTAACATATGGAAATTACATAAGGATTATCGCGTGCTCGCACCTCGAACTTCGCACGCGTGTACGTCTCTCTTCGGGCAGGCGGCCTCCTAAGTGGTTCTGACGACGTCGGATAAATGATAACGACCAATAAAAAAAGTTAAACATAGCAGGGCGAGCGGGTGGTCGCTCCAAACGTGCTCGGAATGCTGGCTTTGGAGTATCGGCTTAACGCTCACCGACAGAGCCGAGCTGTGCGACAAATGAGAGACGCTGTACCAATTACTGGGAGCCGACGTGACGGTATAAACACGTCTGCCGTGTCAACCGCACTTTACCTCCCACCATCATACGCCCAAATAACGTATTCCGAGCATTCGATGCAACAACGCATCGCTCGGATACGGCACGTAAATCCGGAACTGTAGCGGTTCCGGGATATTCTTTTCATTTTCAAATCGTACAGGATGGATAGGGTTTTCTAGTGTTTGTTTGGCGACTTCTATGGACAGTGAAAGCCCCCATAAGCAGTCATCTATGCTACCAAAATTGGTGCTTGCTTATGGGAGCTATCCGGTTAAGGGGTAATACCACTCTAGATATTTTAAAATCAAAGAAACTTTTTTTTTG